>JAXDDX010000036.1:2012500-2612500 GCA_034670405.1 Hoplostethus atlanticus | reverse complement strand
TGCCATATGCGATCACGAAAATAGAATGGTAACACCTTGGCTGACCACCTGGCTTTTATGCTGGGGCAGCATAAAAGCCAGACTATATGTGGCCAGACTTGGCCACATATAATTTATTTACATTACTTACCACTCAGCTTTAGAGCTGCTACAAGTTCTCATTTTCTTGCCGTTGAGATAATGCTCAGGTGGCCTGCTATCGTAACACTCATGTTGTTAGCATGGAGCAATGGAGCCAACAAGTTACTATATTCTCATCACTTAAGTGTATTCCTTTAAGGTTCAGTCAGAATCGAAAAAGATATATTTTTGCCTACTGTGTGCAATAACGGGACCTGGCATATCACTTGACCAATCATTCAGCTGCCTTAACATGAAAGCTGGACCTCTCCCTTTACTTCAAAAGGGAGCAGGCATTGTGTGCGTAGTCTATTGTATCGTACTGTATTCTTAGCCTTTTAGGTGCTGAATACACAGTGGCCTCAAATGTAGCTTCCTGTGGTTTAATCTATAGGAATCAAGGACTCAGTTCCATTGACTCCCACAATTACAATCTGAGTCGGAATCTCCAAAAAGTTGGGAGTCATGCACCACGAGATGGGGCCTGATTATGTAAACTCAATCTATCACAGTGTCTATTTCAAGAGGTTTATCTCAGTCAAATTGTAGTGGCACTCTTGTGACTGTATGATGATGGGAGACCCTCCCACCATCATAGGAATAAAAATATGAATTCTTTAATTTGCATCAAAATGAACCTCCAAATTAATATTTAATTCTTATTTTGGCTTTCCACAGCTCTTGTGTTTGTTCTGAATAATTTGATGCAGAACCATTAACAGGGTGCTAATATGAGGTCTGCCTGTGAATAGGGCCAGTCTAATGTTTTGAAGACAATTGAAATCAGCCCCATGTTGAAAAAGCCAGGCTGGCCACTTAATTATTCACATCCTTATCATCGTAATGAAATACGGCTCTCATCAAATAGAATACATTTTTCATTCTAAAAATATTTTAGAAGGAATGACAACAAACAACAAACTATTTAAAGGGGACCTATTATGGAAAACGGCTTATTCCTGGCCCTTATACATGTTCCACATGTTACCATTGACTTTAGTAGCCGAAAAAATTTGAAATCTGGAAGTCCCCCCCTTTTTCTGTAGTTTCCTTTTTCAAAAAACGGTTGATCCTACAGGCCGTTTTGAAAAGTCCCCTGTTTAGACGTCATTACAGGCCACTATTAGCATAATCCAACCCCTCTCCGTTGCTTATGGTGCATTCCATTGTACTCGGAAGTCGATAATTCCAAGTCGGTATTCCCATCTTCCAATCTAAATGTGTTCCAGTGCATCTGCTTGGGAAAACATGGACGCCGGCAGCGAACTCTACAATATTACACGGAATTGTTATCATTGAGAAACGTTCTGCTGGGTTCTCTTAAGTGGAACCGTCCCAGCTGCCTTTTCCCATTCTGGGTCAGACTCCGGCTCAAACATGTACGGCCTCAGTGTTGGTTCTGGAGCGGTTCATGGTTCATGGTTACGGTAAATTACGGCGTCAAGCTTATTTGTTTACCTTGAGCAGCATGGGAGCTCTGCTCTCTGCCTCGCCTGGTGGAGCAGTGATCATTTACATAACCCTCCACGCCCTCAAAACAGCCTGTTCTTTACAACAGAGAAAATGAGAGACTGAAACACACACTACAGATGCTGGTTTTAGGATTTTTTTGATATAGACTTAACAAACGTCTTGTAAAGACCTCAGGGAACAGTTTTAAATAGCCAAAAAAGAGTAAAATATGTCCCCTTTAAGTGTAAAAAAAGGCACAGTACACAGAGATCAAACCAGGGCTGAGGAAGAGCAAAATGAGAACATGGACCTGGTTTGACAGACGTCCCGCTGGTCTGCAGTCATAGAACAGAGTGATCCCAGAACATAAGGCTGATCAAAACAACATCAAGAAACAGAAGACTGGCTCTCTGAACAATCCCTTAATGATGGGCATAAAGGCTGCAACAAGCCGGCTAGCCTAACACAGCCGACAGAGGAATGAAGTGACCCGGCCAAACGTCCCTCTCCTTGGAGGCTGAATACAGGTGCCTTCAGTTTCCGATATGACTCAGTTCTCTGTTAAACTGTTACTTTAACTAAAATGTTATGATTGTTATATCGCACAGTAGGGGCTTAATAGGTTCTGTTTTTTTAGAAGACAACCGACACTAGTTTGTACATCTCAAATACAATGGCTTTATCCCTAATAAGAACCTCTGACCAATCAGATGTTACCAAATTATTATTAACCCTGCGTTTTAGGAATATGGTATTGTTCTGCTTCCAGCAGTAGGTTAATGGTTACCTTGTAGTCTCCACAGATTCTTACATTGTTATCTGTTTTGGGAATACACGCAATAGAAGCGGCCAATTCACTGTAGCTAACTGGAGAAATAGCGCTGTCTGACTCCATAATGTCCAGTTGAACCTCTACCCCATCTTTGACTAAATAAGGTACAGACCTAGGCTTACTTAGGCACTGCCTCGTCTTTTACACGTAGTGTAGCTTTGATACCCTTTAGCTCTCCTAGTTCAGACTTAAACACTGAATACCTGTCACACAACTCCTCTACAGTCTCAGTAGTTACTCTGTGTACTCTGGACCAATCTAGTTTGATGTGACTCAACCAATCTCATTTCCCTTGACAACTCTCGAGCACCAATATGCTCTAGTGCTACCATTACACTGAACCTTGACTGTGATTTTACCTGTCAGCTTCAGCATCTCTTTACTGTACATTTCTGAACCTATGGTTGTACAACTGCTGTGCCTGTGTCTACCTCCATTTTTACTCTTACATTACATTACATTACAGTCATTTAGCAGACGCTTTTATCCAAAGCGACTTACAATAAGTGTATTCAACATAGGTAGGCAAGAAAACTACTAGTCACCAGAAATCGTAAGTGCATTTCCTTCCTAAACAAGCAACTAAGAGCATAACTAGTGTGTATGTGCATATGTAGCGACCACATGTCTTCAATGAGCAATAGAGATTGCATGCAATAGGTTTCTCTTCTTGACTTAGTTCCTTACATTCAATGATGCCTGTATGTTTGTTGTCTAGCAACAGACTCCTGTCAATGTAAATTGAGCATGACCCCCTGTCTGTGTCTTGTTTCTTATGTGGCCTTTCCCTCTGACTGTGATGCAACTCTGACCTGCTTCGTGCAATGTGCCCTTTTGTTTCTGCAGCTCTCTGTGCCTGTGTGCTCTTCTGCCTGTACATCTCTAGAGGCCTTCCCTGTGTGACTAGGCATCCTTTTTTTAACAATGCTTCTTGTCTACCCTACATGTGCTTTGACTGACATTCCATATCCAATGTAGTGCATCCTTGTTAAACTTTTGTCTACCATTAGCTATGACAATTCCAACTTGCTAATTTAAAGTTGTGACGTTTTTAGCATGCAGTTCCAAATTGATCCTGCAAGTCGATTTCAAATTGCATGCATAACTTGCAGTGATTCTGCATGAAATTAGTCTGCAATGAAATTAGTCCTTGGCACATAATGGTGCTTTCAGCAATGTTACCCGATATGCTAGCTTCTTGTAGCTCGGTCTGTCTGGCGTGCACAAGTCCATTAACAAACTGTGTCTTCTTACCTACAATTGGTAAGAAAACCGCTCACCGGAGTATTTTAGTCCAGTGGTTTCAAAACTTTCCTCACTTTCCTCGAAGTGGAAGTCTTCTGGTTTTCCGAACGCCATCTTCAGGTGCACTTGACTTTGGTAACCTGTGACCAATCAGAGATGCTACCTCTAACCAATCAGAAGTTACCAAATTATAAGTAACCAATAAGCATGTATGCACAAGGCTATCATGCCCTTAACACGTACACACATCTATCTGCTGTGCTGTTTCCATACACAACAAAGATCTTTGCTGCAAATATTGATCTTGCAGTTTTTTAGAACATCAAGCGAAATTTGACCCATTCATTCAGAACATCACCTAAACCAACAAGGCAGCACTACCAATTTGGCCTGCCGTGTTTTCCTGCTCCATCAGCTATGTCTGCTAGGCTAATCTACTCTGTCTATACTGTAGCTCAGATATGAAATCACCCATATCATTCAGTTTTAGTGATTTTGTTTTCAGATGTACTATGGGTCTGGATAATAATAATGTTCATGATGTTTTACAAATAAATGTACTTTAGTTAAAAGGGTATTTCGAAGACTAAGTCCTCACAGACAGAACAGTCGCAATAGTGGCTGCTAATTGGCCAACAACTTTTCAGTTCAAATGCTGCCAACTGGCCTGCCTGGAAGGACTGTGTTAGTTGTCTTGAGTCAATCAAGACCAAGTCTAATTGTGATGTGTTGACTGGGGTTAGTGTGAAACAGCTTGTAAAAAAGGATGGATTTTTGAAAATGCAAAAACTTCAATTTAACCACTCAAACAAAACAAACCTTTTGTCAATGTCTTCATTTAACATCTTAATCACATATGAATATAAATAGAGGAAAATCTGAATTTCTATGATAAGGCCCCTTCAAGTCCTGTTGTCACCAGCACAGCATGGAAGAGCAACCAGAACTGAAACTGTCTTAATATAACTTCTTTCAAAGACACTCAACAGAGTTACCTGTTACATAATGTAGTACATGGATGACTTTTGTATTGATATATATTTATATATACGTATATACATATATATATATCCTACAAAGTAAAGTACATCTCTTGTCCTGTTAATATGGTGTGTAAAATAAAAACACATGACAGCTATGAAATAACATTTTCTCCATCTACAGTTGTTAGACTGCATGGTGTGTAACCCTTGCGTTGTGAACATGGTGCCCTGCAGTTTCACTCTCTGCCTGCCAGTCATCATCTTTTAGCTACTTCGCCTAGAGTGAGCTGCCAGGACTCATTCAAACCCACTAAGGAGGGCACTGAACAACAAAGCAACAAAGGCTTTAGCAGTGTTTCCTTAGTGTGTTTAGCTTATTCATATAACAGATGGGAAACCCTGACGATGAAAACGTTTAAGCAGCAACATAATGGCTCTTTAATTCAACTAACTGAGAAGTAGACACAAGAAATAAGTGTGAGTGATGCCAGGCTGTATCGAAAGTACATGAGTTTAATGATGACTCAGAGGGCAAAGGGCACATAATGCACTTGTGTAGTCATGGGGTCAAATCTAATTCATGACCACCACCTCTCTTTGCCACCTTTGCCCTCCGTCTCCATTGTATACTACCTAATACAGCAAACATCTCATAAAACAATCTTAAAGTGGTAATCCTTGAGATTATTTTTTAAAACATTGTTGCTATCTCTGGTGCTAAGCTGTCACCTGCTTTGGTGTTTTTGCACTGCACCTCCCAGAGAGCAATGGTCAATCAAACAGTGTGGCCAATACCGTGATGTATTTTTCCTTGGATTTTCTGTTGATGCAGTTTGAGTTTCTGTATGTACTGCTCTTTATCTGTTCAGCTATGGTGGCTATTGCTGCTAATGCTAACTACCCGGTTCTTCAGATAAGGTACGATGAAACGTTATTGATCCCTGTGGGGAAATTGGGTTGTTGCAGCCGTAGAAGTAATGAGATAGGATCGAAATGCAGCATGTAAGTAAAAGAAAGTACAATTATTAGTACAATTAAGTACAAAAATAGAATATCACATACGCAATTACAACAACAATATAAAATAAACAATATAAACAATTGTAGGGCTGTATAAAAGTATAAACACATGACACCGACAATTCCAACACATGCAAGTAGTTATTTTTATTTTAAACTGCTGTTTGGTGGAAACTGCTGGAAACAGTAAAACACATCACTTCCTATGCACCAGAGGATTTTTCCCAGAAAATATATACCCATCACCGGGTGTTTAGAACAGCAAATGTATATGTTTTAATTAACTGGATAAAGGTTGAATCGCTGTTGTGTTACATCAATTGACAACAGAGGGTAGCAAAATGGACATTTATGTATATGAAAATGTTTCAGATTATTACTTTAACAAAAAAGAAAGCTCTTGCATGGGGCTTGATTCTACTACTTGGTTTAGCTTGTCTACGTAAAGAGAGAAGACAGGCCGATGTGTTGCCCTCTGAAACTGATGGTGCAGTTACTGACTTGGCTTATTAGTGCAGATGCCTCCCCTGCATTCACATGTATAAAACATCTCAGCCCCATCTTTCATTCCCTTGTCTAAAAAAGAGGCTTGCCCTCATGACATACAGAGCAGCATGGAGACAGGCTGAGCAGCAGGCCTTGGCCATAGACACCTTGGACCTGTCTCATATCTGTCTGAACCCTGATCCTGTCAGCTTCACTATGTCTCCCAGGTTGCGGATATACTCAGACACTGGCACTGCCTAATATAAGCCTGCAGTGCTGCTCATTCTTGGCCACAACACAGGACTTGTGGAGAGACTACAAGATGGGTTTGCTAACAATTTATAAGGAGCAAGGCAAAAATACTTTTTAGGTTGAAGTTGACACAGACATGTTGTCATAACGATGATGGTGACAGTTATCACCCCTACCTTGCTGTGATCATCATACTTTCTATGACAATCATGGCTATTGCCATGATCTGAGACAGACCAGGACTAGATAGTATTATAATATCATTCTGAGTGTGACTCTAGAGTATTGTGCAGTGGACCGTTGGGCCTTATAGCCATGCTGTACACTTATGAAATAACTCAGCCTAAGCATCAGGCTATTAAGAAAGCATTGGTCCTAATTAGATGAGGACATAAACTCTTTAGATGAGTCGATAAGAGGGAGCCGCCTAATGTGATCTCCTGAAGATTGAAAAGCATTTAATGCAAAGTACAAGTGACTGCTCAAATGGGATTGTAGCCACTGCTTTGGTCCCATCAGCATTTAGCCAGAGTATCCCCAACAATGTGGCTGACCCAGGGAAAAAGGACAGAGTGATTTTTAATGCACACAGAAGGGTTTTCAATAAGTGGATAGGCATTACTTATATAATTCCCTATGTAAGTACGAGCAAAGCAGGCAGAACAATCCCATTTAGCACATTTCTAAAAGTCAACGCGATAACGCCTCACTTACAGCATACAACTATGTTATGTTTTTTTATGCCTTGAGGAGTTGAACTGAGTTGTCATGAATATAGTAAATGCTAGAAGTGTTTGAAAAATGTGTTTCAATCAAATAAAATAATAAAGCCAGGAGAGAAACCTCTTCAGCAAAATGATCAGGCTGACATGGTTGATGATGATTCATGTTGATGCCTGATTACTCATTTGCATAAAACCATATACTGGGCATCTCTGTCTGACAGGTTTGTAGCCTATCAGATGGACCATGCAACAGCGACCCTCTACAGATATATGAATGTGACTTAATATAGTAATAGTTTTAAACACAGTAGGTACACAGCAGTAGCATACCTTTTCACCCATAACTGGATCCATATGACATTTTTCTGTCATCCCTTCACAATATGAATTAGCCTTTGTGATTGCATCTATGGCAAAAAGAGCAACGGAGCAACCATGTTTGATTTCTAGGACAATAACAGGAAGGAGTAAAATGAAAAGTCACCAGCATGCCATTTTAGGCATTACTAATTGGATAACGTGTCTGCGGAAAACAGGGACTGCAACTCTGTCCAAATGAGTTGAGTGTTATTCCCTGTGTATTGCCTTATCTTATCTACAGTGTTCCCGAAATTGGAATATGAATCTTGGACAATTTCAATCTATTTGATTTCAGTCTGAGCTCACAAATGAGCGCTGAAAAACATTTATATTATCAAAGAGCATGGATAGTGGAGCGTTGTGGGGCCAACCGAGGGGTTCTGATAAAATTGAATGGCAGCTCTCTAAAATAAACTTATTTTCTTTATTCCACTGCCAGAGATAAATCTGAGATATAGTAGATAAATCTTGTGCATTAGAAACCAAGGCATATTTCCCTCAACTTCATATTAATGGCTGTTTTACAAATGCTTAATAAAACACATAGTGGAAGGACAGAGAGCAAAGAGAATAGGACATTTTAAAGACCACCATTTTATTCATGAGGCATGCCGCTTAGACTCTTTTTTTGAATTGAGATGAGCACCTATATTGCATGGGACTTTTATGACATGATGGGCCACATAAGAGAGTCACTCTTCAGATCCCTTGCTTGTGTTCACATGGATGTTGTTTGGATGTGTTTCTGTGAAGCAGGTCATCAGGAAGTAACAGGACATTCATCCAGTTCCTTCCTTGCCATAGAGTTTTTGCCAGGCACGCTCTCCTCTGTTGCAGCCCCACTTTGTGATTTAGGCTGATAAAGTGGTGCAGATTAGTGCAGCTTTAAGATGCATCACGTACTTGCGTAAAAGTGAGTGAAATGCAATGTATGCAAGCGTAGCTCCGTCATGCTCATCCACAGTCCATGAGGGCATGCTGGAACTCCCCATCCTCCATCAGTCAGGCCTCTGCTATAAAATGGATCCAGTGGTGCAGATTTGTTTGGGTCTGAATGCAACCCCAGACTGATGGAGCTCAATGACAGTGGCTCAAAACAAGTCTATTTCCTAACACCTAACTCCTGGCATCATAGTCACGCCAGCTAACAATAAGGCTGATGGGATTGATCTACATTCTGTGTGAGGAACTGTAGACTTTGTTACTGTTAGACCAATGCTAATTCATTGGTATGAGTAAGTGAGTGTGCCACGCCAATTGTTTGGAGATGTTGTTATAGTGCAACAACTCCTCACCACCAGGGATTGTGGGGTAATATTTTCTCCTCCTGGATCAGGGATGGTAAATTCCTCCACGCTAGGCTGTCCCTCTCTGCCCGAGCTCAATAATAAGCCTGTCAGCTTGATTTAAAAAGCCTGTGGCAGTATTATGAGAGACACCATCAGATTTACAATAATTCATAAATCTCAAGCAATAAAGGATAAATCAATAGAGGTGTGAGTTTAAACTGCTTTCAACCCCCTTTCTCTGTGTCATAGCTCAGGAGAGGGAGCACAATTTAATTGTGGAGGCATTGCTGGACACATTGTACAGTACTCTTAAATTGTTGGCGGCACTTTGTGAATGCATTTCGCAGAATAAAACCTTCCAAATTCCTAATCTCTGGATCAATTTAATTGATTATTGAAATGTATTGATTATGAATGTGTATTTTTTGCCTTAAGTTGGATTACATAATACACTGTGGGAACCACCTCTATCCTCTTCCTATTAAAGAAAAACAGAAAATGAAATGCAGAACATGTTCACCAAAGTGATGAGCTAGGCACTAAAGTAGCAGCTTGTGCTGTGCTATACCATGGCCTATCTTTCAGACATTTTCACTGCATCACTGAAGAGAAGAGCTGACATTTCAGGACAGTACAGCACAACTAAAAAGCTGAATAGACCCTTCATCAACTTCAACTTCAACTTCAACGTGGTGATGATATTGCTTTGTCATTAATTTTTTTGGTCCTGCGTAAAATGTCTTGTGCTGCCGGTAGCTCACTCGTTGCACTGTCCTTCATTTCCATTTGGGAGTGTTTTGAAAGTGGGTGTGGAGCTTTTGTTCCAAAACAGATTGCGGGCCAGAAAGTGAGTTTTGAAAGCCAGAAAATACTTGGCAAAGTTATCGTTGAGTCACTGGTATTGATCAACAGCCCTCAAACTTCCAATACCCCTCCCCCACACTTTTTACCTCAACAAAAGAGAGGTCAGGCCTTTATTAGAGAAATGCCAGGATTTATTTTGACAGGTCCACAGTACCTGGTATGCCTAAAAGTGATTGAATTTACCGGTATTCTGTCAAGAATTATATCCAAGTTATGCAGTCACCTATTTATGACCTCAACATATTACTGGTGTAGGCAACTGAAGTCAGATACTACTACTACTACTAATCATAACAATGATAATAAATATGTGGCTGAAATAATCAAGCAAAGCAGTGTACTTGTGTATCAAAAGATTTGAGTTAATGTTGGTAACATGCCAGTATATGGAGTGAATATGATGCCAGTACAACTTACAAATGTTTTTAGTGAGTTTTGTGCACAGCAACCACAACTTACGCGTGTTTTTTTCAAGTCACAAATGTAAAAATAAAATGTGTGCACAGCAAAAAAGATTTGCATACATCTCACAAGTACAAATCCTGTCTTGTGAGTCTTGACTATGCATTTGTCAATATGCATGCATGTGTGGATCTCAAGTTGTGGGCATACAAAACTTCAAATGGTTTTGGCACTACATTTCCGTGTACCATGAAGAAAAAAATCCACACGCATATGTACCAATCAAAATTAAGTTGCCTCCAGAGCCATAACCAATCAGTGAGCAGCAATGTATGCGCGACCACTGGAACATAAGTGAAGGTCTACAGCGCAATTGGATGTTCATGGAAGTACATCGTGCCCCTGTTTACATCGCAGCTGTGATACATGAGCAAGCGAGCAGCAATGTTTACTGGGCTAGCTAGCTAGCTACCTTTGTCTCCGCCTTTCACATTGACATTTCTAATAAGCCTAGTAAGTTCCATTCCCAATTCTTTCATGTCACAAACCAGCAAACAAGGAAGGTTCCTACTATCACTATCTCCGTGATCAGCGATCACTAAATTGCAGTGCCATTACTAACAGATGCAGTTGCAAACATGATTTGATTTCTTTGAAAGGCACACTAACAACTAACATGCTTGTACATCACTACTGCTTACACATTTTAGTGTCTACTCATTTGGAGTGTCTGTTTTATAGAAGCTTGAATCCAAAGTTAGTTTGTTGGCAAATATAGTCTAATGGTGTCCATTTCTATTGTATGCTGGTGTTTAACTTTAACTTTTCCTGACCTAGGTGCTGTTACGCAGAGAACTTTTATGCAGAGAACTTTTAGAAAGGTTACAAGCACGCGTCTTGGTTGTACTCGAACAAGAGCCAATGGACCTGGTGTTTTTAGAGTTTAACTGTCGACATGACACGGTCTTCATCAGTGTTTTATCAGGGCAAATTAATATTCCAGAAGAAATTGAGTCTAGATGAGCTGATCAATGCTGTTGGACAAAGACAATAACTTCAGCCTGTGGTCACTGAGGAGCTGAGGTCCAGGGACATCTGGACCTCAATGACAGTTGCCACCTGTTCTGCTCCCACAACGTCTTCCTTCCTCGTCTCCAAGCAAGCCTTGATGTCTTCCGTGATGGCTGGGACGATCACATTTTTTTGCACAAAAAACACTCGTAAGTTGTGATTGCTGTGCACAAAACAACTTCATTCATTTGTGACTCACTAAAAACATTTGTAAGTTGTATTGGCATCATATTCACTCCATACAGGTAGGCTACCAGAACAGGGAAGCCTGTGTCATTGCTATCAACGAGACTTGGTTACAGTCACATCCCAGATCACAAATTGCTCCAGAGGGCTTCGCTCTTTTCAGATCTGGCCACAACAGGGAAACATCACAGAAGAGGCATCCGTCTGCTTGTCAAACAGCAGTGGTGCCAACCTATTCTGGTAAGAGAGAGCACCTGCACACCTGATGTAGAGCTGCTATGTGTTTCTCTTTGCCTAGTCTACCTACCACGTGAATTCCCATAACTTTTCTCTACTGTAGTATATATTCCTTCAAAAGCTAACACTGTTAGAGCGTCTGATACCATCTTAAACCTGACACAGAGACTCTATCTCCCCTGATGCCCCTAAATTCATCCTTGGGGATTTTAATAGCTGCTCATTGAGTAAATGCCTACGTAACTACAGACAATGTCAAGTGTCAAACTCGCAAACATAAAACACTTGACCGTTTGTTCTGGTAACATCCCTAATGCTTACTCTGCTGTCTCTTGGCCACCACTGGGATGTTCTGACCATAATTTTGTTTACCTAAAACCATTGGAAAGGGAGAAACTGCCCATATTACAGTATCACTAAACTACAAGGGTGCTTTGACTGCAATTTATGGGCCACCTTTGAGACCACATCATCAGATTTCAATGAACTCACAGATGTGGTGTCCACCTATATCAAATTCTGTATCAAAAACCTACAAGCTGTTTCCCTATAACAAATTGTGGGCATCAAAGGAATTAAAAAGCCTACTTAACAAAAAAAAACCCCTGTTATTTAGACATGGGGGTGTATGGCAATTGAACACTGTCCAGAAAGAAATAAAAAGGCAGATCAGAGCTGACAAAAAGCAGTATAAGGACAAGGTGGAGTGCCCTTACTGGGGGCAGTGCAAGAATGACCTGGAAAGGAATCAAGGCCGTGACAAGTGGGTCCCATGAGAGCAAAGGGAGAATGGACGCTCTCACAAGTGGGAGTGAGGGGAAGACCCCGGCTAATGAACTCAATGCCTTTTCTAGATTTGAAGATATTGGCCCTGTGACAACTCCTTCCTAGTGTAAAACACCACTGAAACTAAGGAGATGCACATCGACTTTAGGAAAACAGCCTCCCCTCCAGCATACTGTTATCAAAGATCAACCAATCCAGATTGTTGAGGACTGGAACAGCAAACAGACAACATTCATAAAAAAATCGCAACAGAAGCTTTTTGGAGACTTTTTGAAGAAACTGGCCTCCTTTGATGTAGACCGTCCCCTCCAAGTTTCTTTTACAAGTCATTCATTGATAGCATTTTAACTTTTCGTATAATCTGCTGGTATGGTAACACAGATGTCTCACTAAAGAACAGGCTCAGGGGTACTGTGACTCAGCAAGATGCTTGGGGCCCAGCAGGACTGTCTGGGTGATATCTATAGTAGAAAGACCCTCACTAAAGCAACAAGGATCTTGCCTGACTCTACTCACCCCTTGAATAGGGAAAAAAATGCAATCCAAGTAGTAGTTTTGTTTGCCTAATTAATTTCACAGGCTTTCTCACCAGTTGGGTCTTTCTACTCAGCCCTGGTGCCCTGGTGCTCAAAGGAGATGGGTAAATGATTAATCCAATGAAGTAGAGGACTACAGGGCAAATTAAATCACTGGTGACTTGTTTATAAATCCCCTCGCTGATTAGTTGGTCAAACAAATGCTACAACAGAGACATCTGTACAGGAAACACACACAGGGAGGTATTGTATATGCTGGGTCAGTTAAGGAGCAGCATTTCTGTAACATTACAATGACTCAATCCTGTATATGCACTGCATTCACAGACATAGAAGGACGAGACAAAATATGTAATATAGTTGGGAGAGAATAGACAAACATCCGTACATCACTATCACTAAATCACTACAGTATGTTGACATTCTGGATTGAGTGAGAGAAAAAGAGAAATGTGTTTACATAGCTTCTGTTCACAGGGTGGGACAGTGCACTGCGGCACACATGACTTAATTCAAGTTCCTTTCAGCAGTTTATATCCCTGCCATCTGGGATTTAATATTGTTTACCTGTACTCATTTGCTGACTTTGCCAAATAGCGAAATGCTCATTTAGAGAAGATATTGCATCAAAGAAAATATTTATTGGATGCAAATTTCTACAGCAACTTAACTGTACCACTCTTCTGTAATGTAATTTCCCCTTTTTCAAAGTTGAGAAATGTGTTATTTTTCAGTAAGTCAATTTCTTTGCAGTTTTTTTAAAATGTGTTGATTATACAGTTTAAATTAATCTATAATGGCAAAATGTTCAAACCTGTGATGCCGTTATGTTATGGCAATTCCATTACATTGCAATAAAGGGATGCCTTAAAGTAGGGATGCCTTAAACAGGAAAATCCACTTTTAAATATAATTCCCATGATCTAGTGCTGGTTGCTTTTGATTTGTGAACATGACACAAATCTCTTCAAGATTCAAGATTCAAGATTCAAGAACTTTATTTGTCACATACACACACGGGGTGTGTAGTGAAATGAAAAGTGGCAATGCTCAACGGGAATGTGCAAAAGGGCAACAGTACACAGTATTTACAATAAAAAAACAACACAATATTTACAGTATTACAGTAATTACAGTAAGAGCTCTTATATAAAAAAAACAACACAATATATACAGTAAGAGCACTTTGGAAATGAAAATATAGTAGTAAGGGAAATTGTATGAATGTAATATACTATAAATTATGTGTAGTCTTTACCTAAGTGTGTGTGTGCATAAGAGGGGCAGTGTGTGTGTCTTGGTGTCATTGCCTATTCCAAAAGAATAGGCAATGACACCAAAGACAAATCTTTGAGCTGCGCCATTAACATTAAATAGGTGATTGATTTTGTGGACAGAGTGACAGTATGCGGAGAGATTTTATGGGACATTAACACATAATCTGTTAGCCCTACAGTGAAATAAAATAAATTTTGAGTCTTTATAATCTCCAGACTCCATAATCTGTCTCGAATTCATTGGCAATGGAGCAGCTTCGTTTTTTTTTCCTGATGTCAACACAGTGCTTTAGTTCTCTTATTTTAGCTATGAAAGAGAGTTATATAGTTTGTAACTTGGTAAGTGAATGTGGGCTATCTTCTGCCCTGACCAAGCGTTTGCGTACATGGCAAGACAGTGAGCTAAACACTCTTCAAAAACGTACCAGGGATAATCTTAGAAGTGGTGTGAAACTGTAGACAAAGGATACAGGAGAATATCCCTTAATTGTATACATCTTAATGCATGTTAAATAAATGCACAAAAATACAGCAAAATCTATTATAGATATAAATCAGTTTACAAGGCAATATACTATTAGCCTACTTGGCGGCTTAGGCTAAGGCTGGCCCTGTATTGCTCTGTTTGAAGTTGTCACTGCCAACTACTAAGTTTTTAAAATATTTATTCCAAACAAATCTCTGTTGCTGCCTCTGTAAATATAAAACACATCACTTCCCCAGTACCAGAGCTTTTTTCCCCTGGAAACTGCTACCTGCTTCTAGGTCTTTAAAAAATGCAAAAATGTAAATGAAAAAGCTTTCATGAACTGGGTATAGGTTGAATCTCTGTTGTGTTATATCATTCGGTGATAGAGAGTAGCAAAATTGACATTTATTTATATAAAAATGTCATGGATTATTACTTTATTTGAACCATCATTTTAGGGATACCTGACCACAGAATTTTTGAGCAGCTCACAGTGCAACACAGTGATAAGGCACACCAGTAATCTCATGCAGTAAAGCCTAAATCTAATATTGAATCAGATTATTTTTTTTTTTTTTACCAGAAAGGGGCATTATGAGTGTTTACTGAAGAATTAGATGTCCTATCCATTTTCTCTGTCAATCAAGTTGACAATGAAATCTTTTACTCGCTAAAATGATACTATGGGGTTTTGTCTCACTTTGTCTCCCACATTGTGTTAAAATAATGAGATGTTGGATATCCTTGCGGTGGATGTTCTCTCCAAGAGTAAATACATTATGACCCACCCCTGCTTTGGTTCCTGTGAGATTTGAGTAAATTGAACAGGAAATGAAAGCCTTTGAATGGGGAGGGTTAGGAGAGGAAATCGTATGCAATGATTAATGATCTTGTGCAATTTACGCACAGCATTACTCTGACATGTGAATACAGTAAGTAAATGAGGCAGTGGCTGAGATGGCTAATCCTTTGCATCATGCAATCTTTGCTATCTGCCTGAATGGGTCAATGATTGACTCCAATTTAGCCGGTTCCACTTTAGGGGAAATGAATAGATGCCAATCAAGCCACTGCAATTCTGTCAGCAGGGTTGCCCAGCTATGAATGGATGGAGTACAGCGCCTGATTTACGCCAGTGCTAAGATGTAATTGCATGCTCTGTCATCGATTTGTAAGCAAAAACATTTGAGTATGTTGTAATGTGCGGTTTAAAAAAGTAATGTATAGTGTATAATAGGGGTGGGAATCATTAGAGACTTCACAATACGATACTATCATGATACGTGGGCCACGATATCGATAGTATCACAATATGGAGAGTTATGAATGGACATACTCTGTCACTAGCGAGAGAGAGCGGGACTGACAGCGGTGGCCAACCTATCCCGGAGGATGCAGCCGGGGCAGACCTGGACGAGTCTTCCAGGACACAAACCAGCTCGTCCAAGTCTGCCCCGATTGCATCCCCCGGGACAGGTCGGCTGCCGCTGTCGGTCCCTGCTCTCTCCCGCTAGAGTATTTTGCTGTCCATTCTTTGGTAATAAAAACATGATTTTCAGAGTCCACTTTTCTCTTTTTTGGCTTTTTTGGGATACATCCTATAAAGTATGATTTGTATATTTTTGGTAATTTTGTTTATTGTATAGTGCTGTGTGCTTTGTACACCCACTGCTGCATAACTGCAATTTCCAGAGCCATCTAATCTAATCTAATATTTACGACTTTATTCTCGTTATAACACTATGTTTATTCAAAGGCAATTTGGGAGGGATGTTGTGGTCTTATGATTGGTTACTTGAAGTGAATACAGGGGACAATGACAACCCAAATAGCATATCTTTTGACCTACTGAGAATATTGCAGCCTAGATTAAAATGAAAATCTCACATAGATTATCTTTAAAACTGCACTAGATGTTGGTGGCTTCAAATGGTAGTGAGTAGTAACTGAAAACTGTCTGAAAACTGTAAACTGTAAACTGTAAACTGCACACAGCTCATGTTTACCTACCCGGGCGCTTTGTGATCACTTTATACCAAAGGGATTTCAAGGATTTCAGGGAGCAAATCCTCCATGACTTTTGGCACCTTCAGCAGATAATTGTTATTTTGTGTAATAATATCTTTTCTTGGATTCTTGGATTTTTCTATTGACCGTTTTTCTGTGATGATGACAATTAATATAAATCAACTTAAACATGAAATGTATAAGTTAATGTATTAGATGTGATGGGAAAGTTATAGCTACACTACACAGCAATTGCCCTCTGAAATTAGTTTATTACTCTATGGTTATGTGGTTCTAGTTATGACCCATGGTAGGTGTCTGGTCCAAACTATTAATACACTCCAAAGTATTCAAGAATTATCATGCATTATTATAATATATATATATATATATATATATATGTCATCTTTTCATGTTTAAATTCTGTGTCTTTCTCTAAAGACAAACCCAATTTCCATCTAGATGAAAACACTGTTGGACAAAATCGCCTTGTTTATTTTGTGTCAAAGCCACTTTGTGTTATCATGTGACATTTCTGCAGAGTGATGAGCCAACCGCATACAACCCTTATTAGAAGTCTCATCACTGTGCACCTATAGCTGCTCCATCCCACTGAGATTTTCACTGAGGACCCTTGTGTTCCAAGTGTGTCCCCGCATTTTACATTCTGGTCGCTGGCAATGAAGCTCATGCATACATCACGCCAAGATGACAAGGCATGTTTGGATGAATAAAATACTGAGCTGAAGGTTATTCAAAATGAAATCCGAAAAGCTCTATTCAGTCTAATAATGTTATAAATTACACGTATCATCAAAGAACAGTTTTTCAGATTTATGTATTTCTAAATATGTGTGCGTAACAACCAGAATACAAGCTGCATTATCTTGAGACAAAATATGCAACACTAATGAGAGCGAGCGAAGAATTAGACAGCTGCCATTCATCTCTGTTGAAAATCATTAAAATCCTATTTCTATTATGTGACTTGGTCTGTGGTGAGGAAATTACCAGGGTTTATCTAAACAAGCTGTGACTGTGAAGCAATGGGTTATAACAATGATACAGAGATAAACTAAAGGTTTTCACTACAATTATTGTTTTCAAAATGAGTGGGGTTCAGAGATACATTGGCGTAGGTTTTTAAGGTCGACCTCAAACTATTTAATGTATAACATATGCAGAGATAAGAAGAGCAAATAAATCAAGCTACAATTTTACCCCATCATGGAATGAGGGAGATACAAAATTTGTTGTTTCCTTTTAGTTTCACCCTGATTCACTCCAAACACCATTTGATTTGTGGACAGCAGCACAAGTATTACAAAATTGAAGACAGATTAAATATAGCCTAGTTGAATTGTGTCAGTATAGCTTTAAGGAATCATTTCGTGTGTGTACCTTTGAGGGCTTTACTTGTGTATTCAGCTTCATGTCAGTTATCAAAGCTTGTTAAGCCAGCAGATGCACTAGCCACGGGCTATGGATAAACTATAGGACTTTGTATTCTTCATTTCTAAAATCCTTGAAAATCCTTTACAACGGCAATGTGTACCGGGCAAATGTCACAAACCAGGGACATGAAAGCTAAGTTAAAAAGGTCCTTTTTATCTTTGTAGAAGTACTTTGTGACTCATTCACCTTGTGCTCATTTGGTCCCTCCGTTGTTCACGTCAGTCCTTCACACCTCTTTGCTGGATGTACATCATTGGCTGATTTTGACACAGAGGACTTCACAGAGGATTTATTCAGGGAGGTTATGCTCCAGTTGAGGATAAAGAAAATCTATTGCCTGCCTTGCCTCACGCTCACCTGCATGCCCCCAACGTCCTTCTAGTGCAGCAAAATCTTTCACATTATAGTTGGCTTTGGACAAACAGCAAGCCTAAATGCCAATTAATTGTGCTGGAGTTAGTAAAGAGTGTGTGTGTCCGTGTCTGTGTGTGTGTGACGTGTGTATGTGGATCAGTGACTCAAAATGATCAATTGTATCGATAGTATTTGACTCACTTGTTGTATATTTACCATATACCATATATTTACCATAAACTTTTGGAACTGCAGAGTCTGCAGAAAAGGTTTTGTCAAATCAAAGGGATTCCTTATGACTCCAGCTGCCTGTTCATTCATTCATTCATTCATTTTCTTTACATGCTTATTTCTATTCAGAGTCAAGCCTATCCCAACATGCATTGAGCAGAAGGCAAGGAATCACCCTGGAATCACCCTGGACAGGTTGAGATAAACACACTCACACATTGATGGATGGCATTAATACCTATGGGGCAATTTTGAGTCTCTAAATCCACTTGACTTGCAAGACTATGGGGGGAAACCACAGCACCTTGAGGAAACCTATACAGCAAGTGCATGCAACACGCCCCCAGCTGGGTGTCGCACCAGTTAAACTAAAGTTGAAACGCGGCGTAGTTTGAACGGTTACAAAATGCAGTAACAAACTGAAATTTATTAGTAATTTACAATGGTAATTACTATGACGTGTGAAAATCAGGATCAGTGGTGTATGAGAGTGCATGAATGCAGTGGCTAATGTGAAGCGCATGTTGTCAGTGTAGATTCAAAAAAGGTAATGCAAAAGAAGCAATCCGAACTTGGTGAGGGTGAAGGGACCGACACGCTGGCATCTGGGCAGGCGGGCTTAAGTAATTTAGTAACCTGTTAACTCAATGGCAACTCAGCGTCACCCAGCCAAGGACCTGCAAGACACACCCAGCACACACAATACACACAGTACACACAATACACAGGACCAAGGCAACAGGCTCTGGGGCCTTGGGGCACCCAAACAACCAATCCACCCTCTCGCTCTAATATAACTAATATATACTTAAACAAAGTAACAAAGTATAAAATACAATACAAAATATCAAAGTATATAATGCTTGGAAGAAAGCAGAGAGCAAATAAAAACACACTAAGGACATTACTGACAGGGAGCCAGAGACAATGCATCCGCCACCACATTGTCCCGCCCCTTGATATGGCGAATGTCCAGATTATAGGACTGGAGCAGCAGAGCCCAGCGAATCAGCCTCTGGTTAGGACACTGCAAGGATCTCAAAAAGGTTAAAAGGGTTGTGATCTGGCATAGAGCTAACATACACACTGAAATGTTGCAAAGCCAAAATCAAAGCTAGTGTTTCCTTTTCCATGCTAAAATGAATGAATCAAAAGCACCAGTGTCACACAATATTTTTTACGTGCACTTTCTCATCACTTCCTGATAGAGAAACAAAACCTTCATTGATGAAAGACAAATAAGACGCTCTGGGCTAGACACCTGTGGTTTCAACCTGAAAACTCACCTAAAAGATACCTGCTCAGAATCTGGTGCAACAAACTGGCTGGTTTAGGGTTAACACTGGCTCCAGCCTGCTTAGTCCTAGATTTAAGAGCATAACAGTCTCTTCTCCAGTGCTCTCGTTATGACAATAATTACAAATTTTCTCGGACTCATGAGCACCGTGTTAGATGCACTCAGCACTCACCATGGCACTCATCTGTGCGGCCTGATGAGAAGGTACAAGTCAGCTGTTGTTCCCCCTCAAGGGAATGGGGGTGAAGCAGCAGGTGTGCCGATTCGGCTCAGGAGACAGCGTAGGGAACCATGGCATTACCAGAACTTTGAGGTTGAGCTCCACGGTGACGAAGAGAGTTAGAGGGGGGGGCGTGTAACGCAGTGTCTGGGACCTTGGGAGGGGAATAGACATGGGGGGTTTCCCTCCTTGTGAATGAAGGTTTAGAAGTTCATTAATTATCGGTTCTTGTACATACTTATAACTGGCAATTGATTGGGGCCAATTATCCGCTATAAAGTGCATTATAGCGGGTAATTGGCTTAGGAGTATAGGGGGTTGGGGGCAGTTGCCTGGAGCATCACACTGCCTCCACCGGCTTGCCTTCTTCCCATAGTGCATCCTGGTGCCATCTCTTCCCCAGGTAAACGACGCACACGCATTCATCAGACCAGGCCACCTTCTTCCATTGCTCCATGGTCCAGTTCTGATTGTAGGCGCTTTCGCCGATAGACAGGGGTCAGCATGGGCACTCTGACCGGTCTGCGGCTACACAGCCCCATACGCAGCAAGCTGCGATGCACTGTGTGTTCTGACACCTTTCTATCATAGCCAGCATTCACTTTTTCAGCAATTTGTGCTACAGTAGCTCTTCTGTGGGATCGGACCAGACGGGCCAGCCGTCGCTCCCCACGCACATCAATGAGCCTTGGGCGCCCATGACCCTGTAGTCGGTTCACCGGTTGTCCTTCCTTGGACCTCTTTTGGTAGGTACTAACCACTGCATACCGGGAACACCCCACAAGACCTGCCGTTGTGGAGATGGTCTGACCCAAGTCGTCTAGCCATCACAATTTGGCCCTTGTCAAAGTCACTCAGATCCTTACGCTTGCCCATTTTTCCTGCTTCCAACACATCAACTGACTGTTCACTTGCTTCCCAATATATCCCACCCCTTGACAGGTGCCATTGTAACGAGATAATCGATGTTATTCACTTCACCTGTCAGTGGTTTTAATGTTGTGGCTGATCGGTGTACACTGTTGGCAATAACTGTAATACAAATTCAAAGTATGCAATTCAAATTCAATTGTTGAATTCAAATTTGAGCATGACTAATTCAAATAAATGTAATTCAATTTCTGGTGGCACTAATCTCAGCCCATAGAATTGCATTACGACTTAAATTAACGGTTATACCACTTGGTGTCATTATTTTTGTCTTAGTTACATCTAGTTGTACACATAGAGTAGATTTATGTTGTAGTGGGATATGGAAGACAAATTACAAATGAATCCACATGCTTTATACTGCATAACATACCTATGCCATTACCATTGAAAGTCATGTTCAGTTGGTGCAAAAGGCTGCATGAGAGCAGAGGTGACATGCAGGGAATACAGCAGGATGCTGAAGGATGAATCCAACTCACTGATACAGTCTCTAATAACAAACAACCACCACTATGATCTGAGAAAAAGGAGAACAGCCAATCAGTCACACAAAGAGACACCAGTGTCCTTCCTTCCTTGATTCCTTCTTACAAACTTCATTAATAGTTAGACATTGAATTGCTTTCTGATGCTGTTACACCTCATGTCCTGTTGTAATCTAGCTTATTCTTTCATGTATCTTATTGTATTTTCCTTTATTTTGAATTATTATTTCAGTGGTCCGGATTGTTGAAAGCATCTCATTTCATAGTTTTATCCCATGGTGCTTCATAATAAACTTCAAATAATTAGAGCTACAAGACACTACTTAATGTCACATCGAAGTGTTGCCGTGTTTGAGCTACAAAAGCTGCAGACCTGCAGCTGGAGGACACACGGTATATCCAATATTCTTTCGCCCTGTTTCCCAGTCAAACAGCCAAGAGAAGTTAGGTTATTTTTAAAAGCTTTAGAGAGCAGCATATCCAATTCATAAGGGTCACTGCCTCTGCATTTTAGCACAGCGCAGGAATGCCACAGCCTTTTCCCCTCTGTTTGCCCTGCTGTTTGTGCTATTTTCTTCTCCCGATGGCCTCCCTGTTTGTCCCCCTTATCTCCTGTGGCCAGGCCACTGCTTACAGTCCAACCTCTAGGGAACACTGTAGTTGACCTGAGCTGTGAACACACTTGAGAGACCTTTGGATCTTGGACCCTGAGTGCTAGCCACAGCCTACACCTTGACTTTGCCATAGGCAGCACCTTGACTTGCTGACCACCATCTACAGCTAATTTATTTAGTGTATACTGAAAACTTCTAAAGTGTGCATACAGAACAAACCAAAAAACAAAGTGGAAGGTATAATGGCATGAAGTTCACATGTGAAACACATAGTGAAACCCAATGGGGTTATAAGCATTGACATTGTGATAAAGATACCATATAAATAATACTAATGGCCATCAAGAGAGAGACATTAATATGTTTCTAAATCTACAGTATACAGCTCATCATGAATCACATTTATATGATATGCAATATTCTGCCTTTCAATGTGATTATTTTTCAGCTCTGCGGGTCCATTATCTGTGGACTGAAAGGGGGAAGGGAAAACATTTCACCCCAGCCTCCTCATAACAGGAAGGAATTGACCTCGTTCCCGGTCATTTCCTACGCTGAATGAGGAGCCACACATCAACTCCACCAGGATACTTAAAGAAAAGTTTTTCACCCCTGGCCTCGGCTTTGACATCAGATTACTTTGGGATTCCGATTTGTATGCAAATGAAATAAATGTTTAATACGGAGGCATAGGAGCTGCATGGAGATTAATGAAGGCTTGGCAATGCATTGGCTGGTGAATTAGTATTCCCCTTCCTCTGGGTTCTGTTCGGCTTCTGTCTGCTGGAGAGATGATAGGTCCGGCTCTGCAGACAGGGACATCCCTGAAAATGTGACACCACCATCACTGTGTTGCCTGTTAATGCTCAGTTTGGATTGATGTCATGAAGATTGTGTACTGATGTCAATGGAGTAAAATAAGAGTTTGGTCTTACTAAGTAAGTATGTTAGTAACATTATTGTTTAATAACCACATTGTATTAAGATGGCTCCATCACTAGATTCGTTTTTGTAATTTCTAAGTCTGTTTTTTGGACTAACATTGCTCTGGGCACAATACAACCCTGACATCCTCCTCTATTTGTCTGTTTTGAGCGACAGGCCAACAGTGTTATCAAATGCGTAGTGTGATTTTCTTTTTGTGTACAACAAGATAAAAGGTTGGGAAGAAAAAGCCCATTACTTTGCAATCGGTGAGACATTGGAGGGAGCCCCACAGAATTACTGAATCCTTTTACATGCGTTTCTGTGCTTTAAGGCATGAATCCATATTCATCATCCATTCATCGGTAACCCTCTACTATATTGCTTTTTGGGAACATTTTTTGTTATTGCAGTGTTTGACATTCTGCTGAATAATCACTCTTGCATGGTCCTCCATCTTTGTTGGCTGGAAGACATTGCTTTGTCATTTTGCACAGGCAACAATGACTATTGTGCCTGTTCATAATCTGCAATATTAACATATCAATACAGCTGTTTGAGGCTGATTCTTGTTGTGCTCTGGGAATATGCAAAAAAGACAAATGTTACCATGTGTAAACTGGCTAATAAAGTAATCTCCATCCACTCCTACATTATGTGATTCCATCAGGTATTACTGTAATATATGTCTAGTAGTTTTGATAACCTTTGAAACTCCCCTCATACATATTGGACATATTCAAGTTTTTCAGTCCAGCCACATGGACAATAAGGTGGCAGAGGAAGAATGTTCTTAATAGACCCACATATAAAGCCTCCTTTGTACTGCCATCCATGACTGGATTATGATATTAAAAGGGTGTACTGGATTGATACTGTATAATACATGTAATATGCCTCAGTCTGGCCTTCCATCTTGCAATGGAAGCTTCAGATCAAATTTCATCTGCGTTTTGTTTCCGGTTGCATTTGCCTTGTTTCTGAAACCATTTCTTCCACTCTATAATTACCAAGTTAGTGAACTCTTTTGTCCAAAAGTCCCCATTAAAGGACAGTTCCACTCTAAGATTGAATTCATTCAATTGAACATGTCAGTGCTCATACAGTTCTGGCCAAGATTACTGAAACCCTTGGACTTCATGCAGATAATGTACAATATCTTCTGAAATAATTGGAAATTGAAACAACTTTTTTTAATGTTTTCCGACATTTATTCTGGTGCTCTTTAAAATGCAAAGTAAGGACGATATGTTTTCAGTCAATTGTGTGATTGTCTCTCAATTTAATTGAAAAGGTGCCATTGATCAGACTTGTCTGTGGTCATACTGTACATGAAGGCTGAGAAGCCTGAGAGGCTTTCTGTCTTTGCATATAGGAGAAGTAACAGATATCCAACTTCGGGACAGAGGGGAGGAATGATAAGAGAAATGCAGATAAGTGGCTTTCTACCCGGTTTTCTACTCTGCTTTGAAAACAATGGGTACTGTATGTGGACATTTTTCATATATGTCACCCACACTATATAAACATATAGTCCCTGAGGGAAGGATAATATATTCATATTGAGTGTGCTCTTCCTCCCATAGACCATCTCAGTGCAGCAGTTTCAATGTGAAGTTGATCTCTTGGGAGGGCATCCTTATTATATGAATAACCTACCTAGTTCTCAGGGGTGGGGGGTGTGTTTGGTGTTGCCTATACTCTGATTCCCAACATTATGATCACAGTTGAGAGGCTCAAAACTCGGACAACAAAGGAAAAGGAAAGACTGGGACTGCTGTGAGCACAGAGTTACCTATCCTCTGCCCAATGGAAACACACTCTGGAAGGAAGGTTTTGTGGACTGAAATACTACCTTGCAACAAAACCCTTGCCCTCGCTTAGTATTGAATCTCGTTTTTGGTGAATAGAGGTGTGATCCTATCCCATGGGGTCCTTTCCAGGAGAGACTATGGGTCAGTGAAAAGGGAGAGACACAAGCACATTAATCACAATCCGCAGGTCTGCCTTGACTAAGCACACACTTCAGCTGAGTATACTAGGTCCAAATGACCAACTGAACACCTATCCACTCCTCTGGAAGAAAATTGCCTGTAGCTGAGCCCGCTCATCAGGCAATACAAAGAAAGCAATATTTTTTTAAATGAGCTCTGCTTCTCTAACATTAGGTCCACAGTTCCTCTTTCATTGAAGACCTTAATAGCCTCCTGCTTGGGACAGGTGCTCTGCAAATTGCCTCTAAATGATTAACGGGGGGGGAGTGGCTCAACCTATTGACGTTCAGACTGAAGCCTGTGGCGAAAAACAGTAGTAGGAGACTGAGATTCGTTATGGAAATGATGAAACAAGCAAAACTCCTGAGGTCAAAATGGTCTTGACTCTTGGTATTACCAACAAGGACAACAAGATATCAGTGACTAGTAGGAATTGCAACAACATTGACAGGTCTCTGGCACCACCCCGACCCCTCATCCCTCCCATCCACTTGAGATACATCTGTAATTAACATAAACAATAAAAGTCACAATTTTCACAATAGAGACCAGTAAGCTAGCTAATTAATCAGAGAACCGTTAGAAATGTCTAGTGACGATCACGAAAACAATAACGAATATCTGGAAACGCTGCATGTCTGGGACTTGAGGTGACGGTGTCCTAGCGGGTAGTTTTCACTGCTGTCCTTAACACCTCCATTTCTGCAGTGACAAGAGGGCACAGACTGTAAACATCACCCCTTTTTATATGTGTGTGTGCCTCTGTTCGAGTGTGTGTGTCCTTTGTAAATGCTGCCATTCTTCCCTTGGCAGGGGTTTTATCTCACAGGCACAAGCAGTCGGCACATTCTGCACTGGTCACACCAAAGCTGTCCTTGCAAAGCAGTACACAACTGTATTATTTCCGCGTAATATTGATATGTTGGCTTAATTCTGTGGACATTTTATTAAGGAACCCTCATATTTTTTCACCCCAAAGCGTATTGCACCTGTAATAAACATATTACAAAGGATATATAGAAATAGAAAATTATAGAAAAATCATGCACTGCATGCATACAACAGACATGTTACTTGTAACATAGATTTAGATCAGATGTAGACTTTTTTGGGACCTACAGCATATAGTATTAGAAGCTTTGGGTATTGAATATTAGAAGTGGGAGAATCTATAATTTAAAGCTGACAGAGCAAATACAGCTTCCCAAGTGCCCCACATTTAAAAAAAAAATCTTCATAATGTCATATAGACCTTCAAGATCCTCCTTGAATCTGTATGGAGAATTCTTCATACCATAGACATACTGTTTGTCTGTGATGGGGTCTATATGCATCCATCATCTGTACTAACCATTTATTGTTTCACACTTTGGGCACCGTGAAGACCTTTGAGACTGTAACGGTGATTAAGGGCTATACAAATAAAATGTGATTTGATTAGGTTGGGTGCTGGAGCCTATCCTGGCATGGAAAGCAGAGAAACCCCCTGGATAGATCGCCTGTCCATCACAAAACACAAAGACAGACTAACGCAGACAGACAACCACACTCACATTCACACGCACATCTACAATTCACCTGACTTGCCTTGTCTTTGGACTGGGGGAGGAAACCGGAGCACCAAACCCACGTGAATACCACACAGTGAGGACCAGAGCCTAGCACCTTCTTGCTGTGAGGCGACAGTGCTAACCACTGTCACATCAATTTGGCAACTTTGGATAGGACATGTTTCCTCTGGAGCAATTCTTAAGATTTACCTTGTCAACAATGACTTAGTTATTAACAAGTACTGAAAAGCATTGGGAAGGGACTTGGACAGACAATTGTTCAGCTTTCACTACTGGTTGTGTTGCTGGCTGCTAGAGATGTTTTGTTAATTTAATCACTATTAATTTCATCAAAATAAATGACGTTTAATCACAAAGCCCAGGATATACAAATATCATTAAGTACATGCTGTGAAGTCTGAAGGATTTGTGTTGGGAAGCCGTCACATTATGACAGAGAGAACTCAGCAGGGAAACCATTGAGCAACATATCCCAACTGTGCATCTTGTAATCACTTTCAAATTAGATTTAGGATTACTGGGACTTAAAACATAACATGTGAAATAAAATATAACTCGTCATCATCATCATCATTATCATCATCATCATCATCAACATCAGGTCATTTCAAAATTAAACACATTATTCACAGGGGCTCACTGGCATTTGCTGATGACCACTCAGGCTACCGCATTCAGTCATCACCTGATTATTGATGGACACTTGTTAACAAGTCTGAGCAACACTCTCACCTCCAACCATGGTCAGTGACATGCAATCCTTGGATGGCTTGTCAGAAAAGCTCAGAAATAGACAGTGCTCAAGGGTAAGGAGAAGTGTTACTGCTGATGCCAGACATGGGGATGTGTTTCAGTGCATGTGATATCTTCCGCTCCACTGATGGTGATGGCAGTGTGTGCATGTGTATGTTGACTGTGTGTGTGTGTGTGTGTGTGCGTGTGTTTGTATATAGGTGTGTGCTTCTATGTGCTTTGACGGGAGTGAGGGGTATTTTTTTTTTTTTGAGACTCACAGGATAATGAGTGACTGGCTACATCAGCTCTGATTTTTTGCTACTGCCAAGAACATGAGGAAGCTGAGATGCCTTACTTTTGAATGATAGGAATGATTGACTGTGAGCCACAGATCGCTGTGGTGGGGTCACTGGCTTCATCACATACGAGTATGTATGTGATGAAGCCAGTTTGAAGCCATTTATTTTTATTGTAATTAAAAAAGTAATTCAATATTTCGAGATTTAATTCTATATTAAACAGCAAATAAGCAGACCATAATATAACATATAGCAGGGAGGTGATAGGGTTATGGATAACTACCAATGACTCAACGATAACTCTGCCAGTAGCTGAGATATCTGGGTTTCAAAACTCACTTTCCTGTACTTGTGCGCAACAGTGGAGGACATTGCTTCAAGTGAGCAGGCAGCGTCACGAGACATTTCAGCCATGGTTGCTAAAAACCATTAAGAAGCCCAAAAAGTAAATGACAAAGCAGTATTATTATAGTGTTTTGCATTGTGATAAATGACCTCTTCACAAGCCGATTCTGTTGCATCTTTGCTCTAATTAGCTAGCTAACGACCAGTAAGCTAGCTAATTATTGTAAAAATTATTGTAAAAATACGACTTTATTGTCTGTGCCAATTACAGGCCACCATCAAGGGAATGGGATGGGTGGAGGCTGTGCTGCAATGTAGATTGCTGGTAGATTGCTTATTATACCTTTAAATCTTTGAAACCTTGAAAAACATTGTTATGGGTGTGTCTCCTCACCTTCCCATGAAAGTCATTGGCATTTTGGATAAAAAGAATCCTCTCAAAATGAGTTAAGGCGGAAATATCATCAAAGCACCTTAATTTGTCAGGCCCTGTGTAATCTAAACTGTGCTGGCATTTCTTCAGCGGCCTTTGAGATCCGCGCAGGAGTCAGTCATCTGCTTCAACTGACTGACAGAGAGAGAGAGAGAGAGGGTGAGTGTTTAGGAATTGTTTCATTCTTTTGCTTAAACTCCAGAGGGCTCAACATATGAAAAGGTCATGCTGCACATACATAGATATGCCACTGAAGCCTTTGTTGTCACGACTAATACAATTAAATTCAATTGTTTTCAAAAAGTCTAGACGAACAGTGCTCTGTACTGTAGGTTTTCAATTGGTGACTGGATTTATTTGTGCCTGGGAGGAAAGATGGCACTGTATGAATGTAACAAGATTGGCGTAGTGAGAATAATATACAGAGTGCTGAGAAGGCAACATCAAAGATGAATCCCGCCCAAAGCCCATGAGTCTTGGCACCTGAAGATCTCTGGTGTGTAAAATCCAGCAAGTCTAGCAACTTTATGACCAGCATTCTCTCTGTAATTCATCACCCTATCCATCCTGAGTTATATCTGGTGTTGTGCAACAAGCCCTCTCAGGGAAAAGGTCTAAAGTGATATGATCAGAAAGTTCCAATCTAAATGTCAGTATCACCTTGCCTGACGGGGCATGAAACATCCAAACCTTTATTCTAGAATCCATGAGTGCATTTAACACCATTTGCCAAACCATTAAAAGGATAACAATTCCATGGCGTAAGTATTTCAGTTTGAGTCAGGGAATTAATTCTGCCTGGCATACTATACAGATAAGTAAAAAAGCTTTGTGAAATATTATTAGATACTGTATGCAGAATATGAAACACTGCATCTGCTGTTAATACCTTTGGGTAATACTTCATTGTCTGTATTTTGGCTCATAACCACTGTAAGCCTTCTAACAGGCTTTCAGCCAATTGCTAGTGCTGTCACAAGCAGTCATTGGGCTTGCAACTAGGCCTGGCTGGGTATCAAATTAAAGTCTGCTAAAAAAGGTCAACTATATTCATTATCTATATGGATCTGATTGCTCTAACTCAACAGTCATCAGATTTGTGATGTTTGGGTATGAATGGCAATCCTGCGACACTGTACAGGATTACTGTAATGTAATGGCAGACCTTATTTTTCATATGAAAGAGACATGATGTACAAATTGGTCATTCATACACACAACCCACATAGAGCTGTACATGTGTATGTGGAGCATTTAACATCACTAAATCATTATCACATTGATTTGGTGACATTAGTATAATTACCATAAACAAACAAGACTCTACACTCTACAGTACTACGTCCTCCAAACAGCGAATCATGTGGCTGCAACTCAATATATAAAGCATGCAGACATGGTGAGGTGGTTTAGACCAAACATTAGAATGGGCAAGATGCTGATCTAAGCAGCTTTGACCGTGGTATGATGGTTGGTGCCAGACGTGGTGGTTCCAGCTGCCCTCCTGGGATTTTCACGCACCACAGTTTCTAGAGTTTACAGAGAATGGTGCGATAAACAAATAACGTCCAGTGAGTGGATGAACAGTTCTGTGGCCAAAATCACCTTGTTAATGAGAGAGGTCAGAGGAGAATGGGCAGACAAGTTCAAGCTAACAGGAAGCCCACAGATGCTCCAATAACAGCTCTTTACAACAGTGGTGTGCAGAAGGTCACGACGCCAGAGAGGGTTAATTTTGAGAAAAGCAATATGCTACACGTAGCACACGTAACATGATACCACTCGCTTCCTAGTTCAGGATACGTAGACATGTCTTTCTTGACACATAATCTTGCTTAAAGCATGGAAGTGTGACGGCACCCACTGTTGCTGAATGCTTCTGTCGCCACTCGGATTGTCTTCTCAACCTGCCCTTCTCAAGAATTCAGCACCGCAGTATTAATATCTTCTCTCTCAATGTGTATGCTGGTTTGGCGCTGTCTGTCACCTTCCTGACCCTCTGGCATTTGCAATATACACTATATGGCCAAAAGTCAGTGGACACCTGACCATCATATATGAGCTTGCTGGACATCCCATTCTAAAACCATGGGCATTAATATGGAGTTAGACTCTTCTGGGAAGGCTTTCCACAAGCTTTTTGGAGTGTGTGTGTGGGAATTTGTGCCCATTCAGCCAAAAGAGCATTTGTGAGGTCAGGCAGTGCTGTTAGTTGACTATCGTGTTGTGTCCTGTCCTGTCCTGTCCTGTCCTGTCCTGTTTTGTCCTGTCCTACGTGTGCCCTGCACCATTACACTACTATTGTCTTGTCATGTCATGTCTTTGTATGCATCTAACACAAGCAAACTTTTATTTGATTGGCACCAAAAAAAAGATCTTTGTATCCTACAAAGATAGTCTACCGCTGCTTTCTTTTAAACTTTTTCTACTTTTCAAAATTGCATGCTGACAGAGCAATGCACCATTTATACAGTTGTATGCAACTCCAGTGTACTCTTTCTCATGATAGCACCATTGCTCACTCTGTCTGGTGATGGCTTAATTTGCCATATACTTCTCACATCACCGTGGCTTTCCTGTGAGTCCTCAAAGTATTTGAACACTCTGGATATCCACATCAACCTGAAAGAAACCATGCATATGTCATATACAAATCTCCCAAGTGCCTTTTAGCCTAATTGGAGACACCCATTTTGTCTCTCTGTACATCCAATTAAAAATAAATGAATTGAACTCTGAAAATAAGTGAGTATGCCAATAGGCTTAACTAATCTCAACAACAAGCTCTTTAGAATAACACTGGGTTGTGTGAATGTTGACTCCAGTTGCAAAGTTAGTACATTTTGTCCTTGAGAGGGCCCCAACCCTCTACCCCCCCCCTCATTAACTGTAATTAATTTGTATGAGTTTGTTTGAGTTTAAGTATAGTTAAATAATTATCAGGCCCTTGCTTGTTTGCATAGATAGGGAAAAATTACTCCAATGATCCAATGATAAGGCAGGGAACAGTAGCAAATGTGCCTAATTGGGCTAGGAGCCTTAAGTGTGCCCAGCAGGATGCAACTAATAAACTAAATTGCTGGGTCTGGAACTTGTGCTTGTACTTGTAGGTCTGTAGAGATGTTAACCTTTTTCAAAGGAGGCTCACACAGTTTGTGTCAAACAGCACTGAATCATATACCCTTCTACAAAATGAACTGTGTTTTCAACTCTTGCTTTGTAATCGGGCAGGTTTGGTGCGATATGAATAAGGGAGTGGAATCACTGTGCTACAATGTCATAGATGTTTGTTTTTTTGCAAGGGAAATTACTCATTTGTTTTGCACATCAGTGAATGTAGCTTCCTTCTTGGTATGCACTGGAATCAACAAAGTTGATGTTTCATAAAACTTATAGATGGTCTCTGAGATAATGGTGAGACTCTGAGCCAAACAAACTTAGTTGCTCATGCCTGGCATGGTGAACAGTTTGCTTTTTGAGAATACAGTACATGAATCACAAAAGCTTTTATATGGAGCTCTGTGGTCATTAATAATTCATACAGTATGCTAATCAGGGTTTGTGCTACTAGGCTCCAAAGGGAGGAAACCAAATATTGAAGTGACAGTCTGTGACAGAATGTGACAGTCTCACTAGGATTGAGACATGATCACTTGCATCAGAAAGACATCTGAGGCGTGACAGAGGCATGGCATACTTGGTAGAGTCACACAGTTGTTTAGATTTAGCCACCAAAGAACAGTTTTATCAGCCTTTGGCGCTTGGTAGGTGTTCATTTCAGACCCTGATATGATTAGTGAACAAAAGTATTGCTTATCACTTTGGTTGTGTTTTCATTCGGTCATAATGATTTAAAGTAGTTTCATTCCACCTGGTGGTGTCTTGATAATGATAGTTTTTTTTTTGCCAGTCACAGGCAGCTGTTCTCATTTCATGTAGGCAGTTGGCACCGCTTATGTGATACTGATCAACAGTGGTTGTTTTGCTTGGAGCAGCCGGGACTGAAATGAGAATGTGCATGTCCTTAATTCAGAGCAGATGGAACCTAAATGGATGTGCCATGGACTGTACGAGGTCACAGTGAAAGACTCAATTGGAGTGCTTGGCTTATTCAATTAGCCGACTCCTCTGAGTCTCACAGCAGCCAGGTGGGACTCGGTTGCAATTCTATTTTATTCTACTACAGCACACAAAACTACAGGCAAAGATCCACACAGTTTACATGACAACATTGGCATGTTTATTGCGTACTATGGGCCAATAGAGATGAAACGTCAGGTTCCGGAAGTAAAATAATAATCACCATAGGGAGTTTGATTACCAGCCATAACGGAGTAACCGTACAAGTTAGGCTTACCATGGGACACTGCTACCATGGAGATGTTACAAAAGATGTTACACTCCTTGCAATCAGGACTAACTGAGCATCTGCTTGCTAGCAACGTACTCCACCATGGTTTCTCTGTCAGACATGATGTGCTTTTTTAGGGATGAGGAGAGGAGTGTGCGCAGAAATCGGTTGAAAGCGAGGGAAAAGGGTTTCGATGAAATCAACTGCAATCCCTTATGGGATAAGTTTTTAACTTTTTCAAAAAAATTGTTTGAATCAACTACTCATTTACAAGGTCATGATTCATCTCGTACCTGCTTGGTTCGGTCATGACTTAAAATCCTGGGATTTTCTGAAATGTCTATGGAAAAAATGAATGGGAAATGTATTCATATTTATTTATTTAATACAACTACTACTACTACTGCTACTAGTACTACTGCTAGTACTACAACCACCTAGTTACATCCTAGCTACCAATACTAATCACATAGTAACCATCTAGAAATACCCTAGCAACCACTAGTAATTACCTAGTAACCACACACCACACAAACACACTATAACTGCTATTAAAATCAAGCTTCAGATACTTAAACTTGACAAAACTACATTTGAACTATTGCAAACACACAAATGTTAGCTTTTCTAGTTGATCATCCAATGCCTACAAAATCCAGGTATATACTGTAATGTGAGAAGTCTTAATTGTAACGGTTATTAGTATTATTAATGATGTTGCTAATACTATAGCGCAATATGCCCTTTTTCAGTGGTGAAGCTTGACTGAGGTTGATGATTGATTGCTGGGATGGTGTTGCCTAAAATACACAGATGAGATATTTCATTATGAATAATATGATGGATGAGCTCAAGTTGTTTTGCATTATAGCCTCCCATCTCATTTCTTCAATCTCAACTCAAGCATAAGGCCAATGAACTGTAAACCTTATTCTTAATTGCCATCAATTCTATAGAGTTACGACAGATAAACACATGAAACAGTGAAATTACTGTTGGTAGTGATAGTGTTTTAGAGGTACATCCATATATCTTTCTGTACTTTTACTGCAGCATCACCAAAGCCAGCAGAGCGTGAAAGGCGGTTCTGCTGAGTTTACTGTTTATCAAGATGTCTGATCTTACCAAGGATTTATTACCGGACAGGAAGGCAAATCAGACAACAACTTGTTGAAATTGTTGAAAGCTTGTACAACACAACCACCATTTCTCATTTCTTATACCGTACAGCTATAAAGATATCAGATGAGTTAAGACTCCTCCTAGCAAAGGATTAATGCAGGGGTTTTAGAATGCATTTAGAGGAAATAGTGCCTTATGGTGTTAAATATTCACTCCTAAAACATTGGGGAGAATGTGGAAGGTGGAGGTGGGAGATGTATTTCTAAGAATTTTCCTCTCCAGTTTGATGTGCCTCATTTGACTGAATGTCATGGATTTGTGGTCATGAATCAATTCAATATGCTTTCTTCTGGGATTTCTGCAAACACCATTTTTTTTTGTGTTGGAAACTTACATCCCAGTTTTACATCCGACCACCTTGTCTCACTTTCAGAACTCATAAATATCAAAGAGCATTTTGATGCTGCTTATTTAATCTGACCTGATTCCAAGCTTAATAAAAAAACAGTGCTGCCGTACATCCCCAAACATTTTCTACCCATAAATCTAATTAGAACAAACATCCTCCATTGCTAAATTTATGCACCAACCCTGGAGCTAACTCCTGCATGGGAAATGCAAAGAGATATCTGGGCTGCTAATGGGGTAGGTTAGGGAGCTGAGGTCAGCAGCTTTGGTTGAATTGAATCCTATCTCACGCTCTGAAATGCTCACTGCAAGCTGGACTGTAGCCTTTAGGGAACTTTTGCAAAGTGCTTAGAGAAGTGGTCAAGATGGTATTGCCCTTGCTGCAGAGTGACGAATCAGGGCCTTTGGGCTGCTGTTGTATAAGTTATGCAAAAGAAAATGGAGGATGTGCTTACTGGTATAGAATACTGGTAGATCTTGGAATAGAGTGTCCTGTGAAATATCATACAAATCAGCAACAGAGCTTTAATTGACGGTTATCTTGAATTGAAATACAGCCCAGCAAGCATTTGACGGATAGTGGCGTGTAGGAGGTGGTCAAGTAGGTTTACAAGACGTGCAGGTTCAACGTCAACTCAAAAAAGCACAACATTTTCACGATATGATATTATGACATAATATAAATTTGATTCAAACAGCTTTTTAACTGATATCACATATTTACTTCCCAATTTCACACACTGAGCTGTACCCTTTGTTGCCGGGCTTGTGCCTTTAAGGTACTCTGTAGTTTTTTTCTAAGCGTGCAAAACAGCAACTATGAATAACTGCAGGATCCAGAAATTTAACTTACAAATTTAACTTCTGTTTCGTTTTGCCATCAGAGGGTCTGAATGACTTTGAACTGAAGTTATTAACAAAGGGCAGAATCGCTGAGTGCCCCCTGGACATCCATCAGTACTACTGGCCATGAGGAGACACCCAGCTAACAGCTTGCATTGGGACTCAAGAGACACATGCCAATCATTAGTCCACAGAGAGTACTGCACTCAGTTAACATCATGTCAATGTGTCACTGATGGACACTTAGAAAATGGCTAAATGACAATGGCAATGGCTCTATAATCATATACCACACATCATTTTTGCTGACGAAGATAGTCCTACTCCATCTAAGAATCACTGAACAAAACGAGTAATTGGTATTTTTCTATATTTTTATAAAAGAATGACTGGTCTGCTTAGAAATTAGCAGAGGTGGAAGGTTTTAGATTAAGGCTACTTTTCTTAGTATTTTACCAGTTACTACTTGAGTAACTTTTAAAGTATTCACTATGACTTGAGTATATTTTATTTTTAGACATGACTAGTAGGAGATCTGGCAATGACACCTTTACTTTTACTTGTTCCACCTTTGGAAATGAGCATATTCCACGTATGTGCCCTCAGTTAAACAGTTTGTTTGTTAACCCTCCTCTATACATTGAGCAAACCCCAGCTATAGGCACTAATACTGGTATTGACTCATTAATAATGTACAGCATATTTTCTCAGCAGAGAATCTTAAGCATCTTTGAGTACACATGTTCCCAGGTTCCTATGCACATCATATGAATGAATCAGGGGATTTCAGCAATGAGAAGCTAAAGCTGGAATCGAACATTAAACTATGGTTTACCTCCAAATCTCTGCATGATTCAGAAATAGATTTTCATCTTCTTCTGTAATCCAGCAGCCTAAAATTTACTTTTTTGTCCCTGGTCCGTCTCTGTTCCCGTATCTTTGGCATTTAGGCTCCTAGATAGAATCTAACATAGGTCACTGAATCAATTACACTCCCAAGAATGTGTCGGCCATTTCAGTAAATAAAATCCTCTTAAGCTGCTGCTTCTCACTGGCACTAGTATCAAATGATTTATACTTTTCAACACATATGAATTTCCTTAGTACAAAACTTAAAAGCATCCTCAGCATAGAACTAGAAGAGTAGGTACAAAACTTTAAAGTATCCTCAATACAGACCCACAGAGCATCATCAATGCAAAACTTAAAAGTATATTGTAGTTAGAGAATGATGCAACATATGAGCAAATAAAGTCTTTGCGGAGTGATGCATTAAATACCAAAATAATTATGCAGTTATCTCCAGGCGTAATTACAGGGCCCATTCATTTTACCTTCTGCTACTGTTTCCAGTCATTTATAGCCATCCTCTCTTGTTTTCCAACAAATTTCAAAAAACACAAAGAGAAGCCATGCACAACTGTAGGAAAATGGGATATGTCTGCCGTTCAGCTTACTGTCACAGAAATATAATTAGTAGTTAATATTATTTCAATAACAATTGTGTATCATACATGGTGGGTTTTATTTTTGCTCCAGTACAACAACTTAATTTAGAGTACATGTCATGCCTTACATTTTTCTTCTGGCAATTAGTTTAATAAAAAGCTGGGCTAAGACCAGGTTTCAAAGATTAGTCAAATGTTCACAAAAGTTTTATTTTCAACTGAACATTATTTATTATTTTTGAATATCTACATAACATGTGGGAACAAAGAAATTAGTCTATTTGTGTTTGTCATGTGTGTGAATGCATGCATGTGCCTATTTGTTTGTGTTTGTTGTGTCATTAGCTCACCAGCAATTTATGGGATTTAAGAAGAGTATATGTCTTTGAAATGTTTGGATTTTTTTTTTTTTTTTTTTGTAGAGCTAAGTTTTGCTCCAGTGTTATCAAATATGTAACAACACTGTGACATGGTGAGTTGTTTTCTGTTTTTCCAATTTAGTAAAATTTGTTTTCTTGGCGATAGGGCTACCAGTAGAGGTGCTGTGATTTGTTTTAATGACGTGTCAAGTATACCCAAGTCTCCAAATATGCACAGTGAAGGGGTTAGGGGAACGCTGTAAAGAACTGTGACAGTTTCGTGGTTATTTCTTTCCAGAAGTGTTGTACAGGTGGGCAGAGCCAGAGTGCATAAGGGTACAATGAGTGCATATGTCTGATCCAGTGAGTCCCATTATGTGCATCTCGTGTTGCATGATATGTATTCTGTGAATGACCTTGTATTGAATTAGTCTTATGTTGGTGTTCTTGGACATGTTGAAGCGTTTGAGTCCAGAAGTCATTATTTGTGAAGATGTTGAGATCTTTTTCCCATTTATTTATCAGAACAGGTAATGTAAAATTGATAAATACAATCATAAATTTGGAGTTTATAAGCACATTTGTAAATGGCCTAGTAAACATGCATACCGTTTTGTGCATGCTTTGTGAATTATTCTTTTTTCATAATTTAGTAACCAAAGTGGAAGTTCTTGTCCTTCTTGTCCTCTGTGAGGGTCTAAGGCTGGGGGATGTCGTGTACTAACCATTTATTGTTTCACATGTTGGGCACTGTGAAGCCGTTAGAGACTGTAACGGTGATTAAGGGCTATACAAATGAATGTGATTTGATTTGATTTGATTCTGGCAAAGGGAGAAAGTACACTAAATAATGCATTTACAAATGCATTATTAAATAGCTTAGTAAGCATGTATACATTTATTAATTTATTTATTAATTTTGGTTAATGAATTAATGTATTTGTATTTGTCAAGGGAACCTTATTATAAAGTGTTACGGCTTTTATTTAAGATAACACAACACAACAAGACAACATTGCTGCTCACACTAGATTTTGCTTAGTTTACAGTAAAACTCAAAAACTGAGACAGAAAAGTCACCTCCAAACTTTGTTTTATGTCAGTAGCAAGGTTTTGGGGTACACAAACAACAACGAGAACTGGTGTGAGCTCAGGATTTGCAGTAAAGCCAGCTACCTGCTCATTAAGATCCATTCTCTTTCATCCCGTGAGCGTTGGGGCTTGTTTCTCTCATCAGTGCCTGCCCCCTGGCAGTCCCTACCTGCTGTACTGAGGCTGATGTTTCTTTGGAGTGAGAGACTCCACTCATCTCTCTGATATCTCCAAGGGTCGAGCTGTTCAGAGAGCAAACACAGCGAGAGGCTGAGCAGGGAAAACAAGTTAAGGAAAATATAATCTCTAAAATGTTTATTCTAATGCTAACAAGGGTTCATCACAGAGAATGCATTGATTAGCATGCTATCAGAACCACTGGGAGTTTCAGTTATAATTTATTTACACCAGTGGCAAGGTTTCTCCAGATATTGAGGTATATATGCAACGTTTTTATTTTTATTTTTGAGAAACCTTACTAGTTCTTTTTGAAGACAGTAAATCTTTGAGCCTTATAGATGTTTTGACAAGATGTTTTGATGATAATGACAATAAAGTATACTGTTTCATTCATAGAGCAATAAAATAGCTAACATGGATAACAGTTAAAATGGATTTCACAACCACAAGTCACTTCTGTTCAAAGACTGTAATTGTCCATGTTCTACCCCTGACATTAGCTTGATGATATCTGATATAACAATAATGGTAAAAAAAAATGCACAACACAATGTCATACTGTGTATATGTTGCGGCACTGAACAGCTGTATCTTCAAAAAGTCAAAATAATTTAGAAAAAAGCCTTATTTTCAGATTGGTAAGTATGCATTTGAAATGTTGCCATCAGTTATGAATGGATTTAATTTCAGGACATTTGTTCAAATTAAAACAGATTATGTAACCCTTCAAATAAAAAAACGGAAACACTATATTTTGTCTGTGATACAAAAAGGTGATTTTTTTGCAACCTTATGCCAATGCTGTCAGGCTCCACTTACTACTCCAACTAAACAGATGTTAATCTGTATCAGCCATGAGGACTTCAACAGTATATTCAAATATTAACCTTATCAAAGCAAACAGCTTCTCAGCTATAAGGTGATAGCAGGCCGCATATTCAGAGATTGTAGATAAAGACATGCAGGCCAGTGCATTGGTCAAAAGCCAGCCAGAGAAAAACAATACTAAATAGAAGGACTGGATACCGGGATGGCTAAACAATGGCAGGGAATGTGATCTTCATCCTTGCTCAGCCCTAAGAGATCCTATTGTCATGTATTCAGTGCATTTATTACCATATGTAACAAGCTATTCAAGACCCAGAACCCATTAATATCGCTCTGATAACACAACTAAAAAACTTAAGCAAAATTATATAAAGCTACTGAACTCAACACTCTGTAGATGTTGAAATAAATCACACAACCTCAAGCTGAAACTCCAAAGTGACCTTTCCTTCAAAGCTGTCATCTGCCCATCACTAACCAGGCCTGTGATGGACATTCTCATTCTAAAGTGTGTTTCACTTGTCCATGTCATGATAAGGTCACTGCCATTCACCCACCAACTGTGTAAGTATTTCTGGCACTTTATATCACAAGAGTAGCATTGTGCCCTACCTTCTTCAATTTAAGATTTGATTGACAGATGGAATATCAGACATTAATGAGATAGGAGGAGCCACAGAGCTGTGAGATGCAGACGTTAGAGGAAAGAGCTCACAGTCCTCGTGTTAATGGTCAAAGAGACTTTGGGGTCAAACAACTAGGATTTATTTGATTTATTGTTGGCATTATGGGTCATCATTATACCACAAAAATAACATCCATCCATCCATCCCTGCTTCTTATTCTTATTCAGAATCCCAGGCAAGGAAACACCCTGGACAGCACCACCAGTCCATCACAGGTTGAACACATAGACAGACTTTTATTAAATCTATCCAAGAAGGTAAAGTGAGTTGTGCAGTCCTGATTGGTTCAGTCAAGAACCAGCTCAAAAATTATGCTGTTTTTATCATTTAGAAATATGGAGAAAGTGATTCATGCTTTAATTTTCCCTTATGAGCCAATATGCAACCTTAGTTCCCTGAACAGGAGTCTTTCTGTCATTCCATCAACCATTCCATCAATGCCTTTGCCATCAACATATCAACATAACATATAATGATAACATAATTATATTATAATGATGTTTCTCTGAACACTATTGTTTCTTTGTATTTGCCACAGTGATTTTGTAACCTTGTGTCTGTGTCTTGTTTATCTTGACTATGAAGCATTTTGCAAACTTTGCAAAAAAAAACCTTTTTCTAAGTGTTTTAAATGTTAAAGGTATTATTAATATAATATGTAAATCGGCAACACTTGACTCCTGGTTTACTTTTCCTGGTTTTTCTTTACATAATCTACCTCAATTTAATGGTGAAAGCCTGACATGCAAGTTGGACAAGTAAACATGATCACAATTGGGCTAAATTTGCACCATTTTATTTTATTTAATCAGTTTCTAATAACATTTGGGGTAAGTGCAGATTCTGCAGATTTCATCAAAGTCTCAGTATCCACTATGTTATGATACTACTCATAATGGCATCCAGTTGAGTGTTCTGCTGCTGCTGTTATTTAAGACCAGGAGCTCTGAGGGAACCAAATTAAATGTCACAAGACTCACATTCAGACTGAAGTCGTTTCATTGATAAGGAGAGACCTTCCCTTAGAATTACCCAATAAATTAAAATGCTTTTGAATAATCCTCCACAGAGCTGTCCCCTAGGGGTTCTTTATGATCCTTTAAAAGTCATCAATCTCTCCACAACCTCCAGTTCACTCTGTCTGCCGACTCCCAAAGCTCCATCAGTTAGCCAAGAAAAGACATATTTGTCAGAGGATAATGAAAGCCCCTGAATGATTGTCAGTTGCCGTTGACAGAACTTCAGATGAATGACGTGGTTTCCATGTTCTGCATTTTAGATTTGTTATGATGAACACAAAAGAATATTAACCTCATTATAATGGTGTGACAACTAATATCTCTACTGTATCTTAAAGATAAAAAAAATGATTGAGTGATAATCATACTGGTAGGTAGGCAGAAACCCTTCCTTTTGCTTGTTTGGATAAAGTTAAAGAATGGAGACTGGCTATGTATGTATTTTAGATGAATCATAGGTCAACTTCTGGTTAAAAGTTAAAATCATGATAACACCCGGTATAGAAAGCCTGTTTGACATGGTGAGTAGTGTCTACGTCTTGGACTTGCATTGCTCTTTGTCACATGAAATATTAATTTTGTGACACATGAACTGACACAAAAACGTTTCTCACTAGTGAAGGAGTAAATGACAGTGGAATGCAGTTCAGCTATTAGTGGATTCAACTAATAAACACTTGTCAACACAATTAGACATTTGCTGATTTAAGTTATTACATTCCTTGAGTGATTTTTACTACATTAGAACAACTGATGAATTTTGACCCAACTATTTTGTACTATTTCAGTCAACTTGCAATTTTAAGGCAGCAGGGAAACCTTTACAGGGCAGTTTTGCTAATTTTTTGAGGGCAATCTAGCAATACTGTGAAACAATGAGGTCCAGACTCACTAAGATTGCATTGTGAGGGCAATTTGTTAATTTTTTGCACCTCTGTTGCTTGTGCTAAGCTTGTTTTATTCACTAAGAATTCTATGCACATCAGGTTGTGGTGCAAACACGCCCTTAAAAAAAGAGCAATTAGCCCCTTCATCAATTGTGCAAATAGTATGCTTCAGCTCCAATCCAACCTTGCTTTGTAAAGCCCCTTTATAATTGGAGTGCGTTTTTCTTTTTTTCACAGACATATGTTTTTGTATTTTAATTTAAACTGATAAAACTGAACAATGTAATACAGTAAACAAATAAAGAATGCAAAAAAGTATGAAAAAAGAATAATTCATAATTAAATTTAAAAAAAATAAAAAATAAATCTGATATGAGATTATAGGATGGGATACCCTCTGTTGCCTGCTGCCTGCAGTGATAGCATTAATGAATTGAGCACAATGTTGATTTGCATGGCGTCACCTACTAATAAAGACTATATAAATAATGACATTTACACACCATTTTATCATTTACGTATAAATAAAATGAGGCTTTATTTTTTGACCAGCGCTATTAGGCACATGTTCCAATCATTGTGCACAGTGAGTGAAAGCATGGCTTTCTGATTTAGTCAATTTGGTGAAAAGTGAGCCAGAGAAAAACAATACTAAAGAGAAGGAATGAATACAGGGATGACTAAACAACGGCAGGGAATGTGATCTTCATCCCTGCTCATCCCTAAGAGATCCTAGTCATATTGTCATGTATTCAGTGCATTTATTACCGTGACAAACTATTCAAGTCAAGAGTGCGTTCATCCCTGCACAACCCTTTAGTGGATCTGGGCCTGAATTTGAACCCATACATAGTATGTCTGTCTCATTCGTTCCACGCTAAATGTTTAAACCACAAGCAAAGCCTCTATAACTGATGGTAACACAGAGGTAAAATTTCTAGCTGTTATTTTGCTGTTCTCTTTAAAATGTGTCCCAGATGAAGAGTTCTCCTCCTGTCTTGTAGTGTCCTTGTTCTGTCTCATCAAACTTCATCTTCAAATTGCTTTCATTTCATCCTCTGTATTTGATAAGAAGTCATATTTTCTTCATATGAATTGTTGACAACCAGTCAATGTTTAATCACATCATGTAGAACCCATAAAGCCCAGATAGTAATCAATAACATTTTGTTTAGAAAAGGGTAGCTAGATGAAGGAAAAGCATCAAAGAATAAGGTTAGTAATTGTTTCATAGGACTCAGTGGAACATGTCAATTATATTTTGTTCCCTTATTGTCTGAGGATGAGAAAACACTTCCAGCTCAACCTCTCTCTGACTGTGCTAGTTCTCAAGTAAAATTCAGTCAGACTTGTTCAGGCTTCCTTGATTGGCAGTATTCATGGAGCATGGGCAGCCTCGGGTGATGGTGGACTCAAATGGGAATGAATCATTGCTGCTCCTCATTTGTGTGGGTACAAAGCTCTTTTCTATGTTGCCATTCAATCCTGACCCAGGCCCACCTTTTCTTGGAGATTACTGTATTCTGAGCAGAGCAGCTGTTGGTCTTGTGTATTAAGGCACAAGGTTCTGACAAATTCAAATGGAACCATTCAGCGCAATAGGAGACTTAGAAGAGGCTGAATGTACTGTATATATGAATCCCCATTCTCTCTGGAAAATGATGTTACTGTAATGTGTCTCTGTACATTAAAATTCAATAATCTGAATGTAGCCCAAATATTTTAAACATTCTGATATAAAACCTGTATGAACTTGATACCATTTTGCAAAATACAATCGTTTAACCATAATCGAACCATAGTCTATGTGGTATCTCAAGAAACGGAGTATATAAATTATGAAAATCAACTGCAATGTTCCAAGTACAACTAGAATGTTTGCATTTGGTATCTATAATAAATGTCGTGGGAGTGTGACAGCTGCGAAAAGATGGTGGGTAAATATGTTGCTCATTTATTTTCTCATTGTCAAACAGCCAGCCTACAGTTCGCTTTGCTTTGTTTACCTTAGCAATCACTGTAGATGGAAGGCAGACAAGGCAGACTATGACAGCATGAATTTAAACTGTTAAGAACTAATGCTAGTTGAACTAAAATAAAGTTGCTTTTAAGGCCTGTTGTGTAGTCAAATGCTGCAAAAGATACAGCTGATCAAGATTGAGATACAGTATTTTATAAGTAAAAACTACAAACATGTAGCAGTGTACAATCGCTAGCTGGTTAATAGCTAAGTGCTCTACAGTACTGTCAATAGTACTTTCCCGTCACACTACCTGATACACTTTATTCTAGTAGTAGTAGTAGTAGTAGTCCTGTCAGTTCTGAACCACATATTGTACACTAAGTGGCAGAAAACCCAGCCGACTGCTCTGCCATTCACCTTTACCATTTCCCAAATCATTATGAAGCAGCCCTAAACTTTGAAACAGATGACAGTGCAACTTAAGATGAGTATCCACTGGGAGCATCTCCTTACAGAGCTGTCTTGTTTTTGTCATTGTTTACAATAAAAAGGACACATTGCACAGGCTGTCTCTCGTGTTCCGTGACCTCAGAGCATCAGGAACTATGGAGTGGAAATAGATGGAGAGAATGGTTATGGCTTTCTAGAAAATAGGAGCAAGGAAAATCATGAAAACCTTAATTTCTTTGAGATTTCATATATGCACTGTTCACTTGATGTCTCCATTCAGTATTCTGTTTCAGATTTCAAGTCCTTTCTGGAGGATTGAAGTCTCTATGATTTGCATTTTCCCAACAGTGGGGCTTCTTAATAAACCAAGAGCCCTCCAGAGTATTGCTAATTGTACAGAGGTTTTCTGTACAATCCTTTTCTATCTTTAAGACTTTGTTCCCTGAATTAGGAATGCACATTCAAAAGATTATTCTTGTATGTATTTTCTCTTGAGAGCCAGAGGAGATCGTTATGATGTTGTGGCATGCAATCTTAAAAGGAATGAATCCACAAAAAAAGAACAAAGACCATTGTTCCTCTCTCCATACGGTGTTTTTCTTTTTTATAAATCTGGTTAAATGTCTTTTTCAATGCATGGGTACAAGAAAATTGAAAATTGAAAGTGCTGCATTTGTTTTTTTAGCGTTCAGGACAAGCATGTGTATGCTGTTTTCCTTAGCAGAGAAATAACAAATGTCACATTTCTAGGACTGCAAACAAAGATAACAGTTCAATCCCAGTTAGTTTGCTTGATTGACATCATAAGATAAACATGTGTAAATAGTTATATGTCCATAGTTGAATAGTATGTGGTGGAAGTGGATGGAATTATTGTAGGCAGTTCCTGGGCTGCCCCTTAGATTTCAGTCACGTCTTATTCCCCAAACTTGTCTGCAGAAGCAATTTGTCTTCTCTGATAAAATGGCCACACTATAGCAGAATCAATGGGGGCTATCAAATGCATTCAATCAGACCTTTGTGCCACTGATGGCGGCGAGATGTCGGCATTACCTAAGTTCAAATTTACAAGCTTTCTGTGACCATTAGGTTTGGATACATTGACCTTTGTATTCTGTGTTGAAATTCTGTACTATCGAAACATTATAGAATTGTATTTTTATGAACAATTATAACAGATAGACAGATGAAAATGACAATGGATCTAGCTCAAATTTATAGGAAATTGTAGTTTAGAAATATGGACATTTTACAGATGAATATGCCTTCTGTCTTTTTAAACCATAGAAAAAATAGATTGGTCTGCAATTGATATATTGCACAGCGCATTTTTGCAGTTCTCTCCAGGAAACTCATTCAGAAATTTAGTTTCTTAACTCCACCAAACTGAACTCTTCTATTTTCTATATAACTACTACATAATTTCATGGTTCTTTCCAGGAAACTTCCTAAGAAATGAACAGTTATCAACCCCATTCTAGGAAATTACTAGGAAGTTGCGGACCTGGAAAATAAAGCCTTACCACTAATATATTTTGTGTATTGTGCAGGTACTACACATAATACCTGTGTGGTGTGACACTTTCCAGAAGGTGAAAGATGAAATCCTATTTAGCGGAACCAAAAAGAAGCTGGCTATCAAGGCCAACCTTTGTGGTTTCAACAACTCTCCCTTCTGCTCTAACAGTGTTTGAAATAGAAATGAGGTGGTATATTGTGTGGTGAGTACTCATAGCCCGCAAGGCTGACTTTGTGTGGACAATTCTGATGTTGTTCCCTACTTGTAAATAATAACCCCTTGGCTGCAAGTGATTAAGTCACATCCCCTGTTGTGCAGATGACAAACTTGAATTTGTAGTTATCTGAAAATACAAATTCATGTCTGTACTACAAATACGAGTCAGGTGTCAAACAATTACCCTATGGGAAAACTAGGGCAGGGGTGGCACTCCAACTGAGATGGAATTTTTGGTATTCTGAACAGTTTTCTTTTCATAGGAGTCATGCTGATGTTTTGGCCTCACTTTGGTGGCCTTCCTCAGAGTCATATGTTTTTCCAAGGCAGCAAAAGCATTTTTCTAAACCTTTGCTGATTGTTTTATCCTTAAATCTTTCACTGTTATGTATTTTACCTCTAAACAGAATGACTCATTTTTAAGTTTCTTAATAAAAATGGGTAGAGTAATCTACCCATCTCCTTTCAACTGTTGTACAGTGCCTTTTCTGCTGGCTTTATCTGGACTGAATTGTTCTAGCAAATTTCTTTTGTAAAACCACAACAGCCTTCCGTTCCCATTTCAAGGTTGAGCAAAAACACAGGCAGCCATTCTCCACAGGCAGCCAGTGACAGGAAGATTCACAGGGTGTTTGAATGGGCGGTGGAGGTGATGTGGTGGCACTGTGTAAGTGATGGGCTGGACACCTCTCTCAGTCTAAGAAGAGTCTAATGGGTGTTTGACAGCCAGAAGAGCGACTGCAATGGACACTGTGGTCATTAGAGGTAGATTAATAACCTGCCGGCCTAAAGGAGTGGTGCGGAGGGACGGGCATTGAGTACAACACACTGATCTTCCTCTCTGATCATCTTCTGATGTGGTGCCAGCCAATAGATTCTAAATATAAGATTAATCATAATTGGCTGAGCCCAATATAAAATAATAGTTGTAGTAGTATATAGTTGGCTGATTAGCCTCAGGCTGGATTGAATTAAATCCAGTAAACAAATAACTTCATAAGCAAGCAGTACACGCACCCTGGATTTCCTAATAAGAAACCATGAGGCACACACCAAAGCCACTGACTTGTGTAATTAACTCCACACTCCACACTTCAAAATAGCCACCTACGAAAGCTAAAAATAGAAAATAAATGGTGGATAAAGAGGAAAAGAACTCCAGCATCTAGACTGGGGAATGTTAGTTTTCTGTAAGGTCGATAATTTGGAAGTTGGAAATCTGGGGCCTCATTACAGAAACTTCCTAAGTCTGAAATCCTATCTTATCTCAGTTTGGGATGACATTTAGGATTTTTGGTATTACAGAAACATGTTTCCTAACTGCATTTAGGAAAAAATCCTATCTTATCTTAGGATAGGAATTTAGCTATTACAGAACCGTCCTAACTGAAGAATTTCCTAAGTTAGGAATCCTAAGTTAGGATGGCATAGACCCTGTCCTAAATTCAAAATAACTGCCAAAAATGGCAGCACCACTGTTGTTAGGTCTGTATGGCAATGACAATGAAGATGGGGAACAACATGAACACTAAAATATTATGTATTTTTAATAAATAATTTTTAGAATATATTATTATTATTATTATTATTGTTATTATTGTTATTATATAATATTAATATTATTATAATATCATATTATTTTAATCTTTATCCTGGGCTGATAATTGGGATGAAAACTTCCCAAAAAGGTGGGGTTTCCTCTCCTCCACCGACATGATTAATGCCTCTGACTCATCGATATTAAAATTGAACGCCCATCTTTTCTTGTCCATTATATCTAGCCAGTGACAGCTGAAGTGAGACAGCCGTTGATATTACATTCTAATCAAGTATACCGTCAGTCTCGTGTACATTCTAAACATAGATACAGGCATGACAGGACGAGTGCCGATTGAAGAATCGAGTTTACAGTTCTAGTTAGGATTTCTTAAGTTAAGATAAGATATGAGGTCTGAGATAGGATAGGATACAGCCATGAATTTAGGAATTGCTTCTGTAATAGGAAGATAGGATTTTTCCTATCTTTGAAACTTAGGACATAGATAGATAGGACAAGCAGTTAGGAAATTCTTCTGTAATGAGGCCCCTGAGCAATAATTCACTTGGCTACTTTTCCATCATTATTCCCAGATTTTTCACCTCCCATGTTATGGAAATCAAATGGTTGATTGATTTTTGTGAGAGCTGTTTAAAATTCAAAAGTGTCATTAAAGTTGTGCAACATTTATAAAGCACAGTGGATTCATGTAATGGCTCAATAACACCTGCTGTATCTTTATGGCTATAAAGTCAAGAGTACAAGGACGATGCCCTGAAACTCTTCAGTGCTATCATAAAATTGGAGGGAGAAGTACTCTGACATCAGCAAACATGTGGACCTTCTGGACAACAGTTCTTCACTTCTACAGCTTCCTGTCCAAATCAATAAATGTTGTGCTTCAACAAAAATGCCCTTAAGTACAATTCCATCTTTTCCATTACTCTGTGCTCACCAGGACCCATGGTTCTGAATTCTTAATACAAAATGGTGGACATTTACAGGCAGTGTTGAGAAAAAGATGAGGAAATCATTTTTCTTTCTGATTGGTGCCCTTGGAGGTTGCAGGGAAGACATTCAGGATAAGGAGCTAATCTGGGAGCCAATCTGTGCCTTGGCTTTCTTCATGTGAGCAGAATTTGAATTCTCAGCATGCCTGTGGTGAAGGTGAAAATGATTCGGGAGCCATTACTGTGGCCCCATGTCGCTGGGCCAAAGAACTGACTGACTGTGCAGAAGGACGCTGGGTCAAGATAATTACAGCCATATTGCACAGAGATAACACTTTTTTTATTTTGACATTGCTCAGCAATAGAGTTTCTATCTCTGAACTCTGAATAGATGGCTGTTGAGGGAAGGGGAGAAAAAGTACTTGTGTATTTCATCTTTCAAAGCTATAATTCTTTCTAAATGAATGGCATGGTAATGTGAACGCTCCTGGCAAAGTAAGCCCACCAATTTCTAAATTTAATCATTGCTCCCTAACTCTCTAGGCCTGCGCCACAAAGATCCACACACACTGTGGAGAGTAAGTCTTCAGCTTGGGGGGGAGCTTCTCTCCTCGTTCGATTTGCACAGCAGGAAGTCCCATTTTGTAGAATGCAAAGAGCCTTGAACACAAACTCGATACCTGTGTTCTACTCTGAATTGGGAGACAGGCACATTAAGGCTGAACATCTCTGTATTGAATTACCTGAAACAAAATGTCTGTCAAATACCATGATGATCACAGCTGGTTAGAGCTGACCTTGGTGTGACCTTTCCGTGTGGAGTGTGTCAGGATTGTTATGCTCTTTCCTCAATCTTGTCATATAATCCATGCTGTCACAGAAACAGAAACATCACAGTTATGGGTTTTTAATATTTAATAGTTGATGGCTCTTTCCATTGCAAGGGTAGCCCTACCAATAAAATGTAGCCTGATATTACACTGTTGAAAGTAAGAAACATGAGTGGTATAACACTCAATATAACTGCTCAATAAACCATTTTAATTGCTTCATGGTGAAATGTTATGCTTGTCTCATGGATAAACATGGATATAATTAATAACCATTCCCAATTACCACTATATGTTCTGTATTATTTAATTAAATAAAGACTTTGAAATACTATGTCCAGCACAACACGTTGACTCTCATATTGACCCTGGTCAGGCTTGTCCTCTGATCTAGTAGAAAATGAATACTTAACGCTGGTTCTTGACACATCATCAAATTCATAGAAATTGCTGAATATACTGTGAGCCAGACCTGGGCAAACTAGCAGTTGAACACATTTTGAATACTTGGAACAAAAATTCATTCATTATCTTGAAAATGGTGTGCCCACTTCTGAGGGTTGAAGAGGTCAATATTTTAAAGATTTTGTTCAACACAATTTCTCTCTTGGTGTGATGTGAGTAGTACTCAATCCTTCTTCACAGTCAAGATTCATTGACAGAATGGCAGATGAAAGTATTATATATGTATGAGGTGTACTACAGAATCCCAAAACTGTTTACCAAGACCTGTGTATGGGTAGGGCCTCATGCAAGGGCCTTTCTTTTCCATGGTGCCAGAGCAGTTCAATCATGCTGCAGCACAGAGCATCATGGTAATGGTTAGCATTTTCAGCCCACACAGTTGACTGAAGGGAGTGTTTTGATGCTTTTAGCACAATTCCATAATTTGATCAAAGGCTGAAACCTTTGGTTCTCCTCACTTTCTTTTCCATTATCCGCTTTTTGCTGTTTCCCGCTATGACAAAGGTTCATCTTTTCTAAGGACCTCTAAGAATGTTGTTATATTTTTGTCTCAGATGTTCGATCCCTTCACTAATAGCCATGTACTGTTTTGTGCTTTTGCACCCTCTAGCCGAGACATAGAAGGATAGATGGATGGATGAATGGATGGGTGGATGGGCCATCAGAAATTCAGAAATAGCATGCATATACATTTTTGTGAGGTAAAACATTATCTTAATCTCATTGGGATTGTATTTAATCTGATCTCTAGCCAAAATATGGAGATTCATAATGTTTCTTTCTTGGCTGAGACATGTGGAAAGGGTTCATGAACCAAACTAGTGTCCCCCTGGACAGCCTACTGTGACCCAGAGATGGAACATTTTATTGTCATTTTATCAACTACTTTAATGGATTTTTTGTTGTCTGTGTTTTACAGATGAGCGTCTTCTCAAATGTGATGATGGTTGCTTCCTACCTCTCAAAATTCACTAGTTCATCTTACCAACAGCACGTTTGTTTATGCTTCCATCCAGAACATTCTTTTCGCTTTTATTTTTGGTTATTAGCTTGTGTAACAGGTAGATCCCTGCCTTGTTGGTGTGACACGCCCCTTCATAGCATACTCAGGGACGTCAATTGAAGCTAATTGCCAACTAACGAGTACACACCTGAGTTCTATTCCCCCCTCATCATAGGGAGTGTATTTAAGGCTGGAGATCAGTATTCATCATTCCTGTCTGTTTGTTCTGGTGCCGTGCTCTCTTGTGTGTAGCAAAGCAAAAGGTAAGCCTAGCATGCTACTAGATATTAGTAGGTTCCAAACATTTTAGTTCCAAACATTTTAATGATTGGTTCACCTCATTATAGGTTTGTTTAGCCTGGACCTTTATGGCTCCCCATTAGGCTGACTGAATGGGGACCGAGGTAAATGTGTTTTCTTGGTTTTAATAGTTGTAGGTTTGACTAATGGCTAGCCTCAAATAGGGACCATCCAGCCAAGCCAAGCCCCAGTTTACCTGAGTGTAGGAATTCTCTCAGACTCTGACTCCTGTTACAAGGTGTTTTGATGCACCAGAGGTATTTTCTTTTTATAGTTTTTGTAACATTGTAATGGTCTAAATGTCAGACTATAGTAATTGTATTTTGGTTTCTTTGTGCAGGTTATCGCCCCTGCTGTTTTGCCTTAGTTATATTTATAGTTTGGTTTTCCCATTTTGCCCTCAGTTCCTGGTGTGGCTTGGCATTGCCACTTGTATGGAGCTATAGGCTACCTGCTTTGGTTTACCAATCCCTTTTCAAGTTTGGTTGTATACTTTGTTTTGAGTTTATCTCCTTTGTTTGACAAACCAGCTGTAGGTAATTGCCCTTTTTGTGGACTCTGAGGAGTGTGGCCGTGGTGACGAGGACTGGCAGCGTAGAGGGCCCCTTCCCTAAATCACTTGCATGCTATTAGGAGTTAAATGTGCACTAAACATCTTTGCTCACCTTTTGCAGTGCGTTTGTAGTGTGTGTGTGTGTGACTCAGACACAAACACGTGTGGTGTGCTTCATCATCGGCCTTGTCCTGTTAGCAAGCCTTTCCCTAGTCTTCGGCCTCCCTCAATTCCACATTCCCTCTTGGTACTGTACGTTATCTTTTATATAAGAAATTCCCTATTTTTGATATTGGTCAATTTTAACAATCTTACTAGATGAAATGTTTTATTGTAGTTAAAAATAAATTGTTAACCTATCTTTCCCATATAGTTTCCAGCCTTCATTTACCAGCAACTTTTTATAAATAAACATACTTTTTGTGAGCTTGAAACCACATCTGTGTTTCTTTACAATTTTACCTGTGCATTGTATTATGAGTATTGCATTGAACGTTATTTCCTGGGGTGCAATTCCCTAGGTGGCGTAGTTGGTAATCTAAGGTACCAAAGTCCCTTAGTAGGCCTGGTTACATTCGCACATAGTTCAAACTGCAACCTACCAACATTACAAGTCTCCCCTCCTAATGCTCTACCAATTAGTTCAGGAGAAATGGTTTAGTGCTACAGTTCTCTGAAGTCCATCAAAGTGCTTTCCATTCATTCACCTTCCCACACAGAATTCAATGCATAAAGAAAACACATGAATGTACGACCACTGTACTGCACCACTCAGATGCAATAAAAACAAGCAGTTTATATCTGCTCATTCTCTTTCTTGAGGACAGGTCTCCTGGTAAAATTGTCAGTAGGCACTGAGCAGCAAGGCAGTGGTGCTCAGAGGAGGCTTGACATTTTCCCGGGACAGAATGAATGCATTTATTGGTTCAGTGATGTCTGACATTCAACATCGAGGTGTAAAATGCACTTATGTAAAATGAAGGAGAGGAGCTGAATGCTTATTGGCACCACATCTGCAACAATGTAATTCGTTGTAGATTAAATGAATCACTTTTCAAGACTCTGGCTCATATAATCCTTAGATATGACCTTGTTAGCTAATAAGCATCTTTAGTCTTAATTTCTCAGACTTTCAGGTCAACCAGTAATATGGAACAAATAATTTTTTATGGATCTAATAGTTATTCTGTGGAGGGTAGGTTAAAAATATGATGCTATGGACAATTTACTGGTTAGGGTTACATGACTGCATTGCAGAAGGAATTTGTGTCAACATGGTCCCTTATTTCTGTCTTGATGGGAGGGAAGGTTTGCTGTGTACTCCATCATTCTAAATCTAGAGGTACATGTATTCTTTATCTGGTATAACATGTTAAATTGTCACAGGTCACCCTCACCCTTGTCCCACTACCAGTGGATCTGACAGTGACAAATAAGGCTATGGGCCATGGGATATACTCCACTTTCTTGTAGGTGTGGGACTGAGGAAACACACAAGCCGTTAAGTGATTATCAATGTGTCCTTGTGGAGAGTGTTCTTCCAATATTATGGCGAGAACGACCTTCATAAGAAGGTGAGAACAGAAAACGTCTTTACAGTTTGAGATGGACTGGTTGCTTAATGTTGAAGATACATAGGTATTCATTTTCCCAGGTGTTTGAACCAGCTCTGTGCTATATAGACTGTAGCGCTGGATGCATTGTTCTTGCAATGAATATTGGGGCTTCCCATTCGTTCTCATCAGCCAAGGCACCTTCTGATGTTATTTACAGAATCTTTATCAATCCTCCGTCCTTGGCATTCATTTGTTTTGGAACCGGCCATTAGATGTGACATCAAATGTCATAGAGGACACAAGAACGTACAAGAATGCCTCAAAACCTTATGGATGTCGCGAGGCTGTGGGAGATATGGGATTTTGTCTAAGGGATTGCACATGATCTGGTTGTTAATCACTCCAAAATTAGATCATGCTCCAACTTCTCTGACCTGGCCTCCCACTCATATGTAATGGTATCTGATAATGTCAGCACAAGGGAATATGCCACATGCTTTGAATATAGAGCATCCAGTAGACTTGGTCTTAAAACTCTCTGCTTGCACCAACTTGCTTGCCATTTTACTGTCCTGCCCATCACCACCACATTCACACCACCCCTCTAATAAATCTTCACTCATTAATCATTTAGAGGAAGCAATTTGTGGAGCACCTGTCCCAAGCAGGAGGCCATTAGGGGCTTCGATGGAAGGAGCACTGAAGGTCTAATGGCTTTACAGTGGAACTTATTGGAAGACATTAGTTTCTGAGCTACACATGGCCGCCAGCTGTAAGTTAGTGTGCCCTGTAGTAAAGCACACAGTTTAAGTGCTGCACCGGTTACAGAAAAACTGATGTTTAGTCAGCATATTCTTGTGGGGATTAGAGATTCAAGCAGGTAATTGGAGAATTGTTGAGAACTGTAAATTGGATTTTCAGAAATCTAGTTAGATCTAGCACCAAGGGCAATGTAAATGTGGTTTGCAGTAATAAGTCATTCAAGCTTCTGATCACCAGAAACACACCTCATTTCTCAAACTTACATTGTCTTTTTTACAAACAACGAGAGTTTACAAACAAATATGAAATAGGTTGCATTCAATTGTCCTATTCAATATATGCCAGTAATAATTCTAGTAAACATGATCACACTGAGCAACTGTTCAGTAACCTGTGAGGGATGCTGCTGTTTTGAGTTGAAGAGAACAAGCAACAATTTATCGCAGATGCACTGTGCCAACACCTCATCAGGTGAGGGGCATTTTGTCAATAATTGAAAAATGTGCTTGCTATTCATTGCGTGGAATAGAAGGGCCACAGTCTGTAGCTCAGATTCTCATTACGGATTCTATTCTTCTCCTCAGAGGATTATCCACCTGGAGCGGCTGGCTGTCACTCTTGCTGTACTGTAAAGCCCAGGGGGAGCCCTGGGGAACGCTGTGGCCCTGCATCTGTGTACACCATACAGTATCAGCTTAAGCAAGGACAAGACCCATCAATATTAGTCTGTCATCTTATCTGATAGAGACAAGCCCAGTGCTGAATCACCAAGTTGAGAATGGGCCCCAAGTTTTGTCATGCACTTCACTCTACTCTCCTCTGTGAATATGAATGGCCTCCACACTGCCTAACTTCCAAAACGTCTTTTCTTTATTACAAGAATGCATCAAAACCTGATGGATTATGTATTCAGAAAGGTTGCATTGGTTGAAGCTAAAAATGACCTTGAAGTCACCCAACAAGCATTTCACAGTTGCCGTTAAAGCTAAAAAGTTAAAAGTCACAATGGACAATTGACAGCATATTGCTTCCTTAATGTGATGCATTTTAGGTTGAAACAGGATCCTGGACAAGGACATAATGTGGGGAGAGAAACGCTTTCCAGGAAGTAGTCTATAAAAATTCAAGAAAATATATATATTTTTCATTTTGTTGTGACTTTAACGTCAACCCAAATGAGCACAGAATTTTCATCATGAGATATTGTCGCACAGAAAAAAAACCCATTGCTTTTGAAACTGATATCAGAATATTTAGGTACCATTTTCACAAAATGATGCTGATAGCAGCTATGGCTGACTATGGATATTGTTTCAACTTCCAATTTGGCCATATATTTACGTGGATTTTATATGGGGTTGGAGCAAGCTGTTTTATCAACAGCTATTCCAAATGAAAATGTTTGCTGGTAAGTTTCAGGGTTACCATCAAAGAGGCACAGCCCAATTTATTGCTGGTCTACTCACCCTTATCTCTCCATGCTGAAGGGGGGAGAGCAGGAAAAGTACAACAGACCTGGATACTGTAAGAGAAAATACAGCAATCGGGTCGTTATACAATTAGCATACAAGAGTGATGAGTTGTACTTCACTTTCAGCTAGCTCCACCAGTGCCTGCCATTTGTGATTAAGAGCTTTCTGTCCCCATTTACTCACCTCCATTAAGTTATGTGTCTTGCATAGCACTTTAATGCAGGAGTTCCCCTGATCCCCAACACCCAACTTTGTTAAACTCAGGTCCATCACCAGCCTGCTAGTCATCCATCTCCATCCTCATTAAGCACTATTAATTGTCCACACATGTACCATGAGGCACTGTTTATTAATTAACATCCTCTCCCCATTAGGTCCTTTCAAGCATCTCTAGACAAATGACCACCCATTAGACAGCAAGGTCTCCCAATGAGAGACAGTGGCATGTGTGTGGCTCTGATTACAAACAACTTTGGGATGTCCTGTTTGCATTTTTCATTTTTCCACCCTGAACAACTGGGGTTACTGTGGTGATTTGCCATTAATTTAAAACTGTAGTTTAGGTGATTACAAGTGACACCTATAACCCACGTCTATCAATAATGGATGATACACAAAGAGGTGTTTGATTACATGAAGATAACTGTCACGGTCTCAGCCGTGCCCCCTGCTCTCCCTCTGCCCAGGATCTCTACTCATTACCAGCCATTCTGCGCATCTCCCCGTCTACCTGCCCGCCCCTTCCTCTGCCTGTCTCCGGCTTCGCCCTGCTCCTACCCTACCCCCCGGTTTTTCTCAAATAAACCCTCATTGTTTATTCTACCTCTGAGTCTGAGTTTGCGTTTGGGTCTGACCAGTGAAACCGTTACAATAACATGACATAAACTGGTGTGGAGTGCATTAATATCATATAATCTGACACTTCATAGTGTATAATTCCACTTACACCATGCCAATTAAGGATGACAACAATCAGAACATGTTCATACAATATTTTATGCATAATATCCATAGAATACACACTGCATATTTTTCTTCAGATTTCCCTTCAGATTTTCAATTGTCTTCAGCTTTTTGTTTCACGAAAGATAATTTATTAATTAATAAATAGGCCCACCTTCCAGTCTGCAAATATGGGTATTAATCCTCATGCAAGTACTCCTGCAAACTTGCCTCACATTACAGTACCAATTACAGGGTAATAACTGTGTAATTACATAGAGTATGTGAAACTACCTGGTAATTTCCAGTAATAACAAGGAATTATTTGTTATTATAATTTGTAATTTCTTAGTTAAATTATGGTAAGTACAGGTTCTCTGTATAGTTAGCAATGTTACGCTGTAATAATAGCAGTATAACAGTATTACATTAGCAAGTTGTGCAAACATTTTGGGATAATTATTAGGCAATACCTGGGAAATACCTATCTTTTCCATCTCTCTTAAATGGAACTTCCATATTCTGGTTCAGTAGAGAGATGAGGTTGTTTCAGTGTTATTACCCAATACCTATTTTGAAAATACTAGATAACATCAAGGGAACAGTACTGCCAAGTAAAGTCAGGCTTGATACCTAATACTAACACAGCTTTTACCCTGTACTCTATTACATGGTTCAATAGGGCTTTACTGACTTTACTTGGCAGTACTGTTCCCTTGATGTTATCTAGCACTTTGATTGGCCAAGTCCGAACCTTTAGGTTTATATGCCATGCAGGTTCAATATCAACCCTAATGCACACAAGATTTTCACAATATGATTGGGCCTCATTCACAAAACTTTCTTAAATTTTTCGTATTAATGTGCTGTGCTGTGTTTACTTGTTACCATCAAGTAAAATGGCAAGCAAATTTGATCCATGGTAGAACAAGATGGAAAGCAATAGTGAAACCCATTTATTAGTAGGCAATTCCTGACTACACTTTGTTGGCATTACTTCAGTTCCTGAAAAAAAAGCTCACCTATCAGGCAGTAGAAAATGACTCAGCAGAACCATTGTATAAACAATTAAGATAACTAATGCCTTTTGGTTGATGCGTTTATCCAAAGCACCAAAGTACCATGAGTGCATACATTTCAATAGCACTTGTGCAATACTATTAGTTTCTTAGAATGAGACTAAATGTATTCTTGCAGACCATGGTTTATATAATAGGTGGCGTTTACATTATTTCTCAATCTATAAAAGCGTCCAACACACATCTACAAAGAGAAACTGGTCTCATGCCAAAACACACAACTGGAAATAACTCGTCAAGCATCAGCTTCATAACTATTTCATTACATGAATAATTGAAGGCCATCACGAAAGCACTTTGCATGGGTTCATGTACATGTCCTTATGTATTGGTTTTGGGGCATTCATAAAATATTTTAGAGATAACTACTTCAAAGATCTGCTCAATTTCAACCATGCTTCAAAGCTTCTGGTATTATTGTACTGGCACCTTCATTTCATCTATATATGATGATGATGATGATGATGATGATGATGATATATATATATATATATGATAAATATATACCACTTTACTTACCCCTGATTAAATGTCATGACACAACCAACTGCATTTTAATTTTCTTTTAACACTGTATGCATAGTCTTGGTGTATTATACCGTAAAGGGTACTCTGTTGACCTATGAAATATGGATGTTGAAGGCTGGCATTGATGCTCTCCTAAGAACATGAGTAATCAGCAGAAGCCATAGAACGATTAATACACAGCCGTATAATAATTCAGAATGAATATCCGTGTGCTGGGAGCAGCCATCCTTATTTAACTTACCGAGAGCACGTTTGCCACATATGCCATATTAGAGACCTGCATAATCCAGATTTTCATAACTTCTAAGTTCCCAACTTTAAATATTTATATCTAAGGTAATATACCACATCATAAAATGATCAGTGAGACATCAGCAGAAGCCCCCTGTGGGAGAAATATGTTATAGCTTTTTCTAATTTATTTTTTAATCCCCATTATAATTATTGTTGATTTTGGTGTAGCCATCTGTCAGAATCTATAGAATGTTCAAGAGCTCTAAATAATATTGTTTGGGATTAATTGAGGTTAAATCCACTGCATTTTTGGTTAAAACAGGGATGTTCATCTTAATCCATTTAGTACCATACTGTGTAGATGATGTCGTTACACACCATGTGGGGAAAGTTGCATGACTGAAGGTGAGGATTTTAAAAGGAACATAAGGCTGGGTTAAAAAAATTATACTTCCTTTTGCATGGCCCAACGCAATTATCAACACAATATACCCTGAATGGGTTTTTTAGTTTTTTATCATGATAAATGTATGAATACATTTTCTCGCATATACAGTATGCTCTTCAGCAAGGTGTAATTGTGGCCTGTTGAAAATGTTTGAAATACTCTTGATACTTACATTGTATTCATTCCAAGATGCTCTTGTGAATCACTGTGATAAAACAAGCTGCCCTTAAACTTTGAATTTCAATCAAAAGGTCATCATATCAATCCCATTATAGATTATCCCAATTATAGAAAATGAGGCCTAGAGGATGACAAGATTTGTCTGAATGTGATTTTCCTTAGACCCCAGTCTCCTTACACAAAATAAACCATTGCATCCATTTCAATGGGGTTGGACTATAGGCAGTCATGTGGTTTATTGTCGCCCTGGGCTGGACTACCCCATTACTATTATTCTGGACCATCTTCCTTACTGTGTGAAAGCAGAGTACTGCCCTGAAATTCTTTAGCAATTGCATTCTTGCCCATGGCTGTCAACAAAACCAAAACAGGGATGGCAGTATTGAGGTGCACAATCCTCACAATTTTGCATCCTAGGCAGGAATGGATCTATATTTTCTCCCATACATTATCAGGGTTGAAAATGCATTGAACTGACTCTCCAATAAAATGTGGAATTTCTCTGGCTGAATTGCTACATACATACGCTGTTAAAAAAAGAAGAAAATTATTATTACCTTTTATTAAATGTCTGTCTTATTTCACAAATTATATCTTTGTTGAAAAATACAGACATTCTCTGTTTTAAAAAGGATAATAGTGCTACCTTTACAAGTAGAACTGTAATTGTACAAGGACATATCAATACAAATCAACATTGCAGTCCATTGTTAGTTATCAAACAAATGTACAGATAAAAAAAAACCTGTCAAATATGGTAGCAAGGGCTGCCAAACAAACTGCAAAATTACAGTTCAGAATGGTGGATAGGGTCAGCACTCAGCTCACAGCAAAATAAATAAAATAAATTTAATGATATCGACCTGTGTAATCCCATTTGTCCCAGAGCTAATTCTAGCTAACCTGCTATGCATTCAAAATCTTCACTCAGTTTAGTAGTCTTCATTCAGCTTGCTTCAGGTCATACCGCAACATTTCAATAGGATTAAGGTCAGGATGCTGACTCCTTGTTTAAAGCCATTCTGTTGTAGATTTACTTTTGTGTTTGGCTTCATTGTCGTGCCGCATGACCCAACTGTTAAGCTTCAGATCACGGACCAAGCTGGACCTTACCCTGATATTTTACTTTAGAATTTCCTGATACAAGAATTTATTGTTCCCTCAATGATTGCAAGACGTCCAGGCCCTGAGGCAGCAACGCAGTCCCAAACCATGATGCTCCCTCTCGCATGCTTCACTGCTGGGATGAGGTTTTGCTGTTGGTATGCAGTGTTTTTTCTCCTTCAAACAAGAAGTAAATGCAGTGGTTTCCTCCTTGTTATTCTTGTTTCGTGTTTTTCTTTTTGTTGACTCGTGCACACAGATGTTAGAAAGTTTAAGAGATGCCTGCAGATCCTTAGCTGTTACCTTAGGGCTCTTCGTCACCTCCTTGACTGTTATGTAGCGTGCTCTTGGCACTGCATTTCCTCCATTTGTATACAATCTGTCTGACTGTCGGCTGATGGAGGCCCAAGTCTCTGGAAATGCTTTTGTAATATTTTCCAGCCTCATGAGCTCAACAACTCTTCTCAAGAGGTCCTCTGAAATTTCTTTTGACTGGGGCATATTTCACTTCAACAGATCTCTTTTTTTTTGAGAGCAGAGTCTGCTGGTAACCAAACTTTGTTGGGGTTTAATATAACAAGACACCTCTAACCCACACCTGAATGTCACCTCATTGATTGAATCACCTGACTTCAATTACCCCATTTTCATAGAAGTCATAGAAGGTTCACATACTTTTTCTCGCTTAGGCTGTTCGTGTTTGAACAATATGTTCAATAAATGTTATGCATGTGTGTGGCTTTATGTTTGTTATTTGTTAAATCACATTCTGTTTATTGTTATTGTTATTTATTGTTATGACTTAGATGAAGATCAGACCCTATTTTAGGAGCCATATATGCAGGAATGCAGGCAATACCAAAAGGATGCAGGTAATTATTTTTCTCACAACTGTATTTATGCCAGCTATGATTCAGAACTCTTACCCTCATTAGGGAGACACTATTCCTCTTCTCAAAACAAATGGTTGCCTTATCACCCTCAGAATGCACTTCTGCAGTGTCCATGACAACAAAGATTTTATTAACTTCCATTACAACAATAAACCCAAACACAAAAGTAAATCTACAACAGAAAGGCTTTAAACAGAGGAGTCAGCATCCTGACCTTAATCCTATTGAAATGTTGTGGCATGACCTGAAGCAAGCTGAATGAAGACTGCTAAACTGAGTGAAGACTACAATTTTGAATGCATAGCTTGGTTACCTAAACAGTTAACCACAGAGGCTAGGGGTGCTACAGATTATTTCCCATTTTGAGACTCTGCTGCTGAATGTGACTCAAAGTCCCACTAACATGCCAGAAACAGATGCTCACAAGTTAGATTAAGTAGCTAATATTTACTTGTCTCCTACATCGATTACAAAAAATGAGGCAAAGTCTGTGAAGCTAGTTGAAGCAGGCAACTCCAGTGGCACTACAGCCTCGGATCAGCTGATGTGTCACCTGAGCCAGTCAAACTCACTCACTCTCTGTTGCTGCCACTGTTGCTACTGCTGCCTATGCATCTCACACCCCACTACCACCCCAGCATCCACCTGTGGGTTCTGTTTCTTCATGGTTCCTATTGCTATTGATCTCTGCCATCTCTCACTTTTTGCTGACTTTAAATTATGCTTCGGAGGGAATGATTTGAAACAGAGCCTTGATGCCAAAATAAAATCTGCATTCTTCCAAGTTCACTTCCAAGTTACTGATGTGCAAATTGGTGAGGCCACTGCAACCTACATAAAAATTGTAATCCTCAAGTTAATTGTCTTTTTTATTTTTATTTTTATTTTGTTGCCATCTTAGGCCATCTAAGTGGTCATTGTGGTGGTGTTTTTGCACTGAATTTCCCAAAGATCACTTGTCAATCCAACAGTACTGTGAGGTTTTTTGTTTTTTTCTTACATTTTCTGCTGATGAAGTTTGAGTTTCGGTAGGTGGCGCTCTTTTCTTTGTCACTTCAGTCATGCTGGCTGTCGCTCCAAATGAACATTATCTGCAAAGACATTCCATATAATATCTCAAAATCATCAATATGTAAACATGTTAAAAATATGTAAAATGCAACGTAAATGCAACGTACATGCAACATACAATCATAACACCATAAGATCACAACTAATTTTTATTTCATACATTTTTTCATTAATTTATATAGAAAGTATAAAAGCATTACTAGATTCAACATTGTAAATCCATCACTATTAGGGTACTTCACATACTTAAAATTCCACCAATGTTGTGTAGTAGATATTTTCTTAAAATCTCCCAGTTGCAGTTGCAACTTCATAATAAGGGCCCAGATAATGTTAATTTGCGTCATTCATTTAGCATTGTCAAAATCATTGCACATTTATAATAGGGGCCCACATAATGCTTGCTTTTAACTAAGGCAATCACAAACCATTGATTTAATTTCTGAAGAGTTATGATAAATAAATAATTGATTTATTATCATGTCATTAATTCATAATTAATTAATGTATACTATATAATTTGTGTAGGAAATTAACTAGTTGTTAGTTAACCATTAAATGATGATTAACATATGAAATCATTATTAATTCACCATTTATTAGTGATTGTTACTATAAAAAGTATTTTTAGTAGTTTAGTAGTTAGTTTTTAGTTTTAGTTCTCCAGATGATGATGAAATTCAATCCTATGACATCATCAAATTACATTGCCTGAGATGCTTGAAAGTCATTTTCTCATATCAATGAATGTGAATCATAAATATAATCCCTACACATTTAGAAAAAAGTCATGGAGGAAATGTGTCTGGAATAATGTGGCCTTGAAAATGACCCCTTCCTTAAAGACCAAGTCAAGAGCTGACTAAGATTAAGTGCAGACATTGGGGAGAGGAAAGTTGGGTGTTCATTTGCTGACCAGCATCCTGCCCTTTGCACAGCCCATTTATCATTGTTAGATAGACTTTCACTCTACCAACTTTAATGATGATAAACAACAGGTAATTGAACCTGGCCCACTGTCAAAACCATCGCACCATATCGTCCGGAGACAAAATATTAAATTGTACAAACATAAAAAGCCGGTTGCTCTCTTCACCTACACAAGTGAAACTAGGAGTGAAACAGGAGTGAAATTAGATTGATACCGGATATTCACTGGATTTGTGTTTCCAACATCAATAATTTGTGAGGCAAATTGTACATTGTTGAATGTATTTGTGATTCCTGTTAGAGCAATAGAACAATTTACAATGGTTTTAACATTTGTGAAAAAAAAATTCTACTGTATGAACACATTCAGATTTCAATAGCTTGTTTCACATGTGAATTGGAGATTGGATAAGAAGAGTATCACAAATATTGAAAAAAGTATTGTAAATTGTAAATTGTTCTTCCTCTTCCAGCATGGTGCAAAACGGTGGGTCAGTGCAGAGGGTGGAATTTGACTTTAATGTTGAGGACACAGTGTGCTTTTGGAAGGCTGGTTGACCAGCTCTCCATCACCGTGGCCACCCTGTGGAGTATTATTTTATGGACAGCGGTAAATGCATCACAGAGCTCTTTTACATTTTATGACCTCCATTACACTACAAGGCAACTTCACTTATCCTTCTGCCCCTTGCCTGTGACATAGCCTATCAGTCACAGGGGATTCAGGAACCTCTGCAGGCAAATTAAACGTCACCTACTAGGAACAGGAAAAACTCTATTCACTGGAATATCAGAAGACTACCGCTCACCCAGCTAGAGAATTGTTATTAAGGTGCTGGATAATAATAAAGTCTTAGCCCTAAAATTAAGGTGTAACACTGCATTGATTTAAGTTTGCAGATATTTTCTTTTGTTTCCTAAGTGAATATTTAAACAATGGTTGCTGAGATTGAGAAGAGAAATTCTATGTTATTTGGTAGCCTTTGCTATGGCATTACCAATAAGATTAAATATATTGAATCGCAGAAACTAACTGCAGCAATAAATACTGTCGGTTCAGAACCATTGACCCTGGATAAGGTGAGGAAGAAATTTTAAATTGTGAGGTGAAGAAGTGCTTCACTGTGCACAGTGTGAGCATGAGGGCTACTGGAGGAGGGCAGGGCACCCAGCACTCTCTCAACTTGGCTTCCATCCTGCTGCAAATGGCATTGTGCCAGACCACAGGGATGATACAGACTCTCCTGTGCAGATGCCACTTGGTATGCAATTTAAATCTAAAGACCCAGGGAACATGTTGAGGGTCGGTGTGGATAAGTGTCTTGTGGCAGAGCCATTCTTCTGGGACCTCCTCCACCTCAGCACACTCAACATGGAACCACAGTTGGCAGAGATCACATTGCACCCACATTGCACACATTGCAGCTCTATAAGTTGCACAATGTTCACCATCCTCTATTGCCTCTGGTCTTGCTTTGCTTGCCTTCTGTTTCTTTTCCCCTTGCCGCTTTCTCTTCTTTTCTTCTTTTTCCTTCTGCTCTGCTTCCTTTACTTCAAGCATTTCATAGTATGCATCACTGGTTATGACCCTTGCTGGCAGTGGTAGGCGGCGTCTAACCTGCTTGGGCTGCCTCGGGCTAACCAGGGAATTTGCCAGACTTCTTGAGTTAAGGGGGTGCTAGAGCTCAGTGTATTCTGGTTTGAGAAAACTCCTCAAAGCCGATGTGTGTCAAGTCAAATTTATTTGTATAGCCCTTAATCACAGTTACAGTCTGAAAGTGCTTCACAATGCCCACATTATGAAAACAATAAATAATGGCACACGCCACCCCTCAACGCTGGACCCTCACAGAGGACAAGGAAAAAAACCTACGAAACCTGAGAAAAACCTTGGGAGGGGCTAGTCATCAGGGCATAAATGACTCTTATGCACAAAAATATGCATAGACCACTTTCCATGCAAAAAAGGCCACCTTGTTCAGTAACCTACTGGTTCAGGGAGCTGTCAAAGTCAAGGTCGTCATATCATCCATATATGCGCTGATTGGTGGGAGGCGCAGTCCTCCCTGTAGCCTTTTCCCACCCACTACCCACTTTGATGCCCTAATGATGACCTCCATTGCCAAATAAAAGCTAAAGGGGAAATTGTATACCCTGCCATAACGCCTATTGCCAGATTCTGCCATGCTATAGTATACTCTGCTTTTTTAAAACAGTTGACTGTCTAGAAAGCAAGCTTTAACTTGTTCCCTCATATCTGGCACTCTAAATGAAAAGCCCTCCACAACAGACTGTGCGGTACTGAGTCGAAAACCATTTGCCAGATCCAAAAATACAGCATGAATATCTCTCTTTCTCACACCTAGCTGACTGAGTTTCAATTGTTCACCTTAAAGAATAACTGCATTTTCGACCTGGAGCCTATTTTTTCATCATACCGATCGACTGACAAAAATCTCATCAATTGCTTCTCTATTGAGCTACTTACGTCTTGCTTGCCTCTGTGCATGACTCTCCAATACAGTCCTATAGGGCTAATGGACACTTTTTCAAACATATTGTAAAGGAGGCATATATACATTTTCGGTATAGCCATGACCTCACAACTTTCAATATTTATTTTTTAATTTTGCATGTAGACAGGCAGCTGCAGCCGGCCAGCATAGAGTAAACAAGAAAGTGTTAAAGGAAAGGCCAATGAGAAAACTATGAAAATGCATGACTTTGGATTAATTTACATCTTTTTACCAACATGTCCAATTACAGAAAGAGCAACCCATGTCTTGAAAAAGATATGCTTTGTGTACTTTTTGGGTTGATTTTTGTATCGGAAGTATCCATTGGACTACATTGGACAGTTGCACACTCTGGCAAGCAAGACATAAGTAGCTCTATAGTGAAGCAGGTGATGAGAGTTTGGCCAGAATCCATCAGTATGATTGAACATAGTGTCGAGGTCCAAAATGGCTGGAGTTATTGTATAATGTTAGAGTTGGCACTAGCCCTTGATTTCTAAAATCTCATATTACTCCCCCTGCAAATCAAAAACTACCATAACCAAGTGATGTTTAAAAAGGTAGTGAGAATATTAATATATTAATAAATAATATTATTAATATTAAACTGATCAGTGACAGTATTAATACAATTTAGTGCTATAGAAATACAAATAACAGTGTTTTAAGTAACAATTATTTGCGCTATCCATGTTTTAAATAAACAATTGTTTTTTTTAAATCATCTATTATCAGATTTTCCCAATCAAATATTCTAGTAACCATAACTGAAATATTTACAGTTCACCATAACTAAACCGTGAATTGGTTTTATGTGACAACTCCTGGAATGTGTGTTTCCTGAACAAATTAACAACAGCTGGGACTGGTGTCAACCGAGCTGGCTGCACTTTCAACGCTGTACCTGCCAGTGTCAAGCTCTTTTGCCAAAGGTCACTGAGGGCACCCTGTCTCGGTAGTGGAGGGGAATGTGTCTGGGAAATTGATTTTAACACCCGAGCTGGTCTAGCCCTGTTGACTAAAGGGGTCAGATGAAATCCTGTGTGACAGTTTCTGTGATTGGCGGGAAGTGAAAGAAAGAAGGGGAGTTAAATGACAAAAGTTGATGGATGACATAAACAAAGAGCTGTGAGTAAAGAGGGCAAGAATGCTCTTTGGCATGTAACAAAGAAGGATAACCCAATCGCAAAGTCATTCAGTTGATTTATGCTATCTTGGACCAGGTCAGTCTATAATGTGTGGAGTAATGGACCACATATTGGACTACATTCAGCTAGGTTTGTAGAAAGTCAGCGTTTGTTAAACTGAAGAGTTTTGTTTCAAAATGTTATATATCTCACACTTGGTAATTACTGGAAAGTGGGAATATAATCAATATTTTGTTAAATCTAGAGGGTTTAGTTTATAAAAGTATTATTTTGTCAAGCAATGACTTTTAAGTTATCATTTAAAAGTCCTGTATTCGTTTGTTTTCAATTTCTTTGCTATAACTCATGTTTTTGGGGGACTGATTCAAACTTTCACTTCAGCTCCACATGCTTAAGCTGTTTTTTTTTTTACATGTGTCACTGCAGATTCCAACCCTGGGAGTTATGCACCGGATAAACGGCCTCCTCCAAGATGATGAACATGAAAATCAAGGCATGTCCACCTTCACAATATGATGTGTGTTCACAATCTAACTTACTGTAAGTTGATCTGTAAGCTCTGTTCCTCACACACCCAAAACCCTACAATACATCCAGCGCTCCCATTGGTTTAAGTCCTTTGAGGCTTGTTTGGGCTACATAAATAAGCTTTGACTTGAACTCTGCATACTAATAAACACCAAAAATATGAAATAGGATATGAATTTTGAATTGCTGAGTCACAAAAACCTGAAGGAAATTAATTAGGCTGTGCAGCACTATTGATTGGTCTCCAAGGAAATGGAATGGTATTTAACTAAAGCAATTTTACAACCCTCTACAAATAAGCCATTATGATGTGTCCTGCTATTTGTGTGCTCAAGATTTTAAGGGATCAAAGGAAAATACCAGGGTGTACAGAGGGTGCCAAGAAATTGTTCAAATGTACTGAATTTAACACATGGATTTGGCACTCATTGAGCTGTGCTAAGGTAGCATGCACCCTTTCCATCCTGGCAACAGGTACTGGGTCAGACAGGATGTGTGGGAACCATCAAGGACTGATTCCATCATGTTGCGTCCGTCATCCTTCACTTTTCAAGTGAAAAAAGTGGATTTGAGAGAGAAAGAAAGCCTCACACGTTTTTGTATATAGATAGCCTTGAAAGTACTTGATCTGTTATTAAAAATATGGCACCCAAATTCATCAACAAAGCTCAGCTCTCTAGACCTTTCTGTACTATGTACTTCACACCTTGAGGAAAACCCTGTGATGGATATTTGTATAGCAGTGGTTTTGAAATGAATAATTTAACAATGCTTTCTTTCTTTCTAGAAAACAATATGAAATCTAAGTTAGGCCACTGTCATGTCTTGTCAAGTTGTCAACATTGAAATTACCAACAATATCCAGGAAACACTTTGACATGGTTGATATGACAGCATGCGCAAACTTTGAAAATCTGTGTAAATATAGCACCAAATGAAAGTTGAGACGACGCCATAGTAATCATTAGGTGCCATCTGCAGAGTTTTGTGAAATTGAGACCAGCAGTGGCGGCTGGGTCGCCGCCCCACACGTCCTGGACCTGGACCTTCATTGAATAACACTTTAATATCAAATTACTTTGATATATATAGTTCTAATTAGCAAGTTAAATATTGTATAGTTGGAGTAAAATGTATAAACTGCAAAAATTAAAAATGTACGTTGTAGAAAGTTTCTCATAGGTCACAGGTTTCTGACCTGGGGCGCTGGAATCTTTGCCCATTGACTCGCCTTATAAAATGGACATGTGCAGTTAGCTCCTCTTCAATACAAGAGATTGGAGCTCGGTGGGGCTCCTGGCATTAGTCAGTCGTGGAGCGAGTAGAGTAAGAAGAGCATTAAAAGAGACAGAGATTGCAAATTAGCTAGCTAGCGTGGATAAAGAAGATTCAGGGAAGTCACTAAAAGAAACTCCTTTTGATAGAAGAACATTGCAAGTGAAGCTAAGAGTCAAAGAGTTTGGACCTGATCAGCCTGACATGACTGACAAAAATAGAAGTATACAATATTGTAAAGAATTTGCAGTCTTACAGTCTTATGAAAGGACTGCCTTTGTGTTGAATTCATCCATAAAGTACTTCCATTTGTGAGCACTGATGAGTGGAGATAGCCATCTGAACACAGCAGGTGGGCCTGACTTAAGATGTGGCTGTGTACAGCTACTCAAGTGAAAGTCCTGACATTCAAGTCAGTGTTGCATTATCAAACAAGCCCTGTAATTAATTCCATCACTCACAATGCAGTTTTCTGTTGCTGTTGTATATGCTGTGCACAACTTGAAAAGGTTGCTCGGGGACCTTTTAAATACATTTTCTAAAAGGTGAATGTAGGGCTCACTTAAGTAGCCTATTGCTTTTACTGGAAAAGTACACAGCGATTAGATCTCAGCCCAGCAAGCATTGGACAGCTGGCAAGGTGCAGGAGGTGGCCAAGTTCAGCATCAACCCAAGCACAAAATGTTCACAGTATGATAATAAAGCATGTCATGGTAAAAGTTCATAAATGGATTTTTTTGAAGTGATATCAGAAAGATATTTAGGTCCCAATTTCACAAAACTGGGACCTGGATGTAACGGCTCTGGACAACTACAGACACCGTCTCAAATTATATTTACACAGGCTTTCAATGTTGGTGCAGGCTGTGGTCAACATCTATTCAATGTCAAAATGTTTGCTGGGAGAAAACAATGTAGAAAAGTGTTAAAGTGTACCTTAGCAAGGACTACATGTTAAGTTCTCATGGTTAAGATATCTCTCCTGGCAGGCATGTCAGTCCGCTTAGCCACTGAATCAGTTTCCTGGCTTTTTGGAAGTATTTCAGGTTTCACACAGATCTATGAAATAGTTATGTAGAGCATAGTCCCTGGCTCCAGACACCGTTGGGAAATCATAGGTTTGTCTCCGGCAATGAGATGAATGACGGCTCCGGCAGCCACAGCGAGAGTTTTAATCAGGCATGATGACAGTAGAGAGAGGCAAAGGTGTGAGGAGCAGAATACAGGAGAAACACAGTGAAAGAAAATCATGACAATGCTTTGATGTTTATCCTGGCCTATCACTGATTTAAGGAAGGGTCTGTAAACCATTTGCACTTAAATCCCAAGAAGAGAAAAAAACTGTGATGGTGCTACTGCTGCATATGTTTTGAACTAGACTCTGAAGTGCACAGTGTAAGGCTGTGTCCTAAGATTTAGATGTCAAAACAGGAGTGACGGGCATGATAGTGAATAGCTTAGCCCTGGTAAGTCTCCCAAAGGGACAAAGAGAGGTGAGATAAAAGGGGAAGAGGCTAGAGAAAATCTCTGTGTGAAGCTTAAGCTTGAGAAACTGATGTCCTATAAGTGCTCATCTGTCCCACACAGTTTGACAGAGTCAGACACCATGGAAAGCGGCTTACAGCTATTGTTGAGCTCTGAACTGTTAAAGGTTGTATGAAAGCCTGGCGAAAAGGAGGCAGGAATGATGCCATGCCTCTCTATGTGTCTGTTCCATGGAACAAGCTTCAAGTGCACCATGGTTGAAGGTATTTGATGTTGACACATAAGAAAGGAACAGCCTGTGAATATAAACTGTCTCCATGCTGCATTTTGGCACCAAAACCATTTGTTTCCAAAGGGTATTTTTCACTGCAAGATATTCCCATTTTTGTATGAGCCCTTTTTGACACTCACATTCAGTGCAATGCAATGTTTTGACACTTCCACACTGCTTAGAGATAGAGACAGACTTGAATAATTTTTTTGTGTGTGTGGCTCTGTCAGGTTTCTACACCAAACAAATGTATGTTTGATAAGTGAAGTTGCTCTGCAGAAATTAGAAATCAAGGGAAGGATAGAATAAACGAAGGCCAGTCGTTCAGCTGGGTGAGTAAGTGTACTTGCGGGGGAAAATATAGCCCTCTTGGTTAAATATTCATTACATCACCTTCACTACCTGGCTTCATCACTTTTCTTTTTGGATGAATCATGGCCTGTCTTGATCACCAACGGAAAAGTACAATGCTCAGTCCCTACTGAAGGTACAGTTGTGGTTTTGCCATGATATCATGTTTTGTGGAGAACTACATAACCGGTCAAATCCTCATCAATGTGATAACATTATAAAAACAAAGGCAAAAGCAGGTTTATTACATTGATTCAAAGGGTTTGTGACAGCTCTGTATGACGGATGATGTGCATGATATACATCAGACACACATGACACATCTTAGCCATACAGTAGATGACTATGTTTATTTATACTTAATAGCCGGGGTCCAGAGGCAGATATATGTGCCATTTTCCCATGCACAAGATACTGAGCTGCAAAGTTCAATATTTCACAGATGTCGCATTGTTGATGTAGCAGACTCGCTACCCCCGGCGCCGTGACAGACAGAGACACAGGCAGGAGTAGAGAATTCACTGGCGAGCAGCCCGTTTTATTCGCTCGCCGGACTTGACCGTCGCTTTCCAGCATTATGTTCTGGCCGGCGCACCTCCCCTCCATCCCACCAGGTCAGCCACGGAGCACCAAAGCTGCCAGTACAACACAAGACGCATACCGGCTCCAAACCTGACTAGCCAGCTCTCCAGGTCTGCCCCCAGCTGCCTCCTCCGGGACAGGTTGGCCGCGGCTGTCAGTCCCACTCTCACTCTCCGCTCCATCTTTCTGACTGACTAGCTCTCTGAACACACAAACACATGGATTAAAAGTCCCCGCCCACCCCGCCACAGTTGATAAAAGCCCATTTGTGACCTTGTTCATGGTCTGTATGTCTGTAACATGACTGCAAGCCCTCAAATGGACAATGCCATAAACTGAAACATTTCTGAAATGGTGCAGTGCTAATGTCATTTGTGCTCCACTTTAGTACCTAGGAGGAACCAGGCAGTGCAGTTCAACTGCCTGTCTCGAAGAGAAAGAGACAGTTCCAGATCTCAGATCACAGTCTTTTGGCTCTGGCAATGAATATGCCAGACTGAACACACAAAATGTACAGAAAGATTGTTCTTTTGATGTACAATATACCAGCTGTATCAAACATAACAGCCAATTCAAAACATAAAAAGAAACAAAAAAATTAATAGTGAGGATGGACTCATAACTGGTGCCCTATGCCAACTCATGGTACCCTGTACCAAAACATTTAGGATTCATCAAGTGATGGTTGGCTGAGCTGCCTCTTCTCTTACTGGGGATCAGGTGCATGGCCCCCAAGCATGCTGGTGCCCTGGCTCAGTCAACAAACATTTGGGTTTGACCCTTTATGGATGATCTAGCCGACAAACCAACCATACTTTTCTTTGGGGGGGGGGGGGGGGGGATACGGTCCACTACTTCTTTATGGCTTGGCATACATTAGTGAAGCACTTATAGTAACATTAACGTAGTTGGGATTTGCACGGATACACTGTTTGGACAGATGTGATGTAAGCGACAGTGGAGCGACACCGCATGGCGAGGCTGTTCCCTGGTCCTCAGGGGGTTTCCTGGACACACATCGCTGAAAATGCTTCTCATTAAAACAAGCCAGATCGATACATCAGTTGGATAATGCTGTGAGAAGTGCTGGAAAGAAGAGCTTGGGATTGCTGAACCTCAACACGAACTGGCCTGTGAGAGCCCACATTATGCATTCTGTGGATACCCGCCTTATGGATCCCATGTTATTTACAACGCAATACTTTAACCAGTCTGGAAGCGCAGCAGAGTTATTATACTTACAACCATAAATTATAGAATAACACAGGACATATTAAGGGATCTTCAGAAGTTATCACTCCTTGTTGCTGAGTGCAATAACTGTGATTCCCAGCGGTGTGTGGATGGAAACCATTTCACTGTGATCCCCCTCATCACTGCTCCCCTCATCATTAAATCAAGAGAGACACACTATTGTGGTCAATTCAATGGGAACTGCAGCACCCTGTGTTTCATTAACTAAAATTTGCTGTCTGTGAAAATGGTAAAGGGAAAAGAGCCGTCTGAGGATGTCAAAAAAACTATTATTATCACCAAACATAAGCGTTCACAAGGCTATGAGGCCATCTCTAGAGACCTTGGTATTCCTGTTTCCACAGTTCTCAATGTTATTAATAAGTTTGCTGCTCATGGAATTGTTAAGAATCTCCCAGGATGTGGTGGTAAGTAGTGATGGGCAATACCAAACTTTTGTATTCGATACCGATACTATGGAGCCCCTGTGACATGTTGCAAAAAAAAAATATTATTATTATTTTTTTTTCACATCCAAAAGGACCCAGGAATTGTACAACAGAAAACGTTGGACTGTTCTGGAGTGGCCAGCGGTGAATCCTGATCTCAATCCCATTGAGAACCCATGGCGAGACCCGAAATGTGCAGTTGGTCAAAGGAATCCTTCAAACATTGAAGAACTGGAGCGGGTTGCAATTGAAGAGTGGGAGAAACTGCCCGCAGAAAGGTGCAGGAAGCTTATTGATTGGTTACAAGAAATGTTTGGAAGCATCATTGCCAAAGGCTGTGCAACAAAGTATTAGAAAAGGGTGCCTATAATCATGGCCATAGCCACTTTTCAATTTCGAAGCCATGAAAGTTTTTTTTATATTTGTATTCTTATTGTTTGGTCATGCGCTGTTAAATAAAACAGATGAACAGTTGAAGTCCAATTCCCAGGTATTTCAGAAGATATTGTACATAACTGCATAAAATGCAAAGCTGCCAATAATCTTGGTCAGCACTGTATAAACAATTTTCAGTGTTACTCCTGCTCTATTATCTCCTCTACTAAATATCAGAAGTGGCATGCCTTCCTATTCACCAGGGTGACTGCTTGCAAAATGAAATGTTTAACAGTATACTGCTCCGCGGTAGGAGCATCTCCTGTAAAATGAAATGAGGCACAATAAATAACATTTGGAGGTGCTGCATGACAGGTTGCTGAATCAATGTTGAATGAATTCCAATCAACTTCCAATTCCAATCCTTTCCAACATAAGCCACTGAGCAATGTGATTCTTCTCAAACTGTATTCAGTTGAACATATTTCCTCTGATCTCTGTGTAGTTATGGTAACAAAGCCATTTGGTATGTGGCTTGTCATACTCCCTCCTGCAAATACCTCTAAATAGAGAGTGCACTCATTGCATACACAAGTGATCAGGATTATATCTTGACAAACAAAATGAAATGGGTAAATTGTATATGTATAATATCCCATAGTAGCAGCACTGATACACCCACACCATCCCCAACAACCCACACCCCTCCCTCCTTGCTCCATGATGGAACTGAGCACCCCCATGCATCAGAGCCAAACGGACTGACTGTCAGGGGGACCGGCTGCTACATGCATCAATGCAAACTGATGGTCCATAACCTACATTTCCTTATGTGGGGCCGGCTGGGAGGAAACAATCAGATCAGCTTTGCCCCGTCCCTCTCAGTCAGCAAGTAATGTTCTTGCCAAGCAAGCAGAAGAGTGACAAATTAATTTGATCATCTAGGTACAAAAAGACACGGCATGTTACTACGATCAAATCAATGTTTGGAGCAACAGAACACGGTGTCTTCAACCACAGCCATTTCCATCAAGCAAGCAAGTGTATTGATGCCCACACACACACACATACCCAGACACAAATGGATGCACACACCCATACAGAAACCAAACAACATGCAGAACCAAGTGGAATGAAAAGAGATCCAAGGCACTCCAAACATCTGTTAAGAAGCCTTTATTCTATTTGGCTAGTCACAATTGTTAAGTTAAAAGTGAAAAACTGTGCCCAACACATTTCAACCCCAGGGCCTTAATCAGGGTATACATGAAGATATAAATATACATACATACATGAAGCAGCCAGCCCTACTAACCTTTCTAATCTTCAACATTAGAGATGAAGCAGAAGCATTCCAGCCTCCTATCTGTTTTCCAACATACAGAACCAGACTGGATGAAATATTATTTGTTTACAAGGAACAATCTATGTGACGAGTATATGCCACAGTCATTTATCTATGGTCGGATGGATGCCAAGACCGCAGGCTCCATTCCTAAAAGACTACACTCTATTTAAAGCACACTCATCCCCCTTGGCACCATCATCTCACCACACATATTCTTCCTTATGATATGGTCTTATGTGATGTGAGACGTGGGCCAGGAATGGGTGAATGACCAAATTGTGACAGAATCTACTCTGTGTTTGTTATCTACTGAGCCTGATAATGCTGTCTGCTATTCAGGTTTAACAGAGGCCTGAGATGCATAGACTGGGTATGTGAAATTGCAGAAAATGGCTGGAATTAGAGGTAATTTTGTCAAAATGTGCATTTGTCTGTTGGAGCCAGTTTGAAGGAATTGGAAGCGAAAGGTAAACAAAAGAGATCCTGGCACACTGTGAAGAAATGCAAAGTCACAAAAAAGACCGAGACAGATATTCTCAGCATGAAACTGGGATTTTGCCAATTTCAACTTGTAGACATTCTCTCCTTGATGCAGCACGGAAAAATAAAGAACAGAGTATGGGGAATTGTTTTTTTCAAGCTTCACGAGTCTGGAATAAAAAAGCATCGATAGTGCTGCTACAAATTAGCATATTTATATGGCTTGTTATGAGAACAGCAAAGATTAGACCCACTCTAACAGATGGATCTCTGCAGTTGCTGGAAGTCAAAATTGTTATGCAGTACGCAGAGCAAACAAGTGAATCACTTACAGATTTCCCGAATAAAATGACTATGGAAAAGTCAGGACCCTCAGCTGAAGATCTTCCGCAGAAAGTAACTCAGGCCTTTGTGTTAACATTTTATTAAGGATCAGCAACCTCCCTGGATGTTAATGAAGGACAGTTATCTCATGTCAGGGTTGTAGGTTCCTTTCATATTTCAAGGGACTCTCAAACACTATAGTAGTACGGTCAGTTGTAAATCAGGAAATGTACCATAAACCCCAAAATAAAATCTGGATACTCTCACAGTCAAGTTTTCATCATTTGAAATTCCCTGTCCATGGTGCACTACATCAGTGGTGATTGTTCAGACCAAAGACCAAAAGGTACAAGAGTCCAGTGGTGTTCCCCTTTAAACTGTTTAACCCCTTGCTTTGCAATTTACAGTGAAATTGCTGAACTTTGGAAGCCTTCAAATGCATTTTAAATTGTAGTGAACATTAAACCTGCACTGTATGCCATTAAAGGAGTAGAGCTCACTCACACTTCCCATAAACCATGTTCTGTTACCCATTGCGTTAGGCCCAATTGAGAACAGGTCATAAAACATAGTTCCTGAATAAAAGATTGGTATAAATAAGAACAGATATAAGTGTACATACTGTACTGTGCTCAGATTTCATATTCTTCAAAAACAAAAACAAAAATCGCAACCAATCTAATGAGAAATTGTTTATTTTCAAGTGTATCTGTGCAGTAAGCGAAACAAAGGAGGCAGTTGAAAGTCATTGCCAATTCAGCAGAGTGTGAAGAGGCTGGGTAAACAACTTTCTATCACCACCTTTAAATAGCGACACAAAGACAATGGCCATTTCCATAATCATCGCAATTGTCTCCGACGACCGCCTTTTAAAATTATGATGGATTAGTATCTGTGACTGCCTAGATGACTTTGTTGGGGTCGATGAGTTTGAATCATAACGAGTGAACAAAGACATTAGTGAAAATATACCCCCCCTTATCTGCCCTCTACTTTTTCATTGCACTTGATGAGATGTGACAAGATGTCTTTTCATCCCTAACAATCACCTCCCCCTTACCAAGAATTTGACAGTATAGCACATACTTTGCAGAAAAATACACCTACACCTGGAATGTGCTTGTTACAGAGTGGAGAAACCTGCTGTAGGACAGACAGATAACAACACTGTGAGCTACAACTCACAGCTACTCTCTCCCAATGCAACAAAATCACATCCATCACCAGCAACTCTTGGCTCCTTTCTGAAGAAATACTGCTTCATGGTCAGCATTCCCTGGACCCTGAAAACATTTGATATCTTTCTCGTATCCTGGCCCAGCTCCAAGAGCTTCTGAAATCCCCTCCAGACAGACACTGAGAAGCCTGAGGAGGCAGTGGGGGGGCTCGGTAGGTAGTGGGTCATTGTCCAGAGCACTGGTGCAGAGAGCATTAATTGCTGAATCAGAGTGGATAGCTGGGGCCACTGCAGTGGTGGTAATTGGGAAGAGAAGCCTGCTGACAAGGCAGTAGAAAGTTTGTGGAGGGACTAATGGCTATGAAACTTGACCAAACACCAGTAGGAAAACACCCTTCAGGCGTCATGTAGGTGTACTGCGATACAGACGTTTTGTCCCGGCCAACCAAGTGGGACGTAAGAGAGGGGTGAAAAAGTATTGACACAAATTCAAAACAGTGGTGCCAAGGATCAAGATGGATGCCAACAGGGAACGGCTCCGCTGAATTAAAATCAGAATCAGAATTCAACAAGCGCTTTTACTTCACATGTATCAGGAATTTTTATGTGGTGGACTGATGTTTAGTGAATAAATAACACTCTCCCCTCCCTCTACAACTACTGTTGAGGTGCCCTCAAGCAAGACGCTTGATCCCAAACTCCACTGGCGAACAAAAGGAGACAGTTGATGCGCAAAGCAGTTCCAAGATGTGAATATGTGTAGCTGCAATAGATATTTACGTAAAACTACACCAGTCTTATGAGCCTAAATCACAGTGGGGCTTCAGCAGAGAAGAGCATCCCATCCCTATAATATGGTCACTGGTGACCCCCTAGTATGGTCACTCCATACACAGGAAATGACAAATCGTATTTCAGTCTTTCACTCATTTCAAACTTCAAACTACAAACTCTCCTAAACAGCAGCGAGCAAGTGCTCCATCCAGAGGAAGGTGGACTCACCAACGTTACATCTTTTGCCTCTCTCATCCCTTTGCTACCCTTTGATATAAATCGATCACAAACCAGCCGGGTTGGTAAACATGAGCATGCTGTGGACAGTTTATTGATGTCACATTACATAATTTTGGGGTGCTGGAAGTCCTTAAATTTCAGCTACCTCTCGCTGCCACTTGGTGCTGCCAACAAGTGAAATGCCGAGTGCAAGACAGGTGTATTTTGAGATTAACATGTCCATTAACATGTCCAATCCAATACATTTAGGGAAATGTATTGGATTCATAATGTTTTTTACTACCTGTTTATCTGGTATGTTAGGTTTAAGCTTACAGCACACATACGTGTTCATGTTTTACACGTTTCTGTATGGTATTTAAGTTAATCTAACTTTCTGCACAGCACTCAACCCCAAAGCTCAAGCACCAACAGGTTAGTGTTACATTTGCCTCCAAACACAATGATGTGGCCTCACACTGTCTGGCATTCAGTTATGAGTGTCTGAGTATTTCAGTATTCCACTTTTCATGAACCATGACAACCCTTCATTTATCGCTGCACACTACAATAGGCTCTATTTTTGCAGTTATTTTGCAGAAATGCATTTAGGTTACCAAATGTGCATGTGATGACCAAGAGTCACAGAGTATTTACGTGTGAATTCTGCTGCTTTCTTACCAATTTGTCAGTTTGAAACTGGCCCAAGGCAAATATAAATGCGTGCATTTTTTGTTTGAATGTGTGCTCATTGATTTGCCTTGCCCTGGGCATCTGTCCCACAGTATGACAATGCTAGGCATTTCATAAAGCACCGCCAGTTACTATATGTGGCATCAGCCTGAATAGCACAAATTGCGTGATGTCACGATAACCACACAAGTAGATAAAGCTTTGGTAGCGCAGCTCATTTGAAATTCTTAGGTTGAGGAAACTAGTCAAAATCCAGTATTTCTGTGCTAGTTATTCAGTTATAATAGCGTTAATAGAGATAATGTTCGGACAAATTGTTTCTGTTGTGATTGTTGGTGCATGTTGTTTGTTGCTGTCTTGCTTGGCCCACTAGGTGTTTAGCATCAGGTCAGCTCAAGATGGCAGGAGACCTAACTGTATTTAACAGTTCAATCAGTGATCTAAATTAACATTAATCAAAGCATTGTTACTAAGAAGTTATTAATACATCAAACATGCTGCAGCCAGCTACTGAATTAGTCTTTATCTATTAAAATTGTTACTTTATTTATGCAAAAAAGGGTGTAAAGAAGCCAGGGTGAGATACACCAGATACAAGGTCTATCTGTCTGAGGAGAGACATATAAACCAAAGACAGAAGAGGAAAGGAAAGGACAAGAGTGGAGAGGAAGACAGGCAATGCAAAAACATAGTCCAGGGGAGGAGTACCAGAGACAGACAGACAGACGGAACATGCAGAGCAACCCAGGAGAGGAGGAGCAGAGACAGGAAGAGTGACTGACTGGCAGACAGACAGAAAAACCCAGAATGAAGAGAGAAGGCAGAAAAGTCCAGGAACAGGAGCTGAGAAAGACAGAGGAGAGATAAAGAGGAGAAACCAAGTCTTCCCCAGATAGACCAGAAAGGGTAAAGAGCAAAGCCGACAAGGCATTGGAGATAGCAGATAGGAACGATAGGATCTATGAGCAAACAGGCGAGTCAATTATCCAATTATGTTAGTCTAGACACGGCTGTTTATGACCGATATTAAAGAAACTGCAGCCTCATGTTGGTTTTCTTCCTGACCCCTACAAGCTCAGTGATGGGTGGTGCACTGATCCTGTCAAGCGTCCTCCTGTCCAGTACATGGATATTTATAACTATCTCATAAACACCCCAGGTCCCCCGGTGAGGCGTTGCATATAAGTCATCGTTATCAGTCAATTATTACCTGTCAGCAACATAAAACAGACAGCAGTTACTTTTATCAGTGCAGCTGTCATCCCTGGATTAACTGACCTAGTTTACCACCCCTGGCTGAGTTTAGACAGTCTGTATCTTAGCTGGTCATTGCACATGCACAGCAGGGTTAGGAGAGGCCTGTCGCCACAACCTCTCAAAAGCCACTGTTGGCGAGTCACTGGAATGTGCACAAGAGAGGACGAGTGTTGCAGTATGATTAATACAGCATCTCTCATGCACCATCTGTAAAGTGGGGGGATAGAGCATGAAGACACTACACAGGAGGAATGCTACAATTGTGTAAAGGATCTGCATGCCGACTTTGTTCTGAAGCCTGTAGGTCTTCTGGTCTACCATTCTTAGCAGCCTCACCTGATGGGATCTTAACCTGCGACTGTCATGGATATGTACTACCAGAAGAAAAAAACATAACTGGTTTCTGTGCTAAATGCACACTTTGAAACTGCATGTCTCTGAAATGGTCTGTGTTAAGGCAAGCTGACTGTAGTTAAAATGAATCAAATGCAAGTCTGTTAAATGTAAATGTTATACATTTATGCCAACAGAAACATATAAATGTATCTTGTCTGTATCTGTCACAACTCCATTAGAGTTAAAGCATTCAACTGCTCATGTGTGTTACAGAGTCTCTGTCTAGAGGAAACAGGTAGTAGAGAGCTGTCATATCTGAATAAAAGCGAGAGAAAACAGGAATATAACAAATATATATATATATAACTAACATATACAGATGTTTAAATTTGAACTATCACAAAATATCACTTGATATTGGGACAAGAGTAAGAGGGAGGGTATTATTAGGCAAATATTTTGACTCTCTAAATTGCTCTCTCAACATGTATGCATAAGGCAGACAATTGATAAGCCCTCCACCCTGCGTGTCCTGGGACAGCTAGACAGTGACCTTAACCTAGCAAGTTAACTGGCTAACATTAGCTAGTAAGTTTATTGTTTGTTGATATTGAAAATGAAATAAAATATAAAAAGCTTACTTGTCACAACATGCTTCTCAAAGTCATGAGGATGAGGCTGGCACCGCCAGGCCTCCATTTCTTCTGCAAATACAAGTAGTTTGCCTATCCTGGTTCTCTTCTCGGAGTTGTCTTTGAGCACTTTTGTTGTTTTCGGGTGGAAATCTGAAAAATGCAACCCTTGCTCCACTCTTTACAGTTACTCTGCACCCCCAAACACAGCAAGATTTCAGCATTTTCTCCAGTGTTGACGTTCTCTCTCCTTTGTTAGAAAGTTACACTCACGCCGCTGCATAGTTTTTGTGTACAAATGACACAGTGGTTTTCTACCCAAAAGTCTTTGGAAACAAACATTGCAGTTGGTTCTATTTCTTTTTTTAACGCTGAAAGGATTTTTCAACAGTCGGTATATGATTCATGTTCACATATAGCACAATAACCGTATATGCAGTTCTTTGGGAAAATGACACTAGATTCTGTTCACAATCTCATCCAAACTCTGTAATGGCTTCACTTTCGCTGCTGCAGTGTGAAAGACTTTTTTATTTTCTATGGAGACTCCTCATCAATCAAAATGCAGGTCCAAGGACATCCTGCTATTTACTGCTATCTGCTATGTTACTCACAAACCTGAATTGATTGACAATTTGAGTGCTGTCAAGCCATTGCATGTCCTCTCAAGAGTTTCTTGGTGAAGATAAATGTTCCACAAATATTCAACATGTAGGGTATGGAAGTAAGCCAGTTGGAATGTAAAAAGAAAGCTATTCATTTCTGTTTTGCCTTCACTTCAACTCAATTGTTCTTTTTGGTGATGCATGTGCTGATGTAGGTGGGTGTGGATGGCTGGTTAGACAAATAAATCTTGAAGGAGGTCTGATTGCAGCTGAGTTGGATTGCATTTCTGTTGTTGTTTGTTTATGTATATATATATATATATGGGGGAAGGAGTGGGGATTGAAGTATTATCTGCAAAATTATGCTTTAGTATGGTGTGATTTCCAATTGAATCAATACATCTTTATAGAAACTGATTTAATTCCTGCATCAGATGCACGGCTTGAGTTTCATCCAAAGGGTGAACAAGACATTTACAATCCAATATCTTGGGCCCTCCAGTAAATGCTGTGCAGCCTCTGTCTCGGAAGCTGTAGACAGATCTAGCTTTTGGCACTGACATCCTCTCCGCCATTATGTAAGTGAATTAAACCAATGCATCCGTCTCCTCTCTCCTGCTGGACAGTATTTATTAGTCTGATCTACATCCATATCTCTTATATTGTGTCACAACTCCATCTTTTATGCTGTCGGCTGCTTCTATTTCTGCCTCTGAGAAGATTTGTCGAGGTTACTGAGTGAAATAGGAGAGTACCTTGAAATAACAAGTAGCTACTTGTCTGATCAACTGAAAAGTGTTATCGTCGAGTGTGTGGCTGAGGTGCAGTCCTGTCAGCGCGTACACCTGTTGACCCTCTTATTATTCTGTCCAGTCTATCAAGATTTATTATGTGCCCAGGCCATGCCAGAATAATTCTCCTCCTCTTAATCCCAGAGAGTGGAATACACATCCCAACCCTTTTTCCTAACCCATTTTCCTAATTCAATATTGGTATAGCGCCACTGCACTAGCGATGACCTACAACAATGCCAGCATGCAACGATTAGGATAAGGTAGCTGAAGGCAAAGTTATTACGAGCCATGAAAACAGGGCAGACCAAGCATCCCCCTTTGATGCGGTGCAGTCCACAATCCCATTACCTCTGCTGTTTAAGGATCACAGAGCCTTGACTCAGGGGAATATCCCTTTAGACAGGTGCACAGGAACAGACACCAACCCCAGCAATCTATATTCAGAAACCTTTGGCACTGAGCAACAGTTGGCTGCTGTTTGTAAACCAAGCTAGGCAGAAACTGAGTTAAACCACCAGGCATTACATTAACTTGTCACTGAACTGGGTTGGGCATAAAAAAAAAAAAAGAATCAGGGGAGATTTAAAACAGGATTCAGCAAAGACTGCCATTTTGTTTTGGCACCAGGGAGGATCATTTGTTCACAGAAAAGAAACAGCACAATTAATTATCCCAGGTTGTGTTGCTGTCTTCTATTGATACATGTAATTTATTATATTCCCTCCATGCCATCCGCACTTTGTTCCCCTGGTGACAAATGAACATGAACGCTCAGCTCGGCAATGAGATGGATAGCAACATCATTTAGGCACCTAGGTTGGTGTTTGTCCGATGCATTACAATTGTACCGCATTCATCTTTTGGTTTCAGTGTGAATTTCATTTAACCTTTTCATGTACCAGTGTGGGGTGACACAGTGGCTCAGTGGTTAGCACTGTGGCCTCACAGCAAGAAGGTCCTGGGTTAGAATCTCGGCCCTGGTCCTTTCTTTATGGAGTTTGCATGTTCTTCTCGTGTTTGCTCCGGTTTCCTCCCGCAGTCCAAAGACATGCAAGTCAGGTGATTTGGAGACTAAAATTGCCGACAGGTGTTTTGTCCAGGGTGTTTCCCTGTCTACCGCCCAATGCTTGAATAGGCTCCACCCCCCCCCTCGTGACCCTGAAGAGGAATAAGTGGGTATAGAAAATGGATGTACCAGTGTGGCCTTGAGTTGTTCATATGAAAAGTCAGTGCTTTGGTGTTTTGAGGTCAGACTCCATTCTGTCTAATACATTATTGTGTTTGTGTGTGCAAGTGTGCATTTGTTTGTATGAGCGTGAATATCTGCCCTACTCTTCCTGTGTGACAGGAAGTGCCTCAGTGTACCACATTCATCTTTCCCAGTGCCAACTGCCAACTTGGCATCCACTCATCCTCACTCTTATAAAGTGCCCAGTCATGTACTTCTGAAGGACAGAGGCAGCAATGCCTCTGCTCTTGCTGCATACATATGCGTGCACTGTAACAAGCATCACCTCTGCAATGCAAGGTTAACACCGCCTGTCGGTGTTGCAGAGAAGTCCCTCCTGATGATGACTGATCAGGTTTTTATCAAGCCCCATCGTGTGACAAGAGATACTGGTGTAAGGGCCTTTGTGTTCTACCAAGGAACTACAACAGTCCCTGGGGAGGGATCACAAGATGCACCCACTGTTAGGAATCAGCCCGACAAAAAAAACACAAAGCTTATCATTAAATGTCATCTGCATCCCAACCAAGTCAGTGGAAAATAGCAGCGAGAGTAATGAGAAACCACAGTGTTACTGCATTTTGATTGGCACTTTGACCCGGCAGGTTTGTTAATCGTCACATATTCTTTGCGATTACAATCAGTCATTCCTGCCTCCTGCTGGAGCGATGATAGATATATGGAAATTAGACCATCATAATCCTGATCAGGTTGTGGCGGTTTATTGTGTGTACAGGGCTCCACAACCCTGTGGTAATTGCCTCTTGCAATCTGCTAAATCTTGCTTGACGTACCAGCAAATCCACGGGTCCCTGTTGTTTGTATGGATGACCTTGGCTTGATTTCAAAGGTCTGTTCTGGCCTGCCACAGACAAGGAGGGGTTAGAGGGATTAGAATTAAGATTCTGCGTGCATTTTTTTCTGGCATTTCTCTTTTATTTTTGAAAGCCCTTGGATAAGAGACTACATGTAAGATCAGACAATGCAGTGGTGGAACTAAAATAATTCTCTGCCCAAGGAGAACATTTTCAGGTGGAGAGGTGTGATCTCAGATTGTGTCGAACTCCCAGACTGTGAGATGAGCGGAGTGAGGAAGGAGGTGAAACCATAGTCCTCAAATGCAGACTAATTAAACTAAATGACTGATAACACTCAAATCCTCTTTTTTTTTGGAAGCAATCCATAATGGTTTTTATTAACTCTCCATAATTAGAACAGGGTCTTAGATCTTTTGTGTAAGAAACCACAGTATTTTGCTCTAATGTCTGCTTTTAATGGCTGACAGTAAGGCACTATTCCTTTCTTTTTCTCTGGGTAAGTATCTTGATAGTGTGAGTAAAATATTGGTTTTGTCATTGCTACAACTCTAATTATGTTAACTGTTTGTTACAAGGGTTTAGAAAATTGAATTATTTATAATATACTGCAACCTTTACTATGACTACTACTATATTATTACAACAACTACTTCTACTACTAGTACTACTACTAATAATAATAATAATAGTAACAATAATATTGGTGTAAAAAGTGAACAAAATGGATAACAATCCCAACAGTTGTGACATTGTGACTTCAATGCACAGCTCTGTTTACTTCTAAGCTACAGTGCAGTATTACCACATGCATTTAAAGTATTTATTCTGGAGCACTTCAAAAGAAATTACATAGACAGTGCCTTTTGCTGCTTCAATACTTCAATAGCCTGAGTATTAATCTCACATTGTTCAGTCAGTATATTAGGCCTATCCTAAATCTGAACTCCAACAGCCTAATCAAATGGCTGTCAGTTTCCTTTTTTCTCTCTTATTCACAGCTCATGAATCACAAAACTGTCTTTCTCTCTCTTTCCCTCTCATGTTTCCTCTTGCTCTCTCTGTTTCCCTCTATAAACATACAGACAAAAAATTGGAAAAAAAATCTCCATGACTGATTTCATAGCCACATTAGCATGGTGGTGCCAAGGCACTGTGCTGTTCCAAGATGCACATCTAAGGAGGAAACACATTTTGTGTTTCATAAACACCCTGAGATGAAGATGTATGAAATGGTTGGAATTCCTACAGAGCCACAGCAGAATAAAATCCAAGTGTTAATCCATTTGCAGGTCCCATTTCTCTAAGCTGAGCTTCAGCAACTTCCATCAAAATAAATGTGGGTTTGCTAAAAAAATGCTGGTTGATGCTGTACTGGTTCTCCCTCTACTTTGACCTCAACCTTGGTATGAACTGCCTCAAGATGTTGCTACAACTCATTTGTATTTACACACAATACAAAACCTTGGAGGAAATACTGACCATGTACTGTGTGGCAAGACGTGGCTGATTGAAAAGAAGGTTCTCATGTGATACCTTCCTCCTGGAGTATATAGAAAACATCTATCAAGTCTACCATTTATTTGACCGCTCAAGCACTGTTCTCCACAACACAGACCAGGTTTCAAAATAAGATACACAGGAAAAAACACTTGCAAATCCAAATATACAAGTGGTGTATATTGGTACACAGCTGGTGTACCACAAAAGATGTAAATGAATGAATGACGGCTAACTCCTGAGGCCATTTGGCCCACTCAAACCAAGTTACAAACTAGTTAACTGAAAGGGTTTTACATAGAGAAACTTTGATAGGGAAACTTTGGCAGCTGCCGACCTCTTTTCTGCCAGCGCCACAATGAAAAAGAAGGAACTGAATGGAAAAATGCCACTTTAGAATCAACCTATTTTAATTTTGACAGGGTTTTGTCTCAAAGTAAGCTTTCTTGCATGGCTGTACCAATGTATGTGTGTCCGTTACAAGCACAGACACTACTACAATCTTTTGCAAGCAACTCCCATTGTGTTGTAGCCTATTACAGTATTTAGCTAATGTTAGCTAATTTTCCATACGAGGCCTTGGGGTTATTGGGCAGTATTGGGTACTGTTGGTAACTGGGATCAAATCAGCAGTCTAACCAACATGCTCACCTGCCAATAGAGTTGCCAACTTGTTGTACAAGTATATCAACATTGCTTTGCCCTTACAAATATATGGTCACATCTCACTGAGGAATAGGCTGACAGCAGCAGAGTATCTCATGTGTATCTTCATTACATGTGGGGGGAGGACAGTCACTCATCTGTGACTCAATTACAAGAAGACAACAAAGGAGCACTATGATCAGTATGTCTGGAATCCGCATAGCAATCATATTTGCTGCTTGTAAATTGAATTAGAGGACAGGAGTGGGAGCAGGTAAAAGGCAGGCATAAGAGGGCTCTTTGCTTGTCGAGACTAATTGTGTCTGAGTGTCACAAAGGCTTGAATGGAGAGAAAGCTGCTGTAATCAGAGGGCTGTGTCCTTGCTCATCAGCCCAGAACCTTTCTGCACCATTGGCTCTTCTCGCTTGGCCAGCAACAACAGAAGCAGCAGTAGTACATTGACTGTAGGGAAACATCAACCCCATAGCAGTGAAATACAGTAATTGTAGGCTACATAATAATCAGGACGACAGGACAGGCAGCTTCAAACTCCAAACCCATATAGTTTGAGACTATAAAATATAATAAAGAATAGAAGTGAATAGAAGTGAATTTGCTGCAACATTATTGAGACCTTACCTCATTTTACCATGAGGACAAAGGGACTTTATCTCAATTTAACATGAGAGGAAGCAGACTTTATCTCATTTTACCATGAGGAGAAACTGACTTTATCTTATTTCAACATGAGGCGAAACAAACCACTTGTGTGTTAATCTGGAAGCTTTTAGACATGTCTTGCCATGCCTCAATCCTTTGACTCACTTATACTATTTATGCTGTTTCTGCTTCATTGGATTGTACACAGTACGTGAAATGAACTTACAACATTAAGGTTACATAGAATGTGTGTAAACCCACTGGACCATGGAGCGCTCCAACTGAGGGCTGAAATGAACCAAGTCATCTGAAAAGCTTTTGGCACCAGGCCTAGATTTGCTTCTGTCCTGGTGACATTGAGGCTTTTACCTCTCTCAGGGTATACCTCTATGAATTGTCCAAAAAAATCCTCAACTTTTGATAAGTTCTCACATATACTCATCACAAAAAAAACAGATTTCTGCTGACCAATGTGCGATGCCTATGCAAAGAGGATGTTTGCCATCTTTCTGCTAGAAATTCCTGCCACATATTTTCACAGTGGAATATGTATAGAGATAGATGCCTATATTAAAGAGAGACTCTCACACATTGGATTAAAGTGAGAAGGGACAGGGCAATATTTGGACAGCTCTCCACTGACAACCAGCTCCTGGAATAATAATCCATACAGTCATCCAATGTTTCTGATCTTTGCCATTTGCATTCTGCCAGTGTTAAGGTAGGCCTGCTCACTGGGGAAATAAATAAATGATCAAAGTCAGTATGGAGAGCTGTGTACTGTTTTACCAATGTGGGGCAACATAAATGGTTACAGAATTAAAGCACACAACCTCCAAGATTCCCCAGTGGCATCTGCATCTACTCATGCATGCACTATACAACCATTTAACAGTATAGGGGTAAAAGCTGGACAGAATAAAATAGCCGTGTTATATCTATCATTCATTGATTCTCCACTCTGAAGATATAGGCAAAACATGTCAAAATGTTCTAATACAATACTTGAAAAAATACTGGAATAAAAATGTATTTAAATAATATTGTTATGTATTCATACAAATACAATACAGTAAAAACGTCCAATATCTGGGCATATATTCAATGAACAGACCAGACATTCAGTGCCATCTACCCTCCGAATCTTACTGATCTCTACCCAGCTAACCAAATTACGCTGCCACAACGTTGTGACAACGTAATCAGACGACCACATTTTTGACGTAACAACCCTATGCCATCACAGAGAAGTGAAATTCCAGGATTCGTCACTACAACCTAACTTGGTAGTAGTATGTTGGTAGTCTGCACATTGGGGCAATGTAATATGGGATGGGTATGTGTAGATATATATTCAAATATTGTATTTGTTATTAATTTATTAAAATGTCATCACATTTTATCATAAATTCTATTATTATCAGTTTGATAGTTTTAATATAATGAACTGATTATCAGACCACTTAACAAATTGACATCAACTAGTTAGAATAAATGGTAACGCATTTTTTCATTGTTCACAAGCAACAGTAATGCAGTTTGCTGTAATAACACAGGTTGAGATAGACTTGATGCTGCTCCTGCGTAGCCATGGAACAGAGCCATCTGATCAGGCAAGGCACTCTAATGTTTTGGACATAGGCCTAATGATTTAGCAACTGTACTGGCCAAGGCATTACCACAGATAGCTGTTACGGTTTTACTAGCCTTGATACAGGATATGAATTTCGTACGGCGCGAAATCCATTCTGTGAAACACTTTTCATGGATGAAAAAGCATTCTGTGGATTTGCCAGGATACTTAATTCACAGTCAGCAGCTGAGTCAAGCAGCCACATACAGAGAGGATGAAACTGGAGGTTAAGAAATTCTGCCTAAAAGCCAAAAATGTGTTACAAAAAATTGGAGTGCAAAAGACTTTGGGGAAAATAAAATGAATTATATGAGATCAAATGGAATATTTATTTTTGCTGTGGTATCTCAGTTAACAGTATAACAATCTCAGCTCTGTTTAAGAATGTGAACAAAGGGCTTACTGAGTTGAGTTGCCAATTGAGTACTGCAGTAAAAAGGCATATTTAGGCATATTTAAGAAATTGAGTGAACAGTCTCTTTTTAATACTTTGTTAAACAATATTACCTGTATCAATGTCAACTGAGTCCAGTCAGCTAACGTCAGTACATCAAGCCTACTTTTCATTTAACCAGTTGCTCAGGCGTACTAGCTTATTGACTTGTTCTGGTGAGAGAGATGATTTCTTTTGCATAATAATTGTCTGCCAGGGAGAAAAATCTTTCAGAGCTGTTCTGGCCAAGATTATTGGCACCCTTGCATTTTATGCAAATAATGTACAGTATATTCTGAAATAATTGGAAATTGAAAACTTCCAGTCTTCACAGATCCTCCTCTTGATTTAGCACATGGTCAAACAATAAGAATGGCCATGATTATTGGCACCCTTTAGATCAATTCAAGTACACTGTTGGAGGAAATAGATTCTCATTTGCAATGTAATTCAACTCACTTGTGACAGGTTGCAGGTGCCCACATGGTATAAATGAACCAATTATCCATTTTCAACTGATAAAACAGTCTGTTCTGCTTCCCTGGTCGTCTGTGAAAATGATGAACTGAAAAGAGCTGTCAGAGAAACTATTATCACCAAACATAAGCGTTCACATGGCTATAAGGCCATCTGTAGAAACGTTGGTATTCTTGTTTCCACAGTTTGCTGCTCATGGAATTGAGCAGCAAACAGCAAAATTTATCTCAGATATCACCGAAGGTTGGTGGGAGCCACTGAAAAAACACCTTGCATGACATCCAAAGATCTCAAGGCTGACCTTGAGAGGTTTGGGGTAATGGCTGAACGTGTGAAGACCAAAAGTTGTTTCAATTTCCAATTATTTCAGAAGATATTGCATCATCTTCATAAAATGCATGGGTGCCAATAATCTTGGCCAGAACTGTATTTGCAAAACACCATGAAGGATATTATTCTCATCCTGAGCCATCATATATTTGAAAACAAAGGTAATTGATGCACTGATGCTTTTCACGAGTCAAGTAGCCTTGAAACTCTCAGGGAGTGTCTAGCTCTAGCTAGATGATGGATGTCGCAAAAACTTTTGCAAAAAACATTTTTTTTTAAAATTATACATCAAACCAACAGCCAGAAATCTGGGAGTCATTTTTGATTCTGGTCTGACCTTTGAGAAACAAGTAAAAAGTGTTCTTCAGTCTTGCTTTTATCAGTGAATAAATATAACCAAGCTCAGGTCATTCCTTCCTTTCTGACTTGGAAAAGGTTATTCATGTTTTTATCTCATCTCGTATTGACTTTTGTAACTCCTTGTATTCCGGCTTCAATAGGAAGACTCTCTCACCTGCAGCTAGTCCAAAACGCAGCTGGCTTCTGACTAGGTCCAATAGGAGAGAGCATATTACTCCCATTTTAGCAAATCCACACTGGCTACCTGTTGATTTTAGAATTAATTTTAAGATTTTATTGTTTACTTTTAAAGCAGTGAATAACTTGGCCCCGTCCTATATCATGGAACTTTTATCCCCCTATGTTCAAGGGCGCACTCTCAGATCTGCCAATAAAGCTCTTTTAACTGTCCCCTGGTCCAAGCTCAAGTCGAGAGGTGATAGAGTGTTCAACATTAAGGAACATTTTTTATATCCTTGTATTTTATTGTTAATTTATTTGACTTGTTTTATTCGCTTGTCTTTTTGCCATGTCTTTTATTGCTCTTATCTGTATTTTAGGTTTGTTTTATTTTGTGTACAGCACTTAGTAACATTTGGTTTTGAAAGGTATTATTATTTTCTGTGCTAAAACAAGTCATTCATGTGGATAGAGCCATCAAGGCCTCAAATGACCCTCATATTGAATCTCTAAGTGTACTAAAACGTATTGGGAATTCTGAGTATTTCTTTCTGGGGGATTTAGTTCAGTAGACTGGGGAGCCTTGGAGAACAGTGCAGTGATGAAAACAAACAGGCTGGGCGACCTCAGCTAAGAATGACAGTATATCCTGAGGGACTGCCATTTCTGATCCACTTGTATTTACTCTTCACAGTGTGAAAAGCCTTTTATGATTCTCCCTGTTCCATATCTCTGAAAATTGAGTTCAGCTTTCCCATCCCCACACTCCATCACGAGTATTTCCACAGTATTCTCTAGCTTGCTACTAACAAATGATAATCCAATATTGCGATTGTGTGCTTGAACATTCATCCTTAAGAATGACTTAAATATAAACTGCAAATTTGTTACAAACTTTAATTATTGTCAGTATATATATTGATAGATGTATCATATTGACCCTGCCTTCCAAGAAGAAAGAAAGAAAGAAATACAGATATGATCCAGTTTTTAAGATTAGAGAAGGAATAATATTAAGCAGTGTAGAGTAAAAATATGACCCTTAAAGTTCTATTAGAGAGAGTGATGCTGATAGATGGATGTCGAGCCAAAGTGGATTGAATTGGCCTCTACCTCTCAAAATAAGAGGAGACTGGCTTGTGTGATGAATGATGACATTTATTTGATTTGGGAGATATTACTGTAGGTACTGTCAAGAAATATAAATGGATATAGTGCCACAATCATATTTTGTTCGAAGACCAATACTGTTCAGTGGATGTGCAGCCGGGGAGGCAAAATGATGAGGGGCAGGCAGTTGGCAGTAAATGGATGGTAGACGAACAAATCTTATTCTTTATCAGCTGGGCATTGTTCACAAGGTATTCTGTGGAAGCGTAATCGGATCCACAAATACGTCAACTATGAAATGCAATCAAACAATTTTTTCCTTTGCTTTCTTAATTCTTCTGCAACAACACAGACATCTATGCTCCAGCTCTAATACAACATGAACATCTACATCTTTGAATTTCAACAGCAAGGATGATATAATTAAATAATAAAGCAAGTGTTTGCTAGTCCCACCCGCCTCCCCCGCTGTTGGTCAAGTTCAGGCCTCAACACTTGTCACTCATTTTGATGAGCTGTCTACTTTGAAACAGCATCTGGTCTGAGGCTGAGGTAACTGGCATCCATGAAGCCACCACAGGCGTTGAAGAAGTAAACGGCAAATGCAACCAATCTGCAATTAAAAAAAAAAGCATTGCTGATGTTCACTTTGAAGTTGTCCTCTCTGACACGGATTTGCTGTTCTTTTGTTTCTTCCTGCTTTGCTCCATTGTTGTTGTTGTTGCTGTGATTTCTTGCGCTGTGGCTGCTAGCCTCACCTTGGTAGACACACCGCCGCTCACCTCTGGCTGTGTCCGCAGCAAATGGTACATGCTCCATAATGGCCCCAACATCATTGAAAAGCCAATTTCAGGCAAAAGTGTGTGTGGGGGTTAAGCATTTACACACAGGTCACAGACAGACACAGACTGATAATATTTTCTGTTTATATATTGTTGATTTAATGTGAAAAAACTACAGATTGCAGCTCTAACATTTTGAGGAAATACATCAGTTAGTGACAATAATAATCTATTTAAAGGGCTTTCGCTGATGTTACTATAATGCACTGAAAAATAACAATTAATTTATAGTTGAAGATCACGAACAAGGGAACTAAAGAGTAATACCACTGGAGAGTATATCATCTCTATAAAGGGTCACTGTGCCATTTACTTTACAACTCAATGCCAACTTTATCAGGATCTCCAGGGATTCTCTGATTTCTTTTCACACTTCATATAACACTATCTTTGGGCAAGGTATACTCCTTGGTATACTCCAAGCTATAGCCTACTCTATGCATCACATTCAGCGTGTGATTTGATTCACGCCTCATTATTCTCAGCGGTGGGCTATCAGATGGATCTGTTATCAGATCCAAGACAAAACTGGAAAATAAATGTGAGTTGTAAACTTGCAGCAGAGCATATGGAGGACTTTGTGCTGTTAATAACGGTCATTTGTCTCTGTCTGCTTGATGACACTTTCTTAATACCCCATGAATGTATTTATGAGTTCATACACGTTTTAGAGGCACTGGGCCATGGAATTTAGGAGGCGTACTTGCAATTCCCACACATTCTTCATAGATTGGAGCACAAGGTCATTGAGGGAGTGTTAATTCAAAATGGAAGTTTCATTTCTGAGTTTTTAAAACAATGTTACATTCTTGACTCATAGCACTGTCTAAACATGATGCAATGCAATTTGGACAAATAGCACTAAAAATGTAAAAGGTGCAGATGCAGGAGTGCATGGACTAGTAGAGATGAGTCACAATGTAAGTTATCCACAATTGTCTATAGTTGTGATCCTCCCCACCCTCACCCCCCACCTAGCCCACATCTGACAGCCCTTTCAAACAGGGCTAGTAATTTACTAAAAAAAAAGGAGCTTATGAATGGCGTTTCCTGCAAAACTGTTGAAGGGCCAAGAAATAAAGAAAGAAGAAAGAAATCTGTGGATGAGTCCTCCACAGGCCCTGGTTGATGGCTGCATTCCAGCTCCCCCTCTTCGTCTCCGATCTCATCAGAATTCCAGTACGCTACAAGGAATTTGACTGTCTGTGCCATAGTAGCCCCAAATGATCTGATTTCTATTTCTCCTCTCCAATGGTTATGAAAAATCAGTCCCTCTGTTCTGCTACAAAGAAATTCAGAGGTTTCATAGTGAGGCAGACTCGAAAAGCTCCCAAATCCTCTCAAATGAAAGCATGATGCAGCTCATTGGGATTATTGCTTGTAGCTGAAGACTTGTTACATTTCATTGCTGTATTAGTGCTGCACTATTAGAATAGGCCTACTATTAACGAGGAAAAGTGTATGTGGGTACGGTTGGTGTGTGTATGAGTGTGTCTGTACAACATGCAACCAATGGGATACACACACATAGATACACGTTACACTACACTGGGTGCAAGCTGCTGAGCTCACCCCAATATGCTGTGACAATTTTATGAACTCAAAGCTTAGATTACTTTATTTCATCTACATTTGCACTCATTAAAGCAGCATTCTGTTCTGGGGTTCCCAAAAAACAGCACCATTCAGGCTTAACAAGGCGTTAAGAGCAATAACTGCTGGACTGCACCTCTTTAAAACAAATAGACGCTGGATAAATGATCATGGCTCACACAGTAACAACACAGCTGAAAAGTAAACCACCAACATTAAAGGGGTCATATTATGGAACACGGTTTATTCCTGGCGCTTATACATGTTCCACATGAAATCATTTACCTAAGTAGCTGAGAAAATTTGAAATCTGGAAGTCAACCCGTTTTTCTGTATTTTCCTTTTTCCAAAAACAGTGCCAAAGATAGGAGAAAAACAGCCCGTTTCAGAAAGTAGCCCCTTTGGACGCCATAACGGGCGCTAATCCAGCCCCTCTCAGAGCATGCCCACGCCCAGGTGAACAACCAATCCCATTTACCTCATCTCAAAATGCAGCTCAAGGCAGCGCTGCAAGCCGTTGCTTATGGTGCATTCCATTGTACTCGGAAATCGATAATTCCGAGTCGTATTCCTAACTTCCAATCTAAATGTGTTCCAGTGCATCTGCTTGGGAAAACATAATCGCCTGCAGCAAACTCATGTTTGTATGGCAAGTCTCAGAATGTTACAAGCATCTAAACTCTACATCAACTACATTTTTTTCCGAGTACACTGGAATGCACCATTACTTTGCGACCAGTGAAGCTAAAACAACAACATATCTGGCGATATATCAACTCTCCAGTTATTATTTTGTAGGATGCAGGCAGCAACATAGATCCCTGCACAGTCTCCCAACACGCGAAAAGAGTGGATTCATTTTATTTTTAACGGCAACGGCTACAGTTTTTTCTGTGTGTGATGATCAGTCCTCAGACTGCTTGTGCAACGGCAGGATTAGCATCTAAATTGAAGCTTAAAGATGGAGCAATTCATAAGGTACGTGACCCATCTGCAAAATTGGAATCTGTAAGTGTCACCATGTTTTGATTTAATTTACCAAATTAGTCTGGTTAGTATATTCACTGCTGGTTAGCTAACAAACTAGCGGGGCTAGCCACGGGCTTGTTGGGCGTGGAAGAAGTAAGAAAACTAAAGCTGGAGTCATTAAAAGTAAAGTAAAAGTAAAGTTATTGGTTGGAGTCAGGACTCATCTTAAAGTTATTTGTTGGGACCAGTGTCTGTTTTATAAGTCTGTCGAACGTGTCAGGCTCGGTAAACTTTAGCCACCATTAGTACAATTGCGTTTGGTTGTTTGGCTGCACTGTTTGGATGCAAATAGATTGCATCCAATAATATATTGGCTAACTAGCTCAACAAAATTGTCAATCCTAGCTTGTCTGCAAGTTGTATTCAATAAGCTTATGGACATGAGCCATAAACAGACCGGCTACAGCAGAGAGTGTCGCTCACACACCCACATACACAAACACAAGGCACAAAAGTACAATATTACACAGAATTGTTATCATTGAGAAACTAAGTGGAACCGCCTCAGCTGCCTCTTCCCATTCTGGGTCAGGCTCCGGCTCAAACATGTACGGTCTCAGTGTTGGTTCTGGAGTGGCCGCCATGGTTATGGTAAATTTCTGCATCAAGCTTATTTGTTTACCTTGAGCAGCATGAGCGCTCTGCTCTCCGCCTCCGCCAGGCGATTGCGTGGAGGTTGTAATCAGAGCAGTGCTCATTACAACCTCCACGCCCTCAAAACAGTCTGTTCTTTACAATGGAGAAAATGAGAGACTGAAACACACACCACAGAAGCTGGTTTTAGGATTTTTTTTGATATAGACTTCACAAACGTCTTGTAAAGACCCCAGGAACAGTTTAAATAGCCCAAAATGAGTACAATACCCCCCCTTTAAAGACGTCTAAGCCAATTGAGATATAATCACCACCTACCAACATATGACAGCTTGGGCAGGGTAATGGTAATGAAATTATCTGTTCTGTTGTCACTGAAATGATAGCAACAGGCAGATGAGTTCATCACCCTGGTTTAGCTTAATTTTGCTGGAAGCTTACTAGATTACAAAAGACTGATTTATTACTGTGGGAATGAGGAGGGAGGATCTTAGTTCAGGGTTGGCATTTATTTCGACAATAGCCTCACTCCAACAAATCTCAAGGGGAGGTTTTCATCATAACGTAAAGAATAGATACCCACCATAAAGGATTGCTATAAAATGAATAGGCAGTGCTGTGGCATTTCAACGTTAGTAAGCACCCACACTAGCGCTAATTGAGGTGGAATAGTCCACATCTCTGTGAAAGGCACGGGCAAGAACAGTGAGAGGTGCATACCCAGCAAATAACTAACTGAATGGGATAGTGCACTGAAGGCAGTTTGATACAGAATGTGACAGTGGGATATTGCTTTATTAATGTGACAGGCAGGAGAGAGGCAGTGAGAGAGAAAGAGACAGAGAGATATCGAGAGAGGAAGGGAGAAAGAGCAAAATACAGAGAGAGAGAGAGAGAGAGAAAGAGAGAGGGAGTAGCTGATTGACAGCATAAAAACTTGTTTACTATCGGCCCACAGATGTGACTGCATCCAGCATCGGAGGGCAGGTATTCTCTCATTCTGGTCAGGTAGCATGCTCCATTTCCTAACCTGTCAGCATGGACAAGCTAAACACAGGGCTTTTTGACATCAGCATTTTACATCGCTCATTCTCACTGACAACTTCAATCGAAAGGAGACTTGACACAATGTCATTCCCAGCGGCCCCCCTGGCAACCTATGCGCTGTGCTTACAGTTTGAGAGGGAGATCAGTGCTGTCTATAGCTGTTTTGCTTACCCTCAGGTGCAGAGAGGAAAATGTCATGTTTGGCATCCATGCTTTGAGCAAAAGCTGTCCCGGCTTCTGATTGGTTTTTGATGGAGGAAGAGACCATCCTTTCAATCCACATTTTGTTCTCAAAGCATGAAGGTCACAGTCTGTGATGAGTTTGACTTTTGCAGAATATGGCATGATGGTAGGAAGTTCATTTTTAATGAACACAAAGTATTTTGCTGTACTGTAAGCCTGTTTAAAATTGTTTTTCCTTTGGCATTCGAATGTTATTCACCTAGACCTTTGCCTAGGATTACCTCACCTAGGATTTGCAGAGAAATTCCTTTCATATTAAAGTATATAAAAAATCACACAAGACCCAAGAAGCAGTCCAGAGTGATGGTTATAACCTGCATGACTCAAGCATTTTATTGTGTTTTTATTCCTACATAAGGTATGTGCTGATATTTTCATCACAATCCTTATCACAGTCTTGCATGCAATGAATTATCTGTCCAGCTGTATGTCACCGGGTGGAGTGACTGTGTAAAACCACACTTTTTCCTTTCTGTTGGGGAGCAGCTACACTGAACAACACGACCAGACAAGAATTAAATATATAAAATACTTCTTTATTACAATAGTTCTAAAATCAATGGATAAAGGGATACTCCGGAGGATCAATCTAAAAGAGTCCAACAGTCTGGTTTCCAAATGGTAAGAACAGGTAAGTCCTTGGACAGCAGGTCCCAGTTCAGCTGGCTGCCAGTCGCTTGAGAAGACACAAGATATCCGTCAGGGTAACCTACCTAGCAGTCTTTAGTTGTAATAACTTATTTTAGAACAAAAACAACAATAAGTTTTGGATGGAAAAGAAATCAGAAATATAATATAAATCAAAATATAAACACAGCAAACTAAAAGTCCAACACAGGGAACACCAAATTAATTCAAATGAATCCACTTCCAAAGGAATCCACTTCAACTCAAATGAAATAATAAAGCCCAGTCCAACATTACTGAAGTTTGTCCATATAGAATGACTGCTGGCGGGATGCCAACGTTATAATTATTTAACAGGATAATTGTATAAAAATCATTCAACAGCAGCATTAACAACGCCAACTAGGTGACGCCTTCTCCAGTGTATTTTTGATGAGAATCGGCTATCGATCAGGAGGGGTACTTATCTAGAGGGAAGGGTGGAACGCGTCCCCACCCCTCCACTTTCATCAAAGGCTTCCCCCTCGCGCACCGTGCGTATCTGTAGCCTCCTCTGGCGTGATGACGACCCGGTCCTCTGCGTAGCAGCAACTCCTTCGGTCCCGGCAGTGGCTCTGACAGTGGCTGTGCACGTCCCCGGTCAGGAACACTTCTCTCGCGCTGCTCCCGGGAACTTTGGACAAGATGCCCTCTCGACTGTGACAGCCGTCCGACCAGTGCTCCTCCAACAGCGTTTCCCGATCGTTGCTTGCTCACCGTTCCTCTCAGCCTGCCCCTCTGCTGCTGCTTAAATAAAAGGGCAGGGAAAACCCAAACCACCAACACCTGTGACCTAATTACCCACACGCTGAAATTACGGAGGGAGGTGTGTCCGTCAATCAGCTCAGCAGGCAGGCAGGCACACACACACACACACACACACACGTCACCCTGTGACATGTACACTGACTCACTCACATATTGTTCAAACATTAACAGCCTAAACTGGAAAAAGTATGTGAACCTTCTATGACTTCTATGAAAGGGGGTAATTGAAGTCAGGTGATCCAATCAATGAGGTGACATTCAGGTGTGGGTGTCCTGTCATATAAAACCCCACAAAGTTTGGTTACTAACAGAGTCTACTCTACAAAAAAAAGAGCTCTGTTGAAGTGGAATAAGTTGGTCTAAAGAAACGTCAGAGGACCTCTGGAGAAGAGTTGTTGAGGCTCATAAGGCTGGAAAAGGCTACAAAACCATTTCCAAAGACTCCATCAGTCTACAGTCAGACAGTTTGTATACAAATGGATTTAGTGCCATTGCTAATCTCCCGAGGAATGGGTGTCCAGCAAAGATCACGGCAAGAGCACACCGTGTAATGGACAAGGAGGTGACAAAGAACCCTAAGGTTACAGCTGAGGATCTGCAGGCATCTCTCGAACTTTCTAACATCTGTGTCCACGAGTCGACAAGAAGAAAAACACTAATCAAGAGTGGTGTTCATTAGAGGATACCAAGGAGGAAACCACTGCTCTCACAAAAAACATGGTTACCCATCTCAAGTTTGCCAAAGACCACCTGGATGTTTGACAAAGCTACTGGAACAATGTTCTGTGGACCGGTGAAACAAAAATTCTGAACCTTTTGGCAAAGGGCACAACACTACATTTTTTAGAGGAGAAAAAACACTGCATACCAACGGCAACACCTCATCCCAACCACGAGGCATGGTGGAAGGAGCATCATGGTTAGATGGTTCCTCAGGGTCTGGACAGCTTGCAATCATTGAGTCCTGAGTCCTCCAATCCAACCTGTTATGTTATAAACAATATGTTCAATAAAGACATGTCAAAGTTCACTTTTTTTGTGTTATTTGTTAAATCACATTGTGTTTATCTATTTTTAAGACTTAGATGAAGATCAGACCATATTTTAGGAGCCATATATGCAGGAATGCAGGTAATTCGAAACGGTTCACAAACACTCGGTTCGCAACTCTTTGTGTGTATCGGGAACATTGTTATTATATAACAATAACATCTCTCAATTGCATGTAATATGAGCAAACCGTCACGAGTAATCCCCCATATACACCCTCCAACCCCCCCAACACACACACACACAGCTCTCACTGGATCAGACAAAGTAGTGGTGAGTCAGGGACACTGAGGTTTTTGAGGGAGAAAGGTTTTCAGTAACAAGGCTTTATCACCTCCATTCTATTCTTCACACCAAAGCGCTCAGGCAATTTGAGCTCTAATTCGCCTTCAGAAAACAATTACTTGGGACCCACTTCTCATGGCCCAGTCTGAAAGGACGGCAGGATGGCATTCAAAGGGGGTATAGCTGGTATGGTGCTAAACAGGCTGTAAAGAGGTATTAGTCAAGTTTTTCAAGCAGCTGATTCATACCTATTTGGTAAGGGAACATTGTTTTCTGAGGTTTTTGGTACTAACGCAAGATTAATGCAAAACAAAGTATAATTCTTAAATCTGTTGGGTTCAGGTGAGTCATTATGTTTTTATATTCATTAGCAATTTGGAGAATAGCTGCTGTGTACTGTATTTGCCACCCTAGTAATGAGAAATGGAATAGGAGATGGTGCTGAACTGATAAAATAGTTACCATTAGTCACAGCTTGGCTTTCCTCCTCGCCGCTTTGCATGCTTCCTTGCTCCCTTCTGTTGGTGAGAATATAGCCTTTGTGGAGAACAAGGCTCATTTGTCGAACATGGTTAGCAGATACCAGGCAAATATTTAGGCCTTTTATCTCGGTTCAAAAAGAGACTGCTGACACACTTTTACATTTAAGCTGTCATTGCCGTCATGTTTTAGAAAGCATGACAATTTACTATTCTAACAAATTGCTTGACTTGGAAAGACTTGCGTTGGAGAGGAGTTTTAGGTTTTGATGTGCCACCGCAAACACAGATCATTTTCCATGTGCACGTATAGTGCGGGGAACACTGTTCAAATGTTTTAGCAATGCCCTAATAGATAATGAAAGTACTCATAGAGGTATTGAGAGTGAACTAAAAGGGATAACACAACCAAATATTACATGCTGAAGCTGATGCTAACAAATCCACTGCAAAGAATATCAAAGACCTGCAGGTGCATTTCACAAGAAAGGATTGTTAGAGAGCAGAGTGTTTGTAATTATTAAAACACATTTGCGTATAGTTGAAAATAGCTGAGCAATGCTGCACCCTAATGTTTACCTGCAGCAGTGGCTGGACATATTTTAATCACACTATTTTCTTACTCGGGCAATTGGTGAAAGTTGCATTGTTGTGCAGATGTAAATGTAGCTAGTGAAATGAATGCAACACGCATGGAATCAATTCTGTTGATTACTGGCAAAGTGATCACACAAGCAAAATCCAAAGCCCTGCCCTGCATCGACTGCTTGTGGCTCTGTGTCGACTGGAAAGAGAACAACATCAAGATTTTAATAAAACAATGCAGCTCTCTTCACCCACAAGCTGACATGAGCAGCAAAAGTTCAAGAAACTTTAAGTAGATGATTCGTCCCTCGGTTTTCCTTTGCAGATACATCCAACTATCCTCTCTCCCACGAAAAACCTGGGTGTGGGCTCATCTCTCTCTCTCTCTCTCTCTCTCTCTCGCTCTCTCTCTCTCTCACACATCTCTTCCCTCCCTTTCTTTCCAGGAAAGGCTCCAGCTAATTGCCGGGGGCCTGAGGGCCATTTGCTTCCTCCAGCCACTCTAGCCTCCCAGGATGCCCCAGATGGATCCCATTCTGGAGGGGTTCATTGAAACACTCCCAGATGCCTACTCACTGCCCATGGAAAATACCTCTTCCCTCATGCCGCCTACTCCTTGCACCCATGGGAGTCAACTTACTGAGGGGACATTTGTCATTAGCAGTGAGCTCTGTTCAAGCAGTTCAAGCCCTGTTTTTTTTTTATTGGTGATGGGTTTTTTTTACAGAAGAGACGGCAACGTCTGTGTTAGGCCTATGGCTTTCCTATGGCTTTCTCAAAACAAAATAAAGTGGCGCAACAAAGGATGAATTTCAAACAAAAAGCAAAAATCAAATTAACAAATAAAGTGACAAATACAGCAGGAATACAGCGTAGCAGTAAAGGTAGTGATAGCTGTAGCGGAACACCAACATCCAAAAGCATACCTGTGCATGATCACTGGCCCATGCCATCACAGTGCTTTCCTTAAGCCATTTACATGATTCTATGAAGTCAGACCTCCCCTAATAATCCGGTTTACATGTGACTAGGGTTGGGCATCATTTGAAATTTCTATGATATGATACCTTCACGATACTTCAATGAACACCATATAGGTTTATAAGCCAATTATGTTTTTAAAAATGATTATAACTGAAATTATTTACTATTTGTAAATATTTTTATTCTGTAAACAGTGTCATTGTCAAATGACAGATAAGTATTAGTCTGTAAACATTATGTAATTGTAAAAATGAGAGAATAAGCTGAATATAAGAAAATAAAGTTCAATTTCAATCATGTCATTAAATGACAAAATATATGAACAGAAGATAATAAAGTGCAATTCCAAAACTGTCATTTATGAAATGTCAGTTTGGAAACCAAAGAAAATCAACTATGATCTGCGATTATGCTTACGCTAAGAGCATAATGGCACTAACATAATCAGAATATGGTGTTCAACAACTCTGGTGGTATGTTTACTGAAGATATCTTTGATATCTGCTACAATAATGGAAAGGAGATTAAAATGGAAAGCATTAACTGCATAAATTAATTTCCAATAACTCAGAATTAATAACCAATAATATGCAGTCATCCAGTTCATCATGATCATAAACAGAATCATTATCAATCTGCATTATAGATTTATTACCGATTTTCACAAATTATGATTCAATGGCCATAACTGAATTATTAATTTGAACTGAACTGAATAATTGTAAATGATTTCTAATGACACTCACCGTCAAATTCTCTGTTATCAGTGGACAGAATCGTCATAATTATTAACTGATGAACTCACATTTAATCCTGAGACACACAGGCAGGTTAATGTGGCAGTACATGTCCAAAATGTGAAATTACTGCCAGCAACATAGGATGGCTGTTTGCATGCGGCAGTTGCTTGACTAGTAGAGTTGGGGGCCATTAGGATTTTATTTTTTATTGCTATTAGCTAACTTAAGATCTTTGCTTACAAATAGTTTCATATTTCATGGTATAATCAGCGGTTCAGTGGTTCTTTTAAATATTGGACAGTGACCATGAGGTAAGATTTTTCCCAAAAGGGATAGTATAACTATCTAGTGCATACAGCAAGCTAGCTAGTATATATAGAGATAGTCATTCTGTATTGCTCACCTAAATGATCCATATGTACATTGACAGAGGTGCTGATTATTGGAGATCATCCATATTGCCGAGAGGGACTGCCTCCATAATACAGAGTAGGTAGCAGTATGTTGGTTAATTTCTAGATAAAGTGTTGAGGGAGATGATTTTCCCATGGTGCTGAAGGCAGTGCATCAAATGCATCAGCAGCTAACAGGGAAAGAGTTGGGCTTGGGTCTGCGCTACCCCTGTGCTGAATAGTTTTGTCTGATTAAAAGAGATTCGACTAATAACCCAGGGAAGAGTGTTGCCGACGGAGGATTGAAGAGTTGCTGATTTGATGAGGCCTGCTCTCTCGCTCTCTCCCTCCAGCTCCTTTTCTATATTGGAAAAGCAATGGATCATTAGACATGGTGTGGGAAACCGGTGCTATATTGTCGAATTGGATTTCATTACATTTTCTCAAGGCTTAATTAGATTGGGGTCTATGAGACTAATGTCATTTTGAATAATAGAGAGATCATGACAGGAAATTAGTTAGTGTTAATGTGATCAAAATAAGATCAAGGGAAAAGACATAAACTATTCATTATGGGCCAAAACTTCCCAGAGAATATATGTTGTTTTAGTCTTGAAATAAAGGTAGATTTGACAATGTGCCAGAAAGACCTGGCTTTTTTTGTATTTGTGACTAGAAAATTAAAACAAAAATCGCAAATATCAAAGCACTCCCTCATAGAAGTTTTTTTTAATCATACAGGACCCCTCCCTATGGAGAGGTAATGTACGTATGATTAGACTCTCGACTTAATTGCAAACCAGTGCTCATCCAATTCAATCTCATTCTGAGACCAGGGGCGGAAATCTCTTTTATAATGTGCAGTGCCTCGCTTAGACAACGCATATATTCTGGAAGTGCTGGGCACAGCAACAGTGGGGAGAGAGTTGGGCAACAGGCAATCTGGAGTGCAGAAGCAAAAATTGTTTCATGGACAATGAAGCAGCTTTTTATGACCGAGGGACTGAGATAGAATGACCAATCCAGGCTGACTTGGAGTCGACTCCGAAGGCTGGGGTCCATGTGGAATAAACTGCTCCCCCGGGAGCCCACATGCTACGCGAGAGAGGCTACAATTGGCTGTTAAGATATAAACCAGGGAAGAGCAGATTAGAATTCACTCCAGGGCGAGTTTTCACATGAATTTTCTCCTGAGGATGAAGCACTGTTAAGGCACTGAGCATAAAAATGATGGAAAGGAAGTTGTACAGTGACAGAGTGCATATTGAAACAGATTTTCACAGGTTATTATCACAGGTTTTGCCATGCAATATTCTAAGAGATACTATACTGAGGCTTTTATGACCATCCAATTATTATATGAATATAACAGAGAGCATAAGTCTTAGGCAGAGATTATTCTAGCACACATACAGCGTGACTGCTGCACTGACTTGCCTTATTCAAAGACAAAAAATGGTGAACCGAAGGGTGTCCTCAAATAGAATATCCATCTGTCAAAGACATTTTACCAAGTGAAATATTTATGTCTGATAATCGAGTCAACCCAATAGAGCCTCAGGCATTATATTGATAGATATTCTGCTTCACAGAGTGTATCACTGATGCACCAAATGGTGCTCTGAGGTCAGCTTATCTCGTCAATGTTTGGTTCAGGTTGGAATAACAGAATGTGTCAAAACATGATACTGGGATACCAGGGAGCAAACATTTGTCGGGAGGAAATACAAATTCAAACACCACCAACAACAGCAATCCCTCATATTGATTTGATATGAACCATGCAGAGTTTATCTTGTCACTGCATGAATTGTATCTGGGAATGTGTTTCCATTGCATTCCCTTGTACATACAATCTTTCTCATTCTATAAGGTGAATTAATATATGAAAGAGAGGGTGAAAGGCACTGTGGTGAAGAGGTTTTCTGGTTCTCCTATGATATAGGCCAACAGTACATGGACCAGTCTTCTACCAGAGAGAAAGGTTACGTTTTTTGTTTAAGTTAGTTAAATTTAGTTACGTTTTTCAACTGTGTGAGTCCACAAAGACAGACTCCCACTAATTGCTGGTGGAGAAGATCCTGACAGTCTTGCCAACTCTCTTGTAAGAAAAGTAGCTACTGGCTGCTCCAAATGTTGTAAGAAGTTGCCAGATAATGTCATATGAATATATTTGCTACAGCCTCTCGTTCTCAGTGAAGGGAGGAGGCTAGGCTGTGTGTGGGAAGTGCTGTGATCATCAGACCTCTTTGGATTAGACAAGCAAGTAGTTCAAATGTATGTGCACTGGTATTATTGGCATTAGCCGTATACCAATTTGTGGCCAACACATTAACATTGTTCCACATGGTCTGAAAAAGTAGCTTGATTTGTCGCTGCTCGTTGCTTCTAACAAATAAAGGAACTCAAGGAGGAGGAACTCAAAAGCTAAATCTACTTTTGAGTCGCCAAGTAACAACAGTGCAAAAGTGGTTCCTGAATCAATATGCTATGCATCAGAGCTTTGATCCTGTGATTTCTCCAAATCCACAAATCCACAAATCCAAATAAGATTGTCCTAGACCATTAGAAGAACGTACTCTGTGAATCTGTAAAATGAGTGGTCAGAGATGCGTAACATAGACCTCAATACTTAAGACTAAACCAATTATATGTCTCAGAAAATGTTTTTCTTTCCTACCATATGTGTTGCTCTGACATTTAACTGAGCCATGAATCAACCTTTCATACAATGCCAAGTGTTCTTTATCACTTTGAGGAGTATGGCGCAATTGTGGTGATTTATTTTCACATGTTTCCAGTTCTGTGTGAGAATTGCTAATCTCACACACAAGGCCTTTTTAATCATGTGGGTGTGTGTAATGATAAGCAAGCAGCAGAGCTCTCTCCCTCAATCAACTAAGAACTTTATTTATTGCACTCTAGAGAAGAGAGAAGTATTAATTTCACACTCTGCCTCACAACTCCCCCATAGGAACGGATTATATATTTGTCACATTAAGGAGGCGTCACAGAGTCAACAGAAGACAATTACACCTTGGCCTGGTAACAAATGAATGCGTGTCAATGGAAAAGGTCAGTCCCTGCAACCAGTCATTCACTGTGATAAATACTGAACCCTGAATGCTTTAGACATTTTCAGGAACACCTCAAATTGATCAAAAAATAATAATTATAAACCTAATTATTTTCACAAGGCAGCATCTAAATACATACAGAAAGGCCCCAACTTATTTTGTGAGTTGTATGTACTGTTTGATTAATACAGCTTCCCAGAAATAAGGAAAATATAATGACCAAATAAGCAGAAGCAGAGAAGTGCACTAGTCAAATCGCCATTTGGGCCTGTTTGGCAGAATACTGATCTCCTCCCAACAGTGTACTTCTGAACTCGGCTCCAGTGAAGATCCACGCTTGGCATAACACGCCGTGCCACACTAGCGCATTAAACCCTGACATTGTGTTGTTGTCTGTCGCAGATTACAACAGGCATGTCCAATTTGCTTTGCGTCCTTTCTACTTCACGGCCTACAGGGCCTTCCATGATTTTAATTCAGTGTGTTGGGTTTGTTTATTTTCTCAGGGTGTAATTACGGTCATCACTCATTCGGTGCCGTGGTGGTGTTTCAAGCACTCTTGGGTCTATTCTAATTATCAATACAGCAGGGGTGCCTTACTTTCTAGGGTATTCTGGTTTTCTCCCTCGGTGCTGTGGGCTTTCTGTGCCGTGACAACCCATTGCCCTCACAGCGGCTATAAATTGATTTTGTTACAGGTGTTGTTTTTGTGGGAGCTGGGGTCCACACTAGGAGTTAAAACAGGGTAAACAAATCCCTTCTATCTCCGTCCTCAGCTCTTATTCTATTTCGTATACTCGCTCTTACATGACCCTGGACCTCTGCGGTTGTTTTTTCTGGCTTGCTTGTAATGTTTGGTGATTTAGGAATTGAACCTTATTCTACTATTGCACTAGTTACAAGTCGCTCTGGGGAGTTTAAGCTAAACACCTGAAATGTAAATGTAAAATATAAAGCACACAGAAATCTTTAATTATTTTGTTAAAACTGTAACATAAAACTCACAAAGTATTTCTTGCTTTTTATTCTAATATATTGTGAGTAATTTATGTTACACTGTTCCAATGCACTGCTGGACTATGACCATCCCTTTCTACAGCTGCAACCATATTGTATGTCATGCTACCCTAAATGTATTGTAGCCAAGTCTATTGTGTGTCTTTTCCCGGTGCACTATGAAACGTATATTACTATGTTATGTCTATATGTCCCTGATCCATTGCAAATTTCCTCTGCATTAAAAATTGTAGTTAACTACACCCCAACACTGGCTCACTTTTTTCAAATTGTGACCATTTCATTTCTCACTCTCCTGGCTCAACATTCAAGTGTAGTAAAGTGTAGTAAATATTTGTTCACCCCCGCCTCCCTCCCCACCCAATTCGCTCATTGCGGTGCAGGAGTGAGTGACATATGTAGTTTTGATATTTGTGTAGCTCTGTAAAAGGTCGATGAGTCAGATGGAAAGATTTAATAGTCCTTATCATGAAGTGAAGTGAACTGAGGTGAACTGAGTTGGTAAGCGTGAAAAATGAATCCTAGATCTTGGAAAAGGTCGATCTGATGTGCTCTACTGTTGAGCGCAAGGGTGTGACCGAGCATGACAGCAACAAAGCATATAAAGAGAAAACACTTGATCAACCACCTAGACCACCTAGTTTTCGTCCTGACTGGGGATAACTGCTTTTCACCATAGTGTGATTAATACAACCAGCAAGCATTTGACGGATGGTGATTCAACGTCACCTCAAAATAGAGCAACATTTTCACAATATGCTTTTATGGTACGGTAAAAACAGCTATGGAGAATGTTTCAAACTGATATCAGAAAGATATTTAGGTTCCGATTTCACAAAATAATGCAGGTAGCAGCTATGGACGACTTTCATACTGGCACTATACACCGATCAGCCACAACATTAAAACCACTGACAGGTAAAGTGAATAACATCGATTATCTCAATACAATATACAATGGCACCTGTCAAGGGATGGGATATATTGGGAAGCAAGTGAACAGTCAGTTCTTGAAGTTGATGTGTTGGAAGCAGGAAAATTGGGCAAGCGTAAGGATCTGAGCGACTTTGACAAGGGCCAAATTGTGATGGCTAGACGACTGGGTCAGAGCATCTCCACAACGGCAGGTTTTGTGGGGTCATGGGCGCCCAAGGGTCACTGATGTGCATGGGGAGCGAAGGCTAGCCCGTCTGGTCCGATGCCACAGAAAAGCTACTGTAGCACAAATTGCTGAAAAAGTTAATGCTGGCTATGACACACACACACACACACACACCGTGCAGATCAAGTGCTGTTTGTACTTTACACAAACTGGCATTTACACAGGAATAAACACACATATCAGAGAGATCTAGCACGAGCCATGTCCATATAATCTGCCCATCTGTCAGTGAAGAAAAGAGGCCAGAAATCAAGGAGTCTTATTGGAATCAATATCAAGTCTGTCCTGCAATTCTGCCATCCCTGAAGCTGGAATCGGCATGACGTACAGCTTCCATCAATCTCCAGCAGGATGGGAAAGGGCCCACATGTTGTTAAAGAAATGGACTAAGACCAGGCTGTCAGGCCTCCTGAACAGGGAGGCACTCTGCTTATTATCCGGGTAGGGGGCTCGGCCCATGTAGCAGGAGACGTAACTGTTAGCCCCCAGCTTACTGCTCCACATCTCCTCTATGTTCTCTATCACAATGACTGCTCTCTCTATCTGTCTTTGCCTGACTTGCTCTCCCCTCTCTCTCTTCCACCTCTGTCTTTCTCCATCTCTCCCATGACAATTGATTTCCTACTCTTGTCTATGTTCCCTGCTGCTGCCACTGTTCCACCATAGAGGGTATGTTTAATTAGAATGGGTGATGAATGGTCTCCTGTCCCGAGAAAAGGAGCATACGGTCCAAAGAGAGAGAGTGAGAGAGAGAGAGGGGGGAGGACAGCAGGAAATTCAGCAGGGAGGAAATTATTTGGCTACATTGAAATGGTTATTACATTCAGGCTGCAACCTGCGTGAACTGTGAATTCTATAAATACAGTTCATGTGGATGTGCATGTGTGCATTTGTGTGTGTGTGTGTACAGAATCAGTCAGTGTTTGCCTCAGAATTTTGTGCAAGCCTCTGACTGATAAATAGCAACACGGTGTCAGTGTTTATACAAGTCCACACCATCAGGGTTAACTGACACACACAATCCAATTAACAATGAAAAAGCAACACTTAACACTTATTGCAAAATTTGTAAGTCACCCCACCTTAAGGAGTTCAAACCCACCTAAAAGAATTTATTTAATATTTCAATGGAGTTTTAGTGTCCTATGGTCTAAATGTTGCTAGTTAAATTAACACTGACATTTTTGCTGCATATTCAGCAGGAGAAACAATGCCATGAGTGTTTGGGTGTGAACTGTGTGTGCATGTGTGTAGAAGGATTTGTTTTTTCATCAATTTGTGAGTCACTCTGCCTTTAGTCATTTAACTATGAGCACATCACAATACTCACCAATGCTGTATGTGCAAACGCTCCAAAGAAGCCATTTTACTGCATTTTTTGCAAGTTCAGTATATAAAATGTAAAAAGTGAACTAAAAATGTAATGTCTGTAGTGTTGGTGAGATGGAGAATTTTTCCTGTAGAGGAGTGAGTGTGGACCCTGAGGAGCCCGGGTGAGAGAACCCAGTCATTCTCTGACCAGTCTCCAGTCTCCTGACTCCTAAAATCAGAAAGGATTCTTCTTGTGGTTGAGGATGATCTGAACTGCAACATCCATTGGTCTCTGTGTATTGTATTTTCTGTGGAGCCCACTGAATCTCTATCACTATCTATGTTCCAACATGTCTTCCCTCCGCCATATTCCCCTAAATATTTTGTGTCTGGAATCACAGTAGCATTTCCTCGCAAAAGGGCCACGACTAAAGATCCCCTCTGAAGATGGTCGCCGGAGCTTGGGTATCCCATGACAGTGAACCTCCAGGGAAGCAAGGCAGAGCGCGGAGCAGTACAACTGATCATGTACACTTTCTTAACTTGACTCGCATGGCTGCGATGCTGTGATCTTTAATATTGTCTGTGATACCTTGGATCCTGACAATGTTTACATACATGGACTGTAATTGTAATTGTCATAACTGGGTTAGAATAACCTGCTAAGCTCATACTCATGAGAGAGCTGGTTAAGATGCCTGGCTTACTCCTATATTAAGCAGGTTACTGTAGCATGGAAACACCTTACTCCTTTCGCTTTTGTTTTTACAAACTCAGATTAGGATAGCCTTATGGGTATTTTTTTATGTCAACAAAAACATGGTGGCAAGCAATACTTGCTATTGGAACCATTATTTCTTTCCCCTGTATTAGAAGTGACTTACTGCTGAGTCAAGGAGGGCAGCTGACAGCTGGCAGCCACAGCGTTTCATACTTTATTGCTTGCGGATCATTCTATCTGTGGACAGTAACATTCTGTTAACAGGTTTATTCATTGCAAGAGGGAGACTCAATCACAGAGTATTAACGGTTCATGGGAAACACACAGAGGTGGGAGGTGCTTCAACTCTGTCAAAAACAGAATACTGAGTGAGGTGCAAAAGACAGCCAGCGCTCTCAGCGCTATAATATTTATCCAGCTAAAGTCAACTGAGCACCATGCTCTTTTCCATCACCATCCTGTTTCATCTTCATACAGTTCTGCACATTCTCATCTGGGAGCTGCCCAGTACAACCACAGTCTTTTAATATTGACCACTGAGCAGCTCCACTCAAGCAGCTGGGGGTTAAGTGACTTATTCATGGGCACATTGATGGTAGTTGTTGGGGACAGGATAGTCCAGGGCAACCTTCTGCCCACGAGCTCCTTTCTCTAATCTCTAGGTTATCACTTTCCCATCGGCTATACAGCCTTCATCAGATTGATCCAGATGATTCCCATGAAGGCTGTGAAGCTGAATTAAGACACTTGTCAGCCACTTGTGCAGTGATACTCTATTCATCCCTGAAGAGAAATTTTCTCCCGTCTTCCTCTACAGTGTGGTCAGAGGTCATGCAGACCGTACCAAACAGCACCCATGGGGCTGCTGAAGTCAAGCACACTTCAGCAGGCCGGATGTTTGCTGACATGGGGGCTTGAATCCATGCATGCTGTAATAAGTTGGAAAAGGTTGGAGGACGGTCTGCTTATTGCTACGCCACCCCACTGCCCAAAAGGTGGTGATTTCTGCAAAATCACGAATCATTACATAACGTAGACACACAGTTGCATTCAATAATTCGCAGAAAATGTTTATGTGATTCATTATTATAAGTTAATGAGCCTTCATTATAAACACATTCTCTTTCAGGCTTTGGGAGCTTTGCTCTATAGCATATAATTTCACTGTGTCTTTTTGAGAAGTTGATGATTTATGAATGCTATTTGTGAAAATATTCAGATGCTCCTTATCTCTGGGGGTACAAGTGCTTTGAATCCGTGTTAAAACGGATTCAATGCCACAATAAACAACCAGGTTGAATTGAAGTTTATAGACGCCATATGCACGAGGTTTGTCCTCTTCATAGAAACCAACAGATCCGGCTACTAAAGCTGTAGATATAAATATTCACAGTCTCTCCCTCCCAGAAAGCATTTGACAGATGGCAATGATATTGTGGCATGGTTAAAAAAAAACAGCTTTGGAAACTGTTTTGAAAGTTTTCAGAAATCTGGGTTTCAATTTCACAAAACAATGCCGGTAGCAGCTATGGACATCATCTCAACTGATATATCTACATGGGTTTTCAGCATTGGTACAGACTGTCGAGTCAACATATATTAAACTTCAAAATGTTTGCTGGTCTCTCTCTCTATCTCTCTCTAAGTATAAATACTCCAACATAAAGGTGCATGGTTTGCACAACCATTACCCAATCAAGAGAGACAGTTGAATCATTCATCATCCTCTCCTCGGCACTCCACTGGGTTGCACTTCCATGGAAGATCCCCTTAACACACCTTGTCTCCTGACTATAGCTATACAACTTCCACTTCCAATGCCTTCACTTGCCATGGTAATGCATAATGACATTGAAATAATTCCTACCACACCTACTGTATGTAATGTAACCTGCAACAAAAAAATTGAAAAAATGAAGGGTGAACCATAATTAAAACACATTTCAATTTGAAACAATGGTTTTATTATAACTAAAATGTATTTCTAAATGAATAACCAGTGAATGAGAGCAGGTTACACCGATGTGCACACAACCACCCGCACAACAGAAGAGCTCTATCAAAGTTTCGACCCGATGAATAATGTTGACATTTGCACAGCTTTTGAGAGCTACACTTCAGCTGATGGGCGAGTGCGGCATGTGTCAAATCTCTATCAGCTGGTGATATATAATGAGAGTTTATTCCTCCAAGCAAGGTATCCCATCCCTCACTCAATAGCTCATTCCATGTACACACACATACAGTATACACATGCACACACACATTCCCCACCAACAAACACATATACAGACACACATAAACCTCATCCCCAGGGTGATTGAAATGAATGGCCAGGCCTGGGAGCAAGGGAGAGAACGGGTCTTGGAGATTTACTCTCCCGCTGGCTGCCATAACTCTCCGGCTCTCTCTGCATCCTCTGGTACTGTGGTGATGAAGACGTGATGAGAGCAAGCCTCTTTTTCATCTCTCTCCCATCAGCATTCGATCGCCTCCAGCTCGTTCGGCCACCACAAAGCCAGCCTTTAGGGTCCGCCGCTAAACCTTACTGATGACTGCTGATGACTGATTTAGTCAAGAATTTTGAGCTGTTTTGCCACAGAGTCATCATGCACATGAAATACTGACTTATATTACAGCATGCATGATTTATAGGGAAACAGAGTAATCAGCAGCTTTAGATGTCAGTGAACTGTGTATGCTTAAACCTTGAATTCAAACGTTCAACACAAGCTACATAGGGAGTAATCAGCACTCGCGGAATACTTGATCGGATCTGTTTAACATTTCTATTTTCCTGAGGGTTATCATTGGTTACACACAAGAGTTTCCTTCATTTTCAGCACTATAGGCATACATTTTCTCACAGGGGATGGGCGTCAGTGAATATGCCTATAACTAAGAAATGACTATACAGTTCATACAGTTATTGCATTTTATGTACAATATCTATTTTTAATGTACGATAATAATTGGAAATTGCAAGAACTTTCGGTCTTTACAACAGTACATGATCAAGCAATAAAAATACAAATTTTAGATTTTAGAATTTTAGAAGAATCTTAAAAAAAACATCTTAAGGTTTCAAAATTTCGAAATAGATTCTCATTTGTAATGTAATTCAACTCACCTGTAACAGGTTGCAGGTGCCCACCTGGTATAATTGAACCAATTCTCCATTTTACAGTGATTAAACAGTGTTTTCTGCTTCTCTGGTCATCTGTGAAAATGGCGAAGAGAAAAGAGCTGTCTGAGGATGTCGGAAAAACTTCCTGGTATTCCTGTTTCCACAGTTGGCAATGTTATTAAGAAGTTTGCTGCTCATGGATTGTTAAGAATCTCCGAGGATGTGGTGGTAAGAGGAAAATTGATCTCAGACATCGTCAAAAGTTGGTGCGAGCCATTGAAAAGACATCTCGCATGACATCCAAAGAGCTCAAGGCTGAGTCGGAGAGATATGGGGTAATGGTTCCAGCCCGTAAATGCTGGACACTGAACCAATAAGGGCTCGGAGAAAATGTTGGACTGTTCTGGAGTGGCCAGTGAATCCTGATCTTAATCCCATTGAGAACCCATGGCGAGACCCGAAATGTGCAAGGAATCCTTCAAAAATTGAAGAACTACTGTGTGTTGCAATTGAAGTGTGGGGGAAACTGCCAGCAGAAAGGTGCAGGAAGCTTCTTGATGGTTACAAGAAATGTTTGGAAGCAGTCATCATTGCCAGAGGCTGTGCAACTAAGTATTAGAAAAGGGTGCCAATAATCATGGCCATAGACACTTTTCAAATTTGGAGCCATAAAATATTTTTTTAATATTTGTATTCTCATTGTTTGGGTTAAATAAAACTTGTGAAGTGTGAAGACCGAAAGTTGTTTCAATTATCAATTATATCAGAAGATATTGTACATTATCTACATACAATGCAAGGGTGCCAATAACTGTATATCAGGCTTCATGAGTACAGCACCGTATTCAATTACTGTTCACATTGTCCTAGCAAGTTGGTCTTCATAATAGAAGAAAAAGCTTTTGTGTAGGAGCTGGTTTCTTTCCATAGAGAATCAGAGAGTTTGGTACGATACAGTATGTGCTGCATGAGGCAGAATAACATCTGAGGAAGGACTGCCGGTGCATCTGATAGCAGCATTGGCCAGGCAGCTCAGCCTCCCCTGGTGTCCTCGCTGACAGGGAGGTTACTTGGAATGCACCGCTGGAGTCTGACAGCTGTCTGCTCCCTGGCACCTCTCAGCATCTCCCCACTCTCCTGGAGACACCCATAGGTGCCCAAGGAATGTGCTTCACATCTGTTGATCGGGGGGAAATGGAAGGATTTGTTGGCAGATGGAACGTGTTTGATCCTAGCAGGTGAACAGAGAGATAAAGAGTTGGACAAGGTTGCGGACAGACATGCCGGTATGGGGGTTTGGAGTTTGGGAGATGTTAGTACCTGAAAGCCTTGTACCGCCAATGTAGATTAGTACAATTGCACTATGCAGGATGCTACACCTGTGTAAAATACACCTGTGTTATGAGCCTACATCACAAAGTGGGGCTGCAACATCCCCAGTAATTGAGATGCCATAAATTCACCCTTTTTGCCCAAATAAATGTACGGTGTTGTATGGTCACTGGTGGGAAATACTCACACACAGGAAGTGACGAATCTAAACTTAAGCATGAAAAATACAAAACTGTCTCTTAAACAGCAGTGAGCAAATGTTGCGTCCTGGGAAAGATGGACTCACCAATGCTGGCTAAACTTCTTCACCACCTCCAGCCATATCTAAAAAGAAGAAATAATGATAAAAATAATAATAATAAGAGCTAATTCAAACAATTCAAATAATAATTTAAACAGTTACCTCTCGCCATTTGGGGCTACCAATTTGTAAAGTTGCCTAGCAGAGCATTCAATTGAAGCATTACATACATATAAAAAAACATGTCTTTAATCCAAACAATCATTGTCTAAACAAAGACGGTAGTGGGGTGACAATGTTACAGACAATGTTACAAAACGGAGATGGATGCTCTGTGAACAATAATGCACACAAATTTATCTAACAGTGAAACAGTCTAAAACAAATTAACAAAATAAAAAACAAATTAACATTTCACAAAATAACTCATTTATGTTTCAAGTATTTCAGTTTATTATATCCTTTATCTTCTGAAATACTATGTCTCTAAGAATAGAGCAAACCTAAAAAATAAAAAAGTCCCGGAGCATTTTCAATATTAATTCATTACTATTAATTAATTAGTGACCTTCATGTTGGAGAACTCTGGAGAAAGATAGGTGCTTTGAAGCTTTCATTTATTATTTCATTTAATGTCATTCACCTTTAATTTCCCTGTGTATAAAAGAAAGTGTCCTTTTGCTGCCCTTAAAACGGCTTAGTAACACCATAAGCTGTGAGTTTTGTGATTTGTAGAGAGAAGCAGAGCGACTGCAGTAATGTTACTCAGCTACATGTAGACTGGGATTTAGCTTGCAGTTCAACTTGCAAGGTAAAAGTCCTCATATGGATTTAAGATTCAATTTGATTGAGCCCCATGGGGAAAGTGGGTTGTTGCAGCAGCAAAAGCAATAGAATACATCAAAGAAAATGAGTGTAAAATAGAACATAAACATCAAAACAATAAAAGCAGAAAAAAACAAGAGCAATAAAAAAATGAAGTAGATATAAACAATTGTGGAGACATAAACAATTGTGGAGATTATATAAGCATATGCAGTTGACAATTTTCACAGTATTGATATGTGCTCTCTCTCTCGTATGTGTATATATATGTAAAGATATGACATTATATAAATAAATACATGTCACTGTCACTGTTCCATAGAGTGCTTCAAAAATGGCATTTCAGTGAAAGCCCAATAACAGTATAGTCCGGTTATTCCCTTGAAAGTGATGTATTGCTCTGAGGCTGCCTCTCAACCTTTTGGCCTGCAGAATCTCTGCTGTTCCATCACACGCTGTAGCTACACATGAATGTATGGAGGACAATTATACCACACAGCATTGTCATTACCATCACTGAGAAACACAAATACCATATTCAGGCAATGCTAATAAAATGCTGTTCAGATTAGCCTTAGACGTGGATAGCAGAAAATAGGATTATTCAAGCACTTCTATTTGACTAATCAATGGAAGTATAATATACAGTACCAGCAAGGACAGTACTCCCAATGAACAGAGGATCACACTGATGTACTTCCATTTCACTACTAAAACTGTTAGCTCTTCACTTCATAAGGTAATAAAAATAATAGAATTGCCTTGCTGGAATATACATATATATGATTAGTGTTTTTTAACTTTAATCAAACCTGCAGAAGATGTGTATAGTAACAGATAATATGGTAAAGAAATTAATAACTTCCCAGATAGATATAGATTCAACAATACTTTGTTTGATCCCCACTTGTACATTGCCATCATTTCCTGAATGCACTTAACATTGGTCAGAATGATGACATGATGATAATAATACTTTGATAATAATACATGCTGAATGCTGAAGAATGACGCATCAGACCATCTCCTGCTGAGTTCTTTGGTATTCTGAACTGAAGCATTCAAGCATTAAATAATTCACATTTACATGATGTGCAGTTTCAACATTAACCCAAACAAGCACAAAATTTCACAGTGGTGTTATAGCATGATAAAAATACATATTAAACAATATGAATGGAAGCTGTTTTGAATTAATAACAGAAAGATATTTTGGTTGCGTTTTGGTGCAGGCTATCTAGTTTGTCTTCTGACTGACCAGCCTGAGTGGCTACAGGCTGCGCAAGGATGTAGTTCAGAACTGTCAAAAAAAAGAGAAACACCAAACAAAAGTGAACACCACACAAATAAAAACAGTTTTTCATTCCATTTTGCTTCACTAAAAATATGCAAATGCCACTCAGTGGAACAATGTCTCTGTGAGAGCCAACCTTGCTCTGGGCAGGCTCAGCTTATATACATCTTATTTCTATTAGGGCCTTTGAAACTTGGGCAGTGTTTAAAAAGGGAGATTTGTGGGGCTTTCAGCAACTCATCACCCTCAGAAGCTCAATAATCCATGTTGTTTATCAGGAGAGTACTCTTGGCACAACCTCCCACAGGGTTGCAATGCCAAAGCAAGAGCTGGAGCATGACAGGCTGATATGTTTTATTTTTTTTCCCATACTGGTGTAAATTACCCAATTATGCTAATAGGTGTGCCTTTGGAAGCATACATTGTTGGCACAACATGAGAGGGGAGACAGGCTCCATTTCTGATGCTGCCACATATCCCTCAAAAGCGGAAGCCCACTTTTGTTTACTCATACACTGCATAGATGCTCATGCCAAACCATTAAGCAAGCACCATATCCATAACAGTTAATTTGAAAGCTTTGGGAGGTTGAATGGAGACAAGAAACATAATTTACATCATTCTTATTTGTTTGATTTGAGAAGACTGATTGTCTTCACATTCAATATATTATTGTTATCCTTTTAGCAAGGATAGCAATGCTATGAAAATCAGTAAATGATGTATTTTGTGTTTTTGGCAACATGCAGCTCAGATCCTCGCTTGCAGAATAAAAAAAAAATGCAGCCTTGTAATGGTATTCACTCATGAATATTCAAGTGAATGAAAGTGCTCCTGCAGGCAGACACACACACACACACACACATACATACACACACAGACAGAGAAACACACACAAATTCATTTCAGTGGCTCTCTTTTTACATGTGGGTAAGAAACCCTCCTTAGTTCTTCATCAGCTCTACGAGTGCAATCACGGAAATATTTAGAGGTTTGTGGAGATGCTGGAGTGCTTGTGCTCTGCCAAGAAAAAAAGCCAGGGGACACAGTGGCATTATATGTGCGAAGGTCAGCTTGTTAACCAAAGTAATTGGATTTCGCAGCCCTCTTTGGGCTATGTGAGCCTTTAGCCTGCTTTTGCCTCACAAGTCTCCCTGCCTCTAATTTTGATATTGATTCATCTGTCATTTGGATTCAGAGTAAAGACAACGGCAGACATCAGTCAAACCCACACTCTTTGTTGAAACACTCCAATATCTTGATTAACTAGCGTGCATTAGATGCATTTGATGAATTGAACTGAATCTTCGTCCCCAAAAGCCACTCTGAAGCAGAATCCTGGATCTTTTGTGGAGACTGTCCCCATATAGCCATGTTCATGTCCTTTAATGTTTTGCGCTGTTTTATCCTTTCACATTATTAACTTAAATCGTCATGAATGCAGTTTTCAACTCGCACATTGTTAGAAAGACTATACTCAACAGTGCAACTTTTCCATTTTTTTAGTGTACCCTGGAAGATAGATTTAATCTTTTGCAGACAGCAAAGAAAGTGATGGAATGGCTGCAAAGGAAATATCAATAATTCACAATGCTGAAATGTGAAAAGTTACAGCCATGCCCTACAACAGAGAGAAAGAGAGAGAGGAATTAGATGTTGCTCTTGGCTGTTTCTGGCAACTTTTTAAAACTATTCATCAAACTAGCACCGTTCGCAGTAGGCCTATGCGAACGGGAAAAATGGGACTGGGTTGGAAATTTCTAGAGAGAATTAAATGGTGCCTGTCAGTTTGAACTTTTGAATTTAACGTAGTTATTAACCCTTATGGCAAACTATGAATAGAACAATTTAATCCTCTGGCTGACATTACAATATGTTGTAATCCTGATAATTCCATTATAAACAGTCACCATGGCATAGAAAAGAAAAGAGCGCCAGTCAAACTCCATGAGCAGAAAATCAGAGGAAAGTATAGTGGCCACAAAGTTTGATTGACAAGTGATCTCTGGGAAGCGCAGTGCAAAAACACCACAGCAATAGCCCCATTCGGATGGAAATACTTTTACAGGGCAATAAAATATTTGCATGGCTGCTCAGTAATTCTACTCATCGATCCAGATGGTTTTTAAATGTACAGATAGAGGAGTGTAATTGTCGGACGTACCTGGATGTACACATCACGCCGCCTGGGATGGGAAACAAACTGTAAACTGCAAAATAAAATGTTCATTATTTCTACCTATAAACTCACTTGTACCATAACTAAACAGTGAAAAGCCTAGTAGGCCTACATAAGCCTAATTACAACAAACATGCAGCCATGTGATGTGTTCAGATGTTTGATTGGTTGGGTTATAAAAATTCCAATTTGGGCTGAGCGTGACTACTGTGACAACGTTTATGTCTACGCTAACCTGTAGCCGTCATTTATAATGGTCCATTGAAGTAGTTTGCGGGATCTGGCTCTCTTGAACTTCATCTCCCACCTTCTTCTCATGGGTTACCAAGTAGGAGCATATGATTGTTGTGATGCTAAGTGTCGTGAGTATATGAGTGCTTCCATTATTCTATAGGATTGGAGGCCCAGCTGGCAATATGTTATCAAACACAATTAAAGATTGTTTTAAAGTTTGCTGAAAAACAGTAGGTATTTGTGGCTGGAATTAATTCTTGGGTAGAAGGGAAAAATCACTACATGGCTGATCCGGACAGGATTAAAATTACTGAATAGCGCTGTAATAAATTCAATTACCTGACCTCCCCTAGAGAAACTAATCCCGTCTGAATGGGGCTAAAGACTTAGGCTTGGTAGACCAAAATGAAAATATAACACCAAAATGAACGTTGATATGTCGTAGTTGCTACTTACATATAGTTTTGTGAAATCTGGTAAAAACCTTACGAAAACGTATATATTATTATTATAAGTTATATAATTCTGATATATAATTATTTTGTACCATAATATCATATTGTGAAAATGTCTGTGGTCATCTGGTTATACATAAAACTTGGTCACCTCCTGTACGTTACTGTCCATCAAATGCTTGCTGGGATGCATAGGCAGGCAGAGAGAATGATAATCCTGTGTTTCTGTGTGTGTGTGGGGGGTGTTTGAGGTGTAATTGCCATGAAACATTTTCTTTACTCTAGAATTATTATTGACAGTGAAGGCTCTACGATTAGTAAATGAACAGCAGTTCCTGTTGAAATTCAGAGAACCCATCCCTGCATTGCAGAGCCTTGAGAGGTCCAGACAGCCGAGACCCGGGGCGCTGACTACAGGAGATAAGGAGGCACATAGCCAAAGGCACTCACTGGAGACTGGTAAACAGGAAAAAACACTGTGGACAATACATGATGTTCCCCAGGTTATAGTGAGCAAGGAGTATTTTTGGCACGTTCCCACCTTGCTGCAGAGAAATACGTACAACCATCAGGTTTGCCTTGTAATGGCTTTTAGATAACAGCATTAAAGCAGATGGCAGTGAACCTGTTTTCTACACTGTTTGATTTTGGTGTCCAGCTTTCTCCCCCTTGGAAGAGACATTATATATTCCCTAGATCACTGTGCTGTCAGAATGTTTACTTGGCTAGCCAGTCTCTGCTCTGCTGTTGAATGATTTTCTTTATAGTCAAGTGTTTTTGCGCCTGCAGTGTAAATGCACAGCCTGATAAAGAGTATCACCGACTGCCTGGGATAGAATTTAACACAAATGTTAACACGTAACCACTCTTAAAATAGAGGCTTGAATCCCATGACAATATCCCTAATGGCATGAAGAGTGAGAAAGTAGAAGCTTTTGAGGGAGGATGCATGATGGAAAATTACAAAGCACAGTATCTCTGCTATTAATCATATTGCACCAAACACATTTCACTAGGTGTAATTTTAATCATATACCCTGAAACATTTTTGTTATTTTCAATTAACTTAATTACTGTGAATAGTCCATTCATTATAGTTTTAAAATAAAAGTGATGGCATACTTATGTTGCCCTCTCCCTTAGGGGTTAACATGACCTTTTCACTTGAATCGTGTAAATAAGACATTGCTGCAATCCAGTGACAGAAAAGGTAGAATGAAAACCTTCTGGCTTATCAAAAGCTGACAATTCATTAAAAATGAAACGTTTTTTTTTTTCTTTCCTCTGAATTATTTAGAAATGTGCTTAACCACTTTTAGATTCAACCCAGGCATGTAAAACAAAACAAATTGGCCATGAAGTGTTATTTTCCCAAAGTGTCAGAATGATAAAAAACTGCTCTGACAAGACCTCAAACATTTTGCACGATGGTATCTGGTAAAGTTGCTCAACGCCGAACTCAATACTACAAGAGGGATGGAGGAAAACTGCTTGCTGTAAGCGATGAAATCACTCTGATGAAAAAGATGAAACAATCAAATAGGGGCTCAAGTTGTTTTGTATTTGGTGCTAAGCATAAACATACATTAGAATTATAACTAAATATTGGAATTTTTATCCAGAAATATTTTAACTTTGATTACGTTTCATTTTTTTCCCCACACTCAATTTAAGGCAATGTGTTGCATCACTTTTTATGCCCTGAAATTCCCTTTTCTTAAATCAGTAATACAATTTCATGATATCACTGAAGCAACCTTCTCATCTTAATAACGTGCAAATTTATTGTCATCCAGTATTGTCATCCACTGCACTCTATTTAACTGGAAGAACGCCCTGCGGCATGCAAGATGACACGTGTGTCAGACTGGATAAAACACTGCAACACATTACCAGTTGTACAAACCCACAATCCATGTACTTTATCTTGTTTGGTTTAGCGTCATCTTAATTCGACTCCCCCAAGGCCTGTGCCGCTTTAACACCATCTGCACGCCATTGCTTAATTACTGTCTGCATTCCTGTAGAGATCAGATGTTTGAAATACAGAGGGGCACCGTGCAAATCGCAGTAATGCTAGGATTTATGAACGACAGAGGAGACTGATAGTAGCCTGTGTGACATTTCTTCTGTCATTTATTGTTGGTGTCACACAGCGCCATTTACAAGGATGGATGCTGAGTTAAATACTAGGCAAATAACATTGCAGGCAAACTGCTGGAGCTCATAATCCCACCAATAATCACAAGTCTGCAAGTGAGGAACACAACAGGTGTGGCCCTGTTGCCTGTTGATGGGACAGATGTGTCTGCACCATTAGTGTGTTAAATAGCTTCACATTAAGCATTAAAAGCCCCCCTCCAATGACCTCCCAGACAATATCAACATTTCCAAACAAGCTTTGTGAGGAAATCATTGGTTAACAAGGCAAAGTTGGAGTGACAACTGATTTCTACCAATCAAAGAAAGACATAGCTGATTGGCCCCGCTCTGGCACACCTGAGCCTCGTTTTGACTGGGCCTGTGATTGGTGGAAATAATCAGACATCGCTTTTTGAAATGCTTTCCAAGAGGTTTAGAAATTGAATACTGATACTGGAGGAATACTTTAATAGTCACAGAGGGGCAAAATGTCTTCATGCACATCGTTGATTGGGTAGAGACTGCATGAGTTTACTATTAAAGATGAACGTAGCAAGATTTTTACGTAAAAATACACCTGTCTTTATCAGCCTAAATCACAAAGTGGGGCTGCGACAGAGAACTTTGAGGAAATTAATTGAAGTAATAACTTAAGAGCAAAATATAAACTGTCTCTTAAACAGCCACGAGTGAGCACTCCACCGAGAGAAAGCTGGACTCACCAACGTTAAATATTTTGTTCCGCTTGTCGTTTTGGTACAGAGCCCCTGAAGTGATGTGGAAAAAAATAAGAACCTACTTTGATACTTTGGTATCCTTTGGTATAAACCACAGACTGGCTGGCTTGGTAAACATGAGTGTGTTGTGTGCAGTTTACTGACGTCACATCCTGTGACACACTGTCCTTAAATTTCAAAGTTCCCTCTTGCTGCCATTTGGGGCCGCCAATGTGCAAAGTTGCCTAGTGCAGCTTTAAAGTAAAAGTGACATGATTATAAAAGTGGGAGTTGCATACAGATCCTGCCCATCATAAGATATGACACAAAGCCATGCCCTATAAAATGTCACCCAGGAACAATCTGATACCTGACAATAAGACAAAGGTTTTGACTTTGGGAAAACCCTGAAACTAAGAGTGACACAGATATATGAGTTGAATACTGGTGAATTGCCCTATCTCACATTTAATTGTCATGTTTAGGAAATGGACTTTAATGAGATGAGGGATGCTTTCAAAGTGGCTTCGATCAGCTTTCCTCTTAATGACTGTGGGAGGAAAGGAAGTGATCTGACTCCTGCTCCTTTTAAGATTAGTCAAATATAAAGTAGGACAAGCATCCATAAATTATGGAGTAAACAGCTATGGAAGAAGATTCAAATGTGATTTAAATGTTGCCGTGAAATCTACAGCAGTTTCTATCTGTGCTCCCTGAGGAAGACTCTTCAGAACACACTAAATGACATTCAAAATGCACTTTCTATCTGAGCTCAGCCATAATTCAGGACTGGCTTATCAACAAAGACATGGGACTAAATGCATTTGTTCCAAACTGAATCCCACAGGATTGTGTCTTTATTAGAGTATACTTCTGTGTCTTTTATATGTTGTGTGTGTGTGTGTGTGTGTGTGTGTGTGTGTGTGTGTGTGTGTGTGCATAAGTAGGCACCATGCGTGTGAATGCATGTTTTAGGCATATGGTTTTGCTTATGAGACTTTGCACTTTCTCAAGACAGTAATAAGTGCAAAAACCCCATGTCTCCATGCAAAAGCACTGGGACCAGACAAATGAGAGAGTCTATACTTCTGGTCTGAATCCAGGCAAAACCATTTATGAAATGGGAAGCTTTTTCCTCATCCGTTGTATAATTTGCCCTTTTCTCTATGGCGCTCCATCTGTGGCTTTGAAGCCCCAAGTCGGTTGATTCCGGTCCATTGTGCCCACGTTTCCTGGCCACGTCTGCCAAGCTAGCCTTGTCAGCTGCCACTCGGACCTGTCTAATTACCTTCCAATTTGGGCACATAGGGATGAATAGGTGGATAAATAGGATGGATGGGTGTGAAAATACAACATTTTACACGCATTGTGTTGGCAGGTGAATGGTCAGTATTGCAAAATTTCAAAAGACAGATTATAATCCAACAATGATATTTTAGTTTATGAGGCAGGGAAATGGGAAGTTGAGAGAGTTCGATTTCAAGCTAAACCTATCCTATTCACTCTAGTCACATAAAGTTCCTTGCTCCTTAGTTTAATTAAGGTTCTGAAGCTCAACGTCACATAATGAATACTGAATTTCACTCTGAAATGAATCAGAGTGAAACTAGACAGAAAGGGAAATACTGCAGTTAGGCTGCCAGGACATTCTGCAGCTTTGAACCAAATCAAACACATCATACCAACGTGTAACCCATCTTAAAACAGGCCTCCTATGCCTATACACCAAATACGTGGGCTGTACTGTACACTTTTTATAGCTGAACAGTGTAAAATGGCATAAGCCCCACTGCCACGCCCATCGTGCATGCATCCAATTCTCATCCCCAGATTTATGGAGGCAAAGGCACTCAGACTCTAAGACTCATATTTACTTTCACTGAGGCCTTGTCATCAATCACAATGCAACACCAAGGACATCCAGTTTTCTCTGACATCTGCTATCATGCAGACAAACTCAAATTGATTGACACGGGGGAATGGTTGATTGCTTTCTACCAGTGTTTGTGGGTTACACGTCGAATAATCCATATGGTACTCTGCCTTGTACAGCCTGTCATATCTGTTATTTCTTGGTAAATACTCCTATATCCCTGAGAATTAATATCAGACCCATTATGTCAGGAGAAATACAATTTATCTTACAACTGTGAGAGAATCCATTCAAGGTGTGCATCCGTAATGTTACGTGTTGAGTGCCAACCTATTGGCTTTCTGTTTGTAGAGCCCACATGCATGTTCAGATTCTTCAAGGATGAATTCACTTTATTAGGAAAGGCTGAGCTCCTCTGTTTTGATGCTGTGACACTGCCAGCCTCTCTGCTAAGTGTAAGTGAATTAAACTAATGCATCCGTCTCCTCTCTGCTGTTGGACGGTATTTATTAGTCTGATCTACATCCATATCTCTTACATTGTGCCATACCCCTCTCTCACTGTACTATCTGTTATACTCATTGCCCTTTCTACTCGTCATCACGTGAAAAGGAAGTTGGATTCTGTTAAGATTTAATGATGCAGCAGACGATGTGAGTTGACATTGAGCATTGGTTTGTCATACCCCTCTCTCACTGTACTATCTGTTATACTCATTGGTTTGCAGGAGGATGCGGGTGTGTGAGATGGTAGTGTTGAAATTTTTAGCTATTTCCTAAAAGCCAAGTTGTTTGGACACCCAGTACCTTTAGTCATATTTCCTATCTAAACCATCATATGTCTCGCTGCAATACAATATACAACACACCTCTAACACTATAGCATTGTCCTTATCTGGCTCCCTAAAGCGTGGTAACCTGGCCAGTTATCATAGAGCATAATTCTATGAATCTGCCATGATAATCAGCCCTCAGAGCCACAATTCAGTGATAGAAAAAATAACAGAAAGGAGATGCAGCCGGTACAGTCTGGCTGAAGCAGTCCACATGGGTTTGTTTTCTGTTATCCAGGGACGCCTTGGCTTGCATTGGCTGCTTCTTGTTTCCCACCCTTCCCACCCCAGAAGTGTATATTTAACTTCCCCATGGTAGCTTCCTACAGAGCATAAAGAGAACGCTGGCTCTCTGTGTACATACACACAGATACATAAGCATCTACCTCCCAACGCTTCTGACAAGCCAAGACGGGTGACGGGCGATGCATAAGAAACAAAAGGAAAGCAGATGAATAAGATGTGTTTAAGCAAATGGGTGTCAATATGTTATACATCAAGTCATTTATGAAAATCTCTGCAGAAAATCTCTCAAAGTGCTGCAGAGGTATTGTGTTGTTTTGTTTCACTCAAGAGAAAAGAAAAAAAAACTTATAATTTTTATTTATTTTGGGGTTGTGGATGAATGATTTAATGCCCTGGCAGAGGAGACATCTAATATGCAGGCTCTTCTGGGAAGTGTGTGTGTGTGTGTGTGTGTTTATACATGCATCCGTGGGTGATTTTGTGCATTTGTGTATCTGCGTGTGTGTGCTTGTATGCTTGTACATTTGTGTTTGCTTATGAATTTGTGGATACTGTACATAGGGTTGCCCTGATGGATGACGTTATCATCCATCGACAATGAGCGACACCCATTGGCTTGTCTTGTGGGTCCAACAGTCTGAGTCCACTACCAATAACTCATTTGTTTCATAATTTATCAAAAACAAATACAACCTTTTAGTCAAATGATATTTCTCAAGCAGGAATACATAATTTTCAAAAATATTAAAAACAAATTCAATTTAAAATTAAAAATGCTTTTTCAATGGAAGTCCTTTTTCAAAGTTAAAGCACTAGCAGTAGCGAAAGTAGAGGACATACACACAGAGGACTAGCTTTTACATGTCCACATCATCTGATCCACTGAGCAGACTTCGCCCAACCGTAATTATACATGAATGGTGTCCTGCAGATCTGTGCACGTGTGTATACGTTTGTGCTTATATTGATAACTGCTTGGCTGTACCATGGATCCATCTGACAGGCAAGGCATAAGAACATACTTTTGAGACATGCAGGGGTTTCTCAATAACTTTTGTGCTCATGAAAAGTGAATTCATTCAGGGCTTGAGAACAGATGGTATTTTCCCTTTAAACCATGTTGATGTGAGACATCCTTTAAAATCATGCACTCATTCCTGTACTGTCACTGTTCAAAAATGGACAAGCTGTCGCAGTATTGTTTTTGTTTCTCTGTGTGTGAGAGAGAGAGACAGAGAGAGAGATGAATCTCGAACACTGCTTTCTCACCAATGTGCAGTAACCAGACAAATACTAAGGGCCATATTTTCATGAATCAAGATGCCAGAACAGGCGCTGGAGCAAGTCCACTCAGGTGCTCAGGTGTGACCAACAGATTTTTGATAATTTTGTGATCAAAGGCGCTAGCGCAGTGGTGACGCACCTATGGTGCAGTTGTAAAAAGGGTTGGGTTGGACTAAATTATGAGTAGGTGTGATTGGGACTCAATCAGAATCAGAAGGTTTATTGCCAAGTATGTTTTCACGTACAAGGAATTTGACTTGGTGTTTGGTGCATAACAATGAACATAGCAAGAGAAGAATAAAAAACAAGAATAAAAGTAAGTACTGTAAAAGGCAAAGGTCAAGAATACAATATAAAATAGAAACCACTAAAATATATGAAAAGATATAAGAAATAAGAAAAATAATAATAACAATGAAATAAAAAGAATATGTGCCATATATATGTGCAAGGGAATGTGCAAATTTGTGCATTAATGTAGCGCATTTAGACAGATGTGGAGGCTTTACGTTAACATAATGTGTAGTGTCTATGAGATGGGGGGAGTCCATGTTAGTGGGGTACCCGGGCCTTGTTGATTAGGCCAGTTGCAGATGGGAAGAAACAATCAAATCAACTCCTCTCATTCCCTTTAAAAGCTGTGCGCTCTCCACCATGGTGCACTGTTTCGTTATGGATGAGGAGAGTTAGAGTTGAAGGCAAGTGTAAATGGCCACCTGCCACCCTGACCGGCACATCCTTACTTACACACCACATGAGCTGTGCGCCCTGTTTCATTCAATTAGGAGAATATGAAAAGGAATTACAGTGCATTACTTTTTGTAACTATATACTACAAATTTGATATGAGAACACCGCAAGTGTAATTTTTGATAGCAAAATAGCACTACCACTTCCTTTCCACTTGATTTGTATTGACACTCCACTCTAGTGTGCTCCATCACCCACATCGGCTCAAGTGATGTCATGGCAAGCCATGAAAGATCTGCTTGCACCCAATGAAACTGCCACTTGCCACCGTCCATTTTCGACCTGGACCCTTTTTTCCCATAATTTTCCCCATCAGTCCTAATGGGCCAATGGATACTAAAGAAAGAAACATCAACTCCAAAGCACCCAAAGCCTGCCTTTTTCAACATATTGATGCCCACTCTGTGAGGAGACATGTATATATTTAATTTTCAGTTTATCCATTACCTGACAACTTTTACTATTTATTTTGCCCTACTCTACACAGTTTTGCATGTAGACAAGAAGTACTAAAGCAATGGCCAATGTAGCATCAAAACTGTATGACATGAGATAATTTTTATTTACATATTTTTAATGACATGTCTTACTACAGAATTAGAAATCAATGTGTTGAAAAAAAACATGCTTTGGGTGCTTTGGGGTTGATTTTTGCAATGTGCACTGGTGCTATAGGACTCCGAGGCAAGCAAGACGTAATCAGCCCTATAGTTACACACTTCTCAGAATCAATTGGTATAATGGAAAAGGATAGGAAAAAAAGGGTTTGAAAATGGCCAGAGTGTTATGTTGTAAGTCATATTTTCACATGACTAATATTATATGGGTATCTCATGTAATTCATTACAGTTTTTTACAGTCGCTAACACCCGTTTGTTCAATCTGTAGTCACATTTTCAAAACTCTAAACACAATTAGCACAACATCCGTCAGTTGTGGACCATACCATTAACACAATTCATGTTGTTTTCACACAACAAGCAGTCAATTAACACGTTTCTAAAATGCTTAGATTTTCTTTACATACAAGCTTACCCAATACCAAAATGATGGATCTTTCTTGTCTTATTTACAAATGCTTGCACACAGCATGCCAGAAATGAAAACCTAATGTTCAAAACCTTAAATACAGTATAAAGCCTCTACTTCTGCAACAACAGCAGCTCAAAAGCTTTATTGAAACAGCTGATAAGCATTTTGGAATGAACAGATCACTGAAACATTGAGAAATAGCTGATTTAAGTTGTGTAAAATAGACCAAACACAGAGTTTGAATGAAACAGTTGTACACAGTTCCTTTTGAAAGGAATAGTGAGCGGGTCACCAGCACCGGCACCAATACGTCCAGGTATGGTGTCTATCCAATATGTCTTGTTCTATAGTGAGTTTTACACTATGCTACTCTACATGTAAACATGGGTACAGTACATACAGTAGGACATACTGAAAAGCATTTACACATACTGTGTTTACACATATTGTGCATGCCAAGCGTTTCTATCCAAGGTGCATAGCGAGAGACGACATAGATGTGATGTGGACGAGAACATGTGGCCAAATGCTGAAGATCGTATAGATTACAGTTTGCAGATTACAGATTACAGTCCACAACAGACGGATGTTGTGCTAATTGTGTTTAGAGTTTTGAAAATGTAACTACAGATTGGACAAAAGGATGTTAGCGACTGTAAAAAACTGTAGAACAGGACTGTGCATTTTGGTGTTTTTTCCCTTCTGTGCCTTTTTTACTGTATTTTGTATTTTATTTTTACACATTTGGAACCAAAGGCCATGTATGTTAGATTTTTTGTTCATCACTGGCAGCAATTTCATGTTGCTAATAAAGCTTTTACTGCAGCAATTCTGTCACTTAATATTTTTTTGTACTGTACATTTCAATAAAGTAAAGATGACTCATTCACTTTTAGATAGTATGTTGCCAAAAATGCACACATTCAACACTCAACCAAAACAGTGGTTTACAGTAAAAGGAAACTGAATCATAAAAAAAAATGGATTTCATATTGTCTATTGTATGCAGGTAGAACTAAACATGAAAAGTAATGCAGTTTTTGTAATGGCATCAACTGTTAGTATTTTGAAAGTCGTTATGCTATGATTGACTATACGTTCCTCTTGGATAGAAAACACGTGCTAGTGTTTTGAAAGAATGATTTGATATTGAGTCGGGTTTGCAGTGTTTTGATAGAGTTAGTGTATGTAGAGAAAGTTTTTTTGCATTTTGAAATGTAGAGTTGGTGTTTAATTAACAAAATGTGGTTTTGAGCAGAAAATTAACTATTTGGCTAATTGTGTGATGTAGGTGTATTGCTGTGTTAGGAGTTTAGAAAAAGTATCTTAAGTATAGCTAAATGCTTGTTAGTGATCGTAAAAAACTGTAATAGAGATTAATAGAAGAGCTGTCGTTTCATATTCAAAGCAGTGCAACATTAAATGTTAAAATGTGTTAATAACATGAAGGCTGAGGGAAACATACAGTCCACAGACATACTGACTGTAAATAGGTTCAACCACCTTGGAATAGCAGGGACTTTATTATTATTATTTGTAAAGATGCATCACTACTGCTGAAAAACAGTAGTATATGTCTTTCAGGCCTTTCAAGAAAGAAGACAGGACGAGTTCAAAGTTGGGGGGTGGGGTCAGATTTATTATTAGGCAGTAAATGAGGGCTGGATCAGTCGAGCCAGGGGTGGAGCAGCAACGACTCCAGGGTGGGACGGATTTCAGGGTCCTTTGACAGACAGCTTGCCAACATATCCTGGCAATCTGGAGAGGAAGACAGGGATCAAAGATTAATACAGACAGTGTGTATTAAAAGTGTGTGTGTGTGTGTGTGTGCGTGTGTGTGTGTGACTGCCTTACGTTGGGACAGCTCTGCCTTCATGGCAGGTTGGCTGTGGAGGATCTCCCCCCTGGTATAGAAGGGGTGGTGTCCCGACACCATGCCCGTACATCAGAACCCCCAGCTGCCACACGGTGGATGGACCAGCTCTGTATGATCTGAATTTGAACCATTCGGGTGGGATGTACCCGCTGGTACCTGGGACACACACAGACAGACATGAGTGAGACATGGGCGTAGCGAGAGGGTAAGAGGGAGAGAGAGCCAGCCGAAGTCGATGACCCTGAGATGTGGTGTGTCGGAGCCAGTTTCAACTAGGAGGTTCTCGAACTTTATGTCCCGGTGCAGGACCCCTCTGGAGTGGATTTCTATCATGGCACTCACTAGCTGCTTTATCAGGATCTGAGAGAGAGAGAAAGAGGTGAGGGGGAGGTTCTCTGAGGGACTGCTATCATGGACTGGACTAACACACACACACACACACACACACACACATCTGTTCACCGTCCTACCTTGGCCTCGTGCTCCTGCAGGGAGCCACCACTCTCGATCACATAGTCAAATAGGTCCATGGAGGGGGCAGGTCTCTCTAGCACAAGGATGAGATCTTGGTCCATCTCGTACCAGTCGAGTAGGGCTACAGCTGCATCTGTTCCAACTGATCCTGGTTCAGCTACTTTCAGCAGCAACAGCACTTCCAGGGGAAACTGGCACATCTTTCCATTCACAATCTAAAAAAAGACATGGAGTACGATGAAGTTTATTTCCCATTATATATACACACATAAATATACTATAATGTCATTTCCCCCCTCTGACACATAAGTGGAGGCACACATTGCTGTGTGCCTGGCACACTGTAAAAACGGACACGTTGGCTCAACTTAAAAAAAATAAGTAACCTGGCTGCCTTAAAATCTTGATTTAAGAGAGCTAAGGATGTTTAGTTATTTACACTTCCATGTAAGTTACTACCACTCACAATAATAAGTTAAAGTGACTAATCTGAAACTGATAAATAGTTAGATCAACTTGATATTTAAAGTTCAATCAATAACATTTTTAGTACTACTAACAAGGAAATTCAAGTTGTAGGAACTGAAATGCCTAGTTGAGGTTACATTACATTATGAGTCAAACCAACAAACATGTATTTCTATCTTTTGTTGCACAAACAAGCAAACATAAGTTATTTCAACCAAGCACCGCAGCCTTACCTTATCAACATAATATTTTAAGGCAGCCAGGTTACTTTTTCAGTAAAAGTTGACCTCACTGGCGATCTTAAGTTTTATCAATACCTTGAATAGCATTATTTGCCAAGTCAACTAAATCACTTATTTTCTAACAGGACTGAGTGGAATGCATTTATAAACAAGAAATCACTTTTTTTTTTTTAAATAGTATTTATTGTGACCTCAACAACTCACGTTCATACACATTTTTTTTTTTTTTTTTCCCAAATCAGAGTTCAGGCATTATAAAAATCTGAACAACATGTTGAAAAATGTCAAATCTTAAAAGATCTTTTTTAAATTGAGGTGCTTAACATTAACAGAAATATAACTGCAACGCTACAAAATTCAAACAAAATTTTGTAGGCTAAACAGTCAGACAACTACACTCCTAAGAATATAATAAATGTGATAAAGTAAAAGCATAATTAGAAAATTCTAAAAGCTTAACAGTTGCACTTGAAAATAGTAAAAGTTTTAAGTGCTGTTCAATTGGAGGAATAGCAGCATTGTTTTGAATAGCAGTATTTCTATAACATTTGAAAAATGCAAGTAGTATACAACATTTCTCTAACCTATCTACAAAAAGCATTTTCTGTCAATGACAGGACTTGATGCTTTATTTGTGTGCATTTTAAGTGTGATTTGTGTACTCAGGGAGGGGACAAAATCAGTTTTAATTCAGTCCATTCCGATTTTGAATAGAAATAGCAATTCCTTAGTTGAAATTCTGCCAATTATTTAAAATGTTTTTTCATCATTTATTTTTGCATTCTGAATTTACATTTACTACTGTGACATCACAGATTGGGGTGGGGCAGATTGTGGAGCAGGGTGAAAATATGAACTACTATAGGGCACCAAAATGATGGTGTGGAGAAGTGCTCCTATATAGACATCAGACAGGTAAATCTAAGTTTGTTCTCTTTCGTACAATATAGGCTACATATTGTGCCAAAACAATACTTGTTTACTTAGCAACAAAATCAGACTGAGATCCATGAACCAAAGATCCATGTTTCAACAAATGATTCCTGAGAGCAACTTGTGTCTTAAAAGAGCACACACAGTCATTGTAGATGCAAGGCAAGGGGCAAGATCTACTGTAATGTCCATGTTTTAGCTTGTAATGCCGTATAATGTTGCGCCGTTTTGCTGAGGAAAATGTGCAGTACTTGCATATCCTCATCCAACAGGGGACAAGACAGGCTGCTCCAGACCACTCATGACCTCCAGCCCTGTAAAGAAAAAACAAGTCAATGTCAGATTGATATCTCCATATCTTGTGTAATTTCAGTCAAATTGTCAATCCACAATGTCATCCACAGCAAATGCAGAATTAGGGTTAATAAACCTCATCCACAGCAAATATATAATGACTGTTAATGAACCAAATTCATCCTTTTAACTAATAAACCATCACTGACTAATATCATGCAGGGGTAGACAATAAGTGAGAGAATTGTATCTTAATATCAACATAGATTAACTTAAACATCAATGCACTGACAAAGAGTGAAGCTTTGTAATGCAGCAGTGCATTATAATATATATCATATGCAGTATAATATAAAACAATGCAGACATTGTTTTATATTATATCCGTGTTTAGCTATCTGTTGATAAGCTTGCTAGATAAACAGTGGCTCTGTCCCAAATGGAAGAAAACATATTTTTGGTAGCATTTCTAGGTAGGAAGTGAAACTTTTCAAGTTTTAGGTTGTCTCAAAATGTATAGGATCCATAGACAGAAGATCCTTTCAAGGGACCTCATTTTAGCCAATTTTGAGGGAAGCATGCCATGGTTCCTTTAGCAACTCTGACATCCCATAAAATATTGTGACACTGGGGGCAGAATTCATATTCTTCACTGTAGTGCAGTCAGTTGTTTCTAGAATGTTAATAAAATCGCTTACATGATCGCAGGTGGAATACTAGCGTAGCTTCGCCATACAAAGGTACAAGCTAGCTAACATTAGCACTACTGTCTGCAACCACACAATTCATTGCGGTTTAGATTGTAGACTAGTTAAATTACTGCATATCTGATTTACATACACAAACAAAAATGTTCTGAACATAAATCAATGAGGAAAGAATTCTGTAGTTAGCTAGCTAACTTTATAAATAATATGGGGATTTGGCAACAATTTTAACATTAGGTAGGATGGCATTGCACGTTGTAACTTCCAAAAATATTTACCTGAAATTATTTTCTCTGTCTTGATGACTTGCTGTCTTGCTGTCCTCTCAAACTGCAATGGTCCTTTTCTTCCGGATGATGCATGAGGAGCACGAGGGTATGTCCGTGTGCGCGTGCGGGTTGCCCAAGGCAGTTTTGCAGGGGCTACTACTCAGACTTAATTGAGTCAACTCAGCAATTTAAGTTACCTGGACAGTTCTGATTTGACTGACGAGTTGATCACATTAAAACTTCAAATTTCAAGTAGGCCCAATGTTTTAGTTGTTTTTAGTTGAACTGACTAAGGAAAAATAATTGAGGTAACTAAAAGCCCAAATTCGTTTTTACAGTGCAGACATCTCGGAGTGGATGTCGGTGCACCACCTGAAGCTCAACCTGGACAAGACTGAGCTGGTGTTCCTCCCGGGGAAGGGCTGTCCGCACCGAGACCTGGCTATCACCATTAATAATGCTGTGGTGACGCCAACTCGCTCTTGTTTATTTGATTCACTTATTAAATGTGTTGGGACAAATAAAACTCACTCACCATTGGTGTGCGGATCACCTCTTCAATGGGTATATGTTTTATAGCCACCTGCAGGACAGAGATACAAATACATTGGCTTAGCACATAAAGAGGACATAATGGTAAAAGTGTGTGTGCGTTTGAAGTGTGTGTGTACGTGCTTGTATGTACAGTTGTGTAAGCCTTACAGGAAAGTAGTCCTCCTTGCGGTAGCCAGCATAAACGGACCCATAGCCTCCTTCCCCCAGTTTGTGCAGCTCCTCATATTTAGCCTCATATACACCTCATATACAGCTAAAACACACACACACACATACACAGACTTGATAAAAGCAAACAGTGAATTAATCAATGAAATAAAATGAATATGATGATATATTTGTGATGATGTATTTGATATGATGATATACAGTATGTGTGTGTGTGTGTGTGTGTGTGTGTGTGTGTGTGTGTGGAAAGCATTGTCATTATATATTGAGTTATTTCCCTCAAAATAGCCCAAAAAGTGCATACGTTTCTCAATACTCGCTACTTGTAATAGTATTAGTATAGTAGTATAGTACCTCTTTACTCCCTGGGAGTAACTTCTTGCATTACTCCTTACATTACCGTCTCTGTTACACCCAAAAGTGACAGTTGCATCCACTCTTATCCTCAGTATTAAGGATAACTCTCCCGTGAATGATCAGGGAAACCCAAGAGCTTTTATAAAATCAAAGTAGAATACTTTCACCCTGCCAAGTTAACTTTTCTGCCATTTCTGATCTAAATTAGCTTTGTGTGAAAGGGAGATGACTTATTATGAGGAAGGCAACTGGGGAGATGGTGGTGCGATCTGGGGTGCACTAGTGAGAGGAACCGAAATCCATCCCTCTGTAGATTATACTACTGCCTCCATTTTTCATGAAAGGAGGAAGACAGAAATCCCATGCCGAGAAGAAAAAGAAGAAAGAACAAGAAATTGTGCGCCATAAACAAATTATGACTAAATTACAGAGAGTTCGATTTGCCTTCGATTAATATCAAGGTCCTATCAAGGGACCTCTGTCTTTGCAGTAATTTGCAGTGGAAGTTTTACTTTACAATTACAGACATGGCAAATTTACATGGGATTAAAATAGCAAATGAACTCGAACATTTATTACAAATCACTGCATATCCCCAGGTAATATTAGTCTCTAGGGCTAACAAATGAATCCCTGCGATGGAGGGGTTTAGCTGTAGACAGATCCAGATATCTGATATCTTAAGAATTAGAAGCTTATGATCTGCACTTAATGTGATAACCTCTCTCAGGGTATTCTGTGGGCCTATGAAATATTTACTTCTCCATCTAAAAGGCTCATCTTGGTGCAACATTTCATCCCTGTTCCCTGACCTTCCTGTGCTTATCATAAAGTGCTTTTTTTTTACTATGAAAAGTACCAGGAATAATGCATGGTTCCGTAATTCAATGGTATTTTTTGGATGGTAATCCTTGGACATGTAGGTCCTTGTTTGTTTGATGAAGCCATGCAACTCCAAGACAACAAATACTACTAGAATAATAGTAAATGTCAGAAATATTCTACACTGCTGAAATGGTGGTATTACCCTCACTCTGATTATGAGAATAAATTAGTATTCCCTTTTCATGCAATTCAATTTTGTTCTGTGAGTAAATCAATCATTTCCTCCCCCATGGGTGCCATCCAGCATCAATTTAATTTCTAACTACAATTACATTGCCCCTATGGTATTCATGTTGATCTCAACTTTCCTGCAGGTTTTCCAATGATCTTACTTAAAGTTGCGAGATGCTTTTATTTGTTTCTTTAACAAGGCCAGTTGACTAAAACCACAGCCATGGTTTTAGTAGGGGTAGTGGAAGGCAGTGGGAGGGTTACACACACAACTGTGATCTGCCTAGCACCACCACAGTCTTGTAACACTGGTCTCTGAGCAACTTCCCGAGAGTAGTTTGGCATTAAGTGCTTTCGTCGAGGGTACTTTCACAGCAGTATTTGACTGAGGGGAGAGCCAAACTGAGGATTCAAACTGGCAATTATCCAGGCACAACCTGTCTTCTGTAGTAATTTGGCTACTGCTGATGGGATTTTACTTCCTTAACTTGACCTTAAATATCTACAAGTAGTTGTTTTGATTTTACCTCAAAGCAAACTTGATAATGTTAGGTTTCAGTTGTTTACGTCACATTCTTTTGGCATGATACTCTCTCTCAAATGTATGTCGGTTAGTAGGGCCCAGTATGATCACCTATGTTATTCTTGGGGTCTAGGATTGGGTACAATGGGGCCTATTGACTGTATGACTTGAAAAAACTGTCAGATAATAGAGCTGTATATACTTCATTAATTAATTGAGGCTTCATGGGACCCCCAGGGCCAGTTATGCTGGTTGCTCCATCCCTCTGATGGTGGCCTAGGCCCAAAACATACCTTCATATTCCTGATGCATGCCTCATATAAGAACGGAGCAGCAGTGGGAATCTGAATGTTCGTAGTGCTTGGGGGAGGTAGCTAGCTGTAACTCAATTACACATGAAAAAAGCAATTGAGCAAAGAACCCAACAGACTGGAATCAACATCAGCAATCAACAATCGGTTTGCTACGTGTAAATTGACTCAGGCAGCAAGAAAGAGTCCAGCTCATTGAAACTAATTGTGTCTTTTTGAGTGTCACAGAAAAGAGTCTATGTTTCAACCCATCTAACTGTTCTGCATTGCTGCCTCTTGGCTGCATAGCAAGCTTGATTGAAGGGCAGCAGTCATTGTGTGGTCATGCGTATTGCCATCCATACCAAGAGATGAGTTTAATATCAGCATGCCTTGATGCATGGGATTTTCTAAGTGTCAGACAATAACACCCTAAGGCAACTCATAGAAAATGCAGACAGGCCTCAGCTTACTTGGAATTCCCAAGTATGACAGCAATGAATAAAACATCAACAAATATGATGATTAGGGGGCAAGAGTGTGATTGCTTTGCTGCCTCTCCGGTCAAGGAACTATATGAGAATACAGGGATGTGGCCCGGAAAATTCACCCATTCACCCTAAGTAAGTATCTCTCCTTCAACAGACGCTAGGATTCCAGCATCTGATCATTGCATTGAGGAAAAAATGGTCAATCGTTTAACCAGAGATCTGCCCACAGCATTTCAGCAGCATACAGATGGAGCCCTGCTAGAAGTCTTACTTTACACTGCACACATCAGTGCATAATCACAGCACTGTTGAGACGACTTGTAGGCAAAAATTTGATTTTGTTCAGCGATCAGAAAACGCAAGTTTGGTGTTTTAATTTACCTTTTCACTGAACTAGGAATTGCCAGTGACCACTACTACTAATGCAAGATAAGATACTATGCAGTATGACATTGCATACAGTATTACATATACATATAAAACAACCAATTTAGGACGATTCTATTTTTTTCTTTCCAGAGTTTCCCCTAAGCAATCACTCACCACTATATTATTGTGCTTATCCATGGTGGATTTGGCTGATTGCTGGGATGAAAGCTGCACATTCTCTATTCTTTCTCATATGAGAAAGTGTCACTTCAATCCTCTGATCTTGGCAGTTTAAATTCAGACCATGATGCCTTCACTCGGACCACAAGGGAAATTAATAAATGATTAAAGTCTAGGGGAGTCAGGGGGAAGAATGGAGAGGAGGGATAATGGTGTATTGCTGAATGACGGGATGCTGTCGCGCTGCACTCAGGGTTATGTCTCTATCTCCTAGTGTGTGCTTAGAGGAGGAAACTGATGGAAGCTGTTTTGTTGACAGGTGTCCTAAGCGATAAAGGGACACTGTGTGAGAAACCTCCTAGATTACATTATAAAAGCTCCTTTACCCTTGTTGTGATCTGGGGCATTGAGGATAGATGTAATTGTCTGCAGCAAGGAGGTAGTGTGTGCACATCCAAAATCTATTTCCAATATTATTGTAGTGTGTTGTGCTTCGTTATGAACGATGAGACTATTTGGTCAATTCTAACAATTGACAACTATTGAAGTTATTCTTAGTAATTAATATCTTATCAATTAACACTCGTGGGGCACCACCAGTTTACACTGGAATAGTCTTTTTATAATGATATCAGTCTAATAATCAGAAGTAATGAGCCCTCGATTTCGGTGATTTTCTACCTTCATGTCCAGGATATATCAATGACACACAAAAGCCAGTTCTTTATAAATGCAAAGATTTTATTAATTATGTAAAACAAATACTAATAAAATGAATAAATGTATACTAAACTAAACAGAAAGTTGCAATAAAACTGGCAAACAAGAAAGCAAGATAAACAGTGGCAGAGGATATATCACACAAGGTAGGAAGCTAAACAGTGGCAGAGGATATACCAAATAAGAGTGGCAAATGATATTGGGATCAAAGATGGCAAGGAAGTTGGCACAGACAAGACGACCTGAGCTGTAATACGTCTAATGGTGATACCGTGGCAACAGCGAAAGATGGCTTGGAGGACAGCTGACCGTTTCCGAGAGACTTGGGACCAAAGGGAAGGGACCGCGAAGAGTGGAGAGAGAGAGAGAGAGAGAGAGAGAGAGAGAGGGGGTATTCTAACCTCACTTTCACAGTTCAACACTGCCTTTGCATCACCCGTGCATCAACAAGAAAGCTGGTTACCGTCTGGTTTGCAGGGTGTCAGCGGCGTTCTCGTCTCCGGGGTAACCGTTTGGTTTGCGGGGCGTCAGCGGCGGCGTCCTCGTCTCCGGGGTAACCGTTGCGCAGTCGCAGTAGCCAGGTAAACACACGCACGTGTTGGGCTGGGCCAGTCGATGTCAGGAGGGCCGTTGTGGAGTGCGGTCCGGGGCCGTGGTTCGTCAGAGTGGTCGTGCCAACAGTTCACCTCAGTGAAGGGAGAGGGGAGGGTCGATGTGTTGGCACACGTCGTTCAGGTAGCAGAGTAGCGGAGCGGCTGGCTTCTGATTTGGTTGCGTAGTCTTCTGGATCAGGTTGAGTGAATTCGAGCGGGCGCCTCGTCGATATTCACCGTAGAGCTGATCTGGTAGTTGAGCTCGTAGAAGAACTTGGAGTCAGGTTCAAACTTAGTTTCGTAGTTCTTAGTTCGTGAGATTTCGTGAGAGAGAGAGCCAAGGGCTGAGAGGGCTTTATGGTATGTCAGGAGAGTAGTGTTTCCCTCATTTGCATGCATCAGATTTACAACCTGATGCTCATTTTCCTAAAACTGCATTTCCAGCTCAGGTTTGGAAAACATTGTTTTTCTTGATCCTTTGGGGATGCAAGTGACATATTTAATCACCTTACAACAAATGTGTCTGTATGATACCAAACATCACTGTCTTACCACAAAACGCTGGCGAGTAAACCACAAATCTTAATAACACACGCTGTGTGCCTTGAATAAGCAAGATAATACATTGGGGAGTAGGGTACATCATCTGCCACAGGATGTGTTATTCAAATTTAATAGAAAACATACAGAAATCATATTTTTGCAGTGTATTGTAGAACTCTTTGTTCTCTTAGTCTGTCCCCCCCTTTGGAATGCAAAGTAAGTCCATTTCCCCGGCCCGTATCAATGGTCCCATCTCCAAATGGCACCAGAGTGGGCTAGTCGAACCTGCAAAGTGTTACTTTTGACGGTTTTATGGGGAAATCCACCTTTTGCCGAGAGAGGGGGTTCCTTGGGTCCCTAGGAGCCCGGCAGGGGTCCTGACCTTATCAAAAGGCCCTGGGAGAGGAATGTGTTAGTCTTTGGGTGTCGCTGTGTATTCTGTCTGGTCCAGAGAGGAAGAGTGAGGAAGATGATGTCTCCTGCGTACACTACATTATAGTCTGTCTGATGATGGCGATAATGATGGTGGTGATGATGACAGCTAATTCAGTGTATTTTTACGTTAGAAGACACTGACTTTGCTATCCAAATCTCCCCTGGGAAGGTTATTACAAAGTCTTGGAGCCCTGATGGAGAAAGCCCCATCAGCTTATGTTTTCAGTCTAAGATTCTGGATGACAAAAATGGCTATACTTAGGCTATACTCTAGATCATCTAGATCATACTCTAGATCATTGGGGCTTAGAAGATCAGTGATATGGCAAGGAGCCAGATGAAAGCCAGCCTCAACCGTGATAGTATAAAAAAAGCATAAAATCTTGAAATCACTACTAAAACTTACAGGTAATTAATGTTGAAGTAGGGGTGATCACTTTTCCCAGTTCTGGTTGAAAGCCTTGCTAGAGGGTTTTTGACATAGACAAGATTAGAGACAGCTGCAGTCATCTAAATAAGAAAGGATTGCTAATAGATGTTTCCCTGTCTATTTTCCCCCATACCCTGCTTTACTCTTGTTTTAAACACTTTTTGTTGAAGTGCTTTATGGCAAGATCTAAGTGGCTCTGACGGTAAGAGAGGTAGCATACAGAATAATGGTGTCTCAGCTCTCTACTCTTTCAATCTTCGGAGGCTAATGGGATTCTTTCATAGTGTGGAAAGGTCTTGAACATGCTTTCGCAAGCATGCATAGATCAATAATGCTATTTTTTAGTCAGGCCAATCCATTAGCCATTGTTGCATTACGAAAGGCCTTGTGAAGCATCAGGATGTTGATAAAAACCTCTAAATAGATGCTGCTGGCAAAAAGCCAAAACTCACATTATAATCAGCATCCTAATAAAGGCTATCCATAAGGACGTTCTCATTTGACAAACCTTTAAGATCATAATGCTAATATTCAACTCTATACATTCAGTCTAAAATTTATATTAAATTAATATTACATTTACTTTAAATTAATCTTCTAATACTGATTTTCACCCCTTATTAAACAATGGCCGTATTTTGTTCACTTTTTATGTGTGACTAAAATGAAATAAAATAAGGTGAGATTATGAAAGTGTATTTAGTGACTTAACAAGAACAGGTTAAGGAACCTGGAGTGTTTAAAACGTCGATCCATTATGACTACTCCCTTCAACACTGAGAGTTACTACCTATTCTCCAAACAAGAATGAAAGTGGGAAAAAAACAAAACAAAATGAAAGTTGGTGTATTGATCCGTTTTGAGAAAGTCCTCGGTCCAGATTTATTAAACTTGCAGCCCTCTCAGAAGCTCAGAGAGGCGAAATTGTGCTATTGAAAATGATGACCTGGGTTGAGCGAGCAAGGGAAAATACGATGTGACACTGCGGACGGGCTTGTGCCTCACTTCAAAACAGCAGCGAGTCCTCTGGGAAGGCTGGGTTTTGATGCAGCTAGAAAAGCCTTTTATCAGTCACTCAGGCTGCCTCTGAGAATGGGGGGCAATCTGTGTTGGCTCTCTAAGCCACTTCACCTTCTCACAACAACTACCACTACTGCTGTTAACCACTTCCAGTTGCTGACCATCTGCATCAGGATGCTATGACAGTCCAACGAGACAGTTGCAACTCTGCAATTTGATGGACAATATTTGCAAAATTGTTATCTTTATTAGTGGTCTTCGACTTCGACTATTTCAATGTCCTCTTTTCAGGCTTACCTACTGGCCGCACTAAAAAACTGGTCCAGAATGCTGCTGCCAGAATCCTGACCAAAACTAGGACATTCAACCACATAACGCCCATCCTATCCTCATTACACTGGCTCCCAATTCAGGCCAGGTGTGGCTTCAAGGTGCTTCTACTTACATATAAATCATTACATGGGATGGCACCGTCCTACTTATCAGATCTGATTAAACCATATATCCCGCCACGCGGCCTCAGATCTCAGGACGCTGGCTACCTGTCTATCCCTGCAGTCAAAAAGAAAACTGCAGGTAACAGAACTCCCCATCTCTGGAACAGTCTGCCTGCCTCAATCAGAGAGGCAGGCTCTATCAAAGTCTTTAAGTCAAGGCTAAAAAAACATTTATTCTCAGTCCCTTCTAGACCAGTTAGCTCACTCTAGCTCAGGGTCCTGCCGATGGATACTAGCATCTTGCCTACATGTCCTATTCTCCTGGTCAACCTGCTCCTGTCCACTGACGCTGGTCATGTTTGTCTGTGTGAGTGAGAGTGTGTGTATGGGTGTGTGTGGGTGTGTCTCCTATCTGCTTCCAGGCTGCAGCTCGGCAGTGTTGGCACCTGCGTGGTCCCCTAGTCCTACGATGACGCTGACTGAGCTGCTGTTTGCTGTGATGCCCCACATCAGATCTGGATTTCCCACCCAAATAAACTTTAATGCTGCTTGCCCAAACTCTGCATCTATTGCATGCCTGGTAGGGGGATCCCTCTCTGAGTAGTCCCTCCCAGGGTTTCTTCCATTTTTTCCTAAAAGGTTTTGTGGGAGTTTTTCCTTGTCCTCTGTGAGGGTCCAAGGCTGGGGGATGTCATGTACTAACCATTTATTGTTTTCACACTTTGGGCAATATGAAGCCCTTAGAGACTGTAACGGTGATTAAGGGCTATACAAATAAAATGTGATTTGATTATGAAAACAGTCATGCAAGTGAAAATGTCCAAACACATGAGACACCATAATGGTACCATAAAAGTACACCATAAAAGTAGTCAACTTTATTTGTATAGCACCTTTCCAGACTAGAAATCAAAAAGTGCTCCATATTTTACAAACAACATAAGACACATAAAATCATGACACAAAATATACCAGTAAAAGAGACACAGCATTAACCCTCACATTGACTGGGAAGCCGTTCCACAGTTCTACTATACTGAATATGTATGAAAATCACCAAGATGGATCATTAATTTTACAACATCAACCACAAAGTACTATCTCAAATGTAAAGTAGCCCCTGTAGTGAACTGGTAGCAACACGTTCTTCACAAATTTGACATTTCAGCTAAGGTTATGAATGAAACATAATGCAGGAAATAGTTAGGGTTCACACCAGACGACGACCTTGTTCAGTCTGAATTGGAAAAGGATTGGAAAGGATTTTGGTCAGTGACCCAGTAATCTCTTATTCATACCACGATGACTCAACCAGAGCTAAACCCATCACTCTTGATGCCTTTAGAGTTGATGAACTTGGGATAGCTTCTTCACCTGGGAACCTCTCAGTATCAATATGGATGATGAGGGGGAGTATTATGGCAGTGATGTGACCCTGCAAGTTATTAGGGGATGATAGGCTATGTGGGTGTTGCTGTAGCTGGCAGGAGTATGTGTTTTTGTGTCTAGGTCTATCTGCCTTTCTGACAGTCTATGTGTGCATGTATACACGCATACAGGCATACGTGTTGTCTGTTGTAAATAATGCAGTTCAAAGTAGGAGATAGGTATTTTTTGATAGGCCAGTGATCATGTGACTCATCTGGCTATCTAACTACCCCAGCAAATATTTTGATGTTGAAAAGACGTTGATACAACAGTCTGCACCAACATTGAAAACCCATGTTAATATACCGCCGAAATGAAAGTCGAGATAATGGGCTCTATTTTTGCGAATCAATCAATTTTGTGAATCAATGAATTTCTGTGAAGACGTACTTGTAAACAGGGTTGGATTAGGAGGAATACAGTATCAGTAGGTGTGGTGGGCCTGTCTTCAATCATGACCAATCAAATCTATTTTCCTTCCCTTGAAAAGCAGTGAACTCTGTGCCATGGTGGTCTCTGAATTTGGTGATGGAAGAGAACAGTCCACAAGAAGCGGCTCAGCCAACTGATGTCCTTGTGCGAGAGGTGCAGAATCGCCACAAGCGAATATATATGATAGTGAAATTCTCTTTAATGTTGCTCTCCGTGAGTCATGGCGTGTCCTGAGAGTTCAATATTGGATGACCATCATGCGCAAACGCTTGCTGGGATGCTTCTAAAACAGGGGTGATCTGGATGCATATTCAGTTTCCTCTAAGTTTCAAGTCTCCTGGCAGACTATTTTTAACCTGATAAGACTGGAGAGCCCTTCCAATACAGTGATAAGTCATTTTCACAAACTGCAGGGGCAAAGCAGATATCTGGCTTATTTTTGGAGAAATACAAATGCCTACATCTTTCACAGCTGTGGAGGCAGAACAAGGTTTTTCGAAGGTGAGATATGATGGCACTCTTAAGAGAACAGTAAAAAAAATTATAGTGTGATAAAACATTCCCTGGCAGTGTAAAACTAAAGAAAATATGATTCCCCTTGAAACATTGATCTATAGTAGGGATCTGCTTGTCCTTTATCTCGCTGCACTCCTTCCAACCTCCATCTCTCCCACCAGGATTTAAGAGTACGACAAATCAATCGAGGGGGTGAGTTTGATACCTAGGACTTGACATCTGTGCTTTTTTAGGTCATTTTCACTATTCTACCTTCACAAGTATTTAGTTACCTGGTAGTTGCACACGTCTGTTTTGTCAGAAGACAAAGACACAGACTCCACATACACCCCATTCACTTGATGAGTCTCATTAGTCAGAGCTATATGGCAGGGTGTGTTTGATTCATAACCCTGTCTGAAATCTAATTTCACTTTAAGCAGAAGTGGAGTCACCACATTTATCACAATAGCAACACAAAGGGAAGTAATACTAACAATCTCATTTTAAAACATAAGTGGAATATGAGGGATGCTCAAAGGGAAATCTGTGTTTATTCAAACAATAAATTGGATAAAACAGCTTTGACTGATATCTCTTTAATTATCTCAAGGGGGTTCAATCGATCCGTTTAAACTTGACGTTGTTTATTTCAGAACAAGTTTGTGAAAGTTACTTTGTGATCGAGCAAGTATTATCATGTTGGGTGGGAGTTTAGCATCTGCTCAGGTAACACGGAGCATCTGCCTGGGTTACTAGACCATAAGAGTGGATATGGCAGCAGCTGTCTGAATGATTTCCAATCAAGAGGCCCACACTCTAAACAACAATGGTCCTCCGTGGCACAAGAGTTCTTTGATCATGATCAAAGTGCAATCTTTTTAGTCCTTTTCAGTTCTTTTCAAGTGTATATTCCCCAACAGTTCCTGAAAAAGGTTGACGTAGGAGTGGCCCATCGGGAGAACTGGGGCGAATCCTGGTTGGACGACCCGCGCCATGGTGTAATGCCGTGGTGTAATTGGTGTAAATTGTAATTTCTGCGCTAACAGGCCGGCCGCTGGTGACTAATTAGACGTGGGATCGCCGGGACTGGGTCTCTCTCACCTTTTCTCTGTGTCAAACTGGCAGCACACTTACACACAGACCTGACACGCCTGATAGGGGTGATTAGAGCGCCCCCCCCTCTCCCAAATTGATCCAGCCCAGGTTTGTCCGTGTACGTGATTGTTCAACTAATGATGTAATGACAAATTGTAGAGGTACGCTGCATTGCCTAAGGGGGGAAAAACATCTAAGGTCAGTCATCATTGCATCTAAGGTCAGTCATCCTCAGTGTTATCAAGATGGACAATAGAAAAAGAAAAGGTGGAGCAGAGAAAGCAAGGATTGGTCTGTATCAGCTGGCCCTGTAAAAGGTTCTATAGAGCACTAAAACTGTTCTTCTATGACTGAAAAGCTAAATATCTTGTTAGAAAGCAGTTCTTCATCTACATACAGTCCCATTAGACTCTCTTCCTCACTGGCACAAAAGCAGCTGCTCTCCCTATAAAACATTCAGACAGTCACTTGATTTGTTCTCGGTGTCTGGGGAAGTTATGGAGAAATTACTTTGCTTTACGGCCTGACATCTCAAATCGATTACTCGGCGGATGGATCAGCACAGTCTGTATGCTCTGAAAATTCCTCGAATATGGAGAGCATTCAGCACTGCTAATGAAGGCGTTTATCATTGTCAGCTTAATGATGCTCCCCAAGTGGACTGTGTACCCATACAAATGGAAGCTTGTTTTGGGGCTTTCATAGATATTATTTGAAAAGTGGAAGACTACTGACATACACACTGTCGTTTTAACTGCGCATTAAGAACTTTACATCATGACACTGAAAAATCAACATGCTTATTGCAGATACCGCAGCTGATTCAGGTCCACTGAATAGGAACAAAAAAGTTTTGAATGTGATACTAATGAACCAGCCTATTAATCTTGTCCTCATTAGGGAGATCAATTGATTCAGAGCTCATGGGGCCCAGAAGTAAAGGCCTCCAACAGTGTCACTTTCTCAAGATTTTACTCAACTCTATTTGCAAAAGGTCAGAACACCTCTGAGATGCACCTCTGAGACCACCGCAGATCATCAAATTACTACATCAGTCTATTTGTTTATTCATCAATATGCACAACAAGTGGTGAGATGCCTCGAAGGCTTTGGCATACGTGCGGTGTTTGTGTGAAACAAAATGAATTTGTAGTTGAGAATTTAACCATGTAAACTGAACCAATGGAACAGGGTACCAAACCATGCAGGATGAAAACTCACAGGCAGTACCCCTATATGATATGTACAATATAAAAGTCAATCCGAAACATTTTTGTCAGTCATACTAAGTCATACTAAGTCCATTTTGGCCTTCCGTCCACACTATACCGGAGTTTTCGACCCCCAAAAATGGAGCTTTATAAACTGCCCATAGGTATGGACTGGTAATGGACTGCCTTCTTCCCAATGTATGCTGGGATAGGCCCCAGCCCCCTGTGACCGTATTGGAATAACCAAGTAACGAAAATTAAGGAATGAATGTTCCTTTAAGGTACGCACTGGACTTCAAGCTTCAGCAAACTGTGTTTTATAGACATTTACTGAGTGGGTGTCTTTAGAATGAGGTGTCTTGGACGGCAACAACACAGCCATCACACAGGGAGGGGAGGAAATGACATGTGAGAGGTCATATTCTGAGGATATCAGCTGTTTACAGTTGTAGTTGCGATCAGACAAGCAGAACAGCCGAGAGGTCCCCTTAGAATGAAACAAGAACAGAGTTTAGCAAGGGAACAGTAATGGTATATCGATGGCAGCCTTTGACCCCCCCGCCTTTGGCCCCAATCTGTCAGAATAGATGTGGTTTAATTTATCATTAATGACAGGCACACACACACTGAATGAGTACACATCCAATCATACGTATGCACCTAAGGCAAATACTGTACAGGGATAAAGTAGGTTGCTAACTTATTGCACTTTTACCTTAGCGCTGGTTCTGCTCTTAGTTGCTTGTTTAGGAAGGAAATGCACTTACGATTTCTGGTGACTAGTAGTTTTCTTGCCTACCTATGTTGAATGCACTTATTGTAAGTCGCTCTGGATAAAAGCGTCTGCTAAATGACTGTAATGTAATGTAATGTAATGGACATGCATACCCAGCAAGCATTTGATGGCCGGGTTGTGCAAGAAGTCCAACTTAGGTTTACATGACGTGCAGGTTCAACGTCAACCAATACCAGAACAAAGCTTTCACAATATATTATGGCATGGTAAAAACTTATATTAAAACAGCTTTAATTGCAGAAAGATATTTGGGTCCCGTTTTCATCAAATGATGCAGGATGGATGAGTATGAACGTCATCTTAACTTTCGTTTTGGCAATATATTTACATGGGTTTTCAATGGTTACTGTACGATCAATTTAAACATAATTTGATCTAGATGAGAAATAATGTTGTGGCGAGGCAAGGATAACATAATAATGTTTCTTTTAACAAAAGGATCTTTATTAAGCAGAGGAACAACAACAATGAGACAACGGCCCGAGGAGAAACCTCCCCAAATAGTCTTCTCATATATTATTCTAAATAACAGATATCCCAAATACAATCAACACTACTATCAAACATAAATACAACACACATATCTAAACCGACTAGACAACACAGAATCAATAACTAAAATAACAAATCACAGTAACTCACTGTGTTAGAGAGCGAGGGAGGGAATGAATGAGTGGGAATGAGCAAGGGATGGATTGAGTGAGTGAGTGAGCGGGTGAGTGAGTGGCAGATTGAATGAGTGAGTGAGTGAATGAATGATGGGGAGAGGGATTAAATGAGGGTCTGAAAGAGAATGAATGTGTGAGTGAGCTAATATGTGCGTGAGAGAGAGCAAATATGATCAGAAGATTGACTGACAGACTCGTTGACTGAGTCACCAAATGACTGAGAGGCCATATGTAGATTCCAATCTCTCAGTAAAAACAACACCATTAGGCATTCCCATGTCTGCCCCATGGCTCCAGGATGAACAGAGCTTCATTCAGTCTCATTTACAGTCTGCTGTGGCATGTGTGTCTAGCTTGAGGGAGTCAGACTAATTCTGTCTGAAAATTATTCTGAGCAAACTGGAAGTATTATTGCTCCCAAAGAGGGACTAGCAGGGATTTGTGGGTAACGGCAGTGCCCAGCTGTCCAGGCATGGCCGCCAATATCATTTTAATGCAAATGGATCCACACAAACGATTGGGACAATAAAATCTTATGTGGGTGTAGGTGATAGAATAGAAAAGGAAGATGCCAAAACATCACCGGGGGAGATGGGCATTTACCATCCTTGGCCAAGGGGGGAAATTATACAGAGACATTAAGTCTTACTTTGGGGTTGGAGGGGGAAAAAATCTGGGTTTTTGTATTGATTTAAAGGGGAAGTGTGGTAGTGAATATTAATTGAGCTGTACATTTGTATGTCTGTGATGAGATTCATATCTCTGTTTTTCCTCTCTCTCTCTCTCTCTCTCTCTCTCTCTCTGACCTTCTGAGTAGAGCGAGGGCTTAGTGGCTCTTGCTCATAATGCTTGGGTTGGAACATATCACGCATTATCTCTGTGGCATGTGAAACATATAAGTGGGTGCTGCCAGTTCTCAAAAGAGAACAGTGCATGAAAATGCAACGGGCCTTGACCTTCTGTCCTCTTCTATCAAGTACATAGCCGGGGTGGCTAATCTGGAAGATTCCTGGTGGGCTGCAGATGCCCTAGTGACACGCCCCCTCCCTCCCATTACATTTGGATGTTGATAGGGTTCCCGGGTTGGTCAATCCCAGGTAAACTTTAGAAAGTGATTGGTCATTTAACTTCAATAACATTAAAAACACATCCAAACATACAGAAATGTCATTAAATGCAACACAATGTTATAGGTGGAGGCTAATGACTGGAGGCCTTAATGCAAATAACTAATAAATTGAATGGGCCTAAAAGTGGACATTTACCAATATTACTGATTCTCCTCACCAGGTGTAAGCTATAAATAACATTTCAAATAACAAGGCTAAAGTCGGAATTAAAACATACCATCTACTGAAGAAACACATGCTTGCAGAAGTATCCTGAACAAACACTCAACCTAGGCTTTGTGCAGCAAAGGAAGGCCTAAACCCTCAGCGTGCCCATTTAGCCCCTCTCCTACTCCCCAGGGTCCTAAAGACATAAATGTTAGTATAAGTATAAAATGTACATGAACTGATTTCACACAATAGCATCTTAATAAGTAGAGCTCATTAATCTTGCACATTGCCAAATGATGTACGACATGACTGTTTACATTCAAGATGTCCGCATTACAAACTCCTGCTGTGACTAACATAACTCTTCTCCACCCAGATATCTTATAAGACCTCAATTATTAAAGCCCCCCAGTATCCTTGGAGACCAGGAAGGAAGGTGGCGTCAGCTGAAGATTCATCAACGATCAAAGAGGAGCCCTTCTCTATACTTACAACGCCCTCTCTCTCGCACACAGCTTTAAGATTCCCTCTGTTCTCCTGCACCCAATCCCTCACTTTGTTCTGCGTTACAGAGCGCAACCTCAGAGGAAAAGTACACTAGGCAGGGATGGGCTTGTTTGTCAAATGCAATTAACCCAAAGTGCCTCCGATGCTTTACTTGCAGCTTTTATCTCTCTTCACAGGGATATTTCTGTCAGGCCTCCTGATATAGGCTGTCATATCACCCTCTCGTACCCTTCTTCGTCCTCAGTTTGAGTTTGGTTTGGTTAAGACAGAGGCGTAGACACTGACTAGAGATGTACTATAAATGAGAGGTATGTCTTCAAAGATCGCACATGGCTCGATAGTTTTTTTTGTGGGTTTGTTTTACCCAGAACTGCCCTCGATAGCAACATGTGAACAGCATCACTAAAAACCTTTACAACAAGGACCTGAGGCACTAACAGTGCCACTGGTTCCATGTATCAAGTACAGCAGATCAGACAAACAACAGGCTATTATTTCTAACTCTGGCTTGTTTTCTCCAACTGGACCGTATCCCACAGCTGCACAAAGAGGAAAAAAAGATAAACATCAAGTCCATAAAAGCGGCCAGTGCCTTGAACTTATACTGCCCATAACAACCATGGTAATGGAGCTATTTATCTATTGCATGAGTAATTATGAGGGAGATGGGGTAGGAGGTAGCAAAAGAAGCTCAGGGCTTCAGAGTAAAGAAAACTGCTGGGAGAGCTAAATGATATTTGGGTCCATCTGGAGAGCTGGTATGGGGCTAATGAGGAGAGTCTGGGTGGCTGGCTGGGTGACTGGCTAACTGGTTGGCTGGTTGGATGGCTGGCTGGCTGGTTGCTTGTTTGGCTGGTTGGTTAGTAGGCTGGATGGCTGACTGACTGGCTGTCTGGCTGCTTGGCTAGTTGTTTGGGTGTTGCTTGGCTGGCTGGTTAGCTGATTGGCTGGCTGGGTGGCTAGTTGGCTGGCTGGCTGGATGGCTACTTGGCTGGCTGGACAGTTAGTTGGCTGCTTTGGTGGCAGCATGGATGGTTGGATGGCTGTTTGTTTGGTTGACTGGCTGCTTGGGTGCTTAGCTGGCTGCATGACTGGCTGGCTGGATGGTTGGTTGGCTGGCCAGCGGAATGATGACTGGTCAACTGTCTGAATTACTTGCTGACTGACTGACTGGCCAGAAGGCCTACTGGACACCTGACTGGATGGCTTGGTGGTTGGTGGCTGGCTGGCTGGCTGGCTAGCTGTTTGGTTGGTTGGTTGGCTTGTGTTGACCCTACATGAGTACAGAGTACATGAGTACTCTTGACCCTCTGCCCCTGGCAGGAGGAGCCGAAGGCAGAATGAAAAGGCCCTGGGTGAGATGTCCCCGGGAAACAGGTGATTAGTGTAACTTGAGTTTCTCAGTTTTAGAAAGAATAATAATTTCCTTCTACACAACTTCTGTTCTATCTGAGGTTCTGTTGCTCCATCTTCCCTCTGATGTGGAGCCTGAAATAGCGTTAGACAGGGATTTCCCTGTTGGCACTGTTCACAGACCCAGATGGTGGAGTCCTATACCTTCATACCAGCTCTGCTGTTGCTGCTGATGCTCAATCATGCAAGGTTCCATGCAAGGTTCTCACTGAATTATTAAAGCTGGATGCTATTCAGACCTAACTTAGGCAGATTTTTTTAAGGAACAGACAAGGTTAATGCACGTAATTCTAGAGGGGTTTGAGGGTGCTTACTTGACAGTGACATTCATGAAAGTATTTCAGCCCCAGAATGCATGAGCAAAGTTATGACTGCCTTTCACACTGCCTCTAACTTGATGGAATGGAAAGGAATGGCTCTTATATTAGACTTTAGTATGCTAACATGCTATACTTTGGTATTGCTATAATCTGTTACTGAATGCAATAATAAAAAGCATAACATTGCACTAGGTTAGATTTTTATGTACCAAATCTAGGTGTCCCTAGTGATTGCTGGGCTGTTCTGGTGTATGGTTAATGGACTGTTTTGCTAGGATGTGTGCAGTTAAGAATACTTTAATGTCCCAGATCTGTCCCAGATCTGTTGCGTGTGTGTGCACGTGCATGAATGTGCACGAGAACCTGTGTCCCGGTTTGGGCTTTTAAAATCTGGTCACCCTATCTATTTATGCTAAGCTAACGTTAGTCAGTGGGTCACTGCCTACTTGCTGGTAACAATAGGGGTTCATACAAATGTAATTTGCAGGGTATTAGGACCCAGGAACCTCAGGGGAATAGTGACAGAAACCTGTTAAGCACTAAGACCCAGGTAAAGAACAGAGAGTATAAAACGGGGGGGAAACGAACCTTGGCCTTTTCCTGCACTCCAACAAGATGGTAGCATAAGCATAAGCATAGCATAAGGTACTCAAAAGCAGCTTGAGTTGTAGCTACAAACACCTGTAGCTTCTCCAGGGGCGTAACATGTTTGTCATGGGCCCTGGTGCAAACGTTTTTTTTCTGAGCAAAACTGTTAACTCAATTCTTTTAATTACAGCCATCAGACGTATTGTACGTCTAGACGTCCTGGTTCAGACTTTACATTTTCAGAAAATCCATCCAATATGGCAGCCCCCGTAAGCACCAAAAATCCTATGCTATGTGAAGCAAAATACATAATTAGTGCACAAAACTATTTGTGTGTTTACAGGTTTGCAGGCTGATCTATGTGCAAATTTAGCTACTTCATGAAACATAGGAGAAAGCCAGCCAATGCATTTGGTGACAAATTTGCGCCGACTGGCCACTCCGATCACAGCACCCTCCTCCGTTAGAGCAGGGGGAGATAGGAGGGGGCCTGTCAGTGGGTCCCGAGTCTCACTGCACACACACATGGGCTTCCAGCTCTCTGGATAGCCACTGATAAATGTTTGATTCATTAATAATGAGGTTTGGTCTTTGTAAATATGTTAACAGTTTGACATTTTCTCTTTCTCCCCGTTTGCCCTAAAAGTTCAGTTTCTCGCACAACCTTGTAAATATGTGAAAAGCAGTTTGATTCTGTCTGATAGTTTGCTAATCTCCCCTTTGATAGGCCCCCTCAAAAAACAAACCTGCAAATCCTGCGACTATATGCCAAAATGATTAGGAAATCCCTGCCTCATTCAAATTAAAGCAAGGTTGTGACATAATTCTGTACATTTATGCATGGCGTCAGTTTGCGACTTCCAGTGAGCAGCAGTTTTTTGAGCAGCCAATAGCTACTTTCTTTGAAATGGAGTTGGCAACACTGGTGCTGTGTTACTAATGTCAACCTACGGAACCAGTAGCCACACAACGACTGATGGCCTTGTACAGGCAGAAGGCACTGGCAGGGTGATGTACACATCCATTTTGTGTGTGTGCATCATTGTAAACGTGCGCACATGGAGAGGGGGAGAGGGAGAGAGGGAGAGAGAGAGAATATAGTTCCTTCATCAAAAAAGAAAGCGCTTTCATCTTATCTTAATAAGCAGCATCAGTCCATGATGCTTAATATGAAACCCTTAATATGCATGTACTTTTGCACTCACATCTTACACCCCCACACCCACAGAAAAGGTAAACAGCGAAACACTACTCACTACTGGTAATTTATTGGGGGTATCCACAGCAGTAATTAATGTCTCATTTTTGTTCAGTTTGCAAAGTGATTCATGCACAAACTGAACCAAATGACCTAAAATATTAGGGCCACTGTTGGTTGGAGTCAGTCTTCCCCCATCTCCCTAATTAGAAGTTAACGGAACAGCAAAGAAAGCTAAGTTAGCCTGTATTGCAAGTAACATTAGGCTTGATCAAGTCCAGTCTTCTTATTCAGTCAATCTTATTACTTTATGATACATTTAGTAAACTATGTCTATGATTGATACGTGAATTAACCCATCACTACAACAGGTTCATGCTTACAGTGACACACTGTAAAGGTTTCTGTGAAATACAGTAAGGAGTGATGGGAAGACGGGAGAGAGCGACCTGGCACACTGTCATACTGTGACTCAATGGCATGTTAATGTTATTTTTCAGATAGATCTTTGCACGGGATGTGAGGTCCTTGCACCACACGTACTTGCCAAATAAAGTTGTTCTGTTGGTGAAGAAATGTGGAGGAGAACCTGCCTGGCAGCTTGGTACCATGGGGGCTGAACGCTGTCAATGCAAATCCAAAGTACCGATGTGTTATCACTCCCTCAGGAACTGTGCTGAATCTACTGATCCAACCCTGCCTTATCGCAAATATCAGACAAATTACACAGTGTTGATATTATCTTCAATTATGTCTTTCTGTAGCCCAGTATGTACCGTAGATTAAACTTAAAAATATTTTCAAGAAAAGTCTGTCGTATAAACCTCAGGGCAAATTTGGCCGCCCACATTTTTTTAGCCTCCCAGATGGCTCCAGTGATATTATCTCATATCTGCTGTCACTTTAATCCTTCTGGATTGTGACTTTGAGATAACTGGCTAACGACAAGGAATATCAACAAGCATGTTGGTCATGTCAGATTTAAAGCCCTAATCAGTGGTTGCAGTATGATCTATGTTTGAAACAGTCGTCCCACCACTAGCTTGTTTACACAGTGATTTCTTTTTTTTAAAGATATGTTTCCTCACTGAAATGTATTGTCTCAGCCTTTTTATACACTGGCTGATGATATCCAGATATGAGTTTCACATGTACTTCCAATCTTTGCAAAACACTGGAGTAATGCTCAGGTTTTCCTACGATTGACTCTCGTAGGATGTAAATCAATACAGTACAACTTTTACTGGTCAAATAAACTAGTGATTGTATCATTAAGGCCCAACAGTCCTACCACATTTTGAACTCCTGTACCAAAAAGTGTGGCACACCTGATCTATCATTTTTGAGAACATGTAGAGATTGTACATAACTATTGTTATAAAAAATAATGGTTAATCCACATCACACCTGTGATGAAGTTTATATTCCTCAAAAAATAAATTGTTTTCATTCAAATGTTTACATATTGCATACATAATGACAGTGAGAGTGAAAAGATAAAACAACAATCTACAGTGGGTTGTCTTAAAATGTGGAGCTGAAAATAAGAGTACGTGTTCTAGTGTCTGGTCAGCTCTACTGCCCACTTTTAGCTGTCTTTGGCCTACAGTATACAGCCATGGAAAGCAAACTGGGCAGCCTCCCTCACCCATATGGAGTCCCAGAGAGTGCTGGTTCATCATTTTGGCTGATCTAAAATGTGGCTGGCTGGAAAATGTCATTTCATCCACCTCCAGATGTCTCCTTTGACCCTCTCCAACAGGCTGCAGCAATAACCAGATCCAACAATAAAGGGACACTGCAGTAAGGCAGAGCAGGTTGTTTGGCAAAACATTTCATATCCTGTTTTCTACACAAATATTATGAACCTAAGGATGGGTTGTGCATACTTCACGGACTAAAACCTTGTAAAATCTTCACTGAATGAAATCAGAAGTTGACCATTTGCAGTCTATTCTTGGATGTAGCCTCGGGCGTGCCCACGAGGTGATTATGGGAGTAGTTACCATCACATTTCTTGTGCTATTTCTGGTTGGGCTCTAACAGCAGTGGATGTTTGCCTTTAAAATTCAATGATTTGGTCTCCAGTTGCTTTCTGGGGTGCCCATTCTTCATGCAAAAGCAATAAACAGCCAGGGGGCAGGAATTCAATTGCGTACACTAGCCAACTTCACAACCAAAAAATGGACCAATCAAGAGGCGAGTGGTTCAAGATCACTATTTTCTAACGGCCGCTGTGTTTTCAAAAAGAAGAAATTAAGAGAGCAGTGTTATGTTTTCACAAGACCAGTACCTTGTTAGGCAACACATGGAAATGGGTAATGAACAGTTGGTTTATTAGTCTTGTGTGTAAACTAAACAGAGTTAATCACTTTATTGAAATTATTTTGTCTCAGACATTATCACTTTGCATGCTTTTTCAAATATCTACACTTACAACAGCTAAACTGAATCTCAGCCGTGATTTGTGCAGACAAGCTTTTGCTTTTGCATTTGAGCAATTTGACAACTTCCGCTGTGAGGATTCTTATTTGTTTGCCTCATTCAAGCTGTGAACAAAGCAATGCCAAATTACTGCAGACAGTCAGGGCAGACTGGCTGGTTGAATGGCATAAATTGTTGGGGTTGTTTTTTGCCTTACATTGTGGTTCTCTAAAAGCCTCTCAGAGTTGAGCAGCTCTGCTAGCCTCTGACAGTCATGTCTCTTCCCTCTGAAGGGGCAAGGGGAGCTACAGTAGGTCAGGTGAGGGTAGGATGAAAGTCCCTCTGGCGAGAGAGGGGTTGGTACTCGTTTAATACCAACATCCCATGGGGTAGTCTCTTTCATAGTGCAATATGGCGAAGGAGGGAGGGATGGCGGGAAGGAGAGATGGAGGGAAGCATAGCAAAGAGGGAGGGAGACCATGTGCAGCTCTGCACCTCTAACTGATTATCAGTCCAACCAGGAACGACCAGATGTTCAACATCCACTACACATCATTAGCCTAATATCACGCATTAGCATGAGGAATCATGGCTTCTGGTTTTGTCTGAAAAACAGCATAAATCAATGGAGAAGGCTGGTATCACTGTTTCCAGCAATGTCTCCCCATATGCAGACTACAGGGATGCTCAGGGATAGATATCATATTAGGAAGTGAGTAGAGAGACAGTAACATCATATAACATCTCTCATGTCTTCTAGTCAGTGCTTTACAGTGTCAGGTGAACAAAATGATCATAGCATCCATGTTTCGGTGCAAATCTCCTGACATGATGTTTGAAAGTTGATTCCTTTTGTGAGCTGACTGCTGCCTTCTCCACCTCACAGCTAAATGCTGATGAGACTATTGACTGAGGGGAGAATTTATGAATCCAGGTTATCCACTTCTCATATCTCTTCCCTCGCTGAGACAATTTGACAAATGTCGGTCTAAAACCCCCGGATCAATGCAACAAATGGCGGCGTCACTGACATATGGGTGAAATGCTGTCAAATATCTGAGCTCAGAACACATTTAGTTATAGCCTGTGCAGGTTTTTGTCATACATTACCATCCACAGGAGATCATTCTTTCAGTGGGTAGAGGTACATTTAAAGCTGCACTCCCCCAAGTGGCAGCTAGAAATAAGTGTTTGAATTTTTGAACGTTTGAAGGACTTCATGTCCCAGAAATCCATGTAATGTGACACCACTGAACTGTGCAACGTACAGTGCCTCAGTGGCTGGTGGTGGAGGTGGTGAAGAGGTTCTGCCATCGTTGGTGAGTCCAGCTTTCTCTGGATGGAGCGCTCGCTTGCTGCTGGAGACCGTTTTGTATTTTGCTCCTACGTTTTGATTTGTTCCTGTGCGCAATGAAGATTTCCTGCCAATCACCATGCCACCATACACTTGAAATTAATTTGGACAAATAGGGCGAATGATGTCTCAATTAGAGGTGGGTGGGACATTCTTCTCTATTGAAGCCCCAATTTGTGATTTAGGCTGATGGCATGGGTGTACATACAACTTTTTAATATCTGGTGGTAACCTTATATGGTATACTTTAACAAAACGTAGAGAGTGCAACTGTCCCCCTCACGGCAGATGCTCTAAATCCATTTCTACATGCCCAAAACAATGGTAAGTGTGTATGTCTGAGTGTGTTTCTGTATCACTGCATAAAGGGCTTTGAAAGTTCAAGGCGGGTTTGCAGACATATGCCAGATACTGTGTAAGCCTTAATGAAGTGACAAAAAGTGGCCACTATTAGCTGTGGCACCTCTAGTTCTTGAAACAATTGTCTTCAGACATTGCAGACCAGAAAAGGGCAGCAGCCTTACTTTCACAATATGGTGACAATGAAACCTTTATACTGTATAGACTATGAAAAGGCAGAGAACCGCTGTTAAACACTGGTTCGAATTGTACGCAGAAGGGTGGCAAGTATTATCATTTTCATTCAGAATTTGTAATAATGTTAGCTAATAAAGGTGTGCTTTCAATAAAGGCCGATCTGATCCAAAAGCCCTTGATTTCCTGCTGCATTGGCAGGAAAAGGAGGGCGAGGCAGAATCTCATTCATCCTAAATGATCAGAGTTCCTGCTCCGTTATTACTACTTTAATCATGTCCACCACTTTGATCATGGCCCACACAGAAAAAGCATGCTAAATCTAGAACTTGAAGGAAAAATCAACCTGAGTAATACAGTATATGGGTTGTACTTCTGAATTGAAATGAACAGAAACGTAGAGGTCATGGTTTAAATAACCCTCCCACACCGTTTTATGACCAAAATGAGGCTTACAACAATGTATTTCAATGCAAGTGCTGTTCTTGTGTAGCGTTTCCTCAGAAAATAACATGGGTATTAATCCACCCTGTGAGTTTCTCTGTGAGGTTTTAATCAGGTGTCTCAATTTGATTTTAATCAAATTCTTGTACAGAGCAATCTCTTTAATCACCTGCAATCACCCTTTTTTCTTTCCTTGGTATTGATATTGGATTTATAACGAGCCAACTCACACCATTCCCACACACACATATTAAAATAATTCTCTATCAGTGATAAATTAAACTAAAACTAAAACTAAAACTTCTAAAACTAAATAAACAAGATATATATCAGGGTTCTAGACAACAGGCTTATTCTACAACTATGTGAAGTCCTCGTGTCCAGGTAATAACGGTCTTGTATGGAGGATCTGCGTCTGACTGACTGTGGAACTGAATTTCCTCCTTGAGAACAAATAAATCTAAATCTAATCTAATCTCGATATACAGGGTAGACAAAATAACAGAAACATCTAACAATATATGACTATCAAGTAGCTAATAAGGAGTAGGGCCACCATTTTCCTTCAGAACAGCGTCTACCACCCTGCTTAACAGACATTGTGGGTTGAAGGCATCCATTGGCTCTATCCAAACATAAACCTACCCGTTATTTTTCCCTCCCGCCATTTAGTAAGTACGTTTTTTGAGTAGAAGTGGCCTCCAGTGTGACTAAATAAACCACTTGAGAAAACTGTAGAGTGGAGGGGGTTTAAAGGTTAGCTGCATGGTGCTGGCTCTCCACAGAGTTTCCGTCCTTGTCTGACAAAGACAGAGGGGTACTTAAGCTTTCACTGTCTTTTTGTGTCTGTCGTTCTCACCTCTGTCCTCTCGTTCAAGCCTTTGATTTATTTTTACTTGATTCTCTTCCTCTAACAAGTGATGCCAACTCGCACGCTTGAGTTGTTTTGATAAACAATGAACATAGCAAGGTAGGTTATTTTTTATTATTATTTTTGCCACTTCCTGTTATATGCACACACACACACACCATAATGTTTATGTTTTCCTTTTATTTGACTTCCATTAAAACATTATGATAAATGCACACTACATCACCGACAGTACAACAGTGATTCAAAGTCAATTCAGGGACATGAGCTGACACAATCTGACTGTGCTTTGGATGAGCAACAGAACATAACTTGAGAAGTGGTTCAGCGTGAGTGTCAAGGACAATTTACATCTCTTAACCTTTTAAAATCTCTCATCAGTGGCTATTGTGCAAAGGTGAATACAGTACCAAAACACTGCCCACTCATTTTACCCAACAAAGGATTGATGGGAATGTTGGATCTTGGTAGTTTTATTTCAATACTGAATCAAGACCTCATGGAGATATTTGAGGAAATGAGGTATTTTATCCTTTTGAGGCAGTACAAGGTCTGCAAACCCTACACAGACTGCTCTATCTCAGTATTACTCACAGTTGGTGTGAGGTCATTGACTATGAGACACTGGACCAATTTTGCCCCCTAGTGACACATTTATAAAGTGCTCATAGCCTGCACTTCATCTTTTATCAGACACCTCAAAAAACATGTCAAACTGAAACTGCTACTTTTATTTTAGATTCAGCTGGAAATTTTAGATGACAAGCAATTCCAATTTGTTATGTTTGTTTTATCAGGAAAGTGAGACTTTGTGGCTGATTGTGAAGAAACCCTAGCTAACAGTAGACCTCCAGCATTTCCCCCATAGCTTTCGCCTTCAGAAGGTCTGAATGACTTTCAGCTGAAGGTATAAACAAGGGCAGAATCTCCGAGTGCCTCCTGGACATCCATCAGTACAGCTGGCAGCTTGCACTGGGACTCAGAGACACATGCCAATCATTAGTCCACTTAAGGTGCTGCTATGTAAACAGACGTGCTTCCTATGGAGCAGAAGGACCAGACTAATGTCAATGAAATTTACATTCATTTGATTTGTTGTTGATCTTGTGCTTTGCGTGACAGCGACCCCACCCATCTGGCACTCCAGACAGGCATACAACAAGCTTATTTGATCAAGATCTGATAGCAAAAACATCTGTTGTGTACAATCATAGCATAGCAGAAATCTAATATTTTCACTTAAATGGTAATGTACATCTTGGTATCTCACAGTAGCGTAGCCAGTCTGTTAACCCTTAAACTACTAGTGACTAGGCTGCAGTATGTGTCCTTGGCGTGTATTTGTGTGACAGTGTGTTATTAATGATGTCCTGGTGCTGCTGGTTTGGTGTTCATGGGTTTAGCCGTGAAGACTCGCCTGTAGAGCCAGATCCAGGAGGAGAACGACAACGGTGATCCATCAGGTGGTGACAGCCGAGACAGAGAAGATGACTCGTCGACGAGCCGGCTCTAATAATGATCTATCTTCTCTCCTGGCCCTGCCAACATTCATGATCAAGGAGTAAAGAGCCTATATAGGGCCCCAAGGGACAGGCTCCTCTTTGAAGATGGGAGAAAGGAACGGAGGTGATCGGAGGGACGTTTTCTCCACTGGGCTGTAAGAAGATCTGTAGTCTTCAAAATAAAATAACTTCACAATAATGGTGCAGGTTAGGCTGATATACTGGTCAGGCTGATATTTGCCTTTTATTAAACACTGGCCAGTCAGTGTCTCCTACCTCTGCTATGATGGATATGGTGTAGTTTGATTGATTACCCATTTATTGTATGGTTGACCAATACTACAGGTTGTCTATGGGAAGCCCTTAACCTGAATTGATTCTAATCATTATTATTATCCTGGGTTTCAATGTAGAGTTGTAGTGTCCTGTGGTCTTAATGATTCAGAGGCTTTTCCATCCTGCCAAGAATAAAATCCCGGTGGGAAACACTAAATCTTCGGCCTTAAAAACCCATAATGGTCCGACCCTAATAGCGGCTTCATTTTGCAGTTTTTTGAGTTAACGGCTACTATTTTGGACATACAGCTGAAATTAATTTGGAAATGGAGTGGAGCTATTTGAAAAAGTCACAGTGAGCTTGAGACCTTTTCTTACAAAAACGTGCTTTTTTAGGTTTAAAAAATATATTTTTTTTTAAGGTGCTAATGTTTACAATTGAGCCAGGCAGGCAGTAACACTGCTCTATTGGAATAGGTCACTCAATGATAGTGGCTAGAGAGCGATACTTGCATCTTCTGTGGGGAAAGAGATTATCTTTGGTGTGAAAAGATGAGAACGAGAGTATCTGTCGCTTTGGATGTCTCAGTGGCACATTGTGGAGGCAGATGTCCCTGCAAATCAGCCCTTCTGCAACACTGAGCTAAAATAATACAAACCTTTTTAGAAGTCCTGCTTGGGGGTAGTGTGCTAGTGCCAGACGGTTCGACATTCCCATGCTAAACAAAAATCAAGAGATTCACTGACTGAATACACACTATGGGTTTTAACTATGGGATGCATGCAAACACATACGCCTCCAGCACCATCTGACAGTGGCAGTCTTGTTTCTTCTCTCACTTCCTGTGCTAGTCCCTCTGTTTCTCCTTTTCACACACACAAACACACACACACCCACACTCTATCTCACTCTCTCTGCCTCTCTCTCTCTTATAACATTCACTATTCTGTTGTTGCAACCCAACCAGACCCAGGTGAAGGAGAGAACAAGGAGGAAAGCTCTGAGTACAAATCGGCTTCAGCAATTTTTCCTATTTCAGTGTTTACCTTGACCTTGCTGCCGTGGCACACAGGCATAAAAACTAGTAACATAATGTGTACAGACAAGGATTATGTGTCTCCACTCTAAACAAAAAGGGTTCTATATAGTACCAGAGAATGTTATTTTAGGCTTGTCCCATGAAGAACCCCTTTAGAAAGGCTCTCTAAAGCACCATGCTAGTGATTGGTAACACTAGTCCAATGTTGATACTCAACTATCAGGTGACAAAAAGGAAGATGTTCAACAAAGTTCCAGTTGCCTGTTTGCTGCATCTCTATAGACTAACCATAGATAGATAGATAGATAGATAGATAGATAGATAGATAGATAGATAGATAGATAGATGACTCTTTATTACATTATTACAATTACACTTATGCAGCAGTACAAAGCAAGAAGTACAAATACAATAAACACGTTTGGATAAAGGTTGTATAAAAACTCCCCAAAAAATATACATAAAACCATGACCTTAGCCTAAGCCTAAACCTGACCCCTATTTTAACCCTAACCCTAAGATTAACCATCATTGAATATCTATTACTATTTTTCACCCTATAGTGAGTATCACCTGAAATCCAGTGGACTTTTTAGTGGCACATTGCAGTCACTTGATATTAAGTCAGCATTGGACTATCCAAATAAAGTGTGACCATATTATTAGGCATATGTGTCTATGTGTGCTAAAGAGTGTAAAGAGCCATTTGAGGACATATGAAATGTTCCAAATCAGCAGCATTAAAAGAACTTTTAAGAACCTCATTGGGTTTTTTATTCTGATTTACCAGTTTTTTATTTTAACAGATCAGAGGGTTCCTTGAGTCATTACGGTTCCTTAGAGAACCCTTGAAGAACCCTGCTTTTTCTGGATGTATTGTGCTGATAAATTATACCGTAGACAGGACCGCCACTTTGGCACACAGGGATGAAAATAGTCATGGAAGTTAAAAAATAGAAATACACAAAGGACTTCTGTAGCCGTGAGACCACCTGACTAGTTCAACATCCCCATGTTGAGGGTAGAAATAACCAAGGGGGTTGCAGACTTTTCTATTAGTGAGCCGAGGTGAAGGTGACAATAGATTTTCTAGAAATTTTGACCAGAGAGCCATAAATTGAGGTTGTGAAGGAGACAGTAGTGATTTTCTTCCCTACATGCTGATATAACAGTTCCCATTGGCTCTGGGGGTTTTTTTGTTGGCGGGATCTGCGCCGCTTGTGGTCTTCCAAATTGACCCTACCTCTCTACCCTGAGTGTCTGCCATTGATAGCATCTCCCCATCGCTCACCTCCCTCCACCCTCCTCCTCATCTCCTATACCCCCCCCAACCTCCTTTTGACAAGCAGGCAGAGATAAGAGTTGGCCCCACCAAAGCGTCTATCCCCGTTCTCCTCTCGCCACCAGATTGACATGCCGACACGCCATCTTGGAGGTCAGCTGGGCTAATTGGTTTGTGCACGTCTGTGACGGATCATTAGACCTCACAACTAGTACACTGAAGACAGTCCTCTCTCTCTCTCTCTCTCTCTCTCTCTCTCTCTCTTTGTTTCTCTCTGGGTGGCTGATGGATGCCCCGATATTGGGCCAGGCAGAAGCAATAACGTCCAGTGCAATCTGTAGCTCACATACGTTTCAGGGAGAAATGATTGGCTGTTTAATCTCATCGTCCAAATGCTCAGTGTTTTCTTTTCATTCCTGTGGCAACTGGGAGGGTGGCGGCATGTGTGTGTGTGTGTGTGTGTGTGTGTGTGTGTGTGTTGGGGCTGCAAAGAAACAATGGCCTTTATTGGAGGTAGTCAAGCAAAACACACTCTCACACACACACACACACACACACACACACACCCCTAGCAAACAAAGCTAACCCTTAATGTCAGTGACTGTTATTCTCTTTGACAGGCTGCCGTTGACCAGTGGAGCTCTCTTGTTGGCTGTCTGCATCGTGCCTGGTGGCCAAGAAGATGGACCTCTCTACAGCGTATAGGTTGTACGGTGAACAGCACTCCGGCTCCATCTGCTGCCTTACACCGCAGATAAATGGGAACGGGGGTCAGATGCTGTCACCGCGTTTCGTGTTCACACTTGTACAAGCCAGCCAGTCCGCTAATTGATTAAACTGACAAATGTCAACAGCCAATCCGAGGCGTAACCGTTAGATGTGTCAAATCCCGAGGCCTGTGTCAATGTTGCAGCACCTGTACCAACTCCATTAGTTAACAGATTCAGTGGGGCATGCCCGCTGATGTGTGTGTGTGTGTGCATGTAGGCCCATGTACCTGCAACTCCCACTCAGTTCCCCCCCGTCAAAGACTAATTATAATTTCAAGTGCTGGATAGGGACTTTGTAGGAACGTTCTCCCCTCCTCCTCCTCCTCCCCTCCCCGTTTTCCTTCCCCTGGCCAGCCACCTTAGCCCATCCATGCAGCCTGTAATTGGGTGTGGAGCCTGGGAAGCCTTGTAGTGGACAACTCGGAGAGGAGACTGCAAGAGTCAATTACCAGGGCTGACAGTGCCGCTGAGAGAGAGGTACACCAGACACACTGTAGCGATCTGTCTGTGCCGGATAAGGGAAACAGGGGATGTTAGCTAGTGTGAATCCAACATGCTACATTTCTCACCTCACGGTAACAATGACAGGCGTGACACATCTCTTACTTACTTACGGGGAAAGAGCTCAGAGGAAAAGTCGGTGCTATACAGTCATTCCCACCAGTGAACTGAATTACAGTGGCTCATACTGGTGTTATCATAGTCAAGGAAAAATTGTTTATTGTTCTTTCAAAATGAGACTTCCTTACGGTATTTTCAGCAGAAGCCCCCCAACAGCAGAAGCCCCCCCAATAACAGGTGACTATTTCATTGAATTACAAGCCATATCTCAGAGCTGGGACTCCCTCAAAATGGATTAGTGTGTCAACGATCTAACAGTGACAACATTTTAATCAAAGAACTCAGGGCTCATTTCACTGCCATCGCCACTGCTGACAGAATGTGATTCATGAAGTCTTCATTCTCCAGGCACTCGAATGTGGCTTGGCTTCCTCTTCTCACTCTGACATTTCCCTTTCTCTCTGAAATTAAGTTTCTTTCTATGATTCTGTCTTTCTGTCTATCTGCAAGCATCCATCAAAACATCTCCCCTTCGATTTCTCTATTTCCTCAGCCGGTTCTCATAATCAAACATGCTTGTGGACTGCAAATGTGTGTTTATGTGCACACATCAACGCATTGTGAGGGTAATAAATACAGCATGAGTCCTCAAGCAGTGCAGAGCTTTCAAACCTCCTGATGATAGCAATCACTCAATCATTCATTCAGTCGTTTCTTTGTTCATTATTCAGTTATTACCTCCGCCGAGGAGATTAGGTTTCTTCCTCTATTAGTAAGTTTGTTTGTTTGTCTGTCTGTCTGTCAGCATGATATCAAAAACATATAATGGATTTCATGAAATGTGGCCTTGGGCCAAGGAACAATTGATTAGATTTTGGTAGTGGATCTGAGATATCCACCATCACACGATTATTGTTTTGTAGCCAGAACTATGACGGAGATAGCGACTTGATGCTGAATCCTAACGGATGTTCCTGAGTCAAGAAGTCAATTTATCTTAAAATTTGAGTGACTGAAAAGCCGACTCTGGTGTAAAAGCAAGTTGGAGAATTGTTCCGTGGTGGCAGAGGTTTGCACTCTCCTAGTGCCTTCTAGTTCATTCATTTACTCATTTCACTGCGGCACTTTGCATGCTGAGCTGTGATTGGAGTAAAAAGTGAAATGTGCTTTAATTAAACCTCTGCCTGTGGTTTGGAGAACATTCAGTCACATCGCGGTCTTTAGCTTCAGGAGGAGAGGGAGTGTATGCTAGCATCTGCTGCCCATTCTGTCAGGTGAGCCTCCCTTGTCCTCTCAGGATGGTCCAACCAATGTCTGAGGACACCCAGATGAAATGAACAGCTGTCTGCTTTCATGGTTCGCTGACATGATGGCTGTTACCAGCTGCATGTGGACCTGTTAGAGAACCTGTTTAGCCTGTACTGGAAAGCAATAAATGTTTTAATGTCGACTTCAGAAGTCATGCCGGGCACGTTTGTTTTCATCGTTAAAGCCAAATTCATTGTCACATCAAACACACATTTTTGAACTGTAAAATCAGCTCTCGAGTGTCCCAGCCCAGGTGATTCGTCCCATAAAATAACTTTGCTCCTCATAGCTACAAGATGCTGGGTGTTGTTGCTCATAAAATAAAAGTTTATTTGTTTACCATGAGGCTTTGGCATTTTGTGGGGTTGCACCTCAGTACCTATTTTCCTAGTGCAGAGCTATGTATATGTTGCCTGAGAAAACAAAATGTACTGCACTGTGTTACCAAGACTGTGGTGTGGGAAAATGCTCTCCAAGCATCCCAATGCCAGACATAAAACGTGAAAAATATTTTAGATTGCTGTTGATGAACATTTAATGTGTGATTAAAAGAGCTCCTTTAATTTCCCTCGAGGTGCTTTTGTTTCCATACTGTAGCAAGCAGTAGGGTTTCGTGGTGAATGCCGCACTGATTTAGTTTTTACAGCAGTCAGACGCAGCAGTGTGAGTTAGAGTAAGATCTGAGTGGGAGTGTACAGTCTTGTTCTCAGAATCTGATGGTGTTTGACCATTGTTCTCATATTAAAATGGTTAAATAAAGTGCATGTAGTATAGAGGGGCCCTGCATGGTTAGTACCTTTCTGGCCAAGCTGCAATACCAGAGCTAACGTATATACTGACAGCTAGGTGTGTGTGTGTGTGTGTGTGTGTATGTGGGAAAGTATCCACCAACACTGCAGTCTGCCTAACCCTACATTTCAAAATGTACCGTATAGATGTGTACGTATGTTTGTATGTACAGTTATACATAGTATGATTCTTAGTATAGCTATTGTAATTCTCAGCAAAAAGGTGGCAGAGGTGATAGAGATCAGATTAGCATGCTGCAGTTATTTTACCAGGATTAAGATTAGTGGAACATAATCAACAGATCACCTGAGCACCTGGATTTCCAAACATTAATGGGATTATCCATGTACAAATCATTATTTCTCTGCTAATCCGCCAGAGCCCAGGAGCCAGGTGCAGCACACTACAGAGAATGTCCATTTTAAAGCTGCACTAGGCAAGATTTTTATATAAAAATACACCAGTCTTATCAGCCTAAATCACAAGGTGGGACTGCAATAGAGAAGAGTGTTGGTAAACATGAGTGTGCTGTGTGCAATTTACTGATGTCACATTATTTCTGTAGCAGTTACTTCTTGCTGCCAAATGCAGCTTCAAGTCTTCAAGAAAATGTCACCCTCAAATACTCGTACACTGCTATATATCATCAATTTGTGATGTTCAATGCGTTCCAGGAGTTGTTTTAAGTGTACCAACCTGCCTCGTCTGCTTCTCCTTCAGTTAGTGATTTCCTACATTTCCCAGAATAACTTTTGACCAATTTGTTGCATTCAGCTGTGGGTATGTGGGTATGTTGTGTAGGTGGAGAGCGCAATAGCAATAGCATAAAAAGAGCAAGAGAGCAAGAGGTTTACAAATTGGGAAAAACTGAAGGAACATATCGTCTGACTGCATTGCATTATGGTCTATTGAGGCTACTGTCGGTGGAGAAATTGTTATCTGCCTCTTCTATGGTGGATTTTTCCCTCGGTGTCGATGTCGGTGTAAAATGGTGAGTCTAGAAAGAAGCCGATGTTCTTTGATTCTGAGAGGCAAGACACCAAAACCTTCAAATGTATGAAAACAAATTTGCTACCAAGCTTCATTGTAGCTGCGCTGGAAATATCTTACACCACCAAACATTAAATTGGGCCCAGTTACCATGTGGCTGGAGTTTATTTCTTTAAATCTTTTGTCATTAGTATATATTTTTTTCTTAGGACAAGTGAAAAAATATCTGCCAATAGGGTGAAATATTATAAAGGAATAGTTTCAAGAATTTAAACTAGTGATCTGCCATATTCTGCCTTGTTTCAAGATATTGACTTGTTTCTATAAAATTCCTGAAGTGGAAGTGCTTTGGAAACAAGTTTTTTTATTTCACTCCAATGGCAAAATGTTAACTTATGAATGAGATTTTAAGGATGGACGCATTTTGCAGTGTATTACCCAGCTGCCTTAGAGACGGAAAACCAGTCAATGGTTATAGCCCATGGTACAACCAACCACATTCTTTAAATACACTTCCATAACACATGTGTTTTTGTGTGGGCGTGTGTGTGTGTGTTTGTCGGGGGGGTGGGGGTGGGGGGCGTGTATCTACTGGAATTAGTTGAGGTGAGAATACAAATTTAAAAAAATGAAAGACATGTTGTATGCGTTCTACCAGACCTTATCTCTTTCTGTCTGTCTCTTTCTCACACACACACACACACACAAAAGCCGCCTGCATTTGTAGCCAACAAACTCTCTTTTAGATCACTGACAGGTGCTGTTAGTTATCAGATTCAAGATAATGTTATGGCGCTGCAAACCTGCTCAATGATGAACCATTGTGGGGATGTGGGGCGAGTCAAGGTTTCACTTCTCAACACTGGTTGTCTCTCAGCCCTGGAGGAGGAAAAAGAGACCTACTTATGTGAAACAGTTGTCCACAGACTGTAAACACCCCCACCTGACAGCATTTCCAAAATGGTTTCTGTGGTTATCAAACACCTAAGTGGAAGTGGTTGAAAGAAAACTTTCAAATGACATTTTAACAATTTTTTTTCTAATTTCAGAAGTTACTGTGATGACTGTATCTGTCACCAAAGACGATGCAGGTGTATTGTATCTGCAACCTCAGACAAGGGTCATGACCAAATGAGGAATTTCATTTAAAAATGAGACACCCACCTGTTTTCATAAAATAATTACTGGGATAACATTTAAAGTTTCACTTATTTGTATTAATTTTAATTCTTAATATACCTATTATTAGCTCCCTTTACCTCAAAATATTTCCTTTTTAGAGGATATAATCCTGAGTGAACAGCAGTTGGAATTTTTCTTTCCAAAATGTAAGTAGTTTTAACGAATGAAACCCTTCAAACAGTGGCATACAGTGCTTGTCTGCTGTTAAATTTGTCACATTTGTAAATTTCATGACACTCAAGGAGGTCCCCCCACCTCAAAAAAATATATTTTTGTTTTGTTGACTTAGTTTTCTCATATTAGTTAGTTCTCGTGTAGTTCTCTTCATAGTTCCTCTGAAGAACATTACAACATTATGTCCTAAAGACATGCTACAGAATGTCAGGTATATCACAACATAGGATTAAAGTCAGATTCTTTCTGGAGCTTGTGCTGTGGGTGTGTAGGTTTGAAATGACTCACAACCAAACCACCAGCCATTATCCTGACTTGCCCACATGGCTCTTCTTGTCACCTACACCACAGAGGGGAGATTGTGTTACCCATCTACCTTCTGTGAAAAGACCCTCAGCGTGGTTCCAGTAAGTCATCTAGCCTGTTCCCTTCAATAAATTCCCTGTACTATGATGTGCAAGCAAGGTTAAAAAAAAATCCTAAATCAGGTTTAAACAGGAAAACAGTTGAAAATACAAGTGAGGGAAAATGAAGACAAAGTTTCAGGTGAGTAGTATGCAGTAGTACATAGAATATATAATAGTACATGTGGTTAATACTTACAGTAAGTGTTAAATAATAGTTCTTGGGCTCATGATTATAGTGGTACTTTTGGTACCACTAAAATAGTCCATTATTCTTATTAACTGGGAAGATTTCAACAACCTCTTGAGTTTAAGTGAGGTTCAGAACTGGGGTCATCTTCAGCCAACTTCATTTCAAAAATAGAATCTTAAATCTTCTGTTGGTGTTAAGAAATGTCAAAGAACTACCAGGTTATTCTGCTGTGTAATAGTGCAGTATCAGAGACAAACTACTCATCACAAAGCCTTGGAGGAAAATGTTCTGTTTGATCAGTTCATCAACTCCTAAAGGTAGAAAGCCAAAAGGGTTACAAGTCTGCCACCATGTTTTCTCTGTTATTCATGTTCAAATCTGGAGAAGATATCTTATATAGCTCAGTTGGTAAGATTGATATGGTGTTCACACAAAATTCTGACTTTAAAACCCAATGTAGAGTAACCGTTAAACTGTATGGATGGATGGATTTCAAGTGTAAGGACATGTACCCATTCATTTTCTGTAACCAGAGGAATGTGGGCTGATGTTAATCGTGGTTGCCTCATTTCATCACCTGTTGCCACAGAAAAATTGTCTGCAGCTGAACTTTTGGATAACATCGTCCATCAGCATCCAGTCACATACTAGCATTGCTATAGGCCTACAGTCTTAGGGCTACACTTAGCAATTAGCTAGCTCAAATTAGCTATAATGTAGCATGGCACGCATGGAAATTGTGACCAATCTGCCAACCTAACTGGATTAATCACTCCCCCTTAGCTGATCAAGTCCAATTTGGTCTATTTAGTACATATTGGGCATTTGTAAGGGGTCGGGTGGGTGCAAGAGGGACTGGAACAGTATAATACAGAAATTGTGGGTTGTGTCGCACAACACTCAGAATGATTATTAGACCTTAATGTTCTCTTAGTCTGCACTACTTATTTCCTTGCTTGATTATATGTAAGTGGTAACATATAAGTTATACTGTTTAGTGTATGGAAGGATTTGTGGTTCTATACAGAGCCATTCATGAACCATGGAACAACTGAAAAAACGCTATATGAGAAGTTGTGAAACTTACATGGTGCTAAGGAGTTTTCCGTGCTCTTCATACAGAAGTGTAGAAGCATTACAGGTTAGAGGTAATTCTACAAATGTTTCTACAAACTAAACCCTAAAAAAACTATAGAAACCAGATTAGATTATGAGAGAGTGTAGCATCTGCAGTATACATGTACTGTCAACAATATTCCATATTAGTTATATGTAATGACAGTGTTGTTCCTTTGATTACGTCGTCCTTTAAACCACGTCAAACACACTGCTGCCAGCCATATGCTCTGAAAATGAAAGACAGGAGAATGCATTTAAACTCCGTGCAAAGCAGTGGCGCGCTGAGGTCGTTTTGCCACATATGAGCTGTGACCAATCAGATTCACAATGCCAGTGTAATGACATCGCTCATCCTATGTCCTTGGGCTAGCTGGCTTTCAGCAGCCGTGTGCATGCCAAATGAGATTTTGCTTAGACCTCTTCAATTGCATTTTCCCTGCACTGTGACCCAAATCTGATAACATTATAAAAGAAAAATTATGTCAAGCCCTCAATGGCACAAAATATCAGCCATTTCATAGACACATTTTTGGTTTCTCACATTTCTACACATTTTTGGATTGTTATTCATCTTTCTACAGAGAGATAAATGTGTAATCTTGCTATGAATAAACAAAGCTCAGCAACTAAGTTACTAGCAACAATAATTAATTGGTCGCAAGTTTTCTTGTGTCATTGTGACAGAGAGCGCAGTAGTATAACTGTGTTTTCTCAAGGCTAACACAGTGGAAAGATAGTGGACTGTCCACCCTGCCATGCAGCTGGCAAGAGGGCAATCACAACTCATGCTCCCTGAGATGGAACAGCAGTGATCACCAGAAGCGAAATGGTCCTACTGTCATCGGAGAGCTCAGATCAGCCTGGGACAAAGTAATGAACACTGCCAGGCCTGCCTGACAGGGAGCTGATGGGATACTCTGCCATGGCTGGACTCCAAGGCCTCGCCAAGAAGAAAACACTTTGAAAGTGGTCATTACAAGGAGTGGGCGGAGAAATAGAGCCGCACATATCTTCATGTTTTCAAAGAACGGAGGGCTTCTTGACCTTGGTTATGATGAAGTGTCTGCCAGCCGCCTCTGCATGGTAATTCGGTTTGTTTGCCATATAAGCCTCTAGCTGGGTCCGCCAAGCCCTTGTGGAGCACACAAGTCATGATTATAAATCCTGGGTAAACAGTGAGCATCAAAATGCCATAACAAATTCAGAGAATGATTGGGGCGGGGGGGTACGAGGCCATGTGTGATTGAAGTCTGATGTACTACAGAGTCAAGCAATATGTCATGCCTCCAAAACCTCTCTCTCTAATCTGTCCAGTATTTTTCCACAAGGTCAAAGATGGTAGGCTGATTTGGCTGCATGTGCACGAAAACAGCAGCCCACACAAATGCAAGTATTTCAATGCACACACATACACACACACACACACACACACACACACAGACAGACACAGCAAAAAGCATATAAATTAAGGGTGCAAGGATAGACATTGGTGTGCTGTGTGTGCAGGCAGATGTGCTCTCTGATTGTTTTCTAAGTCTCTTTATTGCCTCGGTTGCTGTTCTGCAATTTCACAGCCCAGGGTCTACAGACACTCTGAGAATAAATTAAACAGTCTATTGACCTCACTTTGTCTGCATCCAACTTTGAAAATGAATTGCACTCAATGAAAAATGAATCAGAAGGCACCGACTAAATGTCAAAGCAGGACCACGTTTTTGATTGCGGGACTTGTTGGAGATGGACAGGTCCAGTCCAAATTGAATAATGGATGTACAAATTGTTTCTGCTGGAAAAAATTGTTACTTTTCCTAGTCGGTGCTCTCCAACTCCCTGAGTGTTTTGAACATTTTTCACACAGAATACTGACTTGGTAAGGCAGCTAGTGCAGGGTTTCCAGAATTTGTTTAAAGATCAAAGATCCTAAATAAATATGCATTAGTGCACAGACTCCCATCTGGGTAGGTTTGTAATGTTACACATGATTTGACCTTTAGGTTTTCTGATACATTCTCTCATTTTGTTAACTTCTAGTGAATGAAATTGTGCTGAAATATAAACTATCCCTCCTGTGTTTTGCCTAGGACCCCCCTACGACCCCTACGAGAATCCTACGGGATCCTCGGAGCCCACTTTTGAAACCACTAGGTGAGTGTAACAACATTGGCTAAATGGTTTATGTGTTAGCACACTCGCACACACATAATCGCAAATAATAGTCCTGCTTTGTCTGTGAAAAGAGAAAAGTAAAGATCTGAATACCTCTAAACAAGCTCTGATGTACTATCTTCTGCCCATGTACCTTATATTGATCAAACTGACTATTGGGATTGCTTCTTGTGGTATCTTGGATACAGAGGATAATGGATGTGTTCATTCAGGGGCTGAAAAGCCTGACCGGGTATTGAATTCCAGTTGAATCAGACGTAATATAAACATAAATCTCGTTCAGCCCCTGCGTGCATACAACAATGTGTGTGTTGTGAAAATATTAGATTTAACTGAGCTGTTATTGTATTGCAGCGCTCTGTTGAGCACTCTACTGTATATCGACCTCTTGTTTCTTGGTTAATGCATTCAATAACATCCACGGTCAGAGGTGTGTGATTCTGAGGTTTGTGTTATATGGGGTTGAGTGGCAGTCGGTCAGTGGGAACAGTTAGTCAGTCACCCATACAGGTGTTGGCCACCGGGACCAAGCCCTCGTGGAGGACTTCATGTTGGTCTATGAGAACAAATCTCACAGCGACTGTATATCAGCTGTTGTGTATCTACCGCATAGTTAGAGACAGTATGGGGAGGATTATTGACTATTTGCCTTGTGATGCTCTGACACAATGGGTTAGGATACCTATTGTGGACTGTGACCAGAATAGCTGATGAAGAGAAAAACCTCCAACATAGATCCTGTTGTCAGGATGCTGCCATTTGCTGAAACGAAAGTCAAATGTACGGCCTTGAAAAAAACGAGCCGTCTTGGCTGAAAGGTTGTGTCCCTTTTTACAAAATGGTGTTAGAAACAGCATTGCATAAAATACTGGCCTCCCACAACCCCTATTAGGCTTAGACCTATCATTATTATTTTTATTAGTAGTAGTTGTAGTAGTAGTCGTAGTATTGTCTTGGCTTCCAGTGGAGAGTGTTAGTGTCCCATGGTCTAAATGCTGTTTCAGAGGCTTTTCCACCCTGACACCTACTTGCACAAAATACAGTATCAGCAATTGGCTGCTTTAGCACAAGAAGTATTACAGCACGGTATTATTGATATCAGGCCTCAAAAATCCATTTAAACAATCCCCCAACACACACACACACACACACACACACATATATATAATAGCACCCACAATACTAGAATAGTGGAAATACTGGGAGTCTGGAACTGAACTGATAGAAATTCTGCCACCAGTCCCAGAATAGAAAAGATAAAGCCTTGACTCCACAACTGAACACACATCACTCAACTCTGCACTGTGTTGTTCCACCTCATCCTAATGATTTCTATTGGGTTGAGATCGAAGAACTGAACTCATGCCACTGTCATGTTCCTGGAACCATCTTGAGATGATGGCACGTCATCCTGCTGTGAGTATCCAGTTGACAGAGGGTAGACTGATTTGATCAAGGGATGCACCTGGCCTGCAACAATATTTAGGTACGCTGTGTGGTGTTCAAGTGACGTTTCAGTGGTACTAAGGGGCCTAATGTGTGCCAAGAAAACATTCCCCACACCATTTCACCACCACCACCAGCCTGTACTGTTGACACCAGGCACGATAGAGCCATGGATTCTTGTGTTTACACCAAATTCAAAATCCAAATCATCATGTCACAACAGAAACCAGGATTTGTCTTGTTTTTCCACTCTTCAATCATCCAGTTTTTGTGATCATGTGCCCACTAAAGCCTCATCAGGTCTTCTGCTACCCATCAAGTCGTACGAGTCTTGCCATCCTGTTCTGTGTGTGTGTGTGCATGGCTTGAAATTGATACCTGCCAACCCTCCACATGCAGGTACAATTTGGATTCCACCAGCTATTTTGGTGGGTGAGGTTTTCTGATCTACTGTCTGTATGACAAAGCTTCTTCAATAACAGGCCTTTTTTTGTATATATACACAGCAAGAGCCCCTGTGTTGCAGCTCAGAAGACCTGATAACAACAACAATCCCTCACGCCTGAGCACCACAAGACCTGTCACAAGTGTTGTTACTATGGTTGATGGTGATGGTGATGGTGGTGGTGGTAGGGGGGGTGCTTTGTAGGGGTACCAATGCCGTTTTCCATTCCTGTTCTACGCTCTCTGACGTTAAGACCAAGCCATATGTACAGTACTGTGTCACAGTGTCATGAATGCTCAGTGACCAACTTTACATGGACATTACCTTCTTCATATTATTTCAGTTAGACTCTCAACAGTCTAGTGCAGGGCTTTTCCAATGTTTTCATGTCACGGACTGCAAATTGATAAGATTTTGTCCCACTGAACCCCACTGTGGGAAAATATTTGTTGTTGTTGATGTGATATTGAATTATAGAACTGTCTACACCGGCGGTGTCAAACTCATTTGTAATAGCGGGCCACATTGGACCAAAAGCAAAATGCCACCTAGCACCCCGACACCTAGCATCTAACCAGGGCTAGGAGGAATTGTGCTGTGGCAACTTTCATTTTTAGTTCAGGTGACTGGTCATGAGTTGAGAGTGCAGTTTTGATTTGTTAATGTTCATTATTGAGTTATGTTTCTAATAGTACCTACGTACTCCCAGTACAGCTGAGGTTTAATGCAAAGCGGTCAGTTATTTTGGTGATTAAATTCTGATGCTTTTTTTCAATCGGCATATGCTTAGCTAGCTGCAGGCTCCAGCAGCACAACACTCACATCAGCTACACATGCTGTGCCTCTAGTGGACCGGGGGCCGTATCTTTGACACCCCTGGTCTACAATGCACATGGGGGGATAATAGCGATGAGAGTAAATCCTATGGTTAGAATATTTATTTTCATGTTCTCTAATTGGGATATCTTCTATCTAATAATCTTCTAATTATAGTGAAAATAAAGTGTTGTTTATTTTGCTGGGGACCCTCTAGAACTCCCCCTCAAGGACCCAACTTTTTGGTCAATGAAACGTCTTTTGTTGTCTAATCTGTATTTGTTTTCAACCTAGTAAAACAAATTCAATGGATACCACAAAGAAATGGGTTTAGACCCCAGCGGGTTAATGTGCTTACACTACCATTTGAATGCTATTTACTACAAGTTATCCGATGTGCTTGTGGCACACTAATGTCTACAACTATGAAAGAATTCAGGAGAAATAAGAATGTATTTCTAAGCTCTAGATAGTTAAATAGCAACGTTCAGCTCTCAGCTTTGTGTCTAACATCTTTGAAAGACCACCAGTGCCCTCTGTCAGCCTCTATCAGGATCTCAGATGTTTATTACTCTCCTGCTGCAGGTTGATTTGGCCGGTCCTTTTTTTTGCAGTAATTGCTGCAGTGATGACATTGTCCTCTTTATGGGAGTTTTGTTGCATAATGATTTTGCTGCAGCCTTGCAGAGTTTCATATTTGTGAAACATTAAGTGTTGAGCTTTGGTGACCAGTAGTATAAGGAGTTTCTTCCTATTAGCAGCACTGTAGGTTAACAAGGTATTTAGTAATGTAACAAGTCTTACCTTCAAACAATGTAGTGATTATATACTGTGTCAATTATTGTTGCATTAAAATGAGCAGTAACCTTGTTTGACATTGAATTATTATTATTAGATATTTTAATGTAACATACAAATAAAGAATTTAAAAACCTATTTTTGTAAATTGTGTCTAATGTGATGAGAAACAAAAGTGTCAAAGGTTTATCAAACACACAAAGGCACCATTTTTTAGCCTGCAGTGTCTGTGTTCACCTTTGGGTGGCATTACTGAAACAACAAATAATTAAATTCTTCTGGACTTTTAGTTGTTGAATAATGCTTTTCTATCTATGTTGCCTTTACCTAAAATATTTTTGGCAGGAATCTGCTATTTAAAATGAAATATCAACATTTCCTAGGGTTGCAAGGGTTTGAACGTATCAAGTGAGTGCATGAATGGTTTCATATGAATGTCCTTTGATACCCCACAGGAATACCAAGAATTTTCCATCACAGAGCTACGCAGCGACCACACTGTGGGTTGTCTACAGGCAATAGGCTCATTTTGAAGGTTATGCCCTCTCATTTTTGTTCTCTTCTGAAACTGGAAAGGGGTCTTGAGGCAACTATTAGAGTTGAGTGAACTGAAAAATGACTGGGGGAAAGGAACAGAGGCCCTGCATGAGATTTGGTGATATCGTTATCTGCGTTATGTCAGTCTGTTTTAGATTTGTTTCCAGCTGGGTCTCTCAATATTATTGTCTATGTCAGGATGAATGAATGTCAGGAAAGAGTCCAGATATCATCCAGGCACCAACAATGACTCTTAATCCAATATATAACAAGACCATGAGTGGGTGGGAGCCTATACTGTATGTATGCATATGTGTTGAGGCAGCAGGGTAACGTCTTTCACCTGCAAGACCAGGGTTCAAACTCTCGTGGTAGCAAGCAGCGATTCCTGATGAAATGCCCTTGAGCAAGACACTGACTCCCTACCACCTCCAGGCATGCTGTGCTGTGTTGACCTTGATCTCTGACCACACTGTGATATGAATACTAAATCAAGTTTGGAGGAGGGGTATTTCATTTGCTATCTTGAATCTGATTTACACTACTTAATGGTGAGTAATATCATGAGTTTATGATATTGTGCTTTGTGTGTGTTTATCATTGTGAAAGGAAGTCATGACTTTTTATGGTACAACCCACTTTACACTGCTATTTTTAATTACCTATCAACTCATAAAGGGGAACCATTCGATCACTTCATGATGGTAACTGATGCCATCTGGCAGAAGTTACACACACAAGAGATAATATGTCATATGAAAACATGTTATCGGTGTCAGGGGTTTCTCACAGTGTAGCATACTTCCCAGCACAAGGACAAAACGGTTTGTAGGCTACATCAGAAATGTATTAAAGAGCAACATGGAAGGCTGGTAGTAAATTCTCATTTATTTGAGATTTTGGGATGTATTCCAGTCAACTACAACTAAAGCCAGAATAGAACAACTATTAGCAGCTGTTTTCACTTTTCACCTGTCACAAGAATTGATGATAATAACTGATCAATTGAATAAAGTTGACTTCCTTGCCTCAATCAGAAATCAACTGATGATACCTCTTGTTTACCACAGGAGGGAGCTAGAGTAAAACAGAGGTTATATTCAACAGGGTTCTAGGAACAAAAAAGAAAGCATAAAAGAAAACAGACATATATTTGTGGCAAAAATAGCAGTGCAGGAAACAATGATGACTGGATTCTTACTGTTCAAATGGAAGAAAATACTTCATAATGTTCATCGATACCCTCTTTTACTCGTCGGAACAAGAAGCGCCCACCACCTGTCATCCTCCAGGGAAAGGAGGTGGAGGTGGTGGAATCTTACAAGTCCCTGGGGGTGCACCTCGACAATAAACTGGACACGTCAGACAACACTGATGCCCTTTACAGGAAAGGTCAGAGCAGACTGTACTTCCTGAGAAGGCTCAGGTCATTCAACATGTGTAACAGGCTGCTCGGCATGTTCTACCAGACTGTGGTGGCCAGTGCACTCTTCTTTGCTGTTGTATGTTGGGGAGGTGGCATCAAGGCAAAGGATGCCGACAATCAAGAAAGCTGGCTCGGTTGTGAGAGAGAGCCTGGACAGTCTGGAGGAGGTGGCTGAGGGAAGGATGAGGTCTAAAATCAGATCCATCTTGGAGGACCCATCCCACCCCCTCTGAGATGAACGGGCTGAGAAGCTCCTTCAGCTCCGTCTCATCCAACCTAAGAGCACGAGGGAGCTTCAAGCACTCTTTTGTGCCAACAGCCATCCGGCTGTACAACGCTACCTCCAACGTCAACACCTGAGCCTGCTGCTTTCTTCTCAACCCCCCCCCCCCCCCCCCCTCCCCCCCCCCACCACACACAAACCTACACCTACTCAGACTGCCCTGCTCTTGCCACACACACACACACGCACACACACACACCTTGACCAAATTGCAAAATTGCGCATCTGTATTGCACTAGCTATTATTTCTTGCACTTCCTTGTATATTTTTTTTATTTGTTGTATATGTTTATTTTTTATATAACCTTTATCCTTGTTTATTGTATAGTGACGTGTGCCTCTCTCTTACTTTGTACTGCTGCATAACTGCAATTTCCCCTCAGGGACAATAAAGAGCCATCTATCTGTCTATCTATCCATCTATCCATCTATCTATCTATCTATCTATCTATCTATCCATCTATCCATCTATCTATCTATCTATCTATCCATCTATCCATTTATCTATCTATCTATCCATCTATCCATCTATCCATCTATCTATCTATCTATCTATCTATCTATCTATCTATCTATCTATCCATCTATCCATCTATCTATCTATCTATCTATCATCATCTATCTATCTATCTATCTATCTATCCATCTATCCATCTATCTATCTATCTATCTATCCATCTATCCATTTATCTATCTATCTATCCATCTATCCATCTATCTATCTATCTATCTATCTATCTATCTATCTACTTCTACTACTACTACTACTACTACTACTGCCACCACTACTACTACTACTACTACTACTACTACTACTGCTACTACTAATAGCAGAACTGCTACTACCACTACTACCACTACTACTACTACTATTGCTACTACTACTGTTTTTCATTAGTACTACTACTGCTGTTACTGCTACTACCAGTACTACTACTGACTATTTCCTCTAGTACTATTACTATTACTATTTAACTATTACTATTCTACTGCTACCAATACTACTGCTACTATTAGTGCACCTACAGTTACTGCTACTATTGCTAGTAGTAGTACTAGTACTACTGTTGCTATACTGCTACTATTAGTAGTAGTAATACTACTACTACTACTACTAGTAATAATAATAATAATTGTATTATTTTTGTATAACATAGGTCTTCTGAAAAAGCATAACCAATCAAAACAGAGATTATCTTTTGATAACAAGATTATTATGTGCCAGATAAAAATAACTAAAATAAAAATAACTAGAAAGAACTAGAAAGAAAAATAACTAGTTATCCCACAATAGATTTTATAATAATACTATACAAATGTCAATGACACACTGTAAGTCCCTATAGAAATATTAGAGGAATGTTATAATGATACCATATGAGATAAAACAATACCATGAAGTACTATAAGGTCATTAGATTTGATGCCACTGAGTACCATAAGGTCACTATAAACTTAAAATTGATTACACTAGTGAACAGACACAATATAAGTCCCTGTAGGAACATTTTAGGAACATTATAGTGATTTTTTCTCGTTAGGGCTATAACCTGACCGCAGCTTTAGAAATAAGAAGTCCCCTGAAACGCTGTAACCTAATCGATCGCCGAGCAGAGGCAGGCAGACTGAGTCCACACTGGGTGATCCGTTTCTCTGTGTCAGAGGGCTGCTTTCCCTGCTTTGAGGGAGATGGAGGAGGAAGTAAATGGTGGATTTAACAACTGTTGCTTTTGCTGAGGAGCCAAACTGCTGTAGACAGCCCGCACTGCATGGCGCATGTCGGGCTAGAATGAAGTCCATTCCAAAGCAAGACATTTAGTCTGGAGCAATGTGCAACTTCATTGGATTACATAAACTCCTGCGTGTTTAAGGTAAATAAAAAAAGAGAGAGCTACAACGTGCGAGTGCATGAAACGGCTGCCTGTGTTGAACAACCATTATGTTGCTGCTGTAATAACAACAGCCTAGGGTACAGCCATTTATTATTATCCGACTGGCAATACAGCCGCTCCAAGGCTGCTATAGTCTTGGAGCGCCTGTATGTGCCCATATAGAAGCGCATGTCTGCAGCAAGGGGATACAAGGAGCGTCTGTCTGATAACATGTCAGACGGGCTCTGCCTAGACTGCGGTGATCGGATAACCTGTTGAATTGCAGCTGTCAGTCAGTTCCTTGCCAGGCAGACAGCACAGCCCGCAAAAATCAATTAACAGAATAGAAATGCCACTGCCTTGTCGCAGTAACAACAAACGGTTGATGGTTATTCCCAGGGATGTAACATAGTAGTGGAGGATAAAAGCACCTTACACCCAGTTAACCCACCTTTTAATTTGCAAAATACAGTTTACCCACCTCCCCCGGGCTGATATAAATCTTCATAGCCTAAACCAAAGGTAAATCATATATGATGTAAGATAAATGCGAACAGGGTATTTCGTGGGGGAATAAATTAATGATTTTGTAAAAAAAAATATTGAATTGCTGGATAATTGATTCTTTTAAATATTGGCACGTGAAATGTTTCATGACAATCACCACCTGGAGGTTATACAGTAGTTTATCCACCGTTTTTTTAGTTTTTTTTTTACCACTACATCACTAGTTTTTCACATTGCCCGCCCTAGCAGGTAAAACGCACGGAGTCCTGCCTGTGCGATGTTATGAGTCACATCTTCACTCAGTAGCTTTTCAATATTGCCTACCCACGATGTTCCAATCCCTTGGTTGTTGAAAATAGCTTGGCTGCTCCCTGCCTCTTTGGCTAATTCCTTAGGAACCGGTGGATCCAGTTTGATCCATCCCTCTCTCTCTCTTTCTTTCCTTTAACAACTTGTTGAGTCTTTCCTCCTGGTCTGCTCCTGTAAGCGTATTGTGTAAGACGTAGCAAACAGTTGTCTAACTTTACTCCTTGCGAAATGCCTCATGTTTGAACCAAATGTCTAGAGCTTGATGGGAAAAGGTGTCGGTGTCGAAGTGGAAAAGTTGACGGACGCGCACAGAGGAGGGCGACGAGGCACCAACAGTAACCTGGAGGATAGATGCGCGCCTCCTGAGCTTTTCTCAGTTTTGATGAGCCTGCTCAGAGTTATTGATCAGCGGGGCTATTCCTCTCATTTGGCTTTTATGAAGCAGGGCTGTCATTCATTCATTAAAATCATTAGGGTGATTTTTCCCCCTCATCTATTGATGAGAGATCGTTGTGTCTAATAGGTTATTTTGACAATTTGCATTTTTAAAGGGAGGTGGAGACAAGTTACCCCCCCCCCCCCCTCCTTGAAGGAGATCACCAACTACAGCAATTGCACAGGGGAGACACTTAAAGGTAAATATATGAATCAACTTTTTTCTTGTTTGTTTGCTTTCTGTCTTTCTTATTTTGCTTTCACACTTGTGTTATTTCGAAGATTAGCCTGTAGAATTATACAGCACTCAAAGCAAATGGCTTTCAAGCTTGACAGAAGTTGCCCAAAGTTTGCCCAAAGTGCATAGGCTTGCCCAATTAAGAGCTTATAGACTATTTTGCATTTTGTAACCATCTGTCAGATAGATTACCCTCTTTTTGTTCGACAGGGAATTACCATTAGAAAATAGTTAAATCCAAGCAAACTATCTGAATGACGATCTTAGGGCCTTCTGTCAATTGCACCTGTAGATGTTTCACTGTCAAAAGTTTCTTCAAGGAGAATTTAGAGCCTTTTCTTCAAATTCAAACCAGTAAAACCAATCAAATAAATATTCTTCAATGAACCCAACAGTTATGCTGTAGCATATTACAAATTGCAGTTGTGTGATCTGACACTGCAATTAATGCACAACTCTATAACAATTGTTGGTAATGAAATGCTACTGTAAGCCACATCATTTTTATACGTTTACTGCATAACAGTTGATCTGATTTACAGTAGCATTAGCAACAATTATTGGAGTCCTCTACACAAGGTTGTCAATTAGTGGGTCAATAGATAGAATCATGGCAAATACACCCACACTCTTTAGCCTGCAAATCATGCTGGTTCATGGAAATTAGAAAATTAGTATTTTATGTTCCACTAAGTACCCAAGACATCCTTCAAGGTGCTTCGAAGAACCAAAACAGCAATGGGATTCTTTGAGAAACCCTAATGGTCATTCAGGTATTTTGATCTTTGAGGCACCCCAAGCTTTGTTGAAGCACTCCTGAACAACCACTAATCTATACTGTTGGATATTATCAGCATGGCCTTGTACTATATGTGGTTTATCATTAATGTTTAAATAAGGGTATGCATTTGAAAAAAAGGGCATGTGTCAAATTTTTATGCTTGCAGACAGTTGCAGACAGTCGTGTTTCATTTTATTTCAAGCTGGAACACCCACATGTGCACGTGCACTTAAGCAGGTGATTTCCAGAGATAGCTCAATCTGTACAGTCATATTATACAGGAGCTGCCGCTTTCTCTTTGCCTGAGTAAGCCTCTTATTAAGTTCAATGAGATCACTGTCTGACTGGATTTCTTTAAAATTTACGTTGTAAGTATGCTGCATGATAGACCAATTTTGTATACAATGTCTAAAGGGAATTCATGTCATTTTCTCTTTCTCTTCCTTTTTTTTTTTTTTTTTTTTTTTAAGCATTACAGCCATTAGTGTCATTGCAGTTAGTGGATGTCAGTCTTGTGTTATAATTATAATTACACATATAATTTGAATTGCCTGTAAAAATCACAATGGAATAGGAAGTTTATGTAGTAAAATTAAACTTAAAGCAAATATGTGAAGCACTAATAATGTTGAATTGGAAAATGCTTAGACTCTTGTAATGTGTTCACTGCCCGATAATAAACCTATACATGTATATGTATATATATATATATATAAACTTTGACATATGTATATATATTTGGTATTGTAGCAAAAAATACAACACTCACATTTTGTATTTAAAAAGTTAAATCTGGACTAATCAAACTTTACCGGTGCTGGAAGTAAGCACCTCCCAAGCAATGGATCATTTAGTTTTCGCTACCTAATATATTTTCTGAGGACCTGAAACTGCAGCATGGCTGTTCACATGTTTGTTTAAATAGCCAATAGGGTAGCTGGCTAAATATACTTGCTACTTCTCTAATAAGCAAGATGTGCAGCCCATTGACTCTATTGTAAAGCACTTCTGAATCTAAAGCTGTGTAGAGGTTGTGAACAGTGTAGCTAACTTATTACTTTTTCAAGTGATTCTGTGAGTTGATTATCAAGTGTCTTGTATGGGCGAATCCAAATATCAAGGCTCATATTTTGTGGTGTTAATACTTGATAATAGTTGGTTCTATTGCTCTGAAACTTTTTCAAAAGCTTTTTTGTTGCATGGTTTTAATTTGACAAATGGCACAGCTTTTGAAATACAGTAATTTCAAAGTTACAATTGACCTTGTGGTGCAATAAAGAGAAAACTAGGAACCACACGTAAAAAATGTACGAACATAATATTTCTCTTTGATCCCTGCAGCGCTCCCAAAGCGATGGAAACGGAGGCCTCTGATGGCTACTGTGCTAGTAAGTCCTCTCATCTCTCATACATTCAGTGCAAATAGGCCCTTCTTGACCCGTTGACTCGAGATACAGGATGAATGGAAGGATTAAAATGCCACCATGTCCTTAAAAGGATGTTTTTTGCCCAAAGATAGATGTGTGTATGTACAGTATGTATGTGTGCATGTGTGTGTATGTGTGTACGTGCCAGGGTAGATTTCTCTCAGCTATTATTGGTAGTGACCATACTTATATCATACTTGTATGATAAGCACTACAATCACATTATGTAATTGACAAGTTCCGATTTCTGGTATCTTTTGTGTGTGCTGCTGCTGCATATTTTTTGTGTATGTGTACTGCGTGTGTGTGTGTGTGTGTGTGTGTGTGTGTGTGTGTTAGGAGAGGATGAACCGAGGCATAGAACATCATCATCACATTTCCTTCACCATTTTGATGCGATGGCGATCCAAAAAAGTGCAATCACAAGACACAAACATTGCAAGGGATTTTCCCCCTAGCACAGAGCTTTTTCCTGTTCACCCCTTAAAGGTAGAGACAACGGTGCATTAGCAACATCCTGTTGAATGCGACAGATACTGGATATGCACTTTGTGGTGCTCCATTGCCCTTTGCTGGTTTCCTTTGGGCAGGTCTCTCATAGTTCTTCCCTTGCCCTCCTTGCGTCTTGCTTATGTACGCATATCTGAAAACAGGTAGCTTGTTGTTGATGACATCAGTGGGGACTTTCAGGTCTCCATTGGGGGTTTGTGCCTGTAGGAACACTTGGCAGGCGTAGTAGTGGTGGCGGTGGAAGAAGAAATGGAGGCTCCTCCTCTCCCAGTCCATCTGTGGGCCGCTTCTGAAATGAGAGTGTTGGAACAAGTAATAGGTTTGTTCCATTAGCATGATGTTGTTGGAAATACAAATCACTGTGGACTATAACAGTTTTGACCCTCATAAAAATGTCGCCATCACCGAAGTCCCACTTTTTTACTGCACGCTTGATGCACATTTATTGCACTGCTGCTTCACTCCAGAAGCGGGGAGTAGACGAATGGTTTGTAAAATTGTGTTTTTGATTGTTTATAAGCCATCAGAAGGCAGAAATGTTGCCAGCCACAACGTTTCTATTGCACCACCGATTTTGCTGTACTTGATAAATTTCAAGGAAGAGCTGCTTCCATAGCTGCTTCAGTACTAATGCGGGATACATTCAGGATGAAGGACGTCTTCAGTGGTCACTATAGAAGTTACTATAGATTCTTCACAGATTTCAGTGTTTTCACTGATTTCAATGATGTAGATGGTGGCAGACCTTCATCTGCAGTAATAGACAGATGTCAGCACTTAAGACTGTGCACAACACTGTAGGTGACTAAAGGACTTGCTCTGCTTTGTTAGCCAGAGAAGCATTTTCATCCTACAATATAGCGGGGTTATTCCCTCAGATGGTATATATTGATGCCCTCTATAACTTGCAGCAAATGTCAGTGAACACTTTTGGGATAAGGTCAAACTGTAGGAAGGAGTATAAGATCTCTGTGCTTTACTTTACACCTGTTAAACATGTGACTGACGCTTACACCTGAGTCTGACACACTAATCACATACTTCTTTCTTGTATGTCTGCTATCCATCTTTTTCCTTTGCTACTGTGTCGGTTGTGTGTGTGTGTGTGTGTGTGTGTGTGTGTGTGTGTGTGTGTTTAGGGAGGTTGAGGGTTTGACAGGAAAAACCAGATCCCACACTGTGTATCCAACAAGCCAGAACTAAGGGCTTTATCACTCAGGGAAAGAATCTTGTACAGTTCCTCACACTTTCTACATTTGTATTAAGCCAGTTTCTGCGTATCCATTCATTTCTGCTGTATCGCAAACAGGCAGCTGGAGCTTCACCTTTGTTTAATTTAGATTTTTTTTGTCGTACCATATTGTCGATGACCCTCAACGCCATTTAAAATAATTGAAAAGTGTTTTGAAAAAAAGGAAATTGCATAGATTCCTGAAAGATGACTTTTTGGAGATGCAATGCTTTTATTTGGCATCAGTGATGAACTCAGCGTACTATTCTTACTTCGCCAACAAGTTTAGTTTTATTTTTGCTATGTGTATGCATTTGTTCCTTTTCTATTTGCGAGTGCATTAAATTATCCCAATTTGGTGTATTACTCAAAATGTCTTCCGCCAGTCGAGCTGCCGCCATTTTCTATCCTGATTACTGTTACTGATCATACAGGATTGACTCAGCAAATGAGGGGCACAAACACCAAGCAAAGTTCTGATTCTGACTGTGTGTGTGTGTGTAGCATGGGTGTGTGCATTTGTAACCTTATTATGCTAGTACATACCATATTGGCCAAAAGTTTTGTTTTCTGACATTAAAAAACACGTTAGCTTGGTTGTCATCTTGAAATCTAAATGTCAGAGGATTGACAGTTGAACATGTGAGGGAACGCACAATGTTCACATGCTCAAATACGAGTGCGTTTGAGCATTATAAGCAACCATCAAACATATCGCAGCCGCCTCTATTTCCTGTCATTATTATCTTCACGTTCAAACACAAACATTGATGAGAAAGACTATCTATGACGTCTTTCTTTGTTAATTAAAAAGACACCATATTGCATTACTCCAAAAATTACGATAGTTTTATAACTTGGGTTTCTTTTGCCAAATGTTAAGAACCGTATTTAGCTCGATCATTTCATTCTTTCTAACTATGTCGAAGTGTTAAAAGCTTTGACAGAAGGTTCTAGTTGTAGTATCTTGACCCAGACGATCCAAAACCATTGGTTTACTGGTGAGCCATGGCTGCCATGGTGCTGTGTCAGTGTCTGCTACAGTAATGGAAAATCCTTCATGACAAATCTGGGCCACTCCTGTCTCCAGGACAGCATTGCCAAGGGATAGCCAGCGTCGGTCACCTGAGATTTCCTCCAACCCCGACATGTGCAACCCGAGCCTGAGCCCAGGGATTGTGTCATGGACCACGTCTCCCAGCATGCCTCACTCAGCAGGGCCACCACACAATGGAACAATACCACTGAAGAAGCTGTCACAATAAGTGGAGCTCTCACAGCGGGAGGAGATCTGACACATTTTTCCTTTTCATCCATGATGAATCATTGCAGATATATTCAACAGCAACAAATTGCGACAAAGTTTAATTTGAAAATATTTCAGATCACATGCAGAGCACAGACCTTCAACTTCCATAAAAAATGTCCCAGTTAAAGCCATTACTACATCCATTCTAGATACATTTGACATTCTGGTGTCACCATCTCAGGTGCTTTCCAACACTTTTGAAAAGATTTAGTGCTGTTAGCAGTGAACAGCGGCATAGCTCACTGTGGTTCCTAAGGGATCTGACACCTGGGTCAGTGGGGGTGTTTGCCTCTTGCCACTGCATTGTTCAGGTGACCCTGATGGGGCCGGGGTGTAACGGGATAAGGGATTGGTTAGCTCTCCCTCCGAGTGGACACAGGGCTATCCATGGCCTGGGCTGTACAGGCTGCTGAGAGGACGCAATCCGATCCACATCCACTGGACCCCATAGGCTCCCATAGGTGTATGATGGCAGTTTAGCCAGCAGCTTTGACCATTCTATAGTGTGACCTCCACAGTGACCATTCAGGTCCAGGGGGAGATCTGAGAGGCTTCACCTTTTTAATGTGAAAAAACAAAATGCTTGCACAAAGCTATATTATTTGGGCACAGGACATGCTCAGCCTAGACATTTTACTTCTATATACTTTTCCTTTTTAAGAAATGATAGTTTATTTTATGTACTGGGACACCCCAGTAAATATACCAACTATAGATTTGGGAGAAACAAGTAGGGAAACAATATCATCATCACCCTTTTGACATCACTGGTTCAGTGACTTGAGGGCTGTTCTACATAGCAAGACACCGGATAAAGCAGGCTTATTTCAGTGAGTCAGGTTTATTTTCTGGGAATTTGATTCCACAAAGCAGGTATAATTAAGCTTGAGCTAAATTACCATGGAAACGTATGCATCCAGACTAGCCTGCTCCTGGTCAGGCTAATTGTTGGTTTCAACTCTGGCTTAACCGGTGTTACAATCCTCCGACCCGACTGAAATGTGTTTTCCCCAAAGCTGCAAACGCTCCCTGATTGAGGGTTATGAAGTTTTCTCAAGCCATAGAGAAAAGTTAAAACATTCAAATCACCAAGTTGGAGTTCTGAGGTTTTTTTTTCACATGACAACAGGGATGTCTGTGCTGTGTTGTACAGTGCAGTGAAGATTGCAGTGTTGCTATCTGTCTCCCAGGTAACGGCCAATGCTCTCCCAGGAAGGACAACTCGAGAATGCTGGCAGACCTGTCGACATCCAACGGAGAGGCAGCACCTCAGGGTCCTAGCTCCCCCAGTCGTAAGTGTTTAATCAATAGAAACACGTTTGTGTGGAAGGGCATGCACACACACTCACACACACACATCCACACACACACTAGGGTTAGACCAGTGTATTATGCCGATCTTGGTCTTTTATTAAAAATCTGATATTGGCCAGTCACCTGCAGTATGATGGAGTTTCGTCCTCACAGCTAGTCAATATGTGTTATTGATATTATGTTTATATCAGATGGCTGACCAGAGAAATCATTCCTGTGTGTTGTGGGAGGATTTTATTCAACAGCTTCAGGGGTGGCAGCCTGTAACATATGATTTATATATTTTTATTTTTATATTTTTAATTCATTTTTATTATCTTTTCACTTTAATTGTTCAATGTTGGGTTTTTTTGTAAATTAATTCTGGGGCCTAATGCACCCCAGAGTTTCACCCTACCATTGAATAAGGTACGGTGGGTCACGCTGCCTTAGCGAGCTGCTAACCCATCTAAAGAATTTAATTATCCTGGGTTTCAATGAGTTTTACTGTCACCTGGTGGTCTATATGCTGTTTCAGAGGCTGTGGCAGGAATACAATATATTGAATATCAGAAAAAATATAATATTGGCTTTCAAAAACCCATATCAGTTTAACCCTAAAACACACACTCACACACACACAGGCACACACATTCACACAAACAGACACACACAAACTTGTTTTATGTAATTTGCTGTCATTTGAGGATACAGAGCGTGAGCAGTTACTAGTGAGAGTCTCAGTGTACCATCCTGCCCCTTCTCAGAAGTGTTGCTTGGTTCGTTTCCCTCTGCTGAATGTCTCAGATTAACTTTAGCCATGTCACCGTGAAGTAGTAAAGTGAGAAAAAGGGGAAACTAAGTGACAAAAGGAGAGCAGAGGGAGGTGAAAAAAGTAAAGCTTGTTTCCTACAAGTTCAGAGATACAGGGAGGCGTGTTAGACTGTGGTCCCGCAGGGAGATACTCTTCACTGATAAGAGCTGTTGTCATCCTGGAGGTTGCCTAACACGATTTGCTTTCTATTCTGTTGTTACAAAAGACAGGCAGCATCTTCTGATGAAAGTAATCAGGGAGCGGTGTCACATTTCAGTCGCACGTCTTGAACTTGCCAGCTTGGAAACAAACAGTAGTCAATAGTCAATAGTCGTGGTTTTGTGCTTTCTGTCCGGTATGAATGGATGGTAGGAGAGCAGAATTACACCCTTTAGCCGAGGTGACAGTTGAGATGGTAAGATAGCCACAATGTAGAACGTCCTCTTTAGAACCACATGTTGCTTGTCGTCCAGAAATTGTGACCTTTAACCAGGATTTTATGGGGATTATGGGAAACCCAGATGTCTACTGCACTCGCTCTAGCTATCAAGAATACAGGGGCAGTGCATCTCCCTGTTTTCGGTGTTGCTGTTGTCGCAGCAACCAATTCAAATTTAGCCTCCTCTAAATGCATATCACTCCTGCAGGAGAAAGATGTAAACATGTGAAGAGATGAATAGTGAGGGTGTTCAGGTCTGCTCCCTGTTGCCAGGATACAGCTTTGGAAGACAAAGCTCGATCGTTAGGTGGTTATTGGGAGAAGAGCTCCTTCAGTACAAACTGCGGCACAGGGAAAAAACTGGCTTGAGAATGCTGTGGCTTTGTGGCGGTGACAAAACAAGTATTCGGTTAATGGAGCCTCAAAGCCTGAGGGGACAAGGATGTGGGTGCATGGGAGGCTTCGGTGAAACATTCGCTCACCTTGTGATTATTACGCTCTCAAAACAGGATCGTCAGGATGGGTTAGACTTACCCGGACAGTGTCCAGATCAGGTTCTCTCTTTGTCGAGATTTCAACTGCAGAATATTAGGTTTAGGTTTAAATTGCTGACTGAACTGTATGTGTGCATTGTGGCTGATTAAGAATCGAAGTGGTTGTTGGGACCAGACAAGAGATACAAGGTAATGTGTGTGTGTGTAAGGGGGCGAGTGCATTTTAATATATATATTTTTTTGTGTAAATGGGAGCATGTGTTCCTAATGCCTGGTGACTGATAACTAGAGATAACTGGAGACTACTGGTGGTGAATACTTTCCCGCCTCTACTCACCCACACACACACACTCCTGTTTTGGCCTCACACACACACACACACACACACACACACACACACACACTCTTACCCTCCCGTCCCAGGCAGCCTCCCACTGCCAGCCAGTTGTTACGCCACAGTGCCTCAGACACTCCCCTCCTCCCCAGGGACAGAGAGACAACCAGGAACCAGCCTGGCCTGTTTCTCTCTCTCTCTCCCTCTCTCTCTCTCTCTCTCTCTCTTGCTTGTCTATCACGCGATATATCACACCGCTATCCCAGTCCATTTTAATCCAGTTCATCTCAGGCTAACCCTGTCAACCCACTCTATCCCAGTCCAACCAACTCCATCCCAAATCCAACCTAGTCCAACACAGGCCAACTAATTCCAAAACAGACCAACCCAATCCATCCCAGACCAACTCCATACAGTCCAGGTCAGTTCAGCCCATCCTAGGCCAACTCAGCTCAATCCAGTCCAATTCAATCCAATCCAGACTAGCCCAGGCCACATAATTGGAGTAGTGCATGGAAACTGTATAGAACTATGTTTGTTTGTGATCCTTCACCTCCACCCTTTAGTTTATGGTAACAGTGACAGTGATGTATGGTAGAGTAAAGTTAGCTGTCTACAGTACCTTTCACATGCATACAATGAATGTACAATAGATGAGTTAAGCATTTGAGAATTGTCCACTGTAGAATTGCCTTTTTTTGTTTTCCATTACAGAACCCACAATTAAGCAGGAGGAAGAAACAGGAGAGGAGGCTGAAAACAGAAGCACGGCACCAGAGGAAATGGGCCAAAGTGGGGAGGAAGGACTGGGATTGGAGGAACCCATGACTGACAGCCCAAACAACCTACAGGATGAGATATCTGGGCTAGATGGAACAGCTGATGCAGGAAATCGACAACCAAATGGTACCCCCATTTCAGTTTAGTTCGTTTACAAAAGCCAAGAAAAAAAATGTAATATCATGAAGAAGCAGTATAATAGTTGCCAGTTTTTGCATGAACATGTGCCTTCACAATCCATACAATATTTTATTTCTTTCAGATGAGTTTCATGACTGAAATCAGGACGTTGTGTATGTTTTTCTGGCTCGAGAGTGAGTCATAAATTGTTTTGTTTTTTTTCAACAGTGGGTGTGGAGTGCTTTCTGCTGTTTGTTCAAAGACAATAGCTTACACTTGGAATCATTATCAGGGAAAAAAAAAAATCCCTGGAATCCCCCACAACCTGTTCCCAAGCCCTTCAACTGACGCCACTGCTCTGGTCGTCACAGCATTAGGATCATGTTTCTCTTTTCCAAATGGCTGCAGATCATAAGAGTTGCCACTAGTAGAGAATTGTGCTGTATGTAGTTGTGCATGGTGCAAATAAGAGCAGATAGGGAAGTGTGTAATGGACTGCATCATCATGCGGTGTGAGAACAAAAGCATTGGTCCACATGTATCAAGATTGCCAGAGTAGGGAGATGAAATATGGTCATAGTGATTGAATGGTCACAGGGTGTATTTGTGCTGATAGTTGACAATCTTTATCCATCTCTCATAATCAATTAGATTAAATGTAATTTAATTCAGTTCATTCTGGTTTCTGAGGCCTGACATATGAGAATATTTCCATTTCCAAAGCCTTTTTCAGGGCTAATACACTGCATGACTAATAATGGTCAGATTAGGAATGGAGACACCCCAGTTATAAGTGTCCTAAGTGTGTGATGAGAGACTATGCGCATAAAACCACACACACACGCACACACACACTGACACATACACACACAAACACCAAGGGTAGTGTGCTACAAGGGTGGAGATGTGACTCTGCAACATCAGCCAGCAGCAGTTATAAATGTCGTGAATGCACAGTGTAAAGTATAGCTCAACTAAATGGCGCCGCTTCATTATCGCTAACTGATAACATCTTGAACATCCCGAGATAAGGGTTTTCAGTGTAACAGCAATACTGTACATGCTTCCAACAATAATAACAATAGTTTCCAGTTTTTCAAAATGGAAAATAGGTTGCTTATCCTTTTGAAGCTTTACATTCAACAATTATTTTGAATTATTTTGTTCCTTTGTTCCTTTGGTTGATACAGAAAGTGGGTCCAGAGAAAGTCATGCAGGGACATTTTGACAGCTGAACCAAAATTCAAAATTGATGGCCCTCTTGGCGTTTCAAGTGTTAAATGGTTTGGATGTGCCTCAGGGTCATTTCTGCATGCAGGGGGACAGTGTCAGCTGTCAATTACAGAGAAGTAATGTCAACGTCAGCCAAGACGAATGTGGCATTGACTCCCTTTGTCTCCCTCTTTCAGGGGACAGGCCTTTCCAGTGCAACCAGTGCAACATCACGTTCACCCAGAAGGGAAACCTGCTGCGACACATCAAGCTGCACACAGGCGAGAAACCCTTCAAATGCCCCTTCTGCAACTACGCCTGCCGACGACGCGACGCCCTCAGCGGCCATTTGCGCACTCATTCAGGTCAGACTCTCCTCCTCTTCCTCCTCTTCCTAGTTCACTTCAATCACTCAAAGGAGACTCGATTTCATCATAGTCGCTTTAGAGACAAAAAAATCACCCATGATGTGTACCCAAGCAGGGTGTCCCCATAACATTGTTAACCCTAAAATTGTCTTTGTAGGGTTTCCAATGCTTGGATTTATTGATAGTGGTACATCGCCATATCAGGCAGATTCAGTACTAATATACTTCCTTAATATTATATAGTAAAATGCTATGAGTGCTTCTTGTTTTGAATGTAATCAATAGAGCAAAGATGTCTCAGCACTAAAATGCACTTTTGGGAAGCCAAACCTTGTCCCTATGCAGAAAACGTATACTGCAGGAAGCATGTATGAGTCAGTTGCCTGTTTCAGCATAAAGCCTCTGTTTGTGATTGGGTTTGCTTTTTTTTTTTTACTTCGACCATTTTTCAAGATACCATCTTTAGGCTTTTTCAGTACTATGGTTTCACCTCCATAATGCTCTCCTGAGATATGTATTTCTCCTGAGGCTTTTGAATAGATCAGTAGATGGCTTGTGTTAACTGGGAACTGTGAACTGTGTGCTTATGTCAGCGCTAGCAGGGCTTTGCTAGCCACAGTAGCCACACGTGCCTGTAGCTGACTGTCTCATACGGTATTGTTGGATAGATGCAGCGCCGGGGCTTTTTTTAGTGTGTGTTGTAGACAGCTCTGTGAGAGCTTTGTGGTTAGGAACCAAGGACGCACTGTTCCAAGTTGCTCGACTCACTTAGGAGGAAACTCTCTGTGTCTATTGAGAGACACACGGGGAGTGCTGGCTGGCTGTCTTAGCTGTAACCCACTTTCTTATCAGAAAGGATGTGCTCCCCTCTCTTTTGAAATACGGGTCAGACAGTACCCTCGTTTCTGCCCGTGATGACCTCACCGGGGTTACTCATACAGCGTTTTCTTTGAAGGTAGAGGCATCTGAGTAACAGCCGAAGCAGACAGAGATACACACATGCAAACACACACAGATGTGCACGCAAACACACATATGCACCGTGTGTGTGTGTGTGTTTGCGTATCTCTGTCTACTTCAGTTGTTGCTCAGGTTGTTGTAGGATTGCAGCATCTGTTGCATCTCTTGGTACTGTATCTATTTCTCCACATCTGTCTTCCACGATCAACCATGACCTGTTTCTCTTTCACTTCCTGTTTTCCTGCTAAATGTTTCTTTTTTTTCCCCCCGCTACAACCCCCCCCCCCCCCCCCGCCCCCCTTTTCAGAGGACATCTTTTTTTTTTTTTTATTACATTTCCAAGCATTTACATTTTATGTAAAGCCTCTGAAGTGAAGTGAAAGGATGAAAGGGCTAATCAAGCACAATCCAGACAAACAAGCATTTTTCAGTAAAAGCATATGGGTCTTAAGTTGCTTCTGTCCTACCTGAGTCAGTCAGGGAAGAATGTGAGGAATTTGGATGTAGTATAGGGGAGTTGGGCTGTCATGACGCTCTCCCACGTAAAAGTTCTTGGTCTGCCTGGTGCTGCAAACCTGGCAACCCCGACCTGGTGCCTTGCCAGGGTAACAGGTGTAGCACCGAAAGAGGGAAGTAAAACGTGGAGAAGAGAAGTTAGGTATGGAAAAAGACGATAAGAGAAGAGAAATAAGTAGAACGAAAGGGTGGCGGAACAAAAGGGTGTTTCGCTTGACTGCCATTCTTGAGGTTGAATGTTTCACTGGAAAAATCCCTTTTCCAGCAGGACTGAGCATAGTCGATTGGTGAGATGATAGATAGATAGACTATGCATTATCTGAGAGGAAAGGATTGCACATTGTGTAAGATAAGAGGGCATTCAGTAGAGCGAGTTCCCGTTTATTAGCCAAATTCAAGCAGCCAAGTGAGTCTGAGTGCACAGACAATTTGCATGAACAAGAATAGCAGCTGAAAGGTGAATTCTTTAGCTCCGTCCAACATCTGCACAAGGTCATGTGTGGGTGGTCTGGTAAATAAGAAAAAAGTATTGAAGACAGTGTCAGTTTGGTTTGTGTGTGTGTGTGTGTGTGTGTGTGTGTGAGCCACAGAGGGAAAGAGAGTCATATTTGATTAGACTTGTGAGTTATTCCCACTCTGCGGTCTACTCCACCTTTGTATTTTCACCTCCGGAAAGCGACGAAGTAAATTATTTCCATGATGACGCTTCATTGAAAGGTTCTCTCTTTCACTACCCAGAATAAATATTACTGTTATGGCCCTTGCTAGTACTCCACCTACTCACACTTTAGAAATATTGAAACCCTTTGTCATTAGTTTTGTCAACTACTCAGAAAGAAATAAAAGAACTGTAGTTTCAGTTGCTGCTAATTGCCTGTCATTCATAGACCACAACAAAACTGAATGGCAGATCCACCAGATAACCTATTACCATTCTACATGATTTACTCAAAAAGTGCTTGCTGATGGAAGATGGACCATGCAGGCTACGTCATTCTGTAACTAGTGGGTTATATTTCACAGACTTCAACGAAAATGTAATTCACTGGAGAAATGCAACCCAGGAATATAGAATATAAAGGGAATATACAATATGTTTTATAAAGGTTTTGTAGTTGTACAATAGTACAATATAGTTGTTGTACAATATAGAAGCAATTTTAAAATCTAAAAAGGAAACACACACCATCCCTTTTATGTGAGAATGAACTAGCGTGTGTGTGTGTGTGTGTGTGTGTGTGTGTGTGTGTGTGCGCGTGTGTGTGGGCTACCGCCTCCCCATGCCTCAGAATGAAACATGTTTGGTTTCTCTCTTCTCACGGCGACCAGAGCACTGGATCATCCACACAGCTTCTAGTAATAGCTAGTCACCATTATGAACTTCTTACTTCTTACAAGATTGCCTCATTGGTGTCAGGTTCACTCAGTTCACTCATCCAGTCCCTTTGAGTCATTACATTCGCTTTGAGATCATTCTAATACAGGAGACAGACTTCTTTTCTCTGTCGTGTCTGGTTTCACTTTAATATGTTGCAAATTAATGTGTTTGAAAAAGTTGTTGTTGAATTTGTTGTAATTAAAACACTCAAAATCATTCATGACTTGATTTAATTTGGTTTGGAAGAAAAGCATTTCAGTAGTGCAGTAAGCTATGTGTGAATAAGCAGTGGGCTGGGCTAGGGTGGGGTGTGAGGGGTGGGTAATGAAATTAGCAGGGAACATGGTGTAGCAGCAGTGGATGCTCATCATAATTCATTTGACAATTATACATCAAGACATGTTTTTAAATGGGCTACCTTTTTTAATAATGATAAACGTGATTGATTGATTAATTGATTCATTGATTGATTCATTGATTGAGTGAGCAAGCAATTCAAATGGATGGATGGGCTAATTCCTTGACTGAGCAGATGTAAAGGACATCCTCCGCTTATCTTCCCACCTGGGCAGGTGGGAAGGACTGGAATGGAAAGGAAACAACAGAATGAATCATGCTCCACCTCCATAACTGTTTGACATTGGAGTTAGTTTCCTACCACCACCATGGGATGCATGATCAGCTTCCCTTTTCACTCATGCTGTGCAGTCTGCCACAGCAGTGGGAGTTAGCTTTATGTTCCAGAGAATAAGGCGTTGAGATGCAGACTTTCTGGCGCAATTATCTGTGAGTATGTTGCCTACACCTTCTCTTTTTGTCTGGCAAGTTGTGTGGGATCCTCTACACTAGTAGTGGAACATCCATGATCTCAGAGGTTTGCTCTCGATTCGTTTGTAGTACTGTTTCTTCAAAGTGTTCACTACTACGCACTGTCTGCAGGTTGCATCATCCCAGAGGATGTTGCCCACTTTCTCTGTCTGCGCACTGATGAATGAAATTAATCGGCTTTCCCTTTAATGTCCTCTCACTTTTAGTTGGCAAACCACACAAGTGCAACTACTGTGGCCGGAGTTACAAGCAGCGAACATCACTCGATGAGCATAAAGAGCGCTGCCATAGTTATATGCAGAATGTTGGCATGGACCCAACCACCAACACCGGCCCTTACCCAGGTAAATATGAAACCACAAGGACAGTGGTCCGATAGGTAACGAGAATTATAGTAGGATAAAACAGAATGCACCTCCACACTGAATTCATCACGAGCAGTCCACTCACACAGGCTCAGTTCTGTTCAATGTAGCACTTTTGCCCAGTGTCTTGATGTCCCCATGATTTAACACTCCCACCCTTTCTCTTCCCCCTCTCCTCCTTAACCCTTCTAGATGAGGCCCTTAAAGAGCCGAGGACCATGGCAGAACCCAGCACCATGGCTACCTTTGATCGGCCGCCCGTCATCGAAAGGCTGCAGAGCAACGTGGGCAAGAGGAAGAGCACCACCCCTCAGAAGTTTGTGGGTGAGTAAATCAGCCCAGCCAAGGCAGTCAACTGATATATCCACAGCATTCACATACACCTGTAGGTACCTGCAGATGTTGTCAGTGAAGAACAGTTTGATTTATTGATTGGAGTTGTTTAGTTTGCCCTCATTTCCACTCCACAACCACACTGACAATAAGCTAAGGGATAAGACTTTTGTGAAATTGCATCCCAACAGTTGCAGAGAGCTTTGCCTTTTATGATGAGGGTCAGCTAGTCTGATGTGGTGCTGGAGGTTAAAATGATTTAGTTGCAGAGAAATCCGGCCATTCAGAGTATTGTGACTATGGTATTTACTTCAGCAGTCTCAAGCTCCGTGTGAAATAAAGGCATTGCTTGTCTGGACAGAGACAGATGAACCTGATACTTAATTGAGCAAAGTAGTATATTGTAATATGTACTGTACTGTTACACAATAGTCCTATCCTGCTTGTGAGCACAGACAAGTTGTTTCTTTTTTAAATTTTTGTCTATTAAGTTTTATTTACCACACTATTAGACCGAGAGGAAGAGATTGAGCAAGCAACAGCGAACGGATGACAGAGAAGCAAGGAAATGTTTTTCACTCTGTGGTTAGGTACACCTGTAACTTTGCCATTGCTCTTATCGAGAGAAAACAGCTCACCGCATCCCTGTTCTGGAGGGGTTAAACACTGTACTCGGATGGATGGGGCTTTCCGCCCCATTAGACTTGAGCACACAGCAGAACAGCAGAAAGTGCAAAACATGAAAAACAAGCCCCAAAACATTAATACTATGTTTGATTGACAGGAATGGAGATATTGTTTTTATTTAAAAGACCACACCACATCTACTCTTGCATCTAATGTTTTTCTGTTTGGCATCTTATAGTATGGCATCATCTGGTCAAACTCATTCATTTCATTCAATCAAAGTGCTAATCCATTTCATGCAGGTGAGAAGGTGGTGCACTACAGCTACCCTGATCTAGGCTACGAGATGAGCCTGAAGCATGAGAAGGAGAATGAGCTGATGCATGCCCACATGATGGACCAGGCCATCAACAACGCCATCACCTACATGGGATCGGATCCTCTCCGGCCCATGATCCACCATCCAGGTCCCCCTTTCTCCATCGCTGAGGTGGTGCCTATGGTCAACCCCCTCTTCCACCATGTCCTCCCCCTTGGCCACCGAATGCAGCATCCAGGAAGCCGTGACACCCTGGGACCACCATCACAGCCTCCGCAGCTATCACTGCCTCCTGATTTCCCCAGGCACCCGACCTCCAACGGCCCTACTGCCCTGGCCAGGCTAGGCAAACATCAGCTCCAGCCAGGCCGAGAGCACTCTCCCAGCAACAGCGGACTGGACTCGGCCGACTCAGCTCGCAGCAGCCCCCAGGAAAAGCTGGATTACCATGGGAACAACTCCCTTCCCGGTCCCAAGTCGAGAGCAAATCTGGCGGTGGTCTACACAGGTGACCGGACGGCTGAGGCAGCACCCGTTAGCGGGGCAAGGACGGCCACAGAGAGGTCCGTGAGCCGCGATGGAGTGCGAGTTTTTGGAAAAGAGGGCCGGGAGGAGAGGTCGTTTCAGTGCGACCACTGTCGGGTGCTGTTCCTGGACCACGTCATGTACACCATCCACATGGGCTGCCACGGTTACAGAGATCCACTGGAGTGCAACATCTGTGGTCACCGCAGTAAAGACCGATATGAGTTCTCCTCTCACATAGTCCGTGGTGAGCACACCTTCCAGTAAGAGGGGATGAACAGGAAGAAAGAGAATGACAAGGGAAAGGAGCCACAGTCGCATACTTATCCCCAGACCTCCAGGAATACATAGTTGGATGGTTGAAACAGCAAAAGACAAGTGTAGCACAATCACTGACTTCTTTTTACGCTACTTGTTATGATTCTGAACAATTATATGAAGGTATGGGCCAAAGACACATTTTCTATGTGTTTAATTGAGATGTTTTGGAAAGGAAGGAATTCAAGTTTATTTCTCATAATATTCTGTAATTGTATAACTGAGCAGCTATCAGACTACTTTGAGTAGTTCCTCATTTTAGTCTTGTTTGACACTGTCTCCTCCTAGCACTGTCCTTGTCCCTTGACCATCCTTTTTAAGGACGAGGGCAGGGTGGGATTTTTGACTGACTTGAATTGAAAACCATGAGATCAAACCCATCAAAATGTTTATTCAGTGCACATAGTGGTGAATAAATGTTTTCACTCTTATGAATTCACTGGTTATGAATCCATAAGAATAGAAGTAAAGTCACTGCATTGGATTAAATACAATTTAGTTTCGACGTGAACTAGATAATGATGATTTACAACAGAACTAAAGTAAATGAAGTATTCAAGTAGTTAAAGTAAATTGATAAAGTAAATCTAATATACTATCATTGACCATTTATGAATTCAGTAGCTGTATGTTTTGTATATTGAATTTAGATATTCAGTCTATTATGTTTGCCATGTTGAGTGTATTGAAACAGTTTTTAACACCAAGGCGTGCTATTTAGGTAAACTAGGCTGGTGGCAGTGGCCGTGTTGCACGTGCTTCATGCAGCTCAGTTACAACACTCGATGTTACGGCTCACACGCACACATTGATTTCCCTAAGAACGACGGTGTCTCGCAACTAATGATTTGTTACTGTGCATTCACGCTGCAGCAACTTAGTTGATGGGTCTCTCTATTGTGGGCGTCGCGAGAGGCCCTGATTGCATCTATGTAGTTGTCTCTAAAGTTTTGAGCAGGAAAATTGTATTTTTTTTTTTTGCCGCTTTGGTATTTGGCTTTTATAACAGTACATTATTTTGTTAGCATAGCTAGCAAGTGCTAACAGAACAAAGCTTAGATGAATGCAATCATTCTCCAAGCATCATTTATGAGATGTTACTTCCTGTAGTCCTTTAAATAAAGGTTTTTGAGAACTGGGAAGCTTTGAATCAACTTCTAATCCGTTTTGCAGCATCGACATCTAATTAGCTGTTGACATCTGATGACCATGAAAAGTTCAAGTGTGGCCAACTTTTCTAGGCTGGCAATGTTGTTGACCCTCTACACATCTGGTCACTCACTTGTAAATCATGTTGCTTGCAGTGTGAAAGCACAGATAGAACCATCTCTCATCTTTGCTCGTCTTAGTTTGTTTAAAGCTACTTTGGGTGTCGACAGCGAGAGAGAGAATGGTTTGAATTTTTTGCGAACTTCAAAACCCAGAAATCATGTAACATGATGTCAGTTAACTGTACGCAGTATGCTCATGTTTACTATCCCAGCAGGTCTGGGATTGCTTTATACCAAAGGACACCACAGGGATGAGTGTTGGAGTTTTCTCTAGATGGAGCGCTCTCTTGTTGCTGGAGACAGTATTGTATTTCACTCTTAAGTTTTAATTTGTCACTTCCTGTGGGCGGAGAAGATTTCCAGCCAGTGACCATACCCGACACCAGAATTTAGTTTGGAATCTATGGTTGGGTGGGGAACGCCCTTCTCTGTTGCCGGGTGTAAGACGAGTCTATTTTTACATAACAAGTGTGCTAGCATTTTTTTAGGTGCTCGGGGCTTATTGGAGTGGGATAGATCAACCGTACATATACACATTTTTGCATGTCCGAGCTCAACGCCATCTAGCGTCTCACTGGGGCTAATCCTGTGTATACATCCTCACAGATTCTGCCAGCATCGATGAACCCACAGAGCCCGACTCTCTTATTGCGGTGCTCTGTCACAAGCACCTGAAACTCTTGCCTAGTCCAGCTTTAATGGAAGCTGAGCACCTAAGCTCAAATTGGGCCATGAAATAAAAGTGTAAAATGCTCAACAGTCTAGTAGAATGTCTTGATTACAGGTGACAGGCTGGGTATGGGAGGTGTTTGTCCTGTGTTGGTTTCCTGCTGTTGTATTATTAGACAGATAGACGTTTGATTCAGGCTGCTTATTCTCTAACCCCCCCCCACCACCACCACCAGCACCATCAACACACGCATACACTAATGTTTTTCTCTCTTCCTCTCTCTCTCTCTGAATCTTGCTCGCTGCACTGCCATAATGCCACCACATTAAAGTGTGACCTTTTAAAGAGGGGAGCGGGAGCGAGAGAGAGAGACAGAGAGAGAGACAGAGAGAGAGAGAGAGAGCGAGCATTGCTGCCATACCAGTTTCAAGGCACTTCCCAGAGCTGTAGTACTCCAGATCACCTCTGTAAACCTGTTCTTGCTAGTATGCAGAGGGAAATGGAGAGTAAGGGTAAGCCACTTTCCACCTTTCTCCTCTATGTTGACAGGAGATTTTAAGATCCGTAAAGACAGACGCAGCATTTCGACGGTCACTTTCTCTCCCTCCCATTGTAAAAGCATTCAGCCATGTACTTTATGTCCAAGCACTTACAATAGACACCATGGTGGTTTCTAGTTGCTACAGTAAGGTGTGGGTAGAGTGGAAAATGACAGATAATCTTCACAGAACACAAATTAGTCTTTTTGAAATGGGTCATATTGGTCTCAGTCATGAACAATAGTTGGAAAAGATGGAAAATCAGAAATAAGACTCAATGTAGGTTTTGCTCTGCTGTCCACTGAACTGTGGAACATTACATATTGCTTATACTGTATCAGTACTCAGTGGAAGTTGGCGGGTTGGTGGGTTTACTACACAGCTCAAAAACAGTTAAACGCAGTGGCATTCTCTTCTACTGCGTTTTCTACTTGTGATCATCAAAGGCAGCTGTCTCTCTGTTTACATGTTGCTTCTCTCTTGTGAGATTGGTGCCCAGCTAGTACAAAAAGCTTACTGTCTCTTAACGTATTGGTACTGAAATTTGTTTACGCCTTGCAGCTGTGATATTGATTCTATACATTCCTCTACTCTTGTACATATTGAATTATTATCTAAAAGCCTTATCTGTTTAGGCAGATGTCCTCCTACCAAATGTGTCCCTTTGAACAATCCTATTGTAAATCTGAAGTTAATGCTAATGATTTTTCTCTTTTAATCCCTTCCACATTATTTGCGCTGAATTAGGAGGATCCTCGTTGTTGGGGGAAGAAGGAATAAGCAGACTAAAACTAACAACACATTAAAATGGGATGATATATGATCTGTGTCTGTGAAAGTGAGAGGGTGTTTTCTGGATTTTCATTTGGAGTTCAGATTGTATTTGTAGAGGAGACTGTCTGGGATACACAGAGATGTTTTGTCTGTTTTCCTGTAGGAGTGTTGTATAGAACTCTTTAACTGGAGCAGCCGTATGAACAAAGAGAAAAGTAGACATCTTTCTACCAGTCCTCATCGTGTAGTGAGGAGCTTACTTGAAACAAAATCATTACCGTTGTTACAGATTGGGGGGGATGTTTTTATACATTTTAAAATGAGTGTGCAGAATGTCTATTTTTCTGCTCAAATGTAAATTAATAGTTTTGTGAAATTCCTGTGTTTTTTAAGTCTAAAAATGCTTACAAACAATGATGTAAAAGAAAGGGTTCAGGGACATTGTATTTTTATATAAATAATGTATAAATGGTGTATATTTTGGCACTGAATATTGAAATGGACCAGCAATTTGTGCCGATTGATCATCTCTCATATCGATGACAATCTTATGATTGGAGGGTTCTCAGGTATTTGCATAGGCTATCTATTTTTATGTCATCAGATATGTGATTTATTTGTCAAAAAAATGCAAAGTAATTGCAATGCTTTGGAAATTTGTAATTACTTAAATTGGTCCAACGCTGAATATGGTGATGGAAGATGGAGGATTGTTCAGGCCTGTTTTCAACATCCCTGACATTAAATGAAGACACACTGCTGTGAAGAATACAACGTACATCTTTAAGGCATGGGATTTTCTCTATTAAAGCATTGATTTTACTGCTTTGGCTGTTGTGTGAATTTTGAGACTTAAAACAGAAGTTTGTGCATATTGTTGGTGACATGTGCAGGACACGTTTCTCTACAAAACATGCAAACCATCTCTTACTTGCAATTAAAACATTTTATTGTGGGGAAAATCCGTGAAACACTTGAGTATCGTGCCCAACATGCAAGGACACATACCTGAGGATGGCCATGAGACCAAAATGTTTGTTTTTTGCGCAATGAAAGGTTTTAGTTGTAAGAGACAGAGTTAGATATAGATGTGTAGATGTGTCTTTGCACAAGTGTTCAGTTTGAAAAGGGTATTTTTACAGTAAAGAAGAAGTCACTTAATGCTTTCATTCCATCTCTGCCCCCATTTGAATGGCATTCAGTCTCGTCTAGTCCTGGTCCTTGCAGAACTGCAAAACATCTTAACATGTCAGGAGCAGTGACTGACCATGAATGTGCCCTATAAGTCATTTTAAACCATAATGGGCCAGTTTCATGGACATGAATTAAGCCCAGTTTCGCGCAATATTCTCTATTGAAAAAGATTATTAGAGTGGGAATATTGGTCCATTGTTGTGAAACTGGGTTAAACCTATCCTACCCAGTTTGCCGATATACCAGGCTGACATTGGTCTTTCATTGAATATTGGATATAGACCTGTCATGTCATTCACTGTCAATATGATGGACTTTCCTTCCTGACCATAAAAACTTTAAAACCTGCAAGGACATTTTAATTTATTTGCACATTTTATTAATTCGTTTAATTTTTTAATGTTTTTTTGTGAATGAATTCTTCATTTAAATGTATCCCAGAATTTTCCCTACCTAACCCTAAAAAAATTGTCTTGGGTTTCAGTGGAGAGTTTTAGTGTCCCATGAAGGTCTAAATGCTGTTTCAGGGGCTTTTCCACACATATTGAATGATACTGAATATCGGCAGCGTCAGTAAATACATATCAGTATCAGTATCAACATCAAGAACCGGTCCAACCCTAGTTTATGCATTGGGAGAGGTTACACATTGTAATTATTTCACATGACTGTGAACACCAAACCTTTCTCAGTGACTCATACTGTACATCTGGCGTGCCTTGAAAGTTTTCAATGTAATGATGTGTGGTGGGTTTTTTTTCAGTCTCTGTCTGTGAGGTAGACGCTACAGCAAGTTAAAGCCTCTAAATGTAGAAGCAGCCTTCTTCACCCCCTCGATACTTTAATCTATGTATGACACACACACACACACACACACACACACACACACACACACACACACCCACACACACAGTACATAAACACACACAATCAAAGCTCACTGAAGGTGGTAGCAAAACTGAGCAGTGCAAAGCCTTAACAGACCCCAAACTGTATCTTTTGATCTTCAGACACCAATCCCTCTGTTTACCTGCTTGTCAGTTTATTCTTTGTTCCCGTCTCTCTTGATCATATCTCTATTTGACTCATAGTTTCAACACAGGAACAACGAACCTGCCCTCTCTTCGTGGGTCTTTTCTCTTCTGGCAAAAAGTAGTTTTTTTTTTCAGCCAAAACACATATCAAGATCTAGAAATTGTTTGAACTTCCTCTAAATCAAGCAAATTAAGCAAAGCAAAAAGCATCCAAATCATGTTGTTTGATGATTTGATGTTGTTTGTTGATTGTTTGAGCTTTCAAGTGAGTTTACTTAATTCTAACTTTGAGCTCCAATTAAAATAAAGCTTTATTTTGCCCAGGTAACTGAAGCCTGCAAAGAATTTGTCCTCTTTTTCTGAAATGAAAATATAGTAACGTAACAAATACTGCTGGGTCTTTTCATATGAGAGAGTCATGTTGCATTGCCATTATCATTGAGTATCAAAGACTGTAAATAATCCATGTTTTCTAACTGAGGGCTATATTTGAAAAGGTACAGGGGCGTGATGTGGCCCTTGGGGTGACAGTCGCCCCTCCATGCAATGCATTTTCCTCGGGCTGAGGGCTAAGTCACCACTTCTCTAAACTAGCGTTCTTATCAACGCAGCTTCATAGTGCAGCTTGTGGCTGAGGTGAGGACGTGGTGCAGCAGTCTGAAAATACCTCCCATGTGTTAGAGGCTAGCAGCACGGTAGAAGCAAGTCTAATTTAAAGATGATCAAGGAAATGATTATGGTTATTATGGTATGAATATATGGTGCTTTTCAGACCATCATTTCCCACTTTTCAAATGAATCATTTGAGTGATGTCTGACAGTCAAGTGATACCTTCTTTCAAACACTAAAGGTATATGTTTTTAGAAGTGCTGTAGCAAATGGAGCTCAGTTTTAAAATAGTTGGAAAATACAGCAAACTACACCAAGGCTACACCTATTGCTATTGCTAACCTCTGAGGCCTGGATTCAACAAGGTGCTGAAAGGTATCCATTTGGAAAAGGGTCAACTGTGACCTTGAAGGGATGCACCTGGTCAGCAACAATATGTAGGTACTCGGTGATGTTCAAATGATGCTCAGTTGGTTTCTAAGGGACATAATGTGTGCCAAGAAAACTTTCTCCACACCATAACAGTTGGTTTGAACAAGTCTTACAATTCTCCTCTGACCTCTCTGATCAAGGAGGCGCAGCCCACAGGACCTACATTGAGTCTTATTTCCAACTTTGCAACTGTCAAAGTTGAAGGCAACTGTATACACCCATCCACCACCCAGGCCTTCACACCCTTACTTTCCACTGTGTTATTTCTATGTCAGACTCCTGCCTGTTTGACTCACGTGATCTCGTGAGTAACTATAACTGCGAACTTGATACGGGGACAGGCTGAACAATCACACCACAGCTCAGAGCAGCTTAGATCACACGGCTTTCCCATTCTAATGTGTTTGTTGAACCTGTTACTGAACCTTTCGACCCCGTCTGCCTGCCTGCCGTACACTTACACTTTATTTATACATGACTCACTGTCTGGAGGAGTGAGCTATTTGTGTAAACGGGGAGGTGTACCTAATAAAGTGGCCGCTGAGTGGAAGCATTATGATATATTCTTGGCGCCGAAAGAATTCAGTACAACCAGAACACCACCAATTGGGGTTTTTCTCCTGAGGATAGACGGCCGACGCAGCCTTTGCGCTGCTGGTTGCGAGACTTCCTCTGTCAGTTTCCTCTGGTGTTTGGGCAACCCATACCTCTTCTTCTACAGATCCTGTTAGACGATAAGACCTGTCTGGAGGTGTCAAAAGGCTTGGAAACTACTGCCATCTCCACAGCTCACACATACGCACGCACACTCGGATGAACAGCAACACATGCACACTTCACAGCAGTACTGTGGTCAGACAAAGATGCGGCAAATTCGCAGCATGTTAATAGTAAAACCAGGCAGAATGACACGTACTGGGACCAAGAACCCAAACCCTTAACCCTAATCATTTAAATTGCTCAATTTGCAGATAATGTATGAACTTCCTACTTAACCAGCCAACTTACAGTGACTAATATGTTTTTGAGTTCAAATGAACACCATGACTTGCCACTGTAAAAACTTTGAATGCTTCACAAATGAGGTTACTTTTGTCTGAGCTGCGAGCAAACTGAGTAGCCAGTTCTCTGGGTTTCAGGTTACAGTGCAGGGAGCAGCTCCAGATCTTTTTCAGCCCGGAGTTCATCCACAGCAAAGGTTGTGCAATCACATGGTGATGAGTCCCATTCCTGTTTTTCCTGCCAGGTGATGGTGGATGTTTGGACTGGCCTTTTTTACAACCTCACACACACCAGTTAACACACACACACACACACACACTCACACATCACACGCCCAGTTCTTTTTTGTTACACACCCATATACTGTAAGTTACTACAATTAGAAAGTGTTGTGCCATTTGGCTGTGTGAGGTTTTTGTGGGGGCAGTGTGGGATCCTGGGAAAAGATGAATGCATTTCAGTGATTGATAGGTATAATGTCAGTGTTGGGAAAAGGGAAGAGAGGGAGTAGAAGGGGTGGGGCTACCAAGCTTGTGAACCACTGGGGAATATTGATGTTAGTGCAATGCACTGGTCTGGGTAGTTATCTGCCCTTCTGTGGTTGATTCAAGGGCATGATTGAGTGGGTTTTATACAGGCTTTCCACACATGCCCACTTCTATGTCAACTCCCTTGGCAATTGTGCTGGTGTAATAGGTGAAGGACTCGTATGATGTTGATAATGGAATAAAAGGTCCTCCAAACCTTTTCAATTTAAGCAAGTGCAGAGGGAGAAAAGAACACTCACAAATGAACACCTGCAGTCAGGGTTAGGGTTAAGTATATATATATATATATATATATATACACACATATATACTGTCCGTTTGCATGTAGCAGGCAATACATAGCGCAGGCTGCTAGTTTCGATTTTTTGAGGCCAACTGTGTGTGTGAGGAAGAGTTACTGCAAAGGCCTAATGGCGGGCTGGTTTGTGGTCAGAGCTCTCAAAGAGCTGGGTCGCGATATTCGTGTGGGGAGGAAGTTGGACTGTGGGGAAACTTCCACTTTGCTTCCTTTGCTTACCCACGTTATGCAGCCATCTCAGGGGGGTGGGGGTGGGGGAGGGGGGGGGAGGCAAACAACAAGCAGAAAGACACACAGCTGGGAAAAGGTATAAAAGAGAATGACAGCAATGAGTGGTTGCAATGACTGCAACCAGAGAGAGAGAGAGTGAGAACGAGAGAGGAGAAGAGAGAAAGAGAGAAAGAGAGAGAGCAGAGACAGGAAAAGCAAGTTAGGAAATTAACCAAGTGAACATGTTGACATTAAGTAGATGTCAGCCTGTACCGATGTTGAAAAAATATCTTCCTGATATCAGTTCAAAACAGTTTCCAAAGCTATTTTATTTAGAAGTTCAGGCCAAAAGATTATATCATGGAAATGTTGCGCTCGTTTGGGGCTGAGGCTGAACCTGCACATGATGTCAACCTAAGGGGTTGAACTTCACCACCTCCTCAAACGTCAAACGCTTGCTGGGACGTTAGAGTGAGAGAGAGATAGAGAGAGAGAGAGAGGGATGAATGCAGCTGAAGATAGAGAACGTGACAGAAACAAGAGAGAAAGTGAGGTTTTGTGGAGCAGTGCACACCTGCTGTTCAACTTAAGCCGTGAAATCATATTGGGAAGCGAGATACAATTTGAGGGCTGTCATGCAGCAGACTGCCATAGGTTTACAGTAGGAGTGTGGCATTGGGATGTGGGGACATACAGGCACTGGTGGTTTGACATAAATGGATACACAGCTGCCATGAGCTGAACTGAAAACAGGAAATAAATGTGAACACAAAACCTTTTTTTTTTTTACACAGACAAGTAAAGAGAAGGAAGTATCACCAATTTAATCCCACATTCATTACAAATGGCAGCAGTGGTTTGAGGGACACACTATTTGAAGAAACAGTTTGGATCGGTCATTTCCAAAAATATACCTTCTATTTATTTTATTTTCAATTTGACAGAGTTGCTACTATTTCTGCAGCAGTATAGTAACCGTTGTTTCTTGTTGTCGCGGGCAGAATCTAGGAGGTGGGTCGACAAAATTAGTTCAAATCGCTCGCAAATAATTCAAAGGGCAACCACACATACTGCAAACCAAAGGACAGAAGCAAATGTCAGTTTGTTATTCCGTTCACATCACATAAGTATTTTTTCAAGCGTCACATTCACTGCAGCCGAACGTGGGCTGGGGATACACACAGTGTGTTGGTCTCTCTCTGTACAGGTGCTTAACAACCAGTGTATCTGTACCTTTCTGCACTCTGCCATCCATCAACAACACAGCCAGCCAGACACACAATCCCCCGCGCCACCTTAACACCTCAATCTTTTTTACACTACATTACCTTTTGCACTCACTTTGACAGGGAAATAACAATTAAAATGAAATCAGTCCATGCAGCTTTAGAGCTATTGCACCTTTCATGCAACACATCTGCTTTCTACTTTATACACAACTGTTTTGCTTTGCACTTCCAGCAGTTGTCAGGTATCAGCATACTGGTTGACACCCAAATCGTTGCAGTGAAATAACGCTGAGTGACTGTCAGTGAATCTGAAAGGTTTGGCATGGCCGTACCTCACAGAAAGAGTACTAATATTTACTTACTTATTTTAGTTATTTGGATAGTTGATTGTTATCAGGTGACAAAAAGTAAATGTTGAACAAATGTCACTTGCCTGCCTATTTGCTGCATCTCCACAGACTGACATCCTAACCCATTTTCAACCCTGAACCAACCCTAACCCTGATATAAAATATCTATCAACTGTGTTTCACACTATTGTGAGTATCACCTGAAACTCAGTAGACTTTTTAGTGACTTTTAGTGACTTTTTAGTGAAGTATTTAGCTACCTTTTGAACATTTCAACATGAAGATTTTATGTGATGGGTCATTATCAACCCAAGGAAAGGGAATAGTACTTTTTATCTGTATTAATAAAGTCTCAAATGTTTCACTGTAAAATACAGAACCTGTGTAAGTACAGAACCCCTTAAATGTAAGTGTAAAAATAAAATTAATGTAAAGTAAAGTATTTATTTAAGGTAAGAGTAAGTATTTAAGTAAGTAAGAAAGTAAGTATTTAAGTTCTCAAAATAGTAGCAATACTCAAATCAACAGTAATTAATCATTGTGGTTACTACCTCCCCAGCGCTGCCTCATATTGCTGTTGATCAATTAATAAAGATTTTGTTTAGTGGAGATTCAGTGGGTAACAGATCAGTATAGCACACATTCAGCTTTCCTCACCACTCAGGAAAAAAAAAGAGAAAGAAGAAAGAAAGTAAAGAAAGGAAACATGCTGTCTGTGCAAGCACTTTGGTACGCTCCTCTCACCTTTCGTTCAAATGTCAGCGCTTCTAAGTTTGTGGTTGGAGGTTCTGGGGTCAAGTTAACAGTGGAGAGGACTCTGATGGAAAGATTGACACACTCTTAACCAGCGCTGGGGCCTACCTGGGCCCCTAGAAGAGCAAATAGTGCACCATCCGGCAAAACTATTCGCTCTCAACACCTGCAAGTTAGGAGTTTCCCACAATATGCAGGGAAAATTACTATACCACTCCCTGAGATGATTTTCTGAAACTGGCAGTTGAGTGTAATTGTACTTGTCACTATTTATATGAGTGGCCTGTACATTACCTCAGAGCAATCTCCCTGCTGGTCAAGACTCCCTGTGCCCCTCATTAATTGACAACCATATTAACCGTAATTTATCTCTACTGTGTCGAGGTATTGTATGATTGAATCTCGTTCACTGTGTTTCTGTCCTCCCTCATTAGGAGGTGAACAAAAGCCAGTAACTGACTTCAACACTAATACGAGGCTCTCACTATCACCGTATTCTGAAACCAGAATTATTTTCTCGCAGGTGACAGCACTATTAGGGCTGAGAGAAACTAAACTGCAGCAGAAAACGCCAATTTACTTGATGTGTAACTGTCTAATTACATGAGAAAACACATAGATGAGTCAAAGAGAGCACAGCGGTTCTCACAATGAGTATTTTTATAGTCCTATCACTATGGATGTGACAGTGAAAACATGTATGTCTACCAATGAACGAGCCAGTCCTCTGATGGCCTCGTCTAGGAAGGAATGCAGTATTACTGAAATAGATGGCCTCTTTTATTCAGTTTTAAAATAATTATGAAGGAACTTAAAGGTTGGTCAACTTACTGACACCATAATAAACCATTTGTCTCCTGGCTCAGGTGCTCCACACTAACACCTTAGCATACGTGTTGAATGGTAGTAGGCGACCAGCATCAACTCAAAAGCGAGAAGATGGACCTTTGAGTAATTCAAAGTTGTGTTTTTTATGATATGGCCTATCATTACTATCATTAACTCAAGATAGCTGAGGTATCCATGTTTATTTTCAGAACTATCTTCCACTGTGCCGAGTTTTTTTGCTGAACACAGTCTACCCATCGCCCACACCTTCACCTCTTATGGAAACAGGGTAAGTAGCACCTGGTAGTTATTTTTGTGTCACATGTAATGTAAATTTTACCATATCTCCTACACAAAACGGCCAGACTGAATATCATTTCAGATTACAAGATGACAATTTAGCTTACAGCAGCTACAAATTCTCATTTTTATTCTAAAGGGTTAGTATGGAGCACCAGAGCCAACAATCTACTAGGTACACATGGATGATTTTGGGGTCTATGTTCTCATCACTTAACATATAAGTTGACCAATGGGCCAGTCTCCCAAAAACCTGCTGTTATTACTCTAAGGCAATAAGGAGCTGTGTCTGCTATGTTTATCAACCAAGATCTGTTTAAGCTTGCCCCCTGATTCTGTTCATGTGGTGTATTTTGACTTTACACATACCTTCTATGTGATTTGGATTGTCTTTTTGCCCATGTACATCACCATATGTTGCTTTCCTACAACTTTAATTAAGTCAGCTGTGATGCTGCTTTCTTGGCCAGGTTTCTCTTGAATTCTCAATGGGACTGCTGGGTTATATCTATTAAATAAATAAACTAAGATGCCTAGTCATTCTCAGGCTATGGGAGGCATCAGGATGTAATATGTGGTAATAATCTCTCTTACTCTCTATCTCGCTCTCTCTCCAATTTTCTCTATCCAGCTACATGCACCTATTCACACACACACACACACACACACACACACACACACACACACACACACACACACACAAACAGCATTGAACACATAGAGCATCATAGCAAAAGAGCAAACAATCATTTGAACTCATTTTAACACCTTTAACAGACTATTCACCACTGTTCACCTTCAGTGTTTTACTGCCATCCAGTGGTGGCATGCTGCTATCAAAGATCAGGGACGCCTTATTGTTGCTTTTTGAATATACATGTGATTCTATAAAAATCTGAGTTTTTCTTTTGCTAATTAATATTATTTGGTCAGAAGTATTGACCATAGATGACTTGCATTGATACCTGAGGTAATGACCACCCTTGACTTCAAATGAAAATGGAACTATTACAGTCTAGTCTAATCTAGTCTGGTTAACTCTAGTATAGTATTGTATCTATATCTAAAAGCACCACTTTCCCAACATGTCCAATCCTTAACTTCAAATTACATCTCTGTTGTATTGTATTGTAGTGTATTCTATTGTATTCTATTGTATTCTATTCTATTCTAGCCACGTCTAATCTAGTTGAGTTTGCTGGCTTCTATTCTATTCTAGTCTGTTCTATTCTATTCTATTCTATTCTATTCTATCCTTTGGTTGACTATGCATTGTATTTCCCCCTTTTTCATTATTTTTGATGGATTTTCTCCATGTTCTCCATGTGAGTTCTTTTGCCATTTCTTTCCATATCCTGGTCTTGATTTCTTTGATTTTCGACTTTGATTCTGCTGCTGCAATGATGCCATTTCCCCGCAGGGATCATTAAACTTTCATCTTGGAGTATATAATAGCCCCCCTCCCCAGAGTGGTCATGACACTCCCAGCTCTGTCCTCTAGATGGCAGCAGCGTAAAGGGAAACTCCATCAGCACCACTTTGATTATTGCTCTCATCCCCATCAGCCTAATAGTTCAGTGAAGCCCTGCCAGACAGCCATTAATAACTTGAGCAAAGTCCTCTCTCCACCTCATCCTGAAGTCTCACTTGACACGGCTGGCCTCACTTGAACTTTTGACCGGCCTGTAATTTGCAATGTAAGCTATCCAATTTACAACACCTTCACAAGGGCGCATGCTAATGATTCATCACTGCAGGGCAGGCTTCAGAGAGTGTGTGTGAGAGAGAAGTGTGTGTGTGCAACGCTGCAGAATATGTTAACACTGTAGAAAGACAAATACATAGCGACAGAAAGCCGTATACAAATATACAGATTTGCACACATCATTGCTCTAGAATCTAGACCTTGACAATAACAGAGTATGTTTACAGTCCAGTCATTTCAATGAATCAACTAACATCTAAACTCTTGAACCCCCACCACCCCCCCCCCCCCCCCCCCACCCTTGCTCACTTCCCAGCGTCATTTTCCTCCCGGTACAGAATCCTCATCATTCCAAAACTGCTCTGGTGGTTTTTGAGGTGCTGAGCAAATTCCATCACAAACCACAGAAGAATTAGCCCGCTTCACTGAGTGGACACTGAGCATTCGTCAGCAAACTCTGCTGCGAGATGGGACTCGATGGCAGCCAACATTTCCTCTAATGGGAAACAATTACACACTCAGTGGCTTCTTCACTGACTTCTGATGAGAGTCATTCACTGAGGAAATGGCCACGTAATCATGTGTGTGTAATGCGCTAATGCTGCTTATTGCTCAGTGAGTCAGGCGCATGCAGGGCCAGTCGGAGTTTGAGTTGACTCTTTAGCCGCCATATGAGTTTGATACTGGGGGGCAAATAAACTAAAACACACACACACACATAGAATTGAATAGGAGAGTGACTTTGTGGATCCAGTATACTGGGTATGGGCACCTTTTATGATTCATAGCCATTTGCACTACAGTGATAGAGTGGTCACTTGGATGTAAAAGCTTAAACATTTCCAAAATCAGTCTCTAATTTCTTCTCCATGGGGCATTTTGTCCGTTAAGTTGAGGTGCTTGTAGTTCTTGTTTTCCAGCTGTGGGATTGAATTTGTTACAAAAACTGAACTGTCTTAAAACTAGGCATCATGTATGTGAATTGGTTTTATTACTGCTTTTGGTTACAACTCCCTGTTCCTGGGAATACACATTTTTGTACATGCTGATAGATGTGATGCTTTAGCAAAAGCCATGATCTGAAATGTGATTTACTTCCCCAGTATGTTGTTCAATAAATCACGGTGCATCTTTCCATTTCACAGCACATCACATCACAGCTGTCAAGTAAAAATCTCATCATCACACTGTCATGTATACGTTGAATAAGTTTCATGACCCTTGCCACCTGTTGAATCCATTCTATAAACTAACTTTCTTTTCTTGATTCTATAAAAAATGCACCGTTTGGAGAAATGGGGATTTCATCTGACAACAGTGATATACTGTACACTAGCTGAGCCTGTGATGATTACAAATGACTTTCCTCAAATAGATTAAAATGAGTTCAGATAATTAATCTAGATGGTTACCTTGTAAAATAGCCAAAGAGAAAGAAATCTGAAGAGATGGTCTGAAAATGAAACGGTGATGTACATGAAGATTTCACAAGTTGCCAGAAATGCCAGAAAGGATGGGAGAATGTAATGCCATGCAATCCTGTAGTAAATTAATCACTGCTTCTGATTACAGATAACACTCCACAACTATTATTGTGAGCTTAAATCTAGTGTATAAAAACTATTAATCTCTGTGCTGAATCTACCATCTCAGCTCATCTTCATGTTGAATTCTTAAACTAATCTGCTAAAGTCAGTCACAAAGCTTCTGGGTTCCTGATCCGCCCGAGTGAATTGCGACTGGTTTGTTATACAAATATTCTCATTTAGTCTCCGCTATGAAACGTTTCCTGTTTTGCATGATGATTACTGAGAGAGCATATATCATGTTGGATACGCATACAAAGCTGATGCAAATAGTAAGCAATAGCGTCACTTTTTCTGCTGTACATGGGCTCAGAGTCAAGCACTGCAGTGTCTAAAGTGGTTGTTTTTTATGGCTCATAACTCTGGTTGATTCCTCTATCCACTCCAATGTCTGGTTTAATGAACCAAACCTAACCAAAACATGTAAGTGACGTTTACTAAACAAGTTAATTTCACTATAGTGAAAGATAGATATAGGGTGTAGATGCATTCTTTATGTTTTTCCGTTGTAATATTAAAGTCAAGCGTATCAGCACAGTGTTCAAATCCTACATACAGTGTCCTTCAAGCAATGATTAAACCAAAGAGGATCTTTTGAATGAATGACTATGTATGCATTTTATTTTGATTCTTCTGTGGACCCTTTTAAGCTGCAGAAATCCTGATATTTTACAGACCTCAATAAGATGCAAATAAAACAACATCAGGGTGGCATAGTGAGAAGAGAGACCGTGAAATCCTCGTTTCATCCGCCCTGCTGAAGTGTCCTTGAGCAACAACACTGAATCCCTGCCAGCTCCAGTGTAATTGAGGCTGACCTCTGGCTCTGATCATGTAGGCGTAGCTTGGAAACTAAGAAGAAATGTTGATGGACGTAGATACAATCAATTACAATCTACACCACACAGTTCTCATTTTTGGGAGTTCATACTTAGCATTGTGGCATGAGAACATCTTTCACAAACCCCCATCTGATACAAATTTTACTGACAATACTTTAAATAAATCACACTAAATAAATTTGGAAACATCAAGCATGTTGTCCATGGTCAAAGACATAAAAAATAATAAGAACTTTGAGTTGAATTGATATTTACCTTTTACATGACAAAGAGCTACCATGGACTTTAAGAGTATTGTTCTTATCAGGGTTTATAGAGCGATCAGTGCATGCAGGCATGTTATGTTGACTAGTGTGTAAAAAGACCATGGCTTTGAAACGCTCTGAAGTGTTAAGATAGTCATTCTGCTGTTTGGTTGTCTTCCTTAGCCTACTTCAGCATTATCTATTAAAAAAAACATTTTGTTTTGACAATAACAAATGCCTCTCAGTTTTTGCAGCCTTGCCATCTAAGAATTGGAAATACATTATTCTCTGAAAGAAGTATTCATCTTCTTTTCTGGTATTGTATTGGAAAGATAGGAACATTCAGAAGCATGAAAACAGGCCTGGAGTGCTATCAGCCATTGGAGGGCCTTTTGTATGGATCCATATCCATATCGTCTTTGTCCTGCTCAAAAAGAGACAATTTAGCACTGAATGCTGGCTTTCACTAGTTTACTTTTAAGACAGGGATTCATTACAGCGAATCTCTCAGAACCTCACACTCACTAAAAGCAATGCTTCAAGGACAATATCACACATGCAGATGCAGACTCCCATGTTAAGAAATGAATAACTCATTGAAGGTTTTTTAATAATGTCCTTATACAAGACATGCTCTTGATTTTCTGAATAGACCTCTCCAAGGACCTGACAGTCCATTACCTATTGAACCTATTGAAATGCTTCCCCCCGTGATCATGTGAAATGTTCACTTTAGATCTAGTGTTTAAAGACCTATGCCTATTTGCAAACAAGGTCAAAATTGCAGAGATGCACTCATAATTTCCCAGGAAATATCTCAAACAACATAATAATAATAAAATCATTACAAAATTAGTAAATGACTAATCAACTAAAGAAAATGTCTGACTATAACTGTAATTAGTCGACTAATTGGCAAATCATCAGTACAAGATACGTACAAGATCTTCCCAAACTTCTCCTCGTCTCTGCAACATGTGGCTGGACAGTTTATCATGCTGACAGTTTATCTAAGTGTGGCAGAGAGCTGCTGTGCTGCAGGGAGAGATTGCCTTTACTTGCACGGCACCAACAGAGCAAAACAATGTGGCGCATGATAAAGAATTGCTTCATAACTCTCACATTGTGTGTCTGGCATCATTATGAGGCACAATAGCCTCTGGAGGGCCCCGGCTTTTATTGGCGTGCCTTTTGCAGCAGCAAAGTCTCATCCATTAAACAAATCATAGTGTTATATATTAGATTAGCCGTACAGCAGGCACTGGGGAAGGCCTAGTAGAACACATGAAACCCTTCTCTCGTTTCCTCTCATAATCCTCTGGAATAAATGATCTAATTGACAGCATTAGGGTGATAGTGTCAGAAGGTGCCTCTTAAAGCGTAATGTATAATGAAAATACACCACGTTGCTAAATTGCATTTTTGGTATTAAAAATGATAAACGGCAGTCATTTGGGGCACATTTATACTGAAGCCTCTCCTCGTAGCTTGCGGCCAGATCTCATTTTTCCATATTTCTTAATCAATTTGGGTTGTCAGTGATATTAAAAGCTCATCGCTGCTGAGGAATATTAAATAAAGCGTCTATGTGATAGGACGCCAATGTCACACAGAGAGTCAGGAAACTAGTTTGTGGCAGCTTGGATTGCCCCCCCCTGCTGTGTCTCTCTGCTGGGTCCATGCCCTATAAGGTGAGAAATGGACTGCCCCCCTCTGGTGAAGGGTCAATACTGCAATAGAGGTCCGAGAAGCGCCCCTCACTTTGAGTACATTATTCATTCTGCAATGAAGTTGAAAACAGCAGACCCTTTTGACTTTCTCCGAAGTGAAAACTGCCTGCATCCCATTTTCTTAAAGTCTTGGGTACACTTGGCTCAGGGAAGTTCACTTCACTGTTCAAGGATCAGTTGGACAGAAAAGGACATGGGTATTCTAAGGGAAAGACAATGTGAGTGGGAGAGCCGAATGCATCCCTGATAGAGGCAAACATGATCTCTGGTCCAGGAAGCATTGAAAGATCTCTGGGGACGACTGATCTGATGTTTCATGGTCTTGAGTAGATTATTGTTCAGGCCTATACTCTGATGTAGCGGTAAATAAAAAGGTGGGTAAACTATCACCTCTAGTCAGTGATCATCTAAGGTACACCACCACCAAGGGATATCAATACGAACAAAAATCAATTCTACTTTCGGGATAGTATAGGTTTATGCTTTAATCCCTTAAAAGACCCCATAGCCATAGAACATGGACATAGAACATCCAATTGATACTATATATATAAAAAAAAATATATATATATACAGAGTATATATATATATATATATAATATATTCATACTATGATGCATAGTATGAAATTCATATCCTAAAGTTGTCACCCTAAAGATGTGGGTAAACTGAGTTTAGGTGGATTTACTCTCCACTACATCGCAGGGTGTATACAGGAAATCATGTTACTCAGAATGAATTTGATAAATAGATACATCAAAAATTGATTATTTATTACAGTTTTTATTGGGATTAATGATAAATAAAGCCTAAAATGGTGACACTTTCAAAAGTGTGGCTTAAAGTCAAAAGTATTTGACTTTTTTGCTGTCTCTCTTTGTGTGTGTGTGTGTGTCTGTCTACGTACATGCGCGTGTGTGTGTGCGTCCATGTGTGTGTATGTGTGTGTGTGTGTGTGTGTGTGTGTGTGTGCGCGTGTGTGTGGTCAGTATGCATGGTTTCTGTCCAGATGTATAGACATATTGTAACTCCAGGAGGTGTTCACCCTTCTCCTCAGGTGTAAAAGAGGGTGGCGACATGGTTCAGGAAGTAATAACCTTTTGTCGCACTTGTTTGCTTGCATCATCTGAGTTACCTTTCTGTTCTTCAAACTATTGCAAATAGCAATAATAATACTTCCAAAACGTTTTTCAAGGTGTCATTTCCATAGAACTACTCAAGGGAAATGATACACTATATTACTGTGGATATGGAGACATAAGAAATATTGCTTTCAACTTTCAATAGCAACACACACTGAAAACTTGGACAAAAAAAAACATGAATAACTTTGTTTGAGCTGTATAATGAAAAATATATATTGGGTTATAACTAAAATTTCTTCTCTTCATTGCCTGACCATTTATGATGGTCTTAAAATACTAAGCTGCTTTAAAAAAGAGGAATCAACATGGTAGAATATGTAGCCTAGGGCAGTGGTTGTCAAGGTGTCCTTCAGGGGGTTCCAGGGGTCCTTGAAAGGACTGCAGGGGCCCCCAGCAAAATTAATAATTTCACTTTAATTTAATGCACTAGAAATTATAAAATATATTAAAATGACTGTTCTATGTTTCATTCTCACCACCATTATCTCCTCACATGCATTGTGGACAGTTATCCAATTCACTGTTAAATTAACAACTAAAATCTTCCCATATGGGTAAAATCTTATGAAATGAGGGTCTATGAAATAAAAACGCCTGAGAACCTTTGTGCTAAGGTATATTCATCTCTATTTTATCCATTATAGGGTGCTTAGTATAAGTCTTTTTAGCAGCATTTATCTCTATTGTCTTTAGTGTGACAGGTGCAACGGAGCCGACGCAAGAAATTCAGGGGATTTTGGCAACTTATGTCAACCAATGGCAACGCTTATAGAGTTATAAAGGGCGGGGTTTAGGGTGATCGTCTGGCGCCTGAGCCAGTCAGAGTGTCTGCAGGAGGAGCCCAGTGCAAGGGGGTGTGTCTGAGGAATGCGAGTCTCCAGCTGCATACTGTATCCAAGTCGGGAGTAATTGCATGAGCCTTGCTTTATACTATTTAGACAAGCTTTACACAGCGCGCTTTGGAAACTAATATCCTGATATTTCTGCTTCACATTCAGTCACAAATTAGGCCAGAAGGCACTGACAGGCGAGGCGGAGGACAGACGGACTAATTGTAAACTTAACCAAAAGCAGCAAAAGTCCCAAACTGAGAGGCTGAAGAGGCATTAAGGGCAAACGTTTCATCTTTTACGGCTATTTCAAGGAGGGATCCGCCACTGGACATGTGAATTTAAAGGAGTTACTTGCCAAGCACAAAAATGAAGCGAACGACTGTCCTGTGTTGCTTCGGCTTTCTCCTGACTTGCTTCTTGTTTCGGTCCAGCTCTTCTCAATCAGGTGAGTGAACGGCATCCGAGTATAGCCCCGCTCCGCCGGTGCGCAATTTTGCGCACGGAGCGCAGTGGCACAACTATCCATCCATTATGCTTTTCCATTTCATTTTATTTTATTCAACCACAAGGGTACTGGACCTTGACAGATCCAGATCTTACACCTTCTGCCGTCATTTTCAGTAATAATCCTGAACCTCAGTGCCGGAGAATCTTCACAGGCAATAACAGCCTTAACATTCCTCTGAAGAAAAAAACAAGGGACGACGTACTTGGAATCAATAACAGTTACCCCCAAAATAAGCAGCACTCCGATAATAAAGACATGGTTAGTAGGGACGGTAATAACATAGTGGTGGTGGTAGCAATATATAGTCTAGAATTTATTTTACGACGGGCTGAATGAATCCAAACGAGCGAGCTGCCCTGTTTCCTTCATGCACAGAGCGGCACTGTTGAATTTGGAGAGAATAGAGGGCATTGAATGTCCATCACACGTGTCCTTTAGCCGCGGAGAGACTCGGTGGACAAACCACACAGACGAGAGACAGCGCTGCTTCACATTACTTTGCTCTTGTCTTGGATGGATAGCCATTGAAGCAGTCTGACCGTTTCAAAAGTTCCTTCTTGACTTTTTTTTTCTTCCTTCCAGACTAAAATAATGCTGGGGAACGGTCGCTGTGATAATAGGCTGTGTCCTGTAGTTTTTATTGATTAATTAAACAGTGTGCTTAGTATCGGTTATGCTTTGTAATTGTAGCCCAGGGCTTCTTAAACGTTTTTATTCCATTGACCCCTTTTTGATTTAATGTAGTTCCCGGGACGCTTATGGGAAGATTTTTGTTGTTGTTGGTTTAGCAATAAATTGTATAACTGTCTTAACTGTACATGGGGAGATAACAGTGAAGAGTGAAACATATGAGAACAGTCAATTGTATACATTCTCCAATTGGGATAATATCTATTAAATTAAATGATTGAAATTAAAGTATTCCTCATTATTGAATAGAACCCCCTCAAGGAACCCTGGGCGTCCCCGGATCACAGTTTGACAACCACTGCGCTCTTTATGCACGGGGTCATCTTTAGGTGCTCTCGCCGAGAGACAGGAGAAGTGCGCGCGCGCGCGCGTGTGTGTGTGTGTGTGTGTGTGTGTGTGAGAGAGAGAGAGAGAGAGAGTGTGTGTGTGCGCGCGTGCGTGCGTGTGAGACAGACAGAACACATTTCCATGTGTTTAAATCATAGAAATGCCCACAGATTGACACTTAACAAATAACGTTTGTTTCACCTATCTAGTGCATAGTATCTTGTCTCCTCCTTTTCAAATCAAATCAAATCAGATCACATTTATTTGTGTAGCCCTTAATCACGGTTACAGTCTCAGGGCATCACAATAGTGTTCAGTGATGGCCCTTACGCACGGTGTCCTCCATCTAACAGATTGTCCACCAAGGCTTTTCTTAATGCGACTGTTTGATTAGGGTAATACGGAAAAAATTTATACAAATCGTAAAGAAAAATCTTAACATGTCATCTAATCTAGTATTGAGTCTTAAAATATTATTTTTCTGCAGAAAATGCAGAATGCAGAAAATCTACCACTGATGTGAGGTGGTTCCACTTCAGCTTGTTTCAAGATCAAGAGTCAATTGTAATTTTCTTCGTCCTAGTGGAATCATCTGTCTTATTCTACATTTTTATACTGACACTTGTTAAATCCCTGAAATGAGTGAAACTGCAGCGCGTTACGGTCAGTAGTGGCTCACGGGGGACACACGTTGATTGAATTAGAGGGTTAAAGACACGGCTTAGAGGAGAGAGGTAGACAGGGATGTGTTGTGGTTACACGCTTGTGCGTTTTTGTGCAACTTTACATTTAGTCATTTAAAATTCAATGTTAAAATCTATTTTTTCTTTAAAAAAATGATTTCAACTGGGGTGAGATAATCGCACTTGTTTCCAATGCAGATTCACTTGTTAAAGGATTTTCTAGAGATCTTTTTAGATCTAGAACAGGAGAGGTGTTAGTATCTTGAAACAAGGCAGAATGATGCAGATTACTCAAGAAATTCTTGAAACGAATTGATTTCCATTGGGAACCAGGGGAATTATCTCACACACGGCATTTATTTCACTTTTCACATTTTTTTTTCACTTTTTTTTCACGCTTGTAAAGGTGGATGTTGTTTGCAGCGTGATCGGGCAAACTGTGCGAAGGGAAATGGCAAAAAAAGGAACAACTACAAACGAACAAACTATGATTCCCATTCACACTACAAAATGCACATGAGTTTATATGTCGCCTAAATATGTCCAGCATGAAGAATATATGGACAGGCAATTCACTTTCACAGAGATAGAATGATACCATCTCCTCCGCTTGGGATGTGAATTCAAATCGGAATATTGTGGCATTTGGAAGTTAAATTCTCGGTGAGCGAGGAGAGAGAGAGGGAGAGAGAGGGAGAGAGAGAGAGAGAGAGAGAAGCGCAGATAATACAAATATCAGTGTGGTAATCGTTTTAAACGCGGATTAAGTCCTGTCAGTGAGAATGAGACAGAAAGACAGAAAACGTGCCCTTATGTGTGCGTGTTTAAATAGGTGCACACGTAAGCGTGTGTGTATGTGTGCGTGCGTGCGTGTGTGTGTGTGTGTGTGTGTGTGTGTGTGTGTATTAGTTTTCTTGGCGTGCATTTCTGGGCCTTGGATACATAACATGAAAACACACACACACACACACACACACACCACACGCACTCTTTAGACTCTTTAGCCGCCATATGAGTTGGATACTGGGAGGGAAAAAAACTCACACACAGACACACACACACACACACACACACAAATGCACTTCTACTGTTGTCTTAATATAAAAATGCTCCAGGGTACAAGGGTGCATCTCCCTTGATGCATCATTCATGTCTAGAGGCTCCACAATAAAATGGCACAAATAATATACTATATATACAGTATGTACCTGTCTTTACAGTTCTGAAGTGCCACAGTCTCCCTCCACTGTGCTGCGTTTTTTATTTGACTACAGCTATACTGCAGGATGGAAATAGGAAATGCCTACAGCTGCTGAGTTTGAAACATATGGCTTTATTCCAAAACTCTATTGTCAAGTCATCTATTTCAAATTCAGCTCAGTGTGTGTGTGTGTGTTTCAGTTTATTTCCCTCCCAGTATCCAACTCATATGGCGGCTAAAGAGTCTAAAGAGTGTGTTTGTGTGTGTAATGTTGTGTTAAATAAAAAGCTGGGTAAACTCCAGCAGTCAGTGATCATTGTAAGGTAACAAACCACCAATATAAACAAAAATATTTTTTATATTTTTACATTTAAAACATTTCTGAATTTCTTTCTCCTTAAAATATCCTATTTTCATAAAGCTGACATCAGTTTGAAATGACTAACTCTGATGTAGGCCGTGAATTTAAATCTTTGATTCTGTCAGGTGGGTAAAGGTGAGTTTCAGTGTTTACCCCACAGTATCATGAGTGAAGTTGCCGGTGCAGTTCCAGCGTGGAGCTGATGTAGGAGTTCATAGTACATCCAAATGTTTACAAGGGGCTGAGTGAGTCAGAGAGAGATGAGCGACTTCTTTTTTTACACACTCACCACACTGAAGAACAGCACTTCAAATTTTGTATTTTAATCCAAGGCAGAATGAAAGAATGGCGTCACATTTGCCGGCCCACGCAGCACTACTTCTCCACAAAGCCCTCCGTGCAGTCATTGTTGAAGGACCTTTGCCCCCTTTTGTCTCTGGCGTTTTATTGGAATAATAGTGGCCTTTGATTCAGTGGCGATCCACTTCCATTGGTTGGTAAAGGGAATGTGAATCCTCTGCGGCGCAGAGATGAAGAGCGCCTCCTTCAACTGCAGGACATCGATTCACTAAACCCCCGAAACTATGGCAAAGTCCTTGCCTCTAATATCAATTGCCACCAGAACCTCCAATCTTGCTTATATAAATTGCTTAAATTTGTGGGGACAATGTGGAGCAATAACGATTACCGACAAGATGATATTATTTGGTCAGTGAGATAAACTATTAGATGAAGGACACCAAATCAGCAGGGAGAGAGAACATTGCTCCTCAATGCTCCCCATGTGCAATTATTTTCGATATGGTTTCCAAATAGATTTTTGGTGATTTTTGTTTGATCTTTCCTCTCCATGATAATGATAAAAGCTAAAAGACGCCCAGGGGAGAAGAGCACAGTGAGAAAAAGCCAGAGAGAACTTCCTCTCAGACTCTATTGTATGTTGATGCTGCAGAAATAGGAAGCCATTTTATCCACCATTTTTATTGTTTTTACTCTTTTGGGGATGTTGTAATATACTTTTTCATTGCACCCACTTCCCCATAACGTGCCTTGTCTACTTCTAGTTCAGTTACTGGTAGTGATAGCAACAGCGATAGTAAGACCAAGAGAGGAAGTTTTTCTCTGCCTCTTCATAGATTTCTCTGTCGGTGCAAAATGGTGAGTGAAGCTCTTGCTCTTTGATTCTGAGAGGCTGACACCAAAGCCTGATGTTTACCATTGATGTGTTAAGATGGTTGAAACATTTTCTGCTATTAACCTCCATTGGGGCTGAGCTGGAAATACCGCAACATGACATAATGCCGTCTCAGTTTAGCCGGTTATCCGTTATCCACCAATCAACTAAATGGACCCAGAAATGCAAGGAACATCACCATAACTGTTTTCTTTGAACAAACTTGTAGTGTTTTATGGGGGATTTTCCCCTTTAACTACCCTATAAGTCCGTCTACTTCTCAACAAATAAACAGCTGTTTTGAACAACTGGCAACAAAAGCCCATGTGTCCACAATGCAATCCACATGTCCCTGAATGAAAATCACTATGATATTCCTATAGGGACTTGTAACTTTGCTGCTATATTTGTATTGCATCCGTCTAAAAACTATTAGAAGATTATTCTATTTCGTCAGGGATGATAAAAGCAGTCAATCTTTTCCAGTTTTGATGTGTTGATGGGCTCATAACCAAGAGGACCGTCTGCTGTCTGCAGAAATGATTGGCGTTGACCTTTACAAGCAACATACCGACATCTATCAGCTGCAGTCACATATGCACCAAACATGTGCATGTGTTTTGCCATGCATCATTGTGATCCAAGCTATTAAATGTCTTTTTTGTGTGGAGGATGTCATAATTGGATTTGGAGCAGCATCAACATCCGTGTACGCTTAATATGGACAGCCGTTCATCACTTGTGTATGCAGAGTGCAAATTGCGTGGCCGCTGTTTGGTGAAGTTTATAACAGCATTAGATTACTGCAGATTTGATGAGGTTGGTTGAAATTGAATGCTGTTTGTTATTTTGCTCCCTCTATCTCCCTCTCTCTCTTTGTGCTTTGTGTCCTTGCTTTCACTGAATTGATTGTGCTTGATGTTGTTGTGTGTGTGTGTGTGTGTGTGTGTGTGTGTGTGTGTGTGTGTGTGTGTGTGAGGGAGAGAGAGAGCGAGAGATTGAGATCCATACACACATAGAAATACTTATAGCCGCTGTGCAACAAAGGGTCTAGATGCTGCCAGAGCTTTGGTGGTGGTGAAATCAATCTGCCATGTTTTAATTAGGCTGGCAAATGTGTGTTGAGGGCCACTGAGGAATTTGCAGCGTGCAAAAACACATAAACTCCTCAGGGCCTTTCACATCATAGATCCTTTCACGTCCTGCCTTTTTGAGTGTGTTGTAACGGGATACGGACACAAACAACTACACGCCACAGTATGAAAAAGAGGACAAGTGATGCATTGTCTACTGACAATCAGTCGGGCAACCCTTCCTCGACCTCTTCTCTCTCTCACACACACAAACACACTGTAATATTCCTTTAGGGACTTTTAGTGTGCCCGTGGTAGCCAATAGTGAATCTTATCATACTTTATGGTGTTTTTAATATGCTATGGTATCACTATAATATTCCCATAATATTACTATAGGGACTTGTAGTGTGTCTGTGGTACTGTGTGTGTATGGTGCTTTATTTTTAGTTTTTATCTCCTGTGTTATCACTATAATATGCCTATAATATCCACCTAGGGATTCATAGTTTTGCTGTGATATTTGTATCGTCTACATTTCAAATTTATTACAGGATGACTGTTCTTTTTCATGTGGGTCATGTCGTAGTCTGTGCGAATGTGTGCGAACCGGCGTGCTTGAAAGCTTCTGCTCTGCCGTTCGCCAAAAATATACAGATGTTGAAAGTCCCGACGCATCATGTACGTCGGTTAGTTTGTGACATTCTGGATCCGCTTTGTTGTTGTTACTCTACTCCTCTCACAATGAGAACCGTCTCTCCTCCTCGTCCAACTTCCACACTCCAAATGGCTGGAGGAGACTGTCAGGCAGCGGGCCGTTTGACAAGCACATTTTGAGGGTTTAGAACTGTCAAGGAGGCTGGGAAAGATTGTGCGTGTGTGTGTGTATGTGTGTGGGTATAGGAGAAGCACAGTTGTGTGTGTGTGTGTGTGTGTGTGTGTGTGTGTGTGTGTAGGTATGGGGGAAGCACAGCTGTGTGTGTGTGCGAGTGTATGCTTTGAAGGCTAGAGGGTGATTGACAGCCAAACTGAGCTCCAGTGTCTGTCTCTCACTTTCTCTTCCCCTCTCTCTCTCTCTCTCTGCAGCAGTGTGCGCTTATTCTTCCTCCTCCCAACCCCTGCCTTCATGTCTGGCTTTTGTAATCCCCCAAATAATGCGAGAGAATTAAAATGACAATGGAAATGATGGCTAATCTTTGTTAAGACACACTCATTACCGCCATGCTTTAGAATGAAAGTCCAACGATAAGAGGTTGTCTGCCTTTTCTTTTTCTCTCTGAAGTGACGTCCTGACAAGTTGGAGTGATTTGTTTTATTCTCACTTTTTTTTGTATTATTTCTGTTCCCGCTCACAGTTAACAACAGTGGCTAACATATAAAAGGATGATAATAGGCTGACAACTTGGCCATGAAAGCACGGCTCCACCTTCAAATGAGCTTTTCATGGGTTTTTTGCATGTGGATGTGTGTGCTGAAGGGCTGATTTCTCTCCATCTCTCTCTGTCTCTCTCTCTCTCTCTCTTTCCGCTTTTAGTAATCCCCCTTTAAAATATTCATAGCTAATCTGCATTTACAATGTAATTACAGACGGGCTTTGAGTGATATTGGAGATGGCCGGAGGAACACATGCTTCACGCGTAATCTTGATTTGGCGATTTGCGCGCCTGTATAAATACACAAACCAGCTTGGGATGTGATATGGTGGGTTGAGGTGTGAAGCTGTGGTTTAATGCGTCAAGACAAACAAACGTAAGGATTTTCTTTTTTACTTTTCATCTCTCAGTATGCCTATAGCTGGGGCTCCCAAACGTTTTCCTTCCAAGGACCCCCAAATGTGATATACAGGTATATTATGCCTCCGTCCCGGCAACCCAGCCGCGGACCCCTCAGCTCACTCTCCGCTGTCCGACTCGACTCCTCCGTCTCCTGACGTACTCAGCCATTCTTTCCGTCAGCCTCTCACACTGACACATGCTCGCTCACACATCCACACGCAGGTTAAAAAGGCCCGGCTGCAATGAGCCTTAATTGCCGTGCTGGGTCCAGTCTAAGCCTCACCCCCCCCTCCTCCCTCCAGTCTGCCACAGTCACATACACATGCAGTGACATTTTTTTTACTGCACACCCCTGACTAGATATACACACAACATATCACCCCACACACACACATGCATTTTCAGGTCAGAGCGCAGCCATTGAACGGCGCGCCCGGAGCAGTTCTTGGGGGTTAAGTGCCTTGCTCAAGGGCACTTCAGCAGTGTTGGTGGGCACCGTAGCTGTGACCCTCCGGTGATGGGTCAGCCTCACTAACGGCTATAGGCCAACCTGCCGATAGAGCAGTGTGCTCTGCTCGCTATTGTTGCAGGTTGATGTTTCATGGGTCTTGGAAGAGGGAGGGGGGATGGCGTCCTTTTAAATGAAGCACTTGGCATTTGTGACCTGTAATAAATGAGTTTGCAGTCAGTCGTGGCAGCTGTAAGGAGACATCTGGGAGCAAGGGACTGTAATAGAGAGAGATTCAGAATTTACTGGGAAGCAGTGTATCTACGGAGTGAAGACAAATGGCTGCACAAAGGTTGCTATCCCTTAGACCTATAGTAATCCTATGATAGTTTTTAAAAAGATACTATACAGATATCACAGGAAAAAAAACATACAAACATCATGTAGCTACTATAGGTCAAAAACCCCAAAGAAAATCCTATAGTAATACTACAGGACATCAAAAATACCATAAAGTACAATATATAAACTCACTACTGAGTACCACAAACACACTATAAATCCTTATTAGAATATTAGACCAATATTATAGTGATTTTTTCATTGGGGATGTAGTGGAGCAGATAGAAAGCTGCGATAAAATATGTAAGTCAGAGAGGCTGAGACAATGAAAATGAGCAAGAAAGGATGGAGTAAAAAATAATCGCAAAGAGAAAATAACTTTCAGTATTGATTCCATGGCGTCCGGTGATCCAACTCCGCGTCTTCCTGTGCCAGTGTTGGTTCCCAGCAACGTGGCAGTACCAAATTAGAATTACTGTCATAACTGTAATTGAGTAGCTTTTTCTGAACTTGTACTCTGTTGAGTATTTTTGAAGTCAGTCATTTTATTTCTACGTACATGTTTTCAAACTTGGGTCTACTTATGTTTTGACTCAAGCATTATGCTTCATTAGATCTTAAATTGCATCCATTACAGAGAACAAAATTTGTCTCCATAAGCACCAAAACAGAAACTGGCCAATCGAAAAAAAAATGCTTGTGCAACAAAAAAGCACCAGCATGTGGGGTAGCGTTAATTAACCGTGACAGTAAATGCTCAAATCTATTCATGAAAGTAGCTTAGTTAAAGGATCGGCAAGTAATCTATGGCTTCTGTTGACCTCTATCGGTGACCAGGAGGAATCACAACAACAGTGACAGGGTCTCTGGCACTGCCACCAACCTTCCCGTTCCCTTGAACAACAGTGGCCTATAATTGGCACAATCAATAAAGTCACATTTTTTACAAGTGACCTGACTAGTAAGAACAGGAATCCAACAGAAGTGTCTATTGAAGAAGATTATAATACTTTATTATATTTTATTATTTTTTATTTCTTTAGCTTGAGAATTAAATGTACCGGTCTCCTAGCATCGCCCTCCATCATTGAGCAGGTGAAATGAGCTTTGTGCTTTGAAAGTCCAATGGGTGACGAGTTTTTGTGAAAGTGAGTTTTGGAAGCCAGATCTCAGCACCTGGCCAAGTAATTGTTGAGTCATTAGTATGATCAACAACCCTATCAACCCCCTGCAGATCTATTAGGGTAATTTTGTGTTATGGGGCAGTTAAAATCTTTCTTATCGCCCCTTTAACATTAGCCAAAAAGCCATCCATCAGCTACAGTTTTAATGGTTTGCTTGTTGGATAGCTAACAGCAAAAGAAACATCAGTGTAGTAACTTTAGTGCATGATGGGGATGGACATGTTCAGGTTTTTTTTTAATACAGATGAAAAAAGTAACTTTAACTCTTAGTACACTTTAAATTCACTTGCGTATATTTTACACCTACTTACGTAATTCTACTTATTTCAGCAAACTAGCAGTTCTAGCAGAATTTTCCTCCCAGCCTATTCTTGTGTGCCTATCGCCTCCACCGGTGTAAAGCAGCAGTCACCTTGCAGCAGAGCAGAAATAGCGCAGCACTCTTTCCCTGGGTGTGAAGCTACATAAAGCACAGGATGAGAGGAGGGGAAAAGGCAATTGACCTTGGCTGGTTTTGCGGGCTGGCTATATAGCTGCCCGGGTGACTGCTATAGCTCTGCAGCTTGCCGGGGAGGGAGGGGAAGAGGGGGGGGGCAATGCTGATTATGACAGTCTTTGTTCACTGTGTAGAAAAGCCGTGAGATCTTTTTAGCAAGGTCAGGATGTTTTGTTGTTCATTCGAAATGCATCGCAGATCATCACAGTGGGGGTCGAGTATCCTGATTAGCCTTCTCTTTGGCAACATCTCAACCAAACTTGATTGAATTTGTTTCATTTTGTGGGAAAACAAACAAAGGATGTGACATTTGAGAATCCTCAACTTGTACATTGTCCCGTGCCCACTCCAGACATACAGTACATTAGAGTACAGGGCTTTACATGGCACGTGTACTGATGTACTGTAAGATGTGTGTGTGTGTGTGTGTGTGTGTGTGTGAGAGAGAGATGGTGAAGGGGGGGGCTGCGTGACTGGATGGGTAGGCGGGGGGGGTGGATGTGGTGTGAGGGGGGGCTGACAAAGAGGCAACCCAGGTCCAAAGTCAACCCTGCCCCAACCCCCCACTGTGCTTGGCCATTTACCTGAGACAGGGGTGCTTTATCTCAGCCAGCCACACACACACACGCACACACACACACACACACACACATATCTGTGCACATGTAAACAGACGGGGGGAGGGAGCACGCTGCGGATCATGCTGTTTTTGCAGCCCCCTCCCTTTGTTCCAAAGCCTCTCACCCACAGAGAGACATTATCCCCCCATGGCAAGGTGAAAGGGGTGCTGATGTAAGATTATTTGTAGCAGCCAGAGTGAGACAGAAAAAAAACGAGGGGGGGAGGAATGGAGAAAAAAAATCCTAATTTTAGCCAGAGAAGGGCAGGCAGGTACATGGGAGGGGAGGTATCTTTTGGCGGAGATGGGAGTGGACGGGACATGGGTGAGCGTCTCAGGAGTCTTGGTTAAAGCGGCCCGCTATCGCAGGAGCTGGATGGACAATTAATCAGCGGCAGCCCAGAGGGGGAGCTGGGACTCTGGCAGGGATACACACACACACACACACACACACACACCTGCTGACAGCCTCACCCAGGCTATGGGTGAGGCTGGTGAGGCTCTCTCCTCTTTCCATTTCCTCCCCTCTGCACCTCATCTGTCCTCTTCTCCTCCTCTCCTCTTTTCCCTCTTCTCCTCGTCTCCCCTCGTTCCTCCTCCCTCGTTTCCTCCTCTCCTCTCCTCTGAGATGTGTTGGCTTCTGTAAAACCTCTTGATTAGAATCAGGCGCGAGTCTCTCTTGTGACCTGACCGCTGACTCCAGAGTCTGTAAAAAGCTGAAGTACCGGCTGTAGAGGGGAAACAGAGAGAGGGAAGGAGGGGAAGAGAAAGATAAGGTGAGAGAGGGAGGACTGGAGGTTATACTTCAACCCGAAACTACCTCCCTCCTTCCCTCCGCTCCTCACTCCATCCCCGTGCCTTTCCATCCCCTCTTTCCTCTCGGCTGCTGCTGAGTGATTGATTGATTTGGGTTTGACATGGCCCGGTTCACCCGAGGGCGTTAGCAAGGACACTGCCGAGGTTTAGCCAGATGCTAAGGAGAGGTGGGAAGGGAAAATGAAAGACAAAGACAGGAAGGAGGAGAGTACTGGACGCCATTGACCATTATGCCTTGGCAGGGTTTGCCGGTGAGAGTAAGCGTGTCCTCAAATGGTCCACCTGTTCGTAGTTTTTCCACGGCATCACCCCACGGCCATCTTGGTAAGCAGACGAGGGGTTGTAATTAAATTACACATGTTGTAATCGAATGCCGGCTACAGGCAACGAGATCCCCTCCAGGGGGGTCCCGGTCCTCCCGGTAAGCAAACACCCACTTGACGAGGAGCCAGGCGAGGGGGAACAAGGCCCGCAGTGTCTCCCTGCTCCAAGTGCTTTGTCCTGGAGGAGGCTTCGGCGGTGGCTCCCGGCTCCCAGCCCCACGTGACGGGCCTGGAGATGAGGGGCGCACTTGTCTCATGAGCATTGTTCTCGTGGGGAGGGCCAGACAAGCCAGACCTGGGAAAAATAGATCTGAATATGGTCTTATTTGTTTGAACTAGTTGAGGTGCACTTGATTGATATGGCCAAACCACTTAAAACACCCCAAAAAAAGATTGATCAATTACAATAAATCAAGCACAGACCAGGTTCAACTATTGAAAATGTATTTTCTGGGTCGGGTTTTCCCAAAAGTATCTAATGCCATGCAACATCTTTGTTTCATTGTTTCATTCATTTCAAAGATGGTCTTAACACCAAGGCATTTGTCAATTTGGAGGACATTTTATTTAGAGCTATTTTCTTTCACTACATTGTGTTAGGGTGTAAAGAAACGTTCACTATGGTGATGTGGGAGTGGTTAACAACCTTCGTTCGACAAGCCTTAATTTCATTCTATCTTGAGTAAATAGGTTTGTTACCAAAATCGTACATTATTGGGGAGAAAGAATAAGCCTACACCTTCACATGTGACCAGTTAATAGGTTATTGAAACGTCACTATATAAAGGCTCCCTGAACCTCAACCTGTTTGCTGGAGGCACCAGGGTCTTCATAGTCAGAATCTGTTCATAAAAGGAGGCTACACTGTAACAAAGTGCAAACAAGTTGTTTTTTTTATTGCAAATCCGATTACATATCCTAATTCCTTACAATAAGATCCAAACTGGGCGACATACCAAGTTCCATCTGGGCAGGTGGCTCTGTGTCTCCCAAGTCGTTGGGCACAAAGCCACTGATGGCACTTTGGCCCAGGAGACAAGCCACCGAGAGAGAGCTGGGTTCCCTCTCCTCCTCCTATGCCGAACGTGTGTGTACGCATCGTTTATACATTTGGCCCCCCAGTCTTTGGGGGATGAGGGGGATCCCCTAAAGGTTCAGTGATGTTTTGATGTGGTGACTGGGGTTTGACTTCATCGTAGTATTAATGAAACCAGGGAACAGTTTTTGCACGGTAGGGTGCTCCTGTTAAAGTGATCTCATATTCCTTATCTGTTATATGACCAGGCAGAGCAATCATCTGACCTAATGACTCCCAGTAGATGGCTGTCCTTACCATTACAGATCTACCATGTTTAACAGTTGGCAATAGACATTGTGGGTTGAAGGCATCCTTTGGGTTTTTCTAAATGTAGACCTGTATGGATGTAAAAACAGGTGAAAAATGACTCATCAGATCATTTCACTTTTTTTCCCACTGCAAGAGGTCTAGGTTTTGTGTTTCTTACACCAGTGCCTTTGTGTGCTGGCCTTGGATACAAGCGGCTTTTGAGTGGCATGTTTTCATGATATTTGAGTCTGCTCCCTTTACCACATTAAATTATTTTGCAGTTTTTGTGTAGTATTTTGGCCTTCTTTGGAACTTGCTTTGAAAACTGCCATATAAAAGTGGTGATTGTCAGACAAAGCAAATATGACTCACTTTTGTAACTGCTATGATTTAGTTACTTCAAAGTTAAAGTATTTTTATTTTTTTTCCACCTCACTTAAGTCTCTATGCAGTTCCTTAAGGCGTGATGCATCAAAATACAAAACTCCTTGAGGAATATAGGTGGTTGCAACTGTACCTGCTTGCCTGTATTCTTGTCAGTAAATAGGCAATTTCAGCCTCTCAGTGCTGGCAATATCTTCCCATCTCTCTGTCTGCATGGTGATGAGTACATCGTGTGTGTCACCCAGCTGTCTCCGAGCTGTGTCTGGCTGTCTGAGCGGTAAACACAACAACAGGTATCTTCTGCTCTCCTTCTCATAGCCGCCTGCCTCAATTCAGGCTCTCGCTCTCCGTCTGGCTCGGCAGCAATGTGAAGTCAATAGGATGAATAAAACATACCTGAATCAGAGCCCTCTACCCTGGGAAATGTCAAGCTGTCAGTATAGTTTAATGGGAAAACACAGGGCTGGTCACAGGGGTTGGACAGTTTATTGCCCTGCACCTCCAAAAAAGCGGCCAGGTCATATTTTTTCAAAAAAGATTTTAAAAAATCTAGAATTCTGTCAGTTCAGACTAGCTCACCATACTCTAAGTGGTGCCTTGCTAATACACACCCCACTCGCAAACATTGCAAACATTCGAGCATTTTAAGATGGGTAACAGAGTGAAAGCATTTCTGCTGTTTCTGAATGAATGTTGTAGGGGTGTTTTACAAACTCCACTGTGGTGTGGTGATCCCACATGTTGCAGAGAGACATAATCTAAGACCACAGTGTTAGGTCTTAGTTAGGTAGAAAATGGCAGCCTTTCTCACTTGGTTAGAGGTTCGATTCCCACTGGGGCTTTGCAGAGTGAAAACCTATATGCAATCATGGTACTGTAAAGCAATGAAAACATCTACTTTGTGTGAAAACATCTACTAAATTGCATATTATGTGTATATTTCATTCAACTGGTCAACATTCTGTCACACTGACAAACCACCATTTAACATGCATTACTACATACATTATACAGCACTCATTTCAGCTCATGGTGATGGTAGCTACCCCTGCAGCTAGTTATCTTTAAATTAGGGCTGAGGTTTAGGTTTAATTAGGCATAGCCACGAGGAGGGTTGAAGCACAGCGCTAACTCCGGCCACCGCAGCTGCCAAACCCCATCAGCCTAATGGAGACTCAAACAGTGAGGGCCCTGCGGGGGCCCAAGAGGCTAGCCTGACTTCCTGCTTCCTGCTGTATGCCAGCCAATACACACACACACACACACACACACACACACACATTAGTATCCCAACCTGGGCCAGATAGATAAGTATCTCATCATTTACGTAATCATTTAGGTGTAAAGTAGAACTCTCAGTCTGCTTGGTTTAGTTTAGTGCTCATTGCTATTGCTAGTATTTTTGAGATCTCACCTATGAGATGGATGGATGACAAATACAACTCAGAGACTCATGACTTGCCCTTCTTCAACTCATTTCAAACTTTCCCAAAACTCCTGAATGCAACTTTTAAATGTTTTTTTTTAAATGGTTGATGGTTATCTTCATCTACATATTCCCCCTTATTAGACATATTTGTAATATGGATTGCTCTGCTGGTTCTTTGAGGCCATCTGTTATAAGGTACACTGTCCAGCACTGAAAAAATAAAAACACGAGGCTGCAGCCAACCAGAGCGCAGATCTCATTCTTCCAAACCAGTGCCCATTTCTTACCTTTATTCCCCAGCCATCTCATACTGAAGCTTCTACCATTTATAAAGGCAAGTCTAGAATGTGGAATGTGTGTGTGTGTGTTTGTTTTCCATGTGTCCATACACATCACATCATGTGTGTGTGTAGGCTGCATTGTATGACTCAATGCTATCGACCACAGTGTTTTCCATTATGTTGCCTTGCAATTATGTGCACATGATCCTTATAAACCATCAGTCACACACATACACACAACGCTGAAGGTTTTGCTTACATCGCTGTGCATATGTTATAGGGCTGGACATGATGTAGACACATTTGATGCAATACACACCATACATGCATCCCATACAGGTACGGTGTGATATAGCTGTCTTCTAGCCCCAGACCATTGATTGGTTGCCAGGATATTTTATAATTTGTCCCCCACTCACTGTCTGCTGTTTAAGGGAGAGAATGAGAGAAAGTTCAGAGGTCAGAAATAGGAAGAAGAGAGGGAAGGTGGAGAAGAAAAGGGGGGTGGGTGGTGGGGGTGAATGGCAGAGCTCGGTTTACCCTGAGGTAAGCCATGACCCAAAATGAGCTTCAAATACCACACACACACACACCAGCGAGGCCACACACACACACGTGGGCAGTTGGGAGAGGAAAAAGAGTAAGAGAAGAAGTAAGGTGAAAAAGGTTAAAAGTGACCAAGCAAATAATGTAGGAGAAGGGAACAGAAGGGTGTAGATTCCTATATAACTGGTGTGGACGTGTCCCCACCACGTTTTTGGACAATTACATTTTGTCTATATCACTTTCACGTTAAACTAAATAACCTAAAGGTAACATTACATTAAAACGAACAAAAGTGACTCTTTAAAAAAACGTCTCTAGCACCATGCGGATTATGTGGCTACCTGCCCAAACTGTAGGCAAGGTAACGTGAAACTCATAGCGTAGAAAGCTTGCCGTAGGCTAATGATATCTTGGTTCTAGACGTTAGCTAGGTACGTACGCTCGCTATGTTTTAGCATAGCAGGAAGGCATGCATTTTCCTCATCGGCTTGTGTGAGACAGACATCGCCTGCTAGACGGACAAGAGCACAGTCCGACCTCAAAAAATGCTGTCTGACAAAAACCTGATATCGACTTGACAATGGAAGGTAATTGTTCACTTTTTTTCCTCCAATATTGTACTTGTGATGTTACCGTCTGCAAAGTGACAGTACCCCAGCTGCTAGCAGAGGCTATATATTCAGCAAGTCATGCGGTAGGCTGAAAGTTAGCTAGCAAGCTAGCATTTGCTAATGTAGGAATTCAAGGAATAGTCTAAAAACTAGTCTAACTCACCTACAACTAAGTTGACTGAGCGTCTTTATCAATATGCATCCCTGTGTCCTGAATCTAATACACTATATGGCCAAAAGTCAGTGGACACCCCTTACTAATTATTGAGTTCAGGTGTTTCAGCCACCCTGTTTTTCAGGGTTTAGGGCTTGGCCCCTTAGTTCCAGTGAAGGGTAATCTTAATGCTACAGGATACCAAGACATTTTAGCCAATTGGGTGCTTCCAACTTTGTGGCAACAGTTTGGGGAAGGACCCTTTGCTGTTCCAGCATGACTGTGCCCCTGTGCACAAAGCGAGGTTCATAAAGACATGGTTAGACCAGTTTGGTGTGGAGGAACTCGATTGGCCTGCACAGAGCCCTGACCTTCAACCCCACTGAACACCTTTGGGAGGAGTTAGAACGCCGATTGCGAGCCAGGCCTGACAGGTGTAGCTTAAGTATGATTCCAAAACAAGAGATGAAGGCAATGCATCACGTTCAAACAGCACCATAGAGTCTACAGACTGTAATGCATTCTCTGTGCTTGTGTTCTTGAGAAGTTCATTCTCCATACGGCAGCTTGGGAAGAACGTTCTCCAAGGACGCAAATATCGACTTGACATCCTTGGATTTGATATTACCTTGAGTCTTGGTTGAGTTAGCTACTTGCTGGGGAAAATACTATTGAGCTCGGTGATGAAGTAATAACTAGAGACACGCTCTGATTAGTTGTTTAGGCCACCGGCGACTTGGCAAAATCAGGATGTGTGGAGAAGAAAGGAGAGGAGTGGAAAGAAGAGGAGGGAACGGCAGGGCAGAGGAGAGATGTGGTCAGTGTGGAGTTGCAGAACACTGATGCAATGGTCCAGACTTAACCAGGTCAGACCTACTGCCTCAGGCATGTTTGTACTACTATACTTAAGAATTTCATTGACTATGTGACTTTCATCACTAATCCTTAACCTTAACCCTTTCTCCTACAAGCTTAACCTCAACTCTAAACCCAAGCCCTCCCTTAAAATAAGGACCAGTTTTCAATTTGGAAGATTTTCCTCATCTTTGTTAGGACACGTGGTCATCATAAAGATAGACATACACACACACACACACACACACACACACACACACACACAATATTTTATCCATCTGGTCCAAACCAAAGATCTTTAGTGAACAAAATGCGTTTGCAATTCACTCAACCTTCTTTGACTCTTCTTGGCACAGTGTGTTTTGTCATCGTACTTCTCTTCTCTTTCCAATTTGTTTACCTGTTCTTGGGTTTTCAGACATAAACAGACAGCAAATGGATCAATAAAGAGGGGCTTATCTTTTATTTATAATGTCATCTAATAAATACACAGAAAAGAGATACATACATACATACCTCATACATCTCAAGAGCTTTAACTTGATCTACTAGATCTAATTTTCACCAGTTACACCCTTTTGGCTCCAAGCCCTCAGTATGTAACGTGCAATGTTCTCTTTTGTAAATAGTAGTAAGTAACAGAGTAACATTAAACTAAAATTTGCAAGTATAACCCTCATCCCTTTGTGCTTGGAGCCGTTCTCTTTTGCTTTTTACCCTCTCTCTTTTACAACCTGTGATCTCTCACCCTCTCATCCCCCTTTCACCGCCCTGGAGAAATGTCACTGGGGCTGGTGTCGTCCGTCAAACTGGCATCTCTGACAGAGCGCTCGGCTAAAAGGCCATGCTCCGATTGGCATGGGATCCCCTGGCTGTACTGTGTCAGGCTGCTGCCTTTCCTCTTCTCTCCTATCCATGTTATTAGCATCTTTCCTGCACTGGAAGATATTGACTCCCCCCCCCGCCTCATTTCTCTGCTTTCAACCTCTCAGAGGAGTTTGTTTCGGGGTTGTCTTTTTGGTTGCTCTGGTGCTGTTTGAAGTGCATGAGAGCCACAGCAAATAAAAACAAAGCCTATTCTTTTTCCTGCTTTTTTTTTCCTGTTCTTTTGGGCAAGACACCATAAAACTCAACCACCGCAAAGTAAGCACAATCTGTTTTTTTCTTTCTTATATGGATCGATCAATGTAGTTTCAAAGAGAAAATCCTGTGTAGCGTAACTAACAATCGATGTGTTGATGAAGTGCACAAGCCAGAATTCTCATTGCAGTTGTCCGACAACACTATTAATTGTTTGTCTTACTTGATTCGGTGCCTTTAGCTAATCACAATTCAGTTTGATAGGAATGAGAAGTGACCAGAGGCTGTTTATACTGCCTACTAGATGGCCTTAAGCCCTAGTGTTTTATGCCAGTGATTAATATTGATTACTCACAGAAACCAATAAAGCTATGTCCCTCTGTGACTCTGGATGCAGGTGAGGGCCACTTGTTTTCATTAGGACTCACTCCCTTTTAATTAACTGTAAACCACCTTATTTGGCCCAACACTGAATTAGACCCAGATCGCATTGTAGAAGTCTGCGCGTGCAGCTAGATGTGGTGTTTTTGTTTGAATGCGGCCATATTAAGAATTCAAGCTCTGTTCATGTTTCAAATTATATGCTTATAAAACAAAGAAGAAGACAGCTTTGGCCGATTTCCAGCTGCCCTGTTTTTGAGTGTATTGACTCTTGTGTACGGGGAGATGGAGATGCGTCAGCTGTTTTTTAGGGCAGGCAGGGCAGGGCTGCTCCAGTGACATGGGCACTGATTGTGCTCAGTTCTGTCTCTTCCCTCATACATATGGAGCAGGGACAATGCTGCCAGATAAAAATGGCACAGGCCAAGGAGGGCGGCTGTTTTGATGTAGGTGCGCTTGTATGTGCGTCCATTTGCGAATGCATTTATACACGTGTGTCAGTAGTGCACGTATGTTCATGGCTGTATGCGTTTGTATGTGGTGTGTGTGTATGTGCAATTTAGGAGTACGTACAACAAGTGAAAAGAGCAGGAAGATCCTTCTTATGAGTGCAGCCCAAGGGCATTAAGAGCAACTGTGCAAGCAACTTGACCAGAATAACTGCTATTTGTTGCCACGTTGGAAACTCCTGCCCTCCACACCTCCAGGCTTCTTCAGTCAAAACATCTTTCAAGATTTGTGCAAAATCCAGAGGGATCCAATAGGAATTCTATCTGAATCTTTACGGACTTAAAGTCTTATTGGGGTTTTTTTCTGTAAGAATCCACTGCTATTAAAATATCAATTAGGGTCCTAAAGGAACTGTTTAAAAAGACAACAGATTCTCCAAGGATTCTCCAAGGATTGCACTGATAGAACTTTTTAAAGACTTTTTGACTTCATCAGATTTCACACAGTGCGATTATACTCATTTGAGATGGTTTGAAAAACTCATTGTGCAATGTGTAAGGATATAGAATTGTGGGGCCAAGAAGTTGCTTCACTGTGCATGTCCTCCTGATTTTGTTAATCAATGTTTACCTGTGTCTCTGAGCTTAATTTGTTGATGAATGTTTACCTGTGTCTCTGAGCTTAATTTGTTGATGAATGTTTACCTGTGTCTCTGAGCTTAATTTGTTGATGCGTTGATCATTGTGTGCATGTAATTGTGTGTGGGTGCATGGATGCATGTGTTTATGTGGCATTGCAGACTTAGGCATCTGATAATCAGTGCAGAAGAATGGTTAAACTGTATCTGTTTGCTACAGTGTCTGCAGATCGGCTGTATGTGTGTGTGTATGTGTGGTAAACCCTATGAGCCGGGTGAATGTGCTCCATTTGCTACTTTTCATCTCCTGCAACCAAAGCCAACCAACATAACCCAGGCCAGGTGCAATGAGGGGCAGATGAGAATAGAAAGGGAGGGCCGATAGCTCTCTTCTCTCTCTCTTTTACTCTCCATTTTATTTTTATTTTTTTTCCCTGTACATTCACACACACACACACACAAACCCACATGTGCAAGGGCACACTCGTAGGCAAAAGCAAAACGTTCAACTTTGGAAGTTGGGCTCCTAATTAGTGGAATTAGTGGTAGATCAAAGAGGACAATTAAGGTGGGGGGGGGGGGGGGGGTTGTGGTAGCGAGGGCTCATTAACATCACAACACATGGACATGGCCTTGAAAAGGAGAGTGGCAGGAGGAGTCTCATTATGGCGTACCGCTGTGCTTATGCTAGGCCACATGCAGGCAGATTCACAGTCAGGAGAGAGAGAACAACTAGCTCCGTCTAATAAACACACACGGGCATGGATATGCACACACACACACACACACCTAAGCAGACATGACTGCGCTGCAGAACACCTATGACACATACAGGAAGTCATTCCCTCATGCACACGCAAATACGCACACACACACACACACGCAAATACACACACAGATATACAGCTCGTTGGCTGGCACAAAGGAAAACAAAAGCCAGTCCCTGCCTGCTCTCATCCAATTTCAGCTCAATTAAGCGGGGAATTAACTTTGATCTGCCGCACTATAGTAGGGCCTCAGCAGCCCAGCCTGTAGAAAAAGCCCAAACCCATAAGTATTCTTCAACCTCACCTCCCTAAGACAGACCCCCAGCTTGTTTTCCATTCATGCCTCGCTGTTTGAAGTGAATACAGATAAGAGTAGGAAAGATTCTATTAGGACTACCAGCGCCTTCCTCGTTAGCCAGATCTAAGGGACTGCAGGCATCGTGCCACTGTGTGTGGCTCTCTACACTAATGGCATAAGCTTAACAAAAGATCAAAGGTTTTGGGACGGCCTTTTATTTTAGTGCTTCTAGCCACTGACTCTCTGGCTTTGGTCCAGTAATATAGGCTAATGATGTGCTGGAGAGAAGAAGGCCATACTAGGTTGTGTATGTGTCATTTTGCGAGGCTTTGGTATGTTTTCAATGATAAAAGGTAACAACAATAATGATAATAATAAATGCATACAGGGTGTGTTTATGTATCTAATCTACAGAGAGCACTGTAGAACTTTTATGAAAACTATTCCTCCTGAAAAAGACTATTTTCTGTACATGCACACATATTTCACAATATTCTGGTATGTGATCGCCTTCAACATGCTTTTTTTTTAAAGTGAAAATGTCCAGGGTGAGATAATTCTACCTGTTTTCAATGCAATTTCACTTGTTGCAATTTTCTAGAAAAAAGTGATTAGGCAGATTACTCCACTAGTAATGTACAATATATGTACAATATATGTACAAGTGAGTGCGGCCCAAGGGAATTAAGAGCAACTGTGGAAGCAACTTGACCAGAATAACTGTGGAGCTACCCGGTACGATCATACTGGGCAGCTGCCATTTAATTGAGCAGACACTGCAGCCTGTCTTACTAGAGACGACGTGGATCACCACTTTCTCTTTCCAGTGCTCAGTCAAGTTCTTTCATATTGTGGGCATCCACCAGTAGAAAGTCATCAGAAAGTAGCAGTAGCCTCCTGCCTCGCTGCCTCTCCCTCCCTCTCTCCTTTCCTGTTGAGGTGTTGAAAGGCTTTGTCTTCCTCTCCCTTTCTTCCTGTCTCAGGGGAGCGCTAGATCCGTCCAGCAGTGCAGCCCTACAGGCCACAGGAAGCTAGGGCAACAGGGAGAGGTGGAGGGTCCGCTGACTGACAGTACTGATAATCAGCCTAATGCATGCCGGGTGAGGCAAGCAGGAGGTAACCAGCTGTCTCCTGGGCCGAAACGTTACCCCCCTACCTCTGCTGATGCACAAATACTGTTTAGGGAAGAGTAATGAGTGAGGAACAGGAATGAGAGCAGAAGGAAAAACCGGAAGGAACACTTACTGAGAGCTGGCATGACGCTGGACAAGCCTCATTCATCTTTCTCCGGTGTGATTGTCAAAGATCTGCGCTTACGGAAGAACGCTCACTCCAGGCTGCAACAAAGTGAGAGGGAGCCACCAAAACTTCCCTGGCATTCAGTCGGCTAGCGTAAGCCTCATGCAAGGGTACCAATATGGCAAACTAGGATTTACCATACCTTAGCCTATGTCCAAATATGTATATATGTTGTGTTCTTTATCATTTTAACAGGGAACAAAAATGGAACAAAATTCACCAGAGATCTATTTGGAAACCACGTGTAAAATAAATGAAAGCAAAGAAAGAAAATTGCATTCCCTCTAAGCTCCAATAATTATTCCCTGCATTCCTAAGAAGTACTTCAAGTCAGTCAATTGAAGTCCAGTGGCATGTAGTAAACTGAAGTCTGCAGGACTTCAGCACCCCTGCTGTTGAGGTCGATATTCTACCACTTGGCAAGATCGAATTTCAATTTGATGATTTCTCACCAAAGTGGAAAGAGGTACAAGATGTTGTGAGGTGCGCAAGGGCTTCTTCAGCCCCGGGGCTGAAGGGGCTTAAGATTGTACAAAAGTGCACCGGACCGGAGGTTCTTATGGATGCTTATGAAGCCTGGAACAAAGAGTTTATTCCTTAATACCACACAATCTGTTGTGGGAGGCATTTCATTTCTTTAGAGTGACAGATATTATAAGGACGTTAGTTATAGCTTATTTTTAGAAAGCAGAGCAGAGTATACTCCCAGCATCTGGAAATAGGCATTACAATTTCCCCTTTAGCTTTCACTATGGTAATGGAGGTCATCATTAGGGCATCAAAGTGAGTAGTGGGTGGGGAAAGGCTGCAGGGAGGACTGCGCCTCCCACCAATCAGGGCATATATGAATGCTATGATGACGATGACTTTGACAGCTCCCTGTACCAGTAGCTTACTGAACAAGTTGAATAGTAATTTAAAGTGGTCTAGGAAGAAAGTGAAGCCAAGTACGTCAAAAGGGAAGGTGGTAGACAAAGGTTTTTTATAGATAAAGAAGTGTCCAGCAGTGTTCAAGAAACCTGTCAAAAGCTGACGTAGATGGTATAACGCCAGCCTAAGCGATACGGATCAATTTCAGGAGTTTAGGCAGGAGGTGATACAAGGCATTACAGGTATAGATAGACAAGTCAGGGCTTCCAGGAAAACTTAAATTGTGGCCCCTGCAATTTGGATTGATGCCTCAGCCGATGTGGCCTTCGACAGTGTTTCCCTATCAAAGCTAGAAAAGCTATGAGGCAGCGAGGTTGGAAAGCTACGGCCTGTGGAAGTCAGATGTCAAGGCTTTGTAGCAAAGTCCTTTCTTACACAGACCTTAAAAAAAAGGACAGAGCTTAAAAAAAAAAAACAGTTAGGAAGATGTCTCAGGCAGCAGAGTGAGCAAGGGAGTGGTTACGGATGAGAGGAAAGCTGGGGAGCATGCTAAGGTAGCTTTGTTGTACTGAGGGGAGTTGAGAGTTTGGCATTGTGTGGTATATGTATACATAAGGAACGCAACTGGCCTGGCAGCTGACTGGGCCCCGGCAACTGTCGCAGAATAGCGGGGCCAGCCAGCAGGGCCAGCTGTAGGCTAAGCCCTGTAGATACATGTTCAGGTACACACTGCATTTGCTCTCTGCTGTGGCATGTGAGGTCGACGAGCATAGGTGGAGTTAGTACTTGCATTTGGTATCGAGGAGGGTTTGTACTGCTGGCGAGGTAAGTGCCCTATAGGGATTGTTGCACACACACACACTCTTTCTCTATTCTGGCAATGTAGTTGTATTGTTGTATCATATAGGCAGGTTGTTTTGCTATAATGAAGTTAGGTCAAGGTTAGGTTAATGGCAGGGCGGTGTTAATAAGATGTTAGGAAGCTGGACTACACCGTGGAGCCTTCTTGAACTGTCGTAGACCCAACTCAACGAAACATCAGAGAAGGAAGTTGCCCATTTGATAACCCCGATGTTATGCCATGTAGTGCTATTGGCTAGAGGAGGTAGCTAGCGAATGGTGGCACCTGACAAGTGACGCTTGTGACGGTGTGGCCTGACCTGACCTGCTATGGTGTTCATTTGGTGGGTTTTGTATTATTCTTGTAACATCTGAGTTGGGTTTCTCTGAGCGTTCGCCCTGGTGTATGGCACAGGGGATAGTAACACCTTATCCTTTGTATTATTTAGGTTGTAAAAAAATCATGAATTTAGAAATTCAATCGTCTAGTCTCTTTTTTCTTTACCTATATTGAAAGAATAAAAAATGTATAGAAAAATACATTTCGCAATCTCCTTGGGTCTTCATCAAGGTCCTGAGTGAATGTTGGATACCTGGATCCATCCTTCTACACACCCCATCCCCATGTCAGGCATATTCCCAATGTGCTCTCAGATGGCCTCGTCCTTTTGTTGTTACCAATACATTCATTTCTAATAAGCTGACCACCGAGTGTGAATTTGATTCCTCCACAATTTAAACACCTCAGAGCTTGATGAGTGTCTGACACTTTTAGGCCAGAAAGAAAGTTGCTAATAACATACTTTTTTTTTTAAAACATACAAAGAAAAGCATCCTCTTTCATGGGATTAATTTCTTTCATTTTTCCCTTTTCTTCTCTTTATTCTACCTTTATCATTGTTATTTTTCTGTCACTCTCTTTTCTCGGTTTCCTTCTGTCCTGCGGTTTCTCATTTTCTCTTCAATATCTGCTCATTACACTGAATAGTGTTTAGCAGGACATGTTGAATATGGTGGTTATCTTTAAAGGGACAGCTGTGAAGGTATAGATATGCCAGTGCTGAGCAACTAGCATTTCCGTTGTACCTATGTTGGGGCTTTTAACTAAAAGCACAGCTAATCGTGCTTTGTCCCCACCACCGCAAGGCCCTGATCAGGGCCTTTAAAGTAAAAAGTGTACTTTGGTCTCAGTGTTTCTCTGCCTGTTTGGACGTCTCTGTGTAAGTTTTTTTTTTCCCAGCAAATGTGGGACATCTGATTGATTGATGTCCGATTTGATTCTATATTCCTATTGAACATTTCTTACTCAGTCAGGCTCTGATTTACTCCAAATCTACATGCTTTTTTTCTATTAGAAAACTACATTTCACCTATGATTTCTTTATTTGTTGTGGGCCAGTGGTTGTTTTGGTTACTCCAGTACCTGTCACAGCTTCAAAATAAAATCACTGGTTATTATGATTTGTGGATCATGTGTGTGACAAGGCTAGTTTACTAGATTTTTACTTTAGTTTTTTTTATTTTAGCAGTAGTAGTAGTATGTTTACTATCAGTGATTGGTCTGCTGCTGCTAGGTAAATACACTAGTTAGTGTAAATGGTTACCTCTCTCTTCATGTAACTAGTTAACACATACAGTACACTGTATATTAGAGTTGAGATGCCTTCCATGATAATGTGTTCTTGCTTATATTCTCACCATCATTATGAAAGTTACTTCATTTATATTTGGTAGTGAAAGTATAAATTACCAATGCATCTACTGATACAGACTTTTTAAGGCAGTTTAGATTTCAACTGTTTATACTGACACAAGGGATACCAAACTTTTAGGCAATTTTCAGACAAAAATATAACCCGACATGCAAAAGCAACCCTCCATTGTGGGACGGTTCTTTTTTAATATTGATCATTGCATTCAGAGCTTTAAAATGGTATATCACATGACGGAGGTCCATAAATTATTTTGTTGAATTATTGTTTAATAAAAAAATGCACTTTTGTTCTTATTTGTGCTGTAAAACGGATCTCCTGTGAAGTGAAATGAGCCTGGGTTCACGGTATTTGGTCACAAATATCTGTGTCCATGAAAACTGATGGGCCCCGTCTGTCTCCTCCTGCTCCCTTATAATCCACAGCTCCTCAAATAGACTGTGGCCAGTAGAGGGATCTGAATGGACACAACATCAATGTCCTTTCCTTCATGGCCTCTTTCTACCATTTTCTCCTTTTGTCACTTTGCCAGTCTCTCTCGCTCGCCCTGTTTCCCAGTCAAATGGTTGTATTCTCATAACATGGATTACTATTTATGTCAGAGGGGGCTCTAGTGTCACCTTTCCTATACACAGTGACACAGCTTTTATCTACCACAGCAGCAAAATACTTTTCTTCTAAAAATCAATCAAAAGAGACAAATTTCATTGCAGCAGCGGAAATCACCAATCTAGGATGCTGCTCATATTCACAGAGAAAGATGTTGTCAAGAGCTGTATGCTGAGATAGTTGTACACCTCAGGAAATGACAGACATTTGTAAAGGTCAGTCTTACCAGAAATACCTCGGCCAACCAGTGATGTGTCACCTTTACACCTGTGAATCATGCTGTTTATCAGCTGGATATATGGTAAATATAAAGAGATAAACACAACTAAAAGTCATTACTTTGCTTGGCTAGACTCCATGCAGGATACACAGTCATTGATTATGTTATGCATTATGTTTTTCATGGAGGATTACATGCTCCTCTATGGGGTGGGAAAAAACTGTAAACCTTGGACTTATGAAACCTTTTCAAAACCAATTAGAAAAAAAATGCATGTCTGTCAAGCTAAGAACTAGGCTGTTGAGTTTTTCTACCTGACAACAAGATATTCTTGAGCCTCAATTATGTTAGTCAACGTTACACTATCTGGATGAATGGATGTCAGGTATTCACTGTTATTGGACAATTTGCAAAGATGGTGTGTGTGTATGTGTGTGTGTGTGTGTGTGTGTGTGTGTGTGTGTGTGTGTGTGTGTGTGTCAGACATCTAGAGAGACAGAGAGAGAACTATTTTATTTGTTTGTGCAAGGGATGTCAAAGATAGCTTTTGGTTGCTTTTCACTCTCCCTTGAAAATCAAAGTACCCTCTTCCTTCCTGCTTTCTTAATGTTGTGTACACCCTGTTATTTCCTCAGCATCACCTGCTTTCATTTCTACTCCCAACTTGTTGTACCTGTCTTTTTGGATTGAATTTGTATCTATTAAAACGAGACAAGATGCCAGCTCTCATTTCTTTTTATTTCTAAGTGATGGGCAACTCCTAGCCCCCCTTTTCTCTTCTTTATCCAGTAGTGATTAGTCTAGCCAAATAGCTGGAATTAGCAATGTAAAAATCTGCTTATCCACTGCCAGCTTGAGCAGATGCTCAAATTAAGCATCAGTGCCAGATTTTCAACTGGCATGAAGCAAAGCTGGAAGGCCGGCGTTGAGGAGAGCAGAGAGACAGAAGAGAGAGGAGAAAACAAGAAAACAGGTTGAAAAGAGGGAGAGAGGGTGAAGGCGCCTGTGAGAGAGAGAAACAAAGAGAAAGACAGAGTGAGAGAGAATGGGGGGAGGTGGGTGTGGGGAGTAGCATGGGAATAAGAAATGGCGAATTCTTTAGTTTCAGCCAATTAGGCTGAGAAGCCACTGGTAATTAACTCTCCAGGGACCCGGTGGAATAGTCATGCACCTCGTTTACATAATGAGGATGAGAAGAGAGGCTCTTTTTCTCCTCTCTCGCTTTTTTCTCTCCCTACTCTTCTCTCTTTCTCCTTCATTGGCCTGTTGGACCAAGGGAGAACAGCGCTTCCCTCTATTGCTTACAGCCAGTGTCACATAGTGCCGACTAGCCCAGTATACCACAGCAGGTATGGGATGGTGTTTGACTCATGGAAATGACAGGAGGCAGATTTATTATTTTAGATTCGGTAGCTAAATCATCACAAACTGATTGATTATCCACTGACGCTAAATATGTTAGACTTGCCTCGATACTGGACTTGTTTTCATCTCCTCTCAGATCTCCTTAAAGCATGAAGCACAGAGTTTGATCATGTAAATTTATGATAATCCCTTTGACTTTCTCCCGCTGCCCTTTGCCCCTCCAATACTTTTCATTTCCTCCTTCCCAGATATGGAGAGCGATGGACTCAGAGTTATGCCTGGAAGCCTTTTGCTTTACTGAAAGAATTCAGAATAAGAAAGGATACTGCCAAGTGTTGAAGAGCAGACTTCTAAGATACCATAGCTACACGTTAAAGGGGCATTCTCCCTTTAAAACATCTGAATTCTTTCATTTTTAAAACATGTTATCCCTTATTTATCAAGGAAAGCTTACTGAGCTCCATGCGCTCCATGCTTCACATTCATACACACCTGGGAGATGCCCAGTACAACCATAGTCTTTTATTGATGGCCTTGCTCAAGGGCAGCTGTATATGTTGAGGGAGGCGAGAGTATTTCAGATTCACTTTACATACCCAGATTTTCCTCACCAGTCCAGGGATTTGAACCAACAAGCTTCCAGCCACAGGTTCACTAAAGTCTCTCAGCTCATTACATATTTGGTTGTCAATGCTTTTGATCTGAATTCCTATAAGTACCAATTCAGTAGACGAAACTCAAGTTGAAAACATGATTTTCCCAGCAGTGACTCACTGACTGTAAGCTACAGGCCATGTTGTTTGTTCACCTACGTACTTGAGTGTAGAGATCTCATTGAGCTGTAATTAACACAACCAGGATTTATTGTCCTCTGATGAGATCATGGTGGAGAACCGCCTCACGCTCATTAATTCTCAATAATTTTCATTCGAAAGAAAAAAAAACACAGGACAAGTTTTGTTGTGGGATGTCACTGCTACAGTTTTGGGATATGTGATGCACATCATAAAGCAGCTTCAAGCCAGAGAAAGTTCAAAAAACTACAAAGACAACCCTCGGCCACGAGACAAGAAAAGTTGGTGATGTTATTTCAAGAGTTCTGACTTCATCAACTCCTGTACTCTTCAAAAACAATCTGCTTCTTCTGTGTTTTTTTCTTCTTTTTTTTCTGTGGAAGGTTGAATGTAGCTCAGGGGCAGCTCGAATGTAACGTAACAGGGAGAAATTCATTTCTCCAGGTTGTGTGTTTTCCCCTTATTTTCTGCCTTCTTTTTTTACCCACTCCTTTGATGGCAGAGTTGGGATTAAAGCGTTAGGTTGACTTCCCCTTTTATTAAAGGAGGCTTAATTTAATTAGCTGGCACTGCGTGAGCCTGCTATCAGGCCCTTCTGTTCCCATACCCAAGGTTTCCGATGCTCCGAGGAAGAGAGAAGAAGAAAAAAAAGAAAACTGTCTGGTGGTCTCCAAGGAGGAAGTGTCCTTTTAATCAGGCTTCTGCTAAGATCCCATTACCATCTCCTAGGAGAGAGGGAGGGCGATAGATAGACAGATGGACAGACAGAGAAGAAGGAAATACAGCCCAGAATGTGCTACACTCAGTACACCTACCGGATGCAAGCTAGGATGGCATGGTGGGGATAACACAGGCCTCACATGTCCAGAAATAATAATAATATAATACTACTATTCCGGGCTTATGACCACTTTTCTGACGTCTTGGTCTCAGACTCATGCCTATTTTGACTCAGTTGTCTTGGTCTCGGCCACTATTGGATGTTGACTCGACTTTCAAACATCCAAAATTCAAACAAAGGTTGGTCATTTTCATCCCAGCACTAGAAACAATGTAGGGGATTTCAGCTGTAGAAACTTGTGTATGTAATGGCAAACCTCTACTTAGTCAATTCCAATGCCTTATTTAGTTGTATAGTAGTACAACTGCAGAGAGGTATACATCCCTGATGATCCTTAAGAAACTACCACTACCACTACTACTACTACTTCAAATAATAATAATAAAACTGTCTTGTTCAGTTGCAATACAGCACAAATGAAATTGCTTCACAAAGCATTCAGCTCAAAAGCAATATCCTAAATAAAATCAGAAATATCTGAATTTCTTAGCATATACGATAATACTGCTCTCCATACACATAGAACCAGGACTGTAGCGGAGTAGAGTTTACCCACCTCTTTAGGCTGATATAAATTGTTAGTATACATCATAATAGTGTCAAACTGATAGTTTATATGAATATGGGGTCTTTCAAGGAAAAAAAATACATTGCTTTTCTGAAAGTATAGTTGAGTTTTGGTCACCATGGTTGTTAGCGTCATGATCATTACCGACTGGAGGTCATAATTGACCCACCTTTTTATTCACTACTACATTACTGCATAGAACTACCACCTTTGAATGAAAAGAAAAAAATATATATTAAAATATATATAAAATAAATCCTCTTCCCAGTCTCAGCTGGGTGTCCTATGTTTCTCATTGATTGGTCCATGCTGTGGCGATGGGAATGGGCAGCCTCATTCTGTCAGTACATGGACAGTTATTAGAATACATGACCCCGTGACTGTCACTCTTAGCCCTCAAACTGGGGCAAAGTCATGAGTTTACATCATCGTGACTATACAGAGACACTTGGCCTTCTTTTTACCACGGTGCTATTGCGACAACGCTGTGGGCATCAAGAGACAAATTCAGGTCAGTCATTCACTCGTCTATACCAGGGTACCATTAAACTCCATCACGGTGTGGTAAAATCATTCAAAATCAAGTCATATTTATTCTTTATTTGGCAGTATCTAATTAATACAAGTAAAAGTTGTGTTATTGAGAAATTTTAAAGTGGAAATCTGTGAGATTTGTGTTTTTGTTTCTGATTTTGGTGACATCTTGATAAGTGGTGATTGCTGTGGAGTTTTTGCAGTGCACTTCTCAGAGCAATCAAACTTTGTGGTCAGTTCTGTTGATGAAGTTGTAGGAGCTACCACTCTTTTCTTTGTCTGTTCTTGGTGGCTCTCGCTGCTCATCCTAACTACCCAGTAAAATGCATCACTTCCTGTGTGGAAGTTTTGAACAACAAATGTAAAAACTTTTATGAACTGTGTATTGGTTGAGTCACTATTGTCTTACATCAATAATTGATCAAAATTATTCCTTTGACAGTAACTATGAGTCTTCACACCTTGTTCACTCCCACATTCCTCATTGCATAATGAGAAAGAACTAGATACATACTGTATATATGTATATATCATCACCACATAGAAACCGTTTTTCTATGTGGATTTCAATGATGCATGTATGTGCAAAATATGTGAGAGGAAAAGACAAATATGTTCACATTTATTTGTATAGCCCTTAATCACGTTACAGTCTCTAAGGGCTTCACAGTGCCCAACGTGTGAAAACAATAAATGGTTCATACACAACATCCCCCAGCCTTGGACCCTCACAGAGGACAAGGAAAAACTCACACAAAAAACCTTTTAGGGAAAAATTGGAAGAAACCTCAGGAGGGGCTACTCAGAGAGGGATCCCCCTACCACGACGGTTGGCCGTGTAATAGATGCCGAGCAAGCAGCGTCTACACAATGCATAAAAGTTTATTATGGTGGGACATCCAGATCTGATGTGGGGCATCACAGCAAACAGCAGCTCAGTCAGTGTTATGACAGATTCAGTAGGAAGAGAGAGAGAAGGTGGCGTTAATGGAGAGTCTATATGGTTTCTGCCTTCCCCTTCTAGCCCTTCTCACTCATGCTCATGCACTGCACATATGCTCTCTCTCTGTCCATGTCTCTTTCTTTTTCTGTTAACTTTTAAAAAGGGATTTAACTGACTCATGTACACTTTATCACGCCAAAGTTGTAAACAGTCCTACTCAGTTTTCATTTGTTTTGGGTTATTAAAAGTTAATGAGTTTGAATTTGTCCTCCAAGCGATGTCACTAGAGGACACTGAAGCCATGTTGTGTTAATTAAAACACAAAGGGATGATGATAGGAAAACAATACTGATTGTGGGATTCTGTTGGGAAAATATGTTTTTCAAGTTAATTAGAAATTGCATTTACTTTGAGATAATAGATTGGGTTAAAAATCCCAATCAATTCAACGCATTACAACCAAATATCTAAGACATTTAAGACCGTTGAGAAAATCTTAATGGGGGAAAGAAACCATCATAGAGTTTAGATGTATTACAGATGAATTGCCTTGTACAGGTGGTTCGACAGTGCTCTTATTTGATTCTAAAACAGAGAACTGAGAATTACCGAAAGTCATATGTATAGTTGCAAGGAAAAGTTTGTGAACCCTTTTGAATTACCTGCATTCCTGTATAAATGGCTGCTAAAATATGGTCTGATCTTCAACTAAGTCATAAAAATAGATGAACACAATGTGATTTAATAAATAACGCACAAAAATGTGTATATATTGTTCAAATGTATGTGAACCATGAGATTTAGTGGTGGTGGTAGTGGTCCTTTAGCAGCAATAACCTCAACCAAACGTTTCCTGTAGTTGACCTGTATTTTGCTCCTTACAAAACTCTTTCACTTCATTAATGTTTTTGGGATGTCTTGCATGAACGGCTTGCTTCAGGTCATGCCACAACAATAGGGTTACGGTCCGGACTCTGACTTGGCCATTCCAAAACGCAAATTTCCCTCTGTTTAAGCCATTCTGCTGTAGATTTGCTTAAGTGTTTGTGGTCATTGTCGTGCTGCGTGACCTCACTTCAGCTTGGGATCACGGACCGTTACCCTGATACTCTCCTTTAGAATTTCCTGATACAGTTTGGAGTTCATTGTTCCCTCAATGATTGCAAGCCGTCCAGGCCCCGAGGCAGCAAAGCAGTCCCAAACCATGATGCTCCCTCGCTCCACCATGCTTCACAGTTGGGAAGAGGTTACTCACATTAAACAGGTTACTGTGGCATGAAAACATCTTACTCCTTTCTTTTTTGATTTCTGCCATCTGTGCAAACTCAGACTTGCTCAGCATTACTATTACTACTGGGACAATTGTACCTATGGGTGAGACACAGGTGTTCATTGGTTTATTCAAGGCAACAGGGAGACCCAATCACAGGGAATCAAAGCTTCATGTAACAGGTTAACCTGAATAAGACCTTAACCTGGCCAATAGCCATACTGTGGTTATAAGGGACACACAGATACAATTGTTATCTTCCAATCATGTCACAAACACTGTCTATATCTTTTGTCTGTTCATGGCTTTTCAGAGATATCTTGTTTTTCCACTATCTCAAGTAGAACATATTACGATGTTATATCACTGTCTTCTCTGGGCAAGTTGGCTTTTTCAGCAAAGGCGCGCTTCTATCTCTCTCTCTCTCTCTCTCTCTCTGTGCTTTCCAACACCATAGAGGCCTGAGGGCATCCTGTCAGATAGACGCCGCTCCAGCGTTTTGTCTCTCTGATGTTTTGCGAAATGCTGGCAGGTGCTGGGTTTTTCAAGATGAGATGACAGGGCTGATAGAATCAATCGCTTTTTTTTTTTTTGCCAGCGGTCAGCTCAATGTCCTCACGCTGTTGTGTCTTGATACCTCTTCACTAAAGTCAACAGAGTTTGACCTTTGAGGCGGTTGTCGGGCTGCAAGCGCCGCCGAGCGAACTCACCCAACGGCAAACGATGCTCGTCTGACTGTTGAGTCCGGTGTGAGTCATCGTAGTGAATACAAAGGCTGGTTGGTTGCAGCTCTTCAAACAGACGAGGAGGATAATATCTTAAAGACGCTGCTGCCCTCTAAGTGTTTCTCCATCTCAAGGTTAGGGGGTTACTAAGTATGTTAGCCCACCAACATGATCCAGTCATGTTTGCTGTTGTTATTCTCTATAAGCAAAGGGCAGACCGTACGATATAGACACGACCTGTTGATGCACAGTGAGCCATTTGAGGCATCTTGGGGAGCTTTATGTCCCTGCAGAAGTGCATGGCAAATTTTGTTTGTACTGATTAAAAATATCTCACACACTATCTCTCTGTGTTTCTCTCTCTCTCTCTCTCTCTCTCTCTCTCTCTCTCTCTCTCTGTGTGTGAGACTGTTTTCAGCTTTGGCATACATGTGAGACAGTGTACATGAATCAGCCTTATTTTTCAGTGATCTCCCCTTTAAAGTTTAAACATAGCACCTGTGCAACTCTGTTTTTGTGTGATTATGTGCATTTTCATGTTACCACAGCACTTGTGTTTACCCCTACATACTGTACATGTATGTGTGTGTGTGTTTGTGGGGCTGTGTGCTTAAGGGTATTGACTATTTATCCATCCCTGAACAATGCATGTATGGAGTCAAACAAGTAAGTAAGCATTTACAGCCAGCTCGTTCAGAGGAAAGTATTTGCTCCACCGTTGGGTCAGACTGTTCCTAATCAATAACATAATTGCAGTTCAAATCAACAGTAAATACAATCTACAAGCTAGTATAGACAAATCCTGTTTCAAGATAATTAGGTGGACTCTAATACACTCATGATGTTTCACTTCCCTCGCAGTACATTTAAAGATGCTATGTATGAATCATTACCACATTCATTTTGAGACGTTAGTATAATTACTGTACACACACAAGAGCTTTGAGAGTTCCTGGTGGTGGAAGCAGTGAAAGAGTTACGGAAAAATCCCTCCCAACATGTTTATCCTTTTCAGCAAAGTGAAAGAGAAAAGCTTTGACTTTTTGAACTCTCTCCCGTTTGTGATAGGAAGCAACAGGCTTCACTTCATTTTGAGTAACACTAACATGAGATAGAGGCTGCCAATGGTCTCATTAGTTTACAGTAATGACAGAAAGGTATCACAAATAGTTTGACAATGATATATCGGTGTTTAAAAATGCTACACCTAGCACCTTTACCTACCGTTACAGTCTGGCCAACACATTTTCTAACACGATTTTTCACATGCTGTATGTCCACAGTAGTTAACAAGCTAATAGATGCTCTTATGTTGTTTTGAACTGTTTTTTATTCACCAACTTGCCTACAAGTGGAAACTGACAGATAACTGTGAAGGTGTTTTTCCCCCCTTTATATATCTTTCTCACCAGGCTGGTAAAGGTTTTGTAAGCAAGCAGTGCAGTGTTTACTTTAAGCCATTGATCGCCACAGTTCACTAGCTGCTATACACAGGTCCTTAACTCGGTTGGCATGTTCTCTGTCTGCAGCTTGGAAAGGAAAGCTTCCCCTGGTTTCTGTGAGGTTTTCTCTTTCTGGCTCTGTCTCTCTCTCTCTCTGCACAGTATCTATGTCTTTGTTTCTCTCTGTTGTGAGTTATAAGTGATCTCTGCATTTGCAGCGACAAACCGGTCACAGTTAGTGTTGGGCTCATAACTGACAAAAAGTTATATATTTTGCATTGCTCATTTCAAAAGTAATACCATTATTTTACTTATTATTCCCTGGGACCAGTAATTTGTTACACTGTTCATAATATAGCTTTTGGTTATACCCCCAAACCTACCTTCAAAAATCAATGAACTAATCAATGTTGATGTCCAATTTTCTTGTCCCCGTTTTACTGGATAAAAACAAAGTAATAGCAATACTTCCACCCAGGGAAAGTAGTGGTATTTACACTTATTCTCATCTAAACTAGCTAAGAGTGAGAAGATGATGACTAATTATGTCAAAAAACAAATTGGGGGATGGTTCGCTGATATAGTTTTTGGATAATTCACAAAAGTACCAACAACATACTAATTTGTAGCACTACTCGTTACTGGGAAAAGTAATGGTATTACCCTATTTTAGTGCAGTTAAAAGAAAGTTAACCTACCTTCCAAAGTGTTTTTAGTGTGTCAATGTGTGTTCATATGTGTCCGTGTGTGTGTGTGTGTGTGTGTTTGTGCGGGGGCTGAAAAAATCCTTTCATTGAGAGGAACATCTAAGTTTGTGTGTAATGGTGGCATTGCATCAAGCCATGTGCACCAATGAGAATTAGCGTTCACCTCATTACCTGCAAGCAGTAGAACCTGAACGCGACGCAAATGCAGATTTTCCTGATCGTTGGCTCGTCGCTTCCACTGGAGGGAAAGCGGCTATTCCACCTGGCTACCTCTGAGCCGATAACCTGTAGGACCATTGAACGGATGTGCTCATTTGGAAACCTTTTAAGAAAATGTACCTCTGCACGCTCTAAGTGACAGACCTCAACATACATGGCTCAGAAATTAGTCTGGGTCTATTGCTTGAATCCCATTTTCTTGCACCGTTTTTTGTTTTAACTGAATTCTACTGTGGTCGCTTGGGAAGAGTTTTCCTGCAGCTGAGTCGCAGTGCAGTTTTGCTGAATGATGCAAATAAATACACAAGTATGTACTGTAGTTTTGATGTACACTAGTAGATACAAATGCACGCGCACACACACACACATACATACTCTGTTTCTCATAGCCTTGTTTATTGTGCCTGTCCGCGACTTGCACTTGCTTGAACCGGCAGCAGATGCCTGACGACATAAAATTACAGTCAGACATCTCTTCCTTGTGCCTTTATGACCACTGTAAAAGACATGCTCGCCTTTGCGTCATGCTATCCAACTCAACTGCCTGCAGCAGTGCAGAGTGAGTCGGCTGTGCCCGTGACTGGCAAAGCCCCCGCTGTTGGCATCCAAAAGTTTTCTGCCAGCTGCAGTACACAACAACAGGCCAGCAGAATAAAATAAATTACCCATACCTCAGGGCACTAACACAGGGCAGTGGAAGAATGTGCAAAATATACCCTCTAGACAGCTGATAAAAACCTTATGGGTTGAAACCATCCAGTGCAATAAAATATAAAAGCCCCCCCTGCATTCCTCATGGGACCAGCTATCTCTACGGGGGCTCATATATGGATACACAAACAATCAGCCATCATTTGATCTGCCAGCTGCTGATAGCTTATAAACACTAGTCCAACCTCCCCATCTTGCAGATGATCGCTTTTACAAATTGCCATGCCAACACGTCTGGGAGTTTTCATTCTCAACAGCCAGTCACACAAAATAATAGGCTGCATTAGCCAACGGTTATGATGCCATTTCCTCAAATGTAGGCACACTCCACTGACCGCCTCGAGTTGTTTGTCACCCAGCTTGGGATTCAGCAGCCTTCCTTAAGCCCCCCCCGTGAACCTCTCCTGGATAAAACTCATTATCCCAGACTGACGCGTTTCAGGAAACTCATTATCCTGTCCGTCACCGCCGTCTCAGACAACAGGATGAATATGCCCACTCGTTGCTTAATTGCCAAGGGTTTGTTGGGGAGCACAACAGCCGCCCACGCTGCTATATCAGCTGTAATTATCTATCTGATATGACATCTTTAGTTTGGGATCTGATACTACTGTCGGTAATCATCGACTCCCTATTTGGGATGTACACACTCATTCCTCCCGACAGCAACATCGGTAGTCTGTCTGCTAGCGAGCTCGCTGGCTTTCTGCCCAATCCTAGCTGTTGTCTCAGTCCAGTGAGTGCTGAGCTAGTGGGTGTGAAGAGCTGCAAGTAGAAATTCTGCAAGTCCAAAGAAGTATTGTAAATGGTACATGCACAAGGGAAACAAATATACAAAAGTTACTATTTAATGAATACTAGAGGATTGTTTCCCCTGATGTTGCCCAAAAGCTGGCCAGGCTTTACATCCAGCCTTGTTGAGTACCAGGAAACCCATTAGGCTAACCCAGGAGCCTCAACCGGAGCCTCTTCAGAGCATTGTCAGGCCTTTATGGTGGCTGTGTATGGTGCTGGACTGTATTACAACCCATAATGAACTGTGACCACAAGTCGTTGGGTAGATGGATGGCTTCTGGTCTCTCCACCCCCGCTCCCCCTCTCTTTCTCCATTTTCCATTCTTTTCTCCTCATCTTTTTCTGCCCCCCTCTCCATCCATCGTTCCTCTGCCAAACGAATGGCTAATGACAATGGAGGGCCCTTGGAGGAGATGGAGAATAGATTATTGACTGGGAGCAGAGATTTACACTTGAGCCACGGGGCCAGGCGGCCCCAGCGGAGATAAATGGGTCACGTAATTGAGTTTGGTCACTCAGTCGTGTTGGAGTGACCAAGGCTGGTTTTGTACCCATGATGGTGCTGGGTGGGTGGTGTTTGGGGGCCAGCACAGAGGTTTATGAGCCATACAAAGTGGTGCTAGCGGGTCAGAGAGAGGGCAGTTGGATACTTGAGCTGTATAGACTACAGGACAGTGTGGCAGAAGATGGATAAGGGAAGGAGGAATGTACAGAAGAGCCTCATTTATCTGAACCTTCTCCAAACAGAGGATTCATTCAAGACAGTGAGAGGACTGGAATTCTGAAATGCCAAATTGTGACTTGCTTAAAAATATGAAAAACATGTTCATTCCACAAAGCTCTGCACAATCTACAGCATTTTGCTGCTGAGATCCGTTTGACCTCATTCATTAACAAGGGAATTTCAGCAATTCCCACAATTCCCGCATAAAATAAACCAACAGAAAAAAGTTTCCGCCAAGAAAAATAGTTTCCTGCCTCCTGGGTAAACCGGACAGTTTTGGAGCGTAAATGTCAGACAAATATGTTTCTACAGTAATTATATTCACACTCTCACTGTAAGTTTGTAACCACAGTGAATACATTTTATGCTCGCAGGGTAAAATCAACCAAGAATCAAATTAGGTCCGCTCATTATTCTTGCAACATTGCCCCACCTGACGAAGACCAACTTGGTCCAAATGTTGTTTACCACAATAAAAATTGGTGGAGCAAGAATGTTGTGTGGACTTTTCTTTCATTTTTGCAACGTAATCCCGGTCCAGGAACCAGTGGAAGAAGTGGATGTGTGCATCACTTTATCCAGTATAAAATGAGACAAGAGCCACAGTATCACCAGCGCCTCTCTCTTACGAACACAACCTCCATGCCTTCTTCTTCCTCGCCGATGCGATGCCACCACACCAGGTGGAGGGGTCACGGAAGTCTTAGACTGATGGGAGAGATGCACCATTACCACAGTAACTAGTGCCCTGGGAGCAATGTGGAAAGTGTTTGTGTGTGTGTGTGTGTGTGTGTGTGTGTGTGTGTGTGTTAGAAGGCTCTGGGTAGAAACTTGAGGACAGAGTTGACTCTGTTGACTCTCCCAGCATGACAATGAGCTCAGATGCCTCTTCACCTGCCACCTGCCACCCACCACACACACACACACACACACACACACACACACACACCATCAATCATTTGACCTCTGCCAGCCACTGTGTGCCCAAAGAGAATCTATGCAGGAAAGTATCGTTCAAGATAAGATTTTGTAATTTGTAAAAACAGCTTCCTTACAGATGACTTCATCTCTATATTTCATAAAGTGGAGAAGTCGCCGCAACAAATGGGTGGTTTTGCTCATATGCACCGGAGGTTTGTTGGGAGTAAATTTCTATCTTGGAGTTATTGTGTGTGTGCGTCTTGTTGTGCATGCATACGAGTGTGTGTTATGGGATCCCATCGCCAGGTCAGCAGTGGGGGGAATCCTATGCACCCGTCACATCTCCATTTTTACCGCTGAGTGGCTAACTATTGCTGGTGCATCATGGGAAGCATCTCCATATGAAATAGGATATGATGTAACATATTTTCTTTGGCTCTGTTAGCGGTGTCACCTGGCGTGTGTGTGCGCTAGCATGTGTGTGTCATTCTGTCCTGCGGATATGAGTGAAAGGATTATCTATCTTGCCTACTGAGACCATATGAGCACCACACTCTCCCCTCAATGTCTCTTAAATTAAATGTAACACATGCCAAGTTATTGGCAAATGTAACACTCTCTGCTTTCATCAAGATATTACCGTCGATAGTGCTGTTGCTTTATGGCTACTCTTTTGTCTCGGCAATGTGGTTATCCTGCAAGAACAGCATGCTTCGTAATAATGAATTTACTTTGATATTCAATTAAATCCACATTTATGTTCTACATTGTTTCCACAAATTCCATTTTGTATTGTGCGTGATAATACAAACGGGGCGCTTAACCGAACCATTTGTTCAGGCTCTAATACCAGCTTCAAAAGGATGAATATTGCGTTCCCTTTCGTGTCGGCTTCGGCTTTCCCACAGGACGGTAGCGATGCCTTTTCAGCGCTGGGCTGAACGGGGCTGAACGGGGGCCAGGCCAAGACGTGTGAGTAAGTCACAAGCGTTATTACTCACCTAGACCCCACAATGGCCACTCTGTCTGCCTGCACAGTAGGCCCACAGAATGCCAGAGCCTCTACTTGCCCTACTGTATGTGTGTGTGTGTGTGTGCTTGTGCATCCTTGGGTGTATATATGAGTGTGAATGAGAGTCAGAGCAAGAGAGAAATTATTTTTCATCCACGTGCGTGCGTGTGTGACTGTGTGTGTGTGTGTGTGTGTGTGTATGAACGTGGCCTCACAGTGCATTGCTTTGCGCTATCTCCCATTTTTGTAACACATGGTGTACTCACAGGGGCATATTGTTTCCGCCAAGCAACTGTCTTGACTCCTTCTGCTGCACTCAGTGGTCGAACACTCAAAAGACCAATGGATTTTGGGGGTCTAAGAGTCAGCCCAATCAGTTGAAGGGGGTAAATGCAATTATAATCACTTTTAAAGGTGCAATAAGTAAGATTTTTACTTTCCAATTACACAAAATGACCATAATGTATCTGTGGGGGGTTGTTTGAGTTTTTGATTAATACCATTGACTCAACGGTCACTTGCTGCCAGGCCAGGTGCTGAGACGTCTCATTTTCCAGCCCATACATTTTACAGCCGTTTTGGAAGAAAAACTCCCCACCCACTGAGACACTTCAACCCCCCCCCCTACACCTCCCCACATTTTCAACTGCTCAGTGATGGAGGCCAGTGCTACAAGCAAGCAACCGGCATTGCAAGACATTTCAGCTTTTCAAAGCTAAAAAGTCCTATTTCTCAAGCTAAAGCAAACATTATTTTGGATTGTGACGTATTAGATATTTACTAGATGTTTCTGTTGGATCTCTGCTCTAATTAGAGATATGATAGATAGATAGATGGATAGATAGATGGATGGATGGATAGATGGATAGATAGATGGATAGATAGATAGATTTTCCCCCCAATAATCAGTGTTTGGAGTGGCTGTCAGGATACATGCAAGTTTGGCTCATGGCTTCATTCAGTCATTCATTCATTCATTCATCATTCATTCATTCTTTTCACCCAGCCATCTTTAACCTCCCCCACGCCCCACAGCAGCCAATTACAATGTCCTTCATACTTGTTAAGTTTTATGCCTCTTAGTGGAACTGATACAGGATATGGGTAAGGGAAAGGGTGGGAGGACGTGGTAATTAAGTGGCTCCTAGAAAATAACCTCCTTCCCATGTGCCCACATAAATGCACCAGCGCTGAAATCAAATGTGGGAAGTCGCTGAGATGGCGAGTAGTAACCCCTCTTTGCGGAGGCCGTTTGTTAAATCATATTGACCAATTTCAGACTCGGCTGGCTTTTAATGAACTGCGAACCAGTGGTATTGAAATTCAAGTCAATACTGGGATATATATAATTAAACGCGATGAGGGTTTTATTTGTGAAATGTGCATTGGATTGTGTCGAGGAGATTTAAGAGGGAAACGGGAGAAACGATAAGCACAGGCAGAGACATGGCCTAGCTGGTACTCAGGATGGATAGCCTTGGAGGGGTTTTCCTACACTGACTTAATGCTTTGGATCATGGGATTTGTACAGCAGAAGTATGAGGTTAAAATATTGCTGCAGGAGATGACTTTTACCCCCTCAGGCTGCATGAAAGTTAAAGTCAGTTTTTTTGCCTTTCTCCTCCTCTGTCATATGTTTTTTTTTTTTTGGTTGATTCATGGTCATGGTTCAGTCCTTCTGCGTCTGTAGTTGGACAAGACGCTGACTCTGCTTCAACCATGAAGTTTAGTCCATAACCAATTATGCCAAATCACATCAACAGGCCATTGTATGTATAGCCTGTAAAGAGGTCTAGAGCAGGGCTAGGCAATTCAAATTTCAAGAGGTCCAAATTTCAAATTTCCTAACCATCATAATATTAAACTTGCGCAATGATTCAGAGGCCTATGATGTAGTCTTTGGCTATCAAATGAAATAAACAAAGTACATTTCAACCATATTTATTGGTTATCTTATTGAACATTGTTATTGATTCAACTGGTAAAGAGTTTTTAACAGTGTGAAGGTTGAAACATATCAGGGAGTTTGACCTATGATCACGTCTCCGACCGGTGTTCACTCAGCACAAAGACTGGGAGCTAAGAAGCAAATATGGTTTCCCCTCTCTCATCCTTAAGACAGTCCCTCGTATCTGTAGTCAGAGGAGACGCTTCACCAGGTGGTTTTATGCTCCATCGGCAACTAAATTGGCCCCAGATATAACTTGTCCTGTCAGCGTCTCATTTACTGTTCCAGTACCTACCTGACACCTTGTTGCTCACTCAACTGAATACGCTGTTGTTTATTCACAGCTATGAGATGAGTCAGGGTTCCTGCAGCATACATGTAACATATGTATGAAGCCAATCATATGAAAGAGAGGCTTCAATGTCACGCCTTATGTGGTGCAAAAGAAATGGTCTGGCAGTTTAACAGTTTAACCATATAACAGCTGCTTTGAGTTACTCAAACGGACTGGCGGTACATTTTTATTGCTCATGAAGGCCATCGGGGAGCATGCCGTTTTCAGGCCGCAGGCTAAAATATAGACCAGCATCTTTCAGTTCACATAGGATTTGGATTTGAGGTGCTGCAGCAAAGGGAAAGACTCAGTACAGCTGGTGAAATGATGCCAAGGCAAGTCTGTTTGCTTGAAACGTATTGACGATGTCTTATTTGTCTTGTCTTTAGAGTCACGTTGTTAATGCTGGCGTTCTGGCCACAGATATATTAGGGTGTTGGAGACTGCTGACGACAGAGAGACCAGGCTGATTTTGTTTTTTGTTGAGTCAGAAATCATATATAGCACCAAAGAAAGAACCTTGGTTTAGGACCACCAGAGGATTATTGATTTGATATTCCATTATATTGCCCTGGCTGCAACATCTAACAGGGCCGTAGACATAAAAGAGAGAGGTTGAGTGAGAAGTGAGAAGGGGCTGCCGAGAACAACCACAGGAAGATGTTAACATGATGCATGTGGGTATTATGCCAAAAATAGTTGAAGACCTTTGTCAGTATTACAAGTCATCTTGAGAAACTTTGAGACTCAACCAGACTAAACAATAACACATGTCTGAAAGTGTTTTTTTACTCCATGTCTAAAAGCATCTGTCTCGTGAGCCAGGGAGGGCTCGTGACTGTAAACGATATCAGATCCAAGAACCATCCCAAGCGCCGATCCAAGCACGCCATCCCCTGTCAAACAATAGCTCCATGCCAACGTGGACCCATGCCTCATCTCGTCTTCAGAGGCTGGGCGGTTGGTCCAGTGAGATCAGTACTCGCTGAGAGAGCTGGGATGATGTGATAATGGTTTTGACAGATACCAGCTGAGTAGAGAGTGGAGTGGGGTGTGTGTGTGTGTGTGTGTGAGGGGGGTGGGGAGACATGTTGGACAGAGTCTCAGTGCGCTGGCATGAATCCCCCCGCCTGCCTTTGTGTCCCAGTCCCTCGGGGAACAGCAGAGTGAGCTTTGCTGTTTCCACCCAAATACTCTGAGTGAAGAGGCTAAAGCCGACATGGATCTTAATGTCTGTTACAATGGCAAGCTGCTCCGCCGTGCTGCCAATTGCAGAGCTGATGGCATCATTCAGCCACAGCCGCTTGTATGAAAGCTCTATCACCATATCCATCTGGGGAGTCACGCTGTCATTATTTGGAAATTGGCTGGGGGTAAATAGCTTTTACTTCAACAAGAAAGTATAACTGCAAGAGGGAATCAGTCCTGCTTCATCCTCCCTTCATCATTCAATTGTTAAACTAGTACAAGGCAAACAACCTTTTCAACGTGCTTCGCTTGATGTTGATAGCATGAATGCTCGTTTTCAGATAAAGAATCAGGGTCAAGAGTTAAAGAATTGGGGTCAAGAGTTATTTGTCAGTATTTTGTCTGGGGCATTGTAAGTGGGCCACGCTGGCCGAACATCTCCCCTCCCTCCAGCCCTCTTTGTGAGTCCTGTCAGCGGGTCTTAGTCAGTTTCTAAATTTAGACGCCACTGTTGTGCCTCAGTGATCTCCATTTTGCTGATTCTCAGATTAGCTCGGTCAGAGAAAGCACAATCTGTCCTCACGCACTGCTTGGACCAAAACCACAGCTTATGTGATGCGTCGCTGGAGTTGTTAAGACTGCGTGCGTGTGTGTGTGTTTGTTTGTGTGTATTTCTATACTTATGAGGACCAAATGGCTTCAAAAGGACTAAAAGATGATTTAATTTTGCCAAGTTAGGGATTAGCGTTCAGGGTTCAGGGTTAGGGTTCAGGGTTGGGTTTAGTTGCGCTGGCCTAAAGAGGTGGCAATCTCCCACCTGAAGAAGTTTCTCTCAATCCTGGTCCCAAAATTGGGCTGCTGATGTAAAAAGTGTGGACATTTTGGTCAGGTCATGGTTAGTTTAGGGTTAGGACTTGGGTTTAGGGTTAAGATTAGAATTAGAAATATAAGTAAGTAAGTAAAGCTTTATTTATATAGCACCTTTTTAAAGAAAGGTCACAATGCGCTTCACAAAATGCATAAATACACAAAAATAAAATAGTCTGTAAAAACAAAGTAGACTAGACAATCTTGTAAAACAATAGGAAAACATAAAATGATTAAAAATACTAAAACATATAAGAGAGCTAAGGTTCAAACTAAGGGCTAGCATCAGTTGATATGCAATGGAACAAAAATGTGTCTTTAGTCGCTTTTTAAAAGTGGCCAGTGAATCAGATGATGGTACATCCAGGGGAAGGTTGTTCCACAGTGTAGGGGCAGCAGCAACAAAAGCACCATCACCCTTAGTTTTGAGACGAACACGAGCGATGTCTAAAAGAGTCTGATTAGATGACCTGAGGTCTCACAGACTTGTACAGACACAGTAAGTCAGGAATATAGTCAGGAGCCAGACCGCACAGCGCCTTAGACGTGATTAAAAAGAGTTTAAAATGAAAGTTGAAGTGAAGCCAGTACAGGAGTAATCTGAGACCTACGTTCAGTTTGGGTTAAAAGACGAGCAGCAGCGGTTTGGAGCCAGTTGCAGTCTAGATACAGTAGTCTGTGAGTTGCAGTAGTCCAGTCTAGAGGATACAAAAGCATGAATAGCTTTTTCAGTGCCTTCAAAAGACAGGGGAGCTCTAATGTTGGCAATGTTTCTCAACTGAATGAAGCAAGACTGAACTAACCTTTTGACGTGCTGCTGAAAAAGTTTGAATCTCCCTAGAAATAGTACAGGTTAGTATAGGTTAGGGTTAGGTGTGTAGAGCAGAGGGTTAGGGAATGACTGTAGTCAGTGATGGTCCCCACACACACACAAATATATCCAGATGTGTGAGAGAGGAAACGAATAACCAAGATGACGTTTGAATCTAGTCAAATCTTTCTGCAATAACTTCATACCTCTCTCTCACACACACTCTAAATCTGTCTAAATCTCACACACACTTTGTCTCTCTTTAATGTTGTTAGTGGATGTGGTTTGTAATCTCTCTCGGGGAGGGGGGGGGGGGCTGCAGGAGCTTGCTCAAACCCCATCTGTTTAGCTAGCGAGTAGACCTGATGAATGGGATTCTCTGGTGTCTCATGCTTACTGAGCTTAGCAGAGGAAAGAAGAGAGGGAGGGTTGTGGGGCGATATAGTGTGTGTGTGTGTGTGTGTGTGTGTGTGTGTCTGTAATCGCATGGGTTGTTTATTCATGTCTCTGTGCATTTGTGTATATTTATAATTAAAGGTGATGAGGGTTTGCACACAACATCTGAACACATACCACATCAAACTTTAAAGGCCCACACACACCAAGCCGACTAGCAGCGACCAAGGCTGACAGTCAGATCGCTTTACGTTGCCTCATGACGCCTCATGGCACCTCATGGCACCTCATGACGCCTCATGTCGCCTCATGTCGCCTCATGTCGCCTCATGTCGCCTGTAAAAGTTGCACTTGAACACACCACAAAGACTACAGCCGACGGCAAGCTGACGGCCGACATGCATGTATGTTCTGCGCCTGCGTGAGAGCAAATGACTCCATACCAGGAGGTGGCGGAAGTCTGTATTCGTAATTTGTCAGTTGCCTTCCGCCACTGCCGTTGTCAGTTGCCTTCTGTCTGTGCCCTCATGAGAGTGTCGTTTGCTTGCTTTGCTCACTTCGGTTTGTCTTCCTGTGCACTGATTCGCTTAAGCTGAACAGTCAATCAGAGAGCTCTGATACACTTCCATATATACTTCACCAATGTCCACACCAACACACACTGCAAACATTTTCATCAAGTCAAGAATTGAATGTCATATTCAGCATAAAGGTTTTATTTTTCTTAAAACAAGTGAAACTCTCTGTCACTTGGGGTTTCCATTATTTCCATTGCATTTGTTTGAGCGATTTCCTAAACAAAGCAGAACAAGGCTGATCCACGAGTATCAATAAAATGACAAAATGAATTCAAGAGAAAAAGTCAATTTGCACTGGAAAATGAAATGATCTCATCCCAGTTGCAGAAGTTTTCACTTGCTTGATGAAAAATGAGATTTCTTCCTTCCCATCTCCCCACCAGCGCCAGTCTCCCTCTGCCTCCTCAACAAAGGATTACTTACAACAAACAAGCAATATGCAAAACCTAAATAAAACAATCTAATGTTCAGGAATGTTCATCAGGAAACCAGGTAACTTGAAATGAATCTTCTACAACTCTTCAGCAAACAATTTGAACTGTAGAGAAATGTGAAAGCTATTTTCCAATGCAACCACAGTGAAAACTAGTGGCAGCGGGAGAAGTAACTTTTAGGCCATCAGCTGGCCTCTGACTTGATTACTACAGCAGAAATTTCAGACATGGCAGTTCAACAAGGACCTAATTAAAATCCTGCAGCCTCTTAGCCACATCAGCAAGTGGAGATGCTTCAGAACCTCTCCTGCCTCTCTACTTAGGTCTTATGTGATCTATGGTCTATCTCTAGGAACAGGAACGTTGCAGGACACCGAAGCTTTGCACTCCTTATCTTTGGTTGTATATCATTTTTTGGTGATGTAGGAATTAAAGCTGATTCTAGTTGAATTCATTGTAAGTCAGATACCTAGAATATGAATGTAAAATGTAAATTGAAGATAAAACACCTCCAAAACTGGAGTTATGAGGTTTTCACACCACAATAATTGTCTTACTGTCTCTGTTGAATGTGCTCTTGCATTATGCATAAATCTCCAGGAAGATTGTACAACAAAATCCACTGCCAGGGCCAATAAGTCATCCCATTCAGTGTGTTGGACTTTGTGTTGGAGTACTGGAGCAGATGATGCTGCAGATGGCTGGGGAGTCACTGCTAGACCAGTAACAGCCTGGTTCTTCTCCGAGACCCACCAGGCTCTGGCCCCTATACCAACACAGCCTGTGACCCAGACCCCCAGAGACAAAGACATGGAGAGACCGATTCCATGGTGGAGCTTGTGGTGTGTGTGTTGTTTCTGAGCTTCCAGTTGGCAAGGGAGGGTTGTAGGTGTGTGTGTGTCTGTGTGTGTGTGTGTGTGTGTGTGTGTGTCACAGCACTCAGTGATAAGCCATTTTAGCATGTGTCACCTGCTTGGTCTTCTAGAAACGAGGATTCATCGGCACACGCTCACACACAGCCACGTACAGTATACACACATAGTCACACACGCCCATGCAGAGTCACACACACACACTTCCCCCGACACCTGCACATAAGCCACCTATTCTCCCTCGCACACACTCACACACACGCACAAAACACACAAAAAAACACACCCATAATCCCCCTCTCAGTGATTTTTTTTCCCCCTTTTATTTTTTACCTGTGTTCTCTCTTCAACCTTCACAGTTATCAAGGCCTATATTGCTTCCGCTCTGTCGTCTAGGGCAAAGTGATTTGTCACGATTTGTGTGGACATAGAAACTGTTTTCTCCCTCTGTGGATGTGCTGTCTAGACAGTGCGTTCGGCTACAGGAGCATGGACACTGCTGGGGCCGGCTTAATTTTTCGCAGCCACTCTTTTGAGTTCATGAAAGCAGCAGGTACACCCCGGGGAGAAGAGGGGAGCAGTGCAGCCTGCACACTGTAAATAATGAATGCTATTTTCTTTTACATAAAAATTAAAGGCGGTGATTTTTAATGGAAATCAACTAGCAGAGCGTCCTGGCAGCGTAGGTGCATTGTGGGTCCTCTACAATATTCACAAAGAGCATTAAAGCATTAAAGTTATTATATAGCATTAAAGTTTTGCAGTTCTTCTAAGAATATAGTGCATACATAAAGTATGAATGTGCTTCTCTGATGTTTGTGTAAGGTTAACAACATTGCTCGCGTCTCTTTTCTCAGTGTTGACAGTACCACACCATATCTGTCTCATATCTGTGCACAAAGACAAACTCATAACTCATAACCGTAGCAGACAGAGTGTGTGGCGAAGGATTTGGACTGCAGCTCAGCCTGATGCTGTCTGACTCAAACTGATGACAGATACGAGAAAAGAAGCAGATGTTGTTGTTTTTTCGCCAGCGGCACGTAAAAACGTTTTTTTTTTTTTTTGCCTGATGGTTGTCATGTGGTTTGAAGTGGTTCAAGAAGGGGACGGTACATGGGTTGGGGGTGGCAGGTGGTTTGGGGGGGAGGTTCACAACACGACAGCTGGGACGCGTAAAGCATCCGTCGCGCCCCATAACACCCCGTAACATACACACACACACACACACGCAACACACATACATGCAAACTGCCCGCGTGTGGCCGGCGTCACCTTGACTGACCTCTTGACTAACCGACCCTGTACAAATTTATGACCCTCTATATCCTCTTCACTCAATGAACCCAATGAGACCGTGTGTGTCTGTGTGGGTGTGTGTGTGTGTGTGTGTGTCCGCGTGTGCATGTCTTTCTATTTGTCCTGACCTTGGGATATCATAAGTAGAGGTTTCTAGAAAGACAACAATACAATTCAAAAGGTAACTAGCCATGCTAGCCAATGTCCCTTTGCATTTCTCAGACAGGCTTTTATTTCCCAGAGGGAGTTTTGTGGATACTTGTTAAAGGGAAGGAAAGCATCTAAGACATTGTACTTGTATTCACAGTAGTATTATAAAATACTAACCACTTGATTTTAGGAGCCATTTGAAATTTCTCAAACTGAACCGTCCTGCAAGAAGGGGGCTTGTTTGTGATCAACAGGATAAGCTTCTAGAAAGTCTCCAGACCTTCCAGTTAAGCAAGTTCTTCGAGTCCTAAACTGAGAAATATCACCTGGTGGAAATCCCGTTTGAAAGGTGTGTTTTAGTGGAGATGAAGGTTCAGTCATAGTACTTCATGTTGCTGCTGTGGCCACAACAGAGCTGGTAGTTCCAGCAGACAGCTTAATCGCGCCGTAATTACATGGTAATCAGTGAATATAACCATAGAACCCACTGGGATTGGAGCCTTGCTTAACACAACCCTGTCTGTGTGTGTGTGTGTTCCTCTCTCTCTCTCTCTCTCTCTCTCTCTCTCTCTCTCTCTCTCTCTCTCGCTGGTTAATGATTAGCTTTCTATGACTGCTATCAGTTCTTTCCACTACAGGTCATATCTGATCTGCTCTGCAGCATGATGCCTATCCCTATCACTCTCTCTCTTTTTATTCCTCTCCTACATTCACACCTCTGCTCTGGCTCTGTGTGTGCACGCATGCTTGTGTGTGTGTGTGTGTATGCGAGTTTATGGTAGTGTGTGTGTGTGTGTGTGTGTGTGCAGGTGGAGAGTTTGATGCACAGCTAGAGAGAAATCAATAGCCATCTCCGCGTGACAGCACAGAACAATAGAGGTTAACTGAATTAACACAGCGCTTTGTTTCGGACACTCACACGTCTACAGCCATCTTCTCATATAGATAAATCAATTCAAGGCCATAGCTACTCTATTGTGTTCGCCCAACAACTGCGGTACTCAACTGAACCTTTAAATTTCGTCCATACCTGTGCTGTCGAAGCTGTTATAAGGTGATCCTCTTACTTTGCTCACATCCACAGTGCAAGTTAAAATAAAAACAGCAATTCTAAGGTTTGATTACGAGGGGATTCATATATTCCATATTTTGTTGGCGTAGCATCTTAAATTTCACCACTTGATTCAAGCCAGACATGCTATAAACAAGTTGTCAGAAATATAAGATTGAGAATCAGACTAGACTAAACAATAAAGTTGGTTTTCTGTGACGCCACTTAAAGGGAAACCTACAAGGGGAAGTAAGTTCCACTGAAACTCAACATCGGAACTATTTTTGGTAGGACTGCAAAGTTGTAAGTACACTTTTTTTGCAGGGGGCCTTTTCTCCCACTGCCACACCCATATCAGATCGTCTTTGTGTCTGTCCTCTTGTAAAAGCAACGAACCTTGAGAGTCCATTACATAAAAATTATGGTTTATGACGACTGCCGGACCATAAAGAAGACCTGGGCCTCTGCAGAAGCTCCACAGGGTGTCGTCTGGTCATTTATATTGGCACTCGTGGTCTTGATGCGTGGCGACATGATCTACAATAACAACGGCGACAAGTTAGACAAATGAAAGGTGATTGGATTTCATATGAGTCTCACGGCGTGGACGCTCACAGACTGTGAATACAGGCTGATTTACAAATGGCCCCGTAGTTCCAGTTGTTGCAGGAGCATAAATCACAAGCCTTTATTTATCTGTTTTTCTTTCTCGCGTACCAAGGTTTTTAACCTTTTCTGTTCTCCCCGGAGTCTCGGCTTAACTGCTGCTGCCTTGTGATTGATGCAGCTTTAGGGTCTCACATGCCACACCTTCTCCCAGAGACAATGGATGGCCAACCTTTCTGCCTGAGTTAATCTTCCTAATGATTTTGGATTATTGACGCTCATTAGAGGGACCCTGCTAATGAGCCACAGTGTCCATTTTCTTAATATTTGGTGGGGAGGGGGGGAGCGGTGTTAGAAGATGTATCTACTCCCCCCCCTCCCCCATTATAACCTTCATGGCTGACTCAAATTGGTGGCCCAGAGATAAAAGACAAACTCATTAAAAAGTTTCACCTTGATTAATCTCACTGCCACTTTCCTCTTGTTCGCTTTTCCACACCCTGTAGTCAGTTAGTCAGATTTGACCGCGTGGTAAAAATCTCTTTCTGGCTGGACAGCAGGCAGGAACACACCGCCATGCACACAGGTGTACATTCAGCCACCCACACAGACACACACACACACACACATGTACACACTAACAACAAAAGCCAAAGCTGGTTGTTTGGCTCATGATCATAGGGGAACCGTTTTGGGTGCTATATGGCACACATAGCTAAAGGCTCTTAATAACACCATCGATTTTCAAATTATTGTATTCACTTATAATGCACTACACAGAACTACTGTGTCCCTTTCATCAGATCCCTCACGTCTTCTGGCCTGAAAACAAAGGCAGACCGAGCCTTTGCGGTCAGCGCCCCTCTCTTTGGAACAGTCTCCCCTTCGCCGTTAAAGATGCAGAGTCAGCTGCTGTTTCAAGAAGCTTTTAAAAGGTCACTTGTACTGTAACCATTTTATTTTGTAACATGTCTTTGTCTCTGTGCTGTTTTTCATTTTTTTTTAAAATCTTTTTCTTTATTTGTATTTCAACTTTATACATGTGTTATTGTTGTGCAGCGCCTTGTAACCTTTGTTTTTCTTATCAACCTATTGCTCAAATGACTCAAAATTCAAAACCACTGAACAACCAGAACGTTCCTGTGTGTATGCACACGCCCACACGCACGCCCACACACACACACACACACACACACATGCACACACACACAGACACGCACACACACACACACATATATTACACTTCACTGTACTCATTGAGTGACAAAACAAAACAACAGCCTGGTAGAGTCAAGGTCATTCCATCTGCTTGCCTACCTCGGGGCGGTTTGCTGATCCTTGGAGGGGGAGTTTGGTGTAATCCTTTGTAATGGCAGAGTCCCCTGGGCACAAAGAGGCCACAGTTGTGGACCAGTGACACCCCCTCACCCCGTCCACTCCCCATAGAACATGGCCTGCCTGTCGCCTGCACGCCGACTGTCTGGAATGTGCAGCTGGGGAATTCACTTCCACCTGTTCCACCCTGCGTGTGGTAAGTTGACTTCGCCAAAACATACCCATGGGCCTGGCACCGGCACCGGCACCGGCACCTCCACGCAGGGTTTTTAGATAAACAACTACATCCAGAGGAAAACATTTAACGGGCCAGGGCTGAATGGGGAACACAGAGACCAGGGTCAAATGAAACCGTTGAAAAAATTGTATCAGAAGCTCATTGTGTTTATCTGAAAACTGGACGCTAGTGGACAAATCATTGCCAAAGGAATCACAGGAATGTTGTTTTGGGAAAAATGGCTAGGGTGGCAGTAGCCTAGAGGGATTTTGACCGGAAGTTTGCTGGTTTGAATACCCAGACTGGCTGGGAAAATGTGGGTGGGTCAAGTGAATGAAAATGCTCTCCTTTCCCTCAACAAGTACTGTTGAGGTTAAACTGCACCAGTGGACCTGCAAACTGGCCAACAGTAGAAGACTGTGGTTGTATTGGGCCGCTCCTAGATGTGTGTCACTGTGTGAATGTGAAGCAGGGTGTTGCTGGAAAGTGTGCTACGTCAAGTTTTCTGATATTTAGTTACAATTATAGCCGTTTCATACTGAAAATACATTTTTTTTAGTGTCGTATGTCTGACTGCAGTGAAAAATGAGCCCACAGTGAGTAAAAAGGTGAAAGGAGCAACAATCACTGTGTTTGGGGTTCACAGGGTTAAAGAAATCCTCATGTTGATGTTATCAGAGTTGAAAAAGTAATCCATCATGTTGTCATGAGAGCTGGAAAAAGTCGTACATGTTGTATTTGCCAGAGTCATGGTGTTGAAGATGCCCTCCATGTTGACAAAAAGGCTGTCAGAGCTGGGCTTGTATTAATACCACGTCTTCAGACCATCTGCCCTGGGGCCTCAAAGCCAATCTATCCCTGGCTGGATGTAACTCCTTCAGAAACCTCAAAGCCAGATAAAGACGACAAATCTCCCACTTTATTTTGGCAACTTTGCAATCTCACTCCTCAAAGGCATCTTTTACTTTTCTTGGGTACACTGAAAAAAAACAACTCCTGAGAGATTTCCAAAATACCTTTTGTCAGGTGTTTTTTTTTTTTTTGCCATGTGATGGTGTTATTGCTATTCGAGTGATCTCCTTGGAGCTGTCACATTTTGCCATGTCAGCTGTTTGGGGAGACTCTCTTTCTGATGTCCGTGAGTTTGGAGGAGGCTCTGTTTTCCTCTTGATGTTTCTTGTCAGTTTGTTTTCAGTCAAACACGACTGTAGAGAGTTTGTGTGTGTGTGTGTGTGTGTGTGTGTGTGTGTGTGAAGCCTCCTGGATCCCTAATGAAGATGTGTGCCTTACTGCTAATTCAAAGCTACAGATCCTTGAATAATGAATGAATCGGCGCTAGCGACCTGATTTTGATTCTGTATGTGTGTGTGTTTTTATGTGTTTGTGTGTGTGTGTGTTCAATATTGTGAATTGAATAACCCTGCATATAAACTTTGGGGTGCAATGCACATATTTGACCTGAGCCACCCTCGTTACTGTTCTTACAATCTTTCTGGACCACGGCAAAACTTGTGGAACTGCAATTTAACCAATTTATCTGTCTCCTGCCAAGTCCGTGCTCCCTTTGAAGTTTAAATCATTTTCTCTCCACTTTGGCTTGTTTTATTGGAGTATCGATATTCATTTGTACTTGTACATCCTGATCAAAGCACTGGTGTGTCTATATTCTTTCCATTGGGTTGTATGTTTTTTTTATAGATATGCATCAACCTAATTGGATCAAAGACGCTGTATAGTGGAATCGCTAGAGAATACTCAACGTTTTTAATGGGAGATATGGTCTCTGGTGCATTGCTGATCCAATCTGCCCAGAAAGGTTTATTGACTGTATGAAGGCCTATGCAGACCCATTGTTATCTTCTAAGTTCAGGTAATGGATGAAAAAGAAACACTAAAGGGGTCCGAGGATCATGGAGACTCGGGTGCTGAGACACCCAAGACACCCAGACGATCTTCAGGGAGATATTTCCAAAACGGTACCTGTGTCCGCTCAACTCCGTGGTGTTCTCAGTCCTTTTCTGGTCAAACCTCAGTAGCCTTGCATGTGCAGAGTTAGGCTTGGGGCTTAGGCCGATTACAGCCACGGTATCGCATCCTGACTCAGTTTGTGGCAGACTGGAGGGAGGGTCTGCAATGAACGTTTGGGTTTGGTGTTGCAGTAGCATGACAGTAAACGTTTTCACCAGATTTTCGGGGCTGCGTGGTGTCAGAAGTCAGAACTCAGTCAGTGTGTGTTCCCCGAATCCAACTGGTCGTCCAGTCTGTGTAACCCATACAGATGGTGAGGGTGAGCACTCATGACGTATACTGTACAGCTCAACGCTATATGAGTCAGATGATCGTCTACAGCGTGTGTAGGGAGGATTGATTGTCCTCACTGATCTGATCTGCACTATCAGTGTGACCGGCTTTGAGTGTGAAGTCAAATAAAAATGATATAATCAATACTTAAAACCTCCTTCCTACCACCCTTCTGAAGCACGGTGTTGCTGGAAAAGAGTAAGTGTGCCTTTTTCTGAATGAATAAAATAAAAATATATCTATATAGTATATGGCTAGTTCAGATATATGTATAATGAACCATTGCAAGCCCTGTTGGACCCGGCTGTAGAAACCAGACTGTTCTCTCAGGCACTTTACAGAACAGTTTTTCAATAAAAGGAAGGAATCAAAACTATTTTGCTCATGACTTGTTTACTTGCATACCCCCATCAAATTGTGATCCAGGCTACAATCATGAGAAATATTGTATCATCGGTACATTGTTGGTCAGTTTGATTTTTAAACCCGTCACACCAGTAAGTGACAGTAATAATCATCTTCAGCTTCCCAGTCACAATTGAGTCGAAAATGAAGAAGAAGCAGTGTAGCACTCTGGGTAGAATATGGGTGGAGCATTTTAAATCTTGTTGTGAGACCATAGAGGGATGACTGTGTCGATAGGGACTGCTCTCTCTAGGTAGTAACCAGCTGGTCACTAAGTGTGCTGTACAATCCTTTCTGTCTGTTTAATTGTTTCCCAGCTTTCCATGGTTGTAGAGGCTCCTCCTCCACAGTGGATGACATCATCATTGTCTGTTCTGACTGTTATCCTTTTAGGCCTCTCTCCTCTTCTCTTCTCTTTATCCCACTTTTCTCCCCCTCTCTCACTCCATTTTGCTTTCTCCCTCCTCTCTCTCTCTATTCTTCCCTCATTCCCCTGACTTTCTCTCCTTTCTCTCCCTTCCTCTCTCCCTCCTTCTCTATCTTGTTCCCTCCCTCCCTCTCTCTCTTACTCTTCCTCCATCTCTCCCTGATTCCCCCTCTCTCTCTCTCTCTCTCTCCATCTCTCTGTCCTTTTACCTCTTTCACACATCACTCTTTCTCCCTCCATCCCTAGCTTTCCCTCTTGATCTCTTCTTCTGTCTCCTCCCCGCCATTTAACTTTTTTCCTATCTCCCTTCAAAGTCTCTCTATCCAGTTCCCTCTGACACACCTCTCTCCCTCCATCTCTCCCTTTCTCTCTCCCTGCTTTCCTCCCCTTCTCTCTTGCTCTCTCTCCATCCTCCATTCATCCCTCTCTCCCCCTTTTGCGTCTTCCCTTGTCTCTATCTCTCCCCCTTGCCTTCCTCCCTTTCTCCTTTCTCCCTCACCCACTCTCACAGTCCTCTCTCTCGTTATACATCTCTCCTTCTCTTTCTCTCCACTCCCCACTCCCTCCCTCCATCCCTCCCTCTCTTTCACCTCGTCCTCTTCTCTCTCTCTATCTCTCTGTCTGCCTCATCCTCCATGTCTCTCTCTCTCTCTGAAGGGAGGAGATAACACCCAGCTCGCCGCTGCTCAGTCAGTCAGGGTTATCTTGTTCTTTTCTTATCTCTGTAATATGACACCACCTCTTATTCCTGCACAACAACCTCCATCGGCTCAAACAGCTTCTTTTTTACACCAAGCATCCTCAACACTGGAATAATTGTTAACGATCCAGGAGCCAATGAAATTTGCTTTCAGAGTAACAGCATGCAACAATTATATTTACCCCCCCCCCCCATGGGTGAATTCATAAGTGTATTTCTTCTAATGTATGCTTGCCCTTGGCTGTTCAGATGCCCTGATGGAGAATAAAAGATTAACTGATTGATCTCAAGAGTATTTTGCGTGGCATAATCTATTTCTGCTTGGTATGTCTAGTAATTTTGATCGATTTTCATTGATTGGCATTGATTTTTTTTAGCCGACTGCAACAAAAATGATTCAACATATGAAAATAATACTGATTGAGACTGCATGGTCAGCAAACAAGCAGTCATGTCTTCATATAGGCATCTTTTCAGCCTAAATGCAGCAGAGAGGAGGAGTGTCCCATCCCTTCTAATTGAAACGCTGTTGATTTGCCCTATTTGTCCAGGTGTAATTCGGGTGTCGGGTATAAACAGCAGGCAGGAAATCTTCTCCCTGCACAGGAAGTGACAAATCACACTTAAGAGTGAGCGAAATCTTGGCAACTAATGTCGAGAGAAAACATTTTTTTTTCACTTTTTGTGGGAAACGTTAAATATTTTCCTCTCTCTTCCTTTTGGTATCCTTTGGTATGAAGCGATAACAAACCAGCTGGGTTGGTAAAAGTGGGCGTGTTATTCACAGTTTGCTGACCTCATGTTACAGGACTTTTGGGTCCTCAAAATTCAAACAGGTGCCTCTCGCTGCCAATGGGGCCACCAATGTGCAGAAATTGCACAGTGCCACGTTATGTATCGTGGTAAAGGATATCTCAGCAGGTAGGCCCCACGGTGTGGTCGAACCGAGGACCTATTGGAGGACAACTTGACAAACCACTAACCACTGTGTCGACATATGTTTCAGTCAGCCTGTATGTGTATGTAGCTGCAAGCTTGTATCGTATTCATGTCCGGGACTTGGGTGATTTATTTGCCTGTTGGAGGCCTGTCAGCGAGGCAGGCAGTCACAAGGCATTTGGTTATGACCTCCTAAATCACCGGGGAGCATATTGACCGCTGATATAGTGAGCTAATTATCGATGCTAACTGCCTGTATTGCTGCCACTGCTTCCAGAGTTACTGGCATGGCACAGATAAACCTCTCAACCTCAGCTACCCGGTCACTGTCAAGCGTTGCAGCCACACATAGACACATACTGTACATGCACATACACACTCATACAGGCACACACAGGTAAGATGTAATTCATTGTGTGAAATTTACAGACTGTTGTACACAAACCACATGTCTGATTTATTACATTGGTTGATCATAATAGAATAAGTAGCAGTAACTGTATCAAAGGATACAGTTGACCACAATATCCAGAAATCTCCACACATATGACAGGAACACAGAAACTCTCCATGTGTCATTAAATGTGCTATACTACACTATTCTATACACACACACACTCACATTCACATACACCATAGTAACACATAAACACACTCCATTTATCCTTTTCTTGGTGTTGTGGGTTTTAAAAGACGCCAGATTAGAAAAGGTGGTTTCCACTACAGACATTAAAGACAATGAATACTATTGAATTGCACAGAATTAAAGATACTACATGTAGGACTTTCTGAGTTTCTTGCAATGACAGATGGTGGAAGAGATGAAAGGCGTATTGAAAAATCACTTCCATTATGGAGGTGGGGAAACAGCCTCTTTGTGACAGGAAGCAACCAGGTTTTTGGGTAATTTGGAAAATCGCTAGGACCAGTCTCAACTATGGTCTCATGTGTTTGTGGTACAAAGGTATCACAATTAATTTGACGATGATGTATTGATGTTTAAAAAGGCTCCTCACAGCACCTGTAATATGAATGGACTGAGCGGAAGACAGAGAGAAACATAAGGGAAGGCCATATCTTCATTTCTGATACTGGCATGGTAAAGTCCCCTAACTGCCTTGTCCACGCACACACACACACACACACACACACACTGATATAGACACTGCTCATTTCACACTCAGATACCCCGGGTGTTGTTAATGAGGGTCACATTGAGATGGGCCTCCAGTGAGGCCCTTACCTCGCCCCCTGTCTCTCCCAGTCTCCCTTTATAATGATGAGAACCCCCCAACATACACACACACACACTGTCCCCCATCATCCCCCTTTTAACAGTGGCTAATAGTGTTATAGCTGTGGGGTTGTAGTACTGCCCCCCCTCCCCTGTTCCTCTCCTATCACTTCTGGGTAGCCAGTTATCAGAGACAGGGGGAGACATCTCTTCACAGCTTTGTTAAGAGGCCCTCGTCAAAGGACCATCTTAGTAGTGGCATTGTATATTTTTTGATTCAAATGTATTATTGTACAGATGAAATTGTGTGTGCATGTATGCTTGTGTCCATGTGTCCATCTTCTACCAGGTAGGGTCATACCTGGTAGCTTTTGCCTCCAGAACAGCCTGGATTCTTCGTGGCATGGATTCAACAAGGTGCCCTTCTGCACACCACTGTTGTAAAGAGATGTTATTAGAGCCTTTCTGTTAGCTTGAACTTGTCTGCCCATTCTCCTCTGACCTCTCTCATTAACAAGGTGTTTTTGGCCACGGAACTGCTCATCCGCTCACTGGATGTTATTTGTTTATCGCACCATTCTCTGTAAACTCTAGAAACTGTGGTGCGTGAAAATCCCAGGAGGGCAGCTGGAACCACCACGTCTGGCACCAACAATCATACCACGGTCAAAGCTGCTTAGATCAGCATCTTGCCCTTTCTAATGTTTGGTCTAAACCACTTCACCATGTCTGCATGCTTATATATTATAGTTGCAGCCACATGATTCGCTGTTTGGAGGAGCAGGCTATTTGTGTTAACAACTAGGAGTACCTGATAAAGTGGCCGGTGAGTGTATCTGTATTGAGTGTGTTGTCTTTCCTTTGACTGGGTCAGGAGTTTAGACTGTTTGCGAGCGTGTGTGTGTGTGTGTGTGTGCGTGCCCGCGTGTGTGTACACATTTCCGACCCTTTCTGCAAGCTTGTTTAGCTCATGACATTTTTAACGTATCCTGATAACCCCATGCTCCACGTTGCACTGTGGGCTTCCTTATTTCCTTTCCTCACCACTATTTCCTCCCGGCTCCTCTCTCTGCCTTGCGCATCACTTATACCAGACTGATCTGTTGGCCCAGCAACACGTTGAACCACCCCTCCATTTGACACCGCTGACAAATAGACGGAGGGGAGATAGCTGGCCAGTGAGTCAGGCCTGTGACCCTGTCATTCCTCAGCTAGACTGATTAGATTCCATTTGTCCCCACAGAGGAAAGCCAGCGATTCCAAACAGAGTAGGACCACATGGCGGGTCGCCAACAGCGACTGCTCGACTCCCTCAAGACAGGAGAGGAGATTGAGAGTGAGTGAAAGAGGGAGGCTTGAAAAAAAGGAGTTTCATGGCCAGGTTGTTTTTATTGCGGCGGTGCGGCAAGGAGGAGGGAGGTTGCAGCGAGCACAATGTGCTTCTGGTTTGGAGTTCTTGTCTTCAACACGTCTAACTTTACCTCCCTCCCCCTGCAGAACGTGTCCTACTAACACTACGTTCTAGGCAAGAGCATTACTTTGGAACAAATTGAGAAGTGTCCAGTATTAAAACAATAATCTAGTGTATCTGATGATCTTTTGATACAGTAGGGTTTGATTGGGTGTTGCTCAAGGGACACTTGCTGTTAGATTTGTGGCACCCTGCAGCCTGTATGAGACTAACGTATTAGCTTTAATTTGATATACCTCATGAAATAGTTTTGTCGCAGATTAAGCACACCCACATCGCAACAGCTGTTGTTTATGTTAGCGATGCTATTTGCGTGACTCACATTTGCAAAGCAAGCATGAATGGTTTGATCCCGTACGTCTATAAGTACGCAAGGTCAACGTCTATAAGTACGCAAGGTCAACGGTTATTTTCTTGGCTGCGTTGACTATACTGTCTGAATGAAAATGCAAGTGGCTCATCACAGATCTTTTTAAAGTTTATAGTAGATCTGCCAGACGCCTGTATCTTGAAGGCCTCTCTATTTCTGCAAGAGAGGCCATGGCAGTGTCTGAACACATCAGCTGTCCTTGCTGTCCTTTTTTTATTGCCTTTGTGCCCTTGCTTTTTTCCTATTATCGTCGTGTCATTACAAGCACCAACACAGACAGCAGAGTGTGGTAAAGAACACTATTGATTTTGTTGTTACAGGAATAAGTAAAGGAGAAATTGAAAGGAATAATCTTCTCTGTGTCATTGTTTCTCCCTTTCTCTCTCATATATGGATTTGCAGATGGAGGTAGTGCCTCAAACGCTGGAACATTGTGTGAAACTGACCATGTAGGATGGATAAAATTAGTTCCTTAAAGTGTTCATCCATGACTTTGTCTGTTTTGCTACTCTCTATTGCTAATTGATATTATAGTGATTCACCCTATACCCAGTTTATGAAAGCTTTTAGATTTCCTGTTCGAAACATGGGTTGGTTATCGTGGTTAACAGTGGTTTGTTTGAGATACATAAGAGAGCTGGTAGTTAGCATGAGCAGTGATAGCCACCATTGCTGAACAGACGAAGAAAACAGCGCCACCTATAGAAACTCAAACTTTGTCGACAGAAAATGCAAGGGAAAAGTCACGTACTGGCCATACTATTTGATTGACAAGTGATCTATGGGAAGTGCAGTGCAAAAACACAATGCAAGCAATGACTGCTTAGCACCGAAGATGTCAACAAAAAAATAGAAAATAAAATAGTATCTCGAGGATCACCACTTTGACACCGGAAAGTTCAGTCAGACTGCTGTTTTGAATTTTAGAATTTAAATCAAATTCAAAATGTGCCTCCACTTTGAACGAACCAGTGTTCAGGCAAGGAAATGGTAGTCACAGTTATTTACACCCCTTTTACTTACACCCTCAAAATAGTGCTTATTAATGTGGAACGTTTCTTTACTGGGCAAGTCTAGTTTTGAGTGCTGCATAAAAAACAAAAACTAGGATCTTGGAATTTCACTTTCGATCTTCTCCATTTGTGTGGGACAGCTTGTTAAACCTTGATAAAATCTTGCAGCGGTTGCAGGTCTACCTGGCTCACGTCATGACGTGTTTTCTTACATAAGGAGACATGGTCGGACAAACTGGTCGGACAGGTTAGTAAAGACCAAGGTTCTTTTTGACACGGGCTGTGGTTTGTTTTGGCATTGTTTTGTATCTCAGTTGTGTACCCTTATGTCTCCATGGTGGGATAATAATGAAGAGGAATATCTCTTACACTGGTGGGCAGAGGACAGGCCCTGTTAACTCGGCTCTCTGGCAAGTCCCAATGACAAGAGGCTTCATGAGCCATAAACCCAGAGGGATGAGGGTGAGGCGAAAATTTCAGACCGTCTCAATTTTCTGCCAGACTGCCTCTCGCCTTTCCTCATTTGTTCTATCGCTGTCTCTCTGTCTCTGCTCTCTCCCTCTCATTCAGATTCCCTCTTTCATTCACATTCATTCACTTTTTCAGATTCGTTTTCAGATTCTCCTTCTCTCTCATTCAGATTATCTTTTTCTTCTTTCAAAGTGTCATATTACCTATTACTTCAAAATCTGATATTTTATTCTCTTTATTTCCTCTCTCTCTCTCTCTCTCTCTCTCTCTCACACACGCACACACACACACTACATGACACTGATTCTGACAGGAGCATATTGAAACCCCACCCTGAAGGTTAAGGCATGTGTTTGTAGAGAATGCATTTGGAATTCGGGCTGAGTGGTGTATGTTATATACACACACGCACACACACACACACACACACACACACACACACACAAACACTATCTTGTCGCTGCTTGCGAAGCATCACTAAGCCAGCCAAGCAGAACGGCAGCTTCATTGTGATTGCTGCTGGCATATCGGGCCACAATTATCTACGCCGGCTTATTCACTCTTTAATTGCCTCATTTAATTTGTTCACATTTGGTGCCGAACAATGTCAACCTGCTGCAGTTGAAAGCGATTAGCTCCAAGGACGTGTAACACACACGACCACATGCCTTCTGTGTGTGTGTCTGTGTGTGTGTGTGTGTGTCTGTGTGTGTGTCTGTGCGGAAACATACTGCATGTGTCCTCAGATGTCCACTGTGAAGAGCCCGATCCTCCAACAATGTTCATTCTGAGAAAGTCTGCAGTGAAATTTCATTTTCATAAAACAAACATTTATAATATGCAAAACTAGATTTTTTTTTTAACCTTTATTTACATAGTAAAGATTTACTGAGCACATTTTGCTCCTTCAGCACCATCCTGCTTCTTGCTCATTCATTTACAGAAATGTATTCCTGGGAGCTGAACAGTTTCAGGAGATTGGCCCATTGGTCACCTTACCTGTAACCATAGACAGAACATAAACATAAGAATCATCCATGTGTCCCCAGTAGATCTATAGCTGAATATCAATTTGTCAATTTGTGTGTCCTTGTGGAGAACATTACTTATGGAGAACAAACTTGATGTACTTGATGTTACATGATCAGTTAAGAAACAAATGTGTTAATTTTCCCGGCTGTACTATAGACCATAGGGCTCTTGATTTGTTGTTCTCACAATGAACCTTGTAAGTTCTCGTCGGTCTAGTCACCATCCGATGAATCCTCGGTTAGGAAGAATCCTCTGCGTTCTTTTGTTTAGGAATCATTCAGATGTTAAGTCTTATGGCATGCACTTCATGGAGGACACAAGAACACATATTGTGAGCGCCATGCTAACACTAGCATACACTATGTCGAGTGATAGTAGGCCACCAGCATTATCTCAAAAGTGAGAAAATGAGAACTTGTAGCAGCTCCACAGAAAATAATCTTCAATTACATGCAGTTAACTCTGGCACTTTGTTTAGTAGATTGTTACAATTTACACTTAATATGATATTAAAACAACATTCTGTTTCTACTTTCTCTGTTTCCAGGAAGTGAAGGTGAAGGGCAATGGGAGGCTGTGTACAGTTTAAGATTGCTGCACAGTGGATGAATTCATGGTCGCGTACCTGAAATATAAGTTCCAAAAATAATGTTAGTTATAGTTAATGATACAAATGTATGAATCTACAAGCCACACTAACTAACTACTAAAACACTAATTACTTTTTATTACTATAAGGTCGGTCAGTCTTTTTACACTGGATCATGCTAGTCGCTTACTATCACTCAACATAGTTAGGGTGATCAGGGGCCTGTTCCAAGAAGCAGGTTCAGCAAACTCTGAGTCTAACCCTGCACTCTGAGTTGATTCATTCCGAGATGGCAAAGTCTGAGTTTTCGGTTCCAGAACGGCTGATTTGAATTAGTTCAATCAATTTTGAGTATGTTCACCTTGAGTTAAGCGCGTGCGCGACGACAATAAAAAGCCATCATCAATGGAGGTCCGATACTACGATTCACCATGGCAACCAGCAAGCAGAAGGGTCGTAAAGGAGAGGGAATTGGCGTGGGAGAGAATCGCTGCCCGAGTCAATGCGTACGTTTGAATGCAGTAGTGTATTCATTTAACATTTCACCACACTTTCTTATAATATTACCTACATGTGAGAAAGTGGTGGAATGGTATTGGAAAAAAAATATTTTCATTTAGGTGCAATCCCACGGGCGCAAAGCGCTCTTGGCAGCAGCTGAAAATGAAATATAAAAACATTACATTCATTTAGCAGAGGCTTTTATCCAAAGCGACTTACAAAGGTGATAGTTAACACTATGTGGGGATCGAACCCACAACCCTGAGAGTCTAATGCTCTACCAACTGAGCTGTCTGGGCCAGACATACTTCAAATGGTGTACTTGGGGCGGCAAATTAGAAAGGCAGATCTAGCAATTTAATGACTGGAACATAAGTTAGAGGTGGGTGCATGGTCACAGGTGAAATGTGTTGTTGGAACAATATATAAATACTAACTGTTGCTTTTGTATTTGTAGGAAATAAAGAAGACCAAATGAAAGGTGTCTTTATTTGACTGCTCGGGGTGGTGGTAGCTTAATCCGTGAAGTGTAAACGGCATTTTATCTCGGACAGCTCTTCCATCCTGGACATAGAACATCTAATCGGGGTCTCAAAATCCTCTCCCGACGTGAGGCTATGCGAATTACTTCCGCTTGAATATCGATCGGGTTACCGAGGAAAGGACACGCCATGTCCGACAGCTGCTTCAGGTTCAGCAGAGGGAGGAGACAGGGAGAAAGTCAGGGTTTGTTCAAGAAAACCTGCTAGCGAGCAGGTTAGGTTCACAGAGTCAGTTACCATGGTAATTGACTCAGAGTTTGAGTTACCTCTCTTTCTGGAACGGAAAACCCAGAGTTTCCCTCATCTCAGGGTTAACAAACTCAGAGTTTTCACTAAACCCGCTTCTTGGAACAGGCCCCAGACGTCCCGGTTTATTCCAAGTGTTAGCATGGAGCATCAGGACCGATCTACGATGTACACATGGGGACGCAAGGTGTATTCCTTTAAACGCCTTGCTCAGAGGAATCTTGATGGCAGTTGTTGAGCGAGTGGGAAGAATGTCTCTTCCACATACCCCAGGTTTTTTTGGGAAATTTGAACCTGGCAGCTCTTCTGTCACTACCAGCAGTCAAACTTTTTTTTTCTGTTTTGAGTCTGATAATTAAAAAATACAAACAGGCAAAACCACTTCTTTAAAATGAAAATAAAACTATTTTATCTGGGTCAGTATCCATATGTTTCAAGTATGGCTTTTTTCATGCCTTTTTGGCAATATGGATTCTGGTGGTCGGCTGTTTGTGAATGGGGGTATGCGCAAACACGTTTTTAAAGGTAATTGAGTTGTAGAATTACGGTGTAAATTGTGTCAAATTGCATGTACGGTAAATGTTAGTGCAGACTGAAAGAAAATAATGTGTTTTTAACTCATTACAGTTGAGCTAAAGTCGAACATTGAGCTTGGTTATAGATGCATTAGCAATTAAAGCAACATCCTTACCCTATGAACCCTTTACAACCCTGCTTGTGTGTGTGTGTGCAGGCACATGCACCACAGTGTGCATGTGTGTACAGATGCAGTAGTAAAAGCAAACAACCTCACTCCATGGAGTCTTTGCAACCCTGCTTGTGTGTGTGTGTGCATGCGTGTGTGTGTGTGTGTGTCTTTTTGTGTATTTCCTACATTCATTCCACAGTGTGCATGTGTGCATGAGTGTGTCACTCATTTCTGTGTGTGCGTCTCATTGTTGAGTCCGGTGGTGACGCCAGCCTCATTAAGATTGATGAGGAGCGCCCAATGTCATGGCTGGGTTAGCGGCCCACTGGCAAGCCAGGAAGAGAGCCGCCCCGCCACCGAGCTCTCGGCTCTGCAACTCACCACGTAATTATCTGGTTAAATGTCTAATGAACAGGCTCATTTATTCAGTTATTCACCCAGGTTATTTATGAGGTGGCTGAGGAGTGAAACGTTTTATACCTGCCCTTTTCCAAGGGAGGGACAAACTGGTTTGGGTTCACCTTGTTCATAAGGACAGCCAATAGATAAGGGGAGCTATTTTGGTAGCAGAATCTACTTTAAGCATGAAATTATGTCATATTTTCTGAGGCTTATGTTTGATGTTAATAACCTTTTGTGATATTTGATATATATTATAACAGTTATAACAGGAATAAATTATAAATTGAACTATGAATGAATTGAAAATGACTTTATGACTTTCAAGGGTCTCCAAAATCATTTTTTTGTTAATTAGCTGCAGCTAGTTTGGGACTGGCTAACAGGTATTATTATTCTGATTAGCAGCACACTGATGTGATTAACTTATTATAGTGAGACAAAAACGCCCTTTGACTTGACCCAGAGAGGTGTGATTAGGTGTGTGCGTGTGTGTGTGTGTGTGTGTGTGTGTGTGTGTGTGTGTGTGTGTGGTTAACCTTTCACTTCCCATGGTGCAAAGAGTGGCCCCATCCATAATAGAAGTGCCACAGTCTACCTGTTGTGCATTTAAAGTAGGTTCCTGAAATTCAACTTTGAACACATTAGAGCATGTCAGTATACCTGTATGAAAATAGAACTAAATATGATCTCAATCGATCACATCAGGTGCACTTGATTCATCTCTTAATACCTAAATTACATCACATTACATTACATTACAGCAGACGCTTTTATCCAAAGCGACTTACAAGGGTGATAGTTAACACTGGGAATCAAACCCACAACCCTGAGACTGAGAGTCTCGTGCTCTACTAGCTCTAAATGTGGACATGCCAATGCATTAGCAAGTCTTTATTGATACGCATTGAGTTGGGAAGAAACCTAGGGGGGGGGGTTAGTTACAACCTCTCCAACCTTTCTGTTCTCAAGAAAGGTTGGAGAGGTTGTAACTAACCCTTTCCCCTGTGGAAATGTGCCTCTCTTTTTAGGGGCTCGCCAAAGAACAAAACTCAGTGGAATAGATGAGAAGAGGCTTTTGCACAAGCACCGCTCTCTTAGTTAAATCCTCTTGTAATGCCACAGCCTGTCTAATAAGCTTCACACAGTACACAGAGGATTGACTGAAACAGAAACTCCCAGCTTATATGATTCGAGGAGACTTTTTCACAAAGTGGGCCAGCTATGTGCAATGAATTCCTTATGAGAGACGTGGGGCAAGTGTGGCAGCTTCCTGTGGGGAGAGGAAGTGAGAGTGGAATACTGATACCGGCACTCAGAATCTCCTCATTAGGAAACACCATATGGTGTTGCCAAACATATGCCTAAAAGCCAGTGGGCTGAATCCTGCAACTGGGTGGACACTTTGGGGCTTTGGAACCACAACTTGAGCCTAGGATGTTGCAGTTACATGGTATGTGCTTTAGTCAGTACAGCCACCAGGATGCCCCGGTTTCATATGTTTGATCTCCTTGTCTTCTCTTTTTGTGGGTGAGGGTTTTTTAGATATGTATACATGGATCAAAAGAGCCCAATTCATTAATTCATGATTTGTATTTTAAATTGGAAATCATTTGCCATGAAAACATTGTACATCCTATCTAAAGAAATTGCTAGAAATAAAGTCTCTGTCATTTTTGTGTGAATTCCAGTTTAAATTTACATTGTTTTGCAACTTAATTGATACCAACCTTGATTTCATTAGACAAATGGGAGGTCACACCTTTGGAGGACAATGAACGCCAAAAGAGGAAGCCCAGGTTAGCCCTGCTTGGCCCTGTAGCACAAACTATGTTAATGGCCCACCTTGTCTTACCTGGCATCTCTCAATACCCACAGCACCAAGTCCTCTGCCAGGAACAAGTCAGCCAAGTTAAACTTCAGCAAAGGATAAATGGAGTGTGTGTTCGTTTGCCACTGTGTTGTGTGTACGGATGTATGCGAGTGGTCCTCTGTACTAGTGTGCATAGTGCATTATACTGTCTTTTTCTGTGTTGCATTTGTGAGTGTGGGTCTGTTTCTGTTTTTGTCTGATCTTCACTGAGAACAGCTACAAGGTTGAAAGGGAATTCTTAACACAATCCATGCCCTTCAGCTATTTTTCCTCCTGGACGGAAAAATAATATGATGGGCATTATGTCTATATATCTCATCTTTTCATGATCCAGCGCCGTGGTTGTCAACCCAACAACAAATTCACCCATCTTCGGATAGATAATGAGAATGTATGAGAGAAACAGAACAGCAATCTATATCAGTTTCAGTCGGTCCGATCGCAGAGGACACAACTTCCATCTTGGCACCAGCGCTTCCATCAGCCAAGCTGTATTGCAGAACGCTGCATCACGCGGGCATGATGGTTTTCAGGTGGAGGCCTTGTGTTGCTTGTGAATGGAACAATAATGGAGATTGAAAGCTTATCAAATGGGACAGCTGGTAATTGGTATGGAGGGACATTTTCTGAGACATTTCTCCTTGAGGTGTTTTGTTGTATTGAATGCACAATGTACAGCGCAATAACAATAAACCGAGTTATACAGGTATACACTCTGAAAATGAAAGAGAGTGGTGACGAGGTGTCGATGCCAACGGAGCAGATTGGCATGACCGCCCATTGGACTTCCCAGGTGCCAGACGTGATGCGTTGTGGGAGGGCAGGGAGTGGGAGGCCCGAGATCTAATCTCCCAGTGTGCTCTCTCACTTTCTTGTCTACCTGTGTCTCTCACTCTCACAGTGGAATCGTCATGTTTTAGAAAGTACAGTTTGCATCGGCATGGGAAGGCTCCGTCTGTGGCGGTTGTTTACTATACTCAACAATAGCATTGCATTTCATAACATTACACCATCTTTTTCATTTACTTAGTTTGACTGTTTATTGATATAATCAGTACAGTTCACAGTTTTAGTTGGCAAATAGTAAGCTATTTTATTGTGTGTGTTATTGTATTTTGCATATACTGTACTGCATCTGGCTTTAACAACTCTCAAAGAAAATGCAAAGAGGCCTGTCTAACCAGTTTTGTAACTTACTGACCTGAGTCACAAAGTATCTCACTGTGCTGCACATTTTATTTAGATAAGGTTAGATTAAACTTTTAATGATCCCAGTGGGGTAATTCTGTTGCTGCAGCAGCAAACGCAGCATTTGACTATAACCTGGTGTTTGGTCACAGCTCGTTAAATGAGTAGTACTATCTTCTAATAAATGGATGACATTTTTTTTTGAGGTGTCCTTTCATAACGTCACAGTGGTCTTCGCAGCCTTGCCTGCAGACAAGTCCGATCCTGCAGCCATTTCCCACTGACGCCCAGCTGGCGTGATATGTGAACGTTCCCGAGGATTATACATGCTCCATCATGCAGGGACGTCTATGACACTCATCGATCCCCCACCACCTCCTCTCTCACCTGGGAACAATAGACCTGAGCTGAGAATTGATTCTGGTCATTATTGGTCCCAATTCCTGCTGCACCCGCAGTCACAGACCTGTAGAAAGGTCAGAGAAATGACCTTCCCTGTCTGTCTGTCAAAAAGATTTGTCCTCTTGTGCTGGTATTTGTAAATTTGCTCAGTGCGTGATGTTTTTTTTTTAATTTCTGGGGACACCCATTGGGTCACATTTGCACTACCGCTTGGCTGGAGCAACCATTATACCATTGTTGCTTTGAACATACTTAATTAGTTAAGTTAACTAGTGGTTCTTTGTGTGACTCTGTTATTGTACATGTGTTTTATTGTTTTTTTTGTGCGCATAGGTATGCATGACATGATGCGTAACCGTGTGCATGTGGCCGTCATCTCCAGTGAATGGATTCATGGAGAATGGTTTTCCTGTGCCATCAAGCATCAAAGGAAAAATGTTTTCATTATTCAACAACCACTCGTAGGCCACTCACTCTCTGCTGCTGCTATGAACTTTATTGATATTTTAACATACATACACACGTCATTATATACATATCCTTCGTTGTTTTATGTTGATTAATAGGTTGATTCTACCCTGCCAAATGCTACGTCACAGGACCATATACTTTAACGTGGTAATCCTTGAGATTCTTCTTCCTTGGTTTTCTTGTTGATAAAGCCTCTGCAGGTGGTGCTCTTTTCTTTGTCTTATTTAGCCATGATGGGTATTGCTGCTCATCCTGACTACCCAGTTCTTCTTCTGTTTATCCAAACAAATCTCTGCTGGAAATGTAAAACACATCACTTACTGTGCACTAGAGCATTTCTTCCAGGAAAGACCTACGCAACAGTCTCTCATTTCTGTGAATTACCCTCCAAGCAGGCTGAACAAGATTCTGGTGTGGAGCAAAGTGGTGTGGGGTTTTACTGTCCATGATGTGTAAAGGCATTATAAGTGCCTTTGGTCCTTTGTCTGTTTGTCACTCTCTAATTAAAGGTTTTTATTGCTTACACACACTATTCTGTCCCCGTCAGAATCGGCTTGGATGTTTGCCCGAGGGCTGAACATACACAAACATGACTCACGCATATTACTGGTGTAACAACTTGGGAGATCGAGTTTTCTTATCCATACTTACCAGGGACTTTCCAAAGGCCAGCACAATGCTACACCGGTGACTCCATAAACCCTTCACCGTCTCGTCCTACGTTTTGGTGAAGAGAACGGTGGCATGCATGTGTGTGCACCGATGCAGGGTATGATTGCGTCCCCAGGAGTTGGCTCAGATCAATAGGTGGCGGACGGGGCAGTCATCGATCAGCGCAGCGCACAGCGGCTAATTTATGCCCGTGCTCCGGCGATCCCTCCGCACCGAGGCACCGGGGCGTGAAATTCAAATTATTATTACAGCCAGGCAATTCCATTATCGGGGGGAAGGATGTGCCATGCTGGCCCATATTGGCTGCCTTCCTTGTGTAAAGGGAGAGTGGAGAGGGAGAGGAGGAGTGGGGGCCAAGGCTAGCCCTCTGTGGCCATGGCAATGGGGGGGAATTATTACCTCAGTTTATCATGGCAGCCCCAGTATCTCCTCTTGCCCTCCCTGTTTTCAGCTGGGCAGCCATTTTGTGTGTACTACATGGAACACAGAATGGGGAAATGATCCTCATACCACACTTTCCTGTTACCTCTAAATATCCCCTGACGTCCCCAGATATAAAAAGTGCACAGGTAATACGTTAATAAATAAAAGCATGAATGTTTATGAAAGTTTGCACGCAAAATAACGAAAATGAGGATACAAACAAGGGAATGATGTAACTTGTACACTCAAATTACTCCAAATGAGAGCATAAGGTGTATCTTGTTCACACAAGATAAATATAAATTGTGGCCTTTTTTTTCCCCACGGCCAACCTGGGCTAGTTATGTCTTACACAAAACTGAAACACATCAAAACATCATCAGATATTGAAATTGCATGTCCTTTGATTTCCACCATTAATTGTTAATAGTAGATCACCTGTTTGGGTGTGTGGGCAAATGTGTAAAATTGAAAATCAAGATCCAAACCGTATTATCACCAACCCACACCACACACACACACACACACACCATAGAAACACCAGCTTCTCGTGCTGCAGTCGCATCGCATTCCATTTTGTTTACCATTCACTAAGTGGAGTGACCTTTACTTAGTTGTGGTGTTGGCTCTGTTAAGTGGCACCTGCAGAGAACTAACTGGCCGTGAGAGAGAAGTGCAGCTTATCACTGCCACTGTTTGACGGTTACTCATTACAGTGATATTATGACTTTTTGCAGTGACACATAGTGTAATAAACTATTCCAGTGTCAGTAACCAATCAAAATATGAAGTCATCATCAATTGACGTATCCTGATTTTAGAAGGGAAGAGAGGATGCAACCTTCAGGTTTGCTCTTCAGAAGCCCCATGGCTCCAGGTTTAGCTGGCTTGGCTGGAGGATTTAACTCTTATCAAACAGCGTGGGCAGGTCAGGGGATGGGAATGTGGCATCTCCCTCATCTCTGTCCTCCCAATCCATCTTTTACCCACGTATTTATCTACTTTTTCATTCATCCGCCACTTTGATTTGATTTGTTTTGACGGTGTACATGCTGGAACTGCTTCCACAAGCAAATGGAGAATAAGCGAGGAGAAGCAGGAGGAACGAAAGTGGAAGAGACAGAGAAACTGAGGAGGCGGAGGGAACTGGGTGATCATTAAAAAAGCCCAGTGTTTAGTCAGTAACCAGCCAGCTTCATCAACGCTCAAACAGAGAGGTTAGTTCTCTGGCCTTGAGTCACAATTAATTAGTAGCGTAAGGGGTGCCTTGACTCCTGCATCTACAGTATATGTGTGGAAAAAAGAAAGAGAGAATAGAGAGAAAGAGAATCAGACATATAAACAGTATTTAGAAATTGCTGACAGATGCATATAGCTGATGGTAGAATGCTGAGGGTCATGGCTGCCTGCCGATTCCCCTTAATATGAACAAAGCAAATCACTCATGTCACATTTCTTCAAGTCACAGACTAACATGCTCTCACAGGCTGCTCTCCGACACCTCAAAGTCTTTTTAAAGCCAGATTTGTTGAAGGATGTGCCCAAAAGGTTGCATCTTGTGACACTGACCTGAGACTCGGGCAAAACAGTACCAGAACATGTCTGGAATACCTTGAAGAAAAACACAAGCCGGGCTTTAATTCAGCTTATTTCACAACTGATGTGCCTTCCTTTGAGGCCTTTAGCTTTGGCTTTTTGAAGATACAAATCAAGCGGTGGAGAACCTCAGGGGTATCCAACTACAATGGTTGGGTTTTGGCATCAATGTGAGGAAAAAGAGAGTAATTTTCGTGGTCTGAGTCAGAGGTTTGCCTCCTCCTCGCCTCCTTTTCATCTTCCTCCAACCCTGTATTGACTTAATCTGAATGAATCACCTCTGGCATTATAGTCTACAAGAGCAAATGGTGTGGCCCCTGAAAACTCACCCTATACTAATGACCCCTAGTATGTGTACATGCTGGCTTGTGCACATACTCACATTAGGTACATGTGTATCACCTATGCGGGAGACACACACACTCACACAGGAATGTGATGGAGGGTAAACCCACCTAAACCCAGTCTACGGTGTAAGCCACCTTCTAGCCTGACATAAATCTGTATGATATGAAATTCAGAGTACACTCCAAGGTCACTGCTCTGGGTTTTTGAAGGCTAATACCGATAAAAATATATTTGCGTCACAGCTGCCAATAGTCAATATTCTGCGCCAATCTTCAATATCTTTTCGATGTTTTGAATTTTTCCATGCCAAAACAATTACATTCCTGTCTATATTACGTTTGTTTCTAGAGCTTTGCTATTTATGTAATACGTTATTATCAGTAACCGATTTTGGCTTACAAATGCATTGATACTGATGATGCATATACTACATAAAGTGAAATTGCATAAAGAATACAATTTTCTAAGTAGAAACCTCTTCATCAGCCTATTGTCTTCTTTACCATTACTCTGATAACAAGTTACAACACTTATGCTGGTTACTTTTGTGTGGGAAATATTCTCTCTATATGATATATAGAGAGAATATATAGTTAGTGAATATCATAAATGAAGTGTGTATGCATTTGTGTGTGAAAGTGTGCTATCCTTCAGCACCATGCTATGTGTGGCCATTAACTCATCAAAAACACTTCATGCTTGTTGTATTTTATAGTGTTTGAATACTATACTACTACTACTATTACTACTACTACTACTGTGCATATGCCATGAGGTTTGCTATTTTATTTGCCTCTTTTACATGACTTATAGACCCTCCTAAGGCCTAGAGGCGTTTGGGCACTAGTTTATCAAACTGATGAAGGTCATATGACCTCGGGTCTTTTAAGGTGACAAAAACATAAATGAATGTTTTCTGTAAATATAGAAACATATTACATCACTGCCCACACACCATACTCTCAGCAACAATGGTGGTATGATATCTTAAAGTTAATAAAGTTATGTACCCCTGATTCATACTGTAACTATGCATGACCAGCTGCATCATCTATCACTGCACGTGCACCAAACTCAAATAAAGCTTGTTTGGTTAGGCAACTAAGACAACTTTTGGTTAAGGTCAGAGTAAGGTTTTGGTCATGGTTAAAGAAGAAAAAAATTTAGCTGACACTCACAGCATAAAACTTCTTGGCATGAGTCAGGACTTCAACCTGGGTCATCGGAGTTTAAGTCAAGTGTATACACCAATCTGCCACACCAACCTCCACGCTTAACTTTAACTACAAACTTGATATGAGGACAGGCTGCACACACACCGAGGTACAGTAGCTTCCCACAGAGTAGACATGTAGAAATGGAAAATCGTTATGTGTCGACTTCTTCTCCTGCAAGTTCTGAAAATCACATTTCAATAATGGTTGCTACATTTCCCAAGACCAAAGAACAGGCATTTTAAAGGGTCAATCAATTACACACACACACACACACACACACACACACACAAGGGACCAACCAAACCAACAGCAAGCCACCAAATTGCTTTCATCTTTTTTTCATTCTTTTTTTTTTTTTGCTGACATTTCCCCACGGTTGGGTGTACGCTGAATGGGTTTGACCCCTTTCCCCCTCCCATGGGTGCTTTCCATGTCAGCCAGCCATGGGAATAGGTGTTAAGGTGGCAGCTGGGTGGACGGACTGTTTTTACCCAGTGATTGATTCCCTCATCTCACTGCCCTGAACGGGTTAAACATCGCCGGGACCCCCGTTACAGAGAGATTGCATTTAGCTGCCGCTGCCAAACCAAATAGGCAACCTGTCTGTCTGGTAGAGTGAGAATGAAGGATGGAGGGGAGGGAGGGAGGGAGGAGAGAGAGAGAAAGAGAGAGACATTTGGCTGTTACCTGCCAGTCTTTACCTTCCACCCTCATGTTAACTCCTCCCTCAGCTTTTATGCAAACTGCCTAATAAACCTGACAGATTGCTTTCCCTGTTTTCCCTGCAGCACATTTTGCTGTGCATCGGATTGACTGGAACAGAAGTTGAATCTGCCACGTCTTGTTTACCATCAACAGCAGATGCCCATTAGCCATTATGTTTTCGCACATTCCAGTAGCCTCTCCTCTCAATAAACTGGGTTGTTGATGCATCCAGTGCATTTACAGGGTGGAAGGCACAACATTTCAGAGCTGATTTATAGGTTACGTCAACATTATCATCCAGGTGAAGTGTACGTGAATCGGTCAGATTTACGTGAAAGCACCAAGATTGTTATACATGTACACTGAGTACAGTAAATCTGTATAAACTAAAGTTAAAATGTGTACATGTGCAGTTAATTGGTATATGTACAGTATGTTGGCATGAACATTTTTCAGAATTGGAGCCATCACAAAAAAATGTATCGCTGAACTGACCATTTTTGAACCACATGTTTTTCATTCCTATCGTGATCAGTTCATCAGATACACAGGAAAACCCATTTGCTGACAATGACGGAAAGAAAAATGGCCGGCACGGCTAATTGGTACCATTTGTGCTACGGCTCCAGTTCTGTTCAGGGCATGGAACTGTACATGTCTACCGGGTTTGGTGCTTTTACACAAATCTGAATTATATGTTACTGATAAAAGTTCAAAATGTACATTTGATGAATGCACATTTTTATTTTGCCCTAATCTTGTCCTAAGGGCCAATGTTTTTTTTTGATGGTACAACTGTCCTCTGTACATAATTAGTGCAGAAAGTATTATGTTTTGCAATAACTGCAGAATTACAGGAGCATTCATCCATGAGCTCCCTAGCTGTACTCATGTTTCTTTTCTCTCTCTGTGTCTGTGTTGCAGGTAATGTGATGTATCTTTATTCATCCCCATGGGCACTATACCTCAGTGATGACCGCAGATGTGATGAGTAACACTGCTTTCCTTTGTGGACCACACTTGCACACACAGCGGGACAGACACACACACACAAGCAGACACGCTCATAACATAAGATAATAATGCAGAGACAGTATTGTGGATAAAACTGCACTCAGATACACAGATAAAAGGTACACACACTAAATGTATGTACTTTTACTGTCTCACCTCTCACCCCATGTATTTGTCCTACAGAGAAATGACTCTCACTGTGTATGTGTGTGTGTCCACCTCCCCATGAGTGCATGCATGTGTGCACACACAATATTGTGTGTGTGTGTGTGTGTGTGTGTGTGTGTGAGTGAGATAGAGAGAGAGATCACCTTTCACCTCTCACTACTTTGTCACTGTGGTCCTATGCATTTCTTTATGTTTGCAGACGTTATACATCTCACTTAATATGCCTGTGTGTGAACATGTGTGTATTTGTGTGTGTGAAAGGTTGCATGTGTGCATATGGCCATGTCTGTATTAGTGTCAGCGTGGCAGGATTGAGTAGGAGGCTAATTGTAGTCTTGACTTGAAAGCAGCTATGGAAGGACAATACCCAACTATATACTTTAGCTGCAACAAAAATCATGATGCATTGAAAAAAAGTAAAAAAAATAAACAATTAAAATCAATATGACCTAACATAACACTCAAGGGATGCAGAGATATTCCTTTGATATTTCCCCATCTGCTTCAGTGCTCCACATGTTTAACATAGTTAGTGTGATTTTGCTCTATTTACTATACAGGGCTGATCATAGAAGGAAACATGCATTCATATGCACATGTGCTCACACAAATCGCATGCACACACACACATCTTTCTTCTCATTGGCACAAATAGCTTTGTTTACCTTATGTGCTGAAAGTACACAAGGACAATCTGTGTGTAAAGCTTTTCACGTGGGCGGTCGGGGCAATATTTGGGTTGGTTGGCTGCCTTCTCGTAGGTAAATAATGTAGTCAAACACACTTGGTTGTGTGTGTTTCTTACTTTACAGCACTTTTTCACACACGCACACACATGCATGAGCATCACTGATGGCGGTGGGAGTGCCGCAGGTTTTTCATCTAGAGAGTTAACTGCCAGTATTGTACAGTTCTTTTCTTTCTCAGCGGTGCAATGCGGTCTAACTGGTCGGCTGTACGAGGCGGTTGACTTGACTTGCACAAGCTCGACCCGCAGCTTTCTAGGTCATGTGTACCTAGCTCTTATTTTCTCCTTCTTTATGTCTGACTTTATTATTGTTCACCTACCCGTGTGCACCTAGTTGTAGATAGGGCACACACGCCAGTCTGAGTTACAACATCAAATCCATGCAGACGTGCATGAAAATAGGTCATTCAATAGGGACTCTTGTCGGAGACATTTGTTCCCATTACCGTCTATTGTAATAACGTGTGTAGGTTTTTCTGAGCGTACAGGTAGGTGTATGTAAAAAGACAGACAACAGATAGATGCAGACAGGCAGGCTGATGGGGTGACCCCAGGTAGACTAGTGCTTCAGTGGGATCTAATGGGGAGTGGAAAAAATAACCAAGAAAGGCAGGCAGGTGGGCTGAAGGTTGGGTAGAAAAGGTGATTAAATAACAAAGAAAGTAAGATGGTAGGTATTGTCAAAATTCTGCACTTACCGTCTGGAATCCATATAACTTTTTGTCAACCAACCTCAACTGCTAGTCGATACAGAATTTCTTAGAATAGAAAAGAGTGCTTGGTAAGTGGATGTAGTAGCAGTGACTGAAGTTTTTACATTTGCTGTTCTAATCACCTGGTGTCGGGTAGGTGGAAAGTGATGCATTTTACTTTTACGGTTTGTTTGGAATAAACAAACAAAGAACTGGATAGTTAGCATGAGCAGTGACAGCCAACATGGCTGAACAGACAATCCAACACAAAATCCAAGGAAAAAAACATCACAGTAAGTGATCTCTGGGAAGTGCAGTGTAAAACACCACAGCATTGACCACTTAGCACCAAAAATGTTGGCAAAATTGAAGACAGTGAGGATTACCACTAAAACTTTCTAAGTAACCAAGTTAGTAAATGTTGGTGGAGCTGTTCCTGGTTGCATAATGGAAGCAAGCTGTTTCCAAATGTGCTCACGTGGAGAGGTCACTCTGACGTAGTTTTCCCTTTGTCACACTGTTTGTTTTCTCTTAATGCTATTTTCTTTTAATGTGATTGATGATATAGTGACATTACTGGCTCTGCTGGTTTGGTTCACTGTCTTTATTCACTTTTTTCCTGAGTCCTATATGCATCCTGCTGCCTCCTTTTTATCATACAGCTAATCCGCCTCAGCCTCCCTGCGTCGATAAACTCAACAACCACTTATTGTTTGATCTGAATACCAGCTTAACGACTGTGGTTTTGCCCTCATTATATTAAACTTAATCTAACTAATAATACATACATTTGAATTGTAAGAGCTGAATTTGAAAACATATTGAGCGTTGAAGTTTTACTCCAAACTAGACTAAAATAAAAGTAGACAGTTGAATGCAATGAGAATCAAATTCATTTTCGGACCATTATATTCAATTTCAAGTGGCACTAATCTCAGCCCATATCTATAAATGGAAAAACCGCTGGTATGAAAACATATAAATTATCTATTTATAGTGCCTTATGTTTGTTTTGTGTATTTTATGAAACTACAGTAATTACAAAAGCAAAATATTACAATATCTCTAAATTGACCAATTTAGCCAAAAATCCATTTCCACCTACGTTGCCTCGCCTTCAGTAGACAGCTTCGCTCCAACTGTTGCGGTACAATTTGTATCAGTGATCTATTTTAACACCCTGACAAAGGTACAGCAATATCCAATCACTGACAATTGTCCTAACCCTAACATTTGGACACAGCTGGTCTGAGATCTGTGTCAATGTGACACATACAACACTAAACACTCTGGAGTCTGCTGTATCTGTCTAGAAAACAGGAAAACACAGTTTTGTGTGTGTGGGTGTGTGTGTGAGTGTCTGTGTCTGTGTGTGTGTATTTAAGTGTGTGTGTGTGTGTGTGTATGTGTGATCACTGCAGCTCATAAAGATGTCAACACACACACACACACACTCCCCGCTGTTACATTGTTGAATGTTGGCATGGTTACCTGGCACTCCACCAATAGATATTCCAAAGTAGCGTGTGTGTGTGTGTGTGTGTGTGGCCGGGTGTGTGTTTGCTGAGTGGTAAAGTAAACAGCCAATGTGCTAAGCCCCGCGGCTCTAGCGAAGGCAGCAAAGCAGAAATATATCAGAACATATATACACCCTGTGAGAGAAAGGAATGGAGATAGAGAGAAAGAGGATGTAAAACAAACTCAATCACAGCGAGTCAATTTGCCTCGATTTGATCTACCAGTCTATAATCAAAACACTGTATGAGATGATGGTTAAAATCACAGAGTCTGTACTGGATGTGGTCAGACTCCTCTTGTTTCAGTTTTATTAGTCCCTGATATGAGGTTTTGAAAGTTACTTTTTTGATTGAATCTCCTGATTGCCAACATTTTGTGCCGATATTCAGTATATTTACATTTGATCGTTTTCATGTCAAAAAAATCCAAACAATGACAAGGATTCAGTGTTTCTCTGCAGAATTTTTATTGTGTTCTAGCTTACATGTCCATTCAACTATGTAGAAGCCGGAAATGGATTAAACGCTCACTGACCGATACACAGAATCGGTTCATTAAGTGAACTGCTAACCCAACGAACGAACAAACCACCCTCTTTTGACCGAAAGGTGGCACTGCCTACCTACTTGAACAGTTTGATGGTTTGTTCAATCGAAATATGTCGATTCAGCTGAGCTACTAACCCTTTCTCTAGCGACTTAACTGAATGAACTGAATACATCCTACAGTGTCATGCTTGTGCCATGCAGCAGTAGTAGTATGCTGTTTGGGTGTCATGTAATGGTGACAATGAATGAACAAGAAAGTTTAAGAATTTCAGTTGTGACTGTTGTTGATGAACCCTATTTTTGGAGAGGAGCCAGCCAGCACTGAAGTCATTACCAAGGGAGGCAGATAACTGGCTTTGTCCTGAACACTCATTATGTGCGTCGACTCGCTTAGAGACACTACCACGGACACTGAAGCAATTTGAAATTTCAATTTAGTTCTGTTGTCGAACCGGTTCGACTCACTCATTTTTAAACATCATTCAAATGAAAGATTGATACATGAACCGATCCATCACTATTACAATGGCAGCTATACGGCACATTGGGCACGATATGACCTTGTGCTGTGTGCTGTGTGTGTGTGTGTGTGTGTGTGTGTGCAGGTTAAGTGATTTTCCTATTGTGTTGACAACAGGAGATATTCAACGGTAAATGACTGCATGGTGACACAGAGACAGAGAACCGGTAGAGCGATTGTAAACTGGGAGGGACGGGGATAAACCAGGCCGGGACATGATGGCTTCACATGAGGCGGGACCGACGCATTTCCAGTGTCAAACACCATGCATGAGACCTGCGCGCTGGGGTGTGCTCACATTCACTCCTACGAAGTTGGCACCCTCTGCTGCCTCATTCATTGCTGCATTTAATGACACTTCAAACTCAGTGACGGCGGTGAGAGTCAAGAGCAGTAGTTCAAACACGGAGGAGTTTGGCAGGTTGCGGGTAAATAGAACTGTCAAATGTTTTAAAGATCTCTCTCTCTCTCCCTCTCTCTCATTCTATATCTCTCTCCCTTTCTCAATTTCTCTCTATCTGTCTCTCCCACACGCAGCCCTCCCACCCACCCCACACACACACACATACACACTCTCTCTTTTTCGTCATCTGTAAACTTTATCTTTTTCAAAGTCAGCCGCAACATCAAAGGCCTGGCCCTCCAGAGGTGTGTTTCTGTTCGTGTGTGTGTGTGTTGTGGGAGGGGGGGCACTACCACCTTGGGTTGACCTGGCTACCTATTCTACCAACCCGCCACTCATTAGCACTGACCCATGGTTGACTGGTGAGGAGGTGCAGGGAGGGGTCGTGACCCCCATGGCTGCCAGTGGTGGGTCTGGCTGGACTCAATAACCATATAAGGGGACAAGAGCAGGTGGCCCCCCTACATTTACACAGCTTCTAATTGGTCCTCAGAACAAACACACATAGAAACAAAACAAGACACACACAAACACACACACACATACACACACGCACAGAAACACACCTCACATGCAAATAGATATGTTATGTACATGGAGAACAAGAACAGCATGCTTACAATTCTTTGTGCATGTACAGGCGCATCACACCCACACACATATCCACACACACATGACAAGCATGCGTGCCTGAATACACACGTGTGTGTGTGTGTGTGTAAGAGAGAGTCCCGTGGTATCAATTCTATAGGGGAGTGTTATAATGAGATGGCAGGGTGCCATTGGCCCCAGTGTCCCAATGCTGAAACAGACATGTGCCAAGACCACCCACGATCAATCAGGCGATCGATGCCATGTTTAGTGCAGCATTACTTCTCCCCCTCAGGACCCCTAAGAAAAAACAGGGAGCTGTAGTAAAGCTTTTAAAATGCAAGTATAGAATTCAGTTATGCTGATTGTGATTTAAAGGAGTTGTTTTTTACACTATGCCCTCAAGACATTTTTATTGTAGTTCTTATTTTAGCCTCAATCTTTTTTAAGTCAAAATGAAGCTGTACTAGGCAAGTTTTCTATGAGAAAAAGATTTCTTCTAGTCAGCCTAAATCACAAGTGTCAATTGAGACGCCATGCTTCGCCCTATTCCCAGATGAAATTCTGGCATTGATGCACACTTTTCCACCCGCAGGAAGTGATAAATCAAAACTTAAGAGCAAAACAGCAGCGATAGAGGGAAACCTGGATTCACCAGTGTTAGATATTTAGCCTCTCTTTCCTTTGGTATCCTTGGGTATAAAGTGATCACAGACCAGCCAGGTTGGTAAACATGGACATGGTGTGTGCAGTTTACTGATGTCATATTAGAGGAATTCTTTGCAGTGAAGTTAAAAAGTTTCAAACAATTATTTCTTGTTGCCATTTGGAGCTGCCAATGTTTGAAGTTGCCTAGTGCAATTTGAAACAGTGTTGTCTTTGGCTCAATCATGCCTGCTGTCGGGGGTGGGGGGTGGGTGGGGGAGAGGTTGGTGGGTCAAACGGGAATCTGGTCTTGTCCTGTTGGTTTTAATATCCTGACATTTTTCCATAAAATATATATGTATGTTCTGTCCCGGGCCTTCGGATTCCTGACGGCTGGGCTGGGCTCAGTCACATAGATAAATTATTCTTTCACCACTGTTTTAGAAACAATATTAGTGCTATGGCACAGCAAGGAAAACTACCTATAAGTTTAACCACACAATTTGTCGAGGTACGTCTGGATCCATCTGTCTGCCTGATGGGTTTTTTGATCATCTACTGTAAAGGTCACTAAGAATCAGGCAGTAAACAGCTTTTCAGGCTCTTTATTTTTCAATTACATGTGAAAACATTCGCTGTTGTCTGATGAAACCTTGAAAAGTTCTCAGGAGTCAAAAAAGGCAACCTTGTTTTTAGATTCAGGACCATGCATTTTTTAAATAGAATAGGCCCTGAGGTTGTGAAACTGTTATTCTGAGCACAAAGGACAATATGAGCTTTCAAATCCCAGTAAATAAGAAATGAAAAATGACAAAATTGGGGTGTGGAGATTTCACACAGAAGCTGCAGCAGCAAAATGTAATTGAAAAGATATCAAGTATGATCAATGAGATATTGAAGAATCAGGGCAATATCAAACATGATCATTTGTTTCAGTAGCACAGAAAGAGCTGAGAGGAGAATCTAGTAAATAGTGAATAGACTAGAGTTAGAGATATGAGAGCAAATGTGGAGTGAAGCCAGAAACAACTGGGTGCTCATTATTTTATAGCCAAGTGCATGAAATCCATTTTACATGTGTGTGCTTTAGCACGAGTGTGAATTAGCATTTGAGTAAACAGAACACCTCACTGGTGCATTTTCTCAGCCTCTCCCAGGACGTACCTCCGCTGGCTCTGCTTTTCATTTTTTTACCTTGTTAGCTTGTAGAAATACGCACAAGTTTGCACTTTGGTTAGATCAGTATATCAGTTTGCTCATATATTGGCCTCTTATTAATTATCTGATAATGGCCAGTCATGTTGTCCACTGCCGATATGATGGAGATTCCTTCCTCACCACAACTACATAAAAACAGTGTAACTGGAAACTGTAATCAAATTAGATTTTCTTTGCACATTGTATTTATTCATTTATTTGTTAAATTGTTTATGTAAATTAATTATTAATTTCAAGGCCTAATCTATCCTAAAGTATCCCAGAGTTCCCCCCAGCCACTGAATAGTTCTAAATGCTGTTTCAGAGGCTTTTCGATCCTGCCAAGAATAAAATTCATGGGGAAAAATTCAATGCTTTGGTATAAGAATCATCAAATAAAGATATTTAATATTGGTACAAAATATGGTCTATTGGCAAATTCAGTCTAAAATATCTGTATAGGCCTACAAAAACCCATATTGGCTGAACCCTAGTTTGCACACACCTACACACACAAGCAAGACAAGCAGGACAATCAAACACTCAAACACACACACACACACACACACACACACAAATAAACACACACACAAATTCCCACTCACGTTGCACAATCAATAAAACCCACTGGCCCAAATAGAAGCAGCCTCTTTTGTTTTGGCTCTGCCTGCTCTTACAAGGACAGACACATTTAGATACATTATGTTAGCTGACAGACGCAGCCCATCAAGGCCTTGCTCATTTGTCCCCTTTAATGAATAAAAACACACCGTGCTGCCTTGCCTGATGGAAGACAACATGGTGTTGGAGGGAGCCTCACCTAGTGCAGGCCCAGGGGAGCAAAGCACAGATAGATAGGGAGGGAGATGAGCAGCCCTATTGAGGCTGTCTCCAGTGAAAAACGATATCTTCATCAGGTTCATCAGGCCCTCTGCCCCTCCAAACACTGCTGTTCCTGCCATTGCTCCTACAATGTACCACTTTGCTGCATATCACCCACCACTGCTACCAGAGAGGATATGAAGACATGGCATTCTGACCTTTTTTCTTTCTCCAAGGATCGTCCTCTCTTTCTGTCCCTTTAGTCTGGAGTCGCATATGGGTTCTCGCTGTCTCTCTTTTTCTGTCTCTTCCCCTCACCATACAAGGCCTATTTTCCTTTCAGCCTCTCAGTAATGTCCCATTGTGGAGAGCTACATTGTGCACAGCGCACAGTTCTCTTGATGGCTGTTCAGCAATGTTCTTTTCCACTGCATAACCGGCACTACTTTGTCCTGTGAGTGTGTGTGCACATGTGCACTGGTGTGTGTGCGCCCACACATCGGCCCCTTATTTGGTGGCTCAATTCATCCCTATTCACCTCTCATCTCAATAAAGGTACATTTCAAATATAATTATTGACCCTGGGCCTTTCGAGCATTCAAAAGCATGTCTAGAGTGAATCTTTCCTTGAGGCTAACTCATTATGAAGGTAAGTGAAAGCAATACATAGATTTAGGGGTACGGTGCTCTCTCCTCAGTGTCTGGTGCAACTGGGATGGAGCACACAGGGAAATAAAATATTATCACAGCAGATCCAACCATAAAGAGTTGTGCAAGTGTAGATATACACAAAGGTGAGCACACACACACAGGGGTGTAAAAAGTACCCAGTAATTTTACTTAAGTTAAAGTATGGGTACTGGTTCAAAATCCTACTGAAGTCGAAGTATCTAGCTAAAATTACACTTGAGTAAAAGTAAAAAAGTTTATACTTTTAAATGTACTCAAGTATTAAAAAGTAAAAAGTGTTCTTTAATTTTAGAATTGTCTATCCATTGCAATAATAAAAAAGCTTAGGGGACACTTTTTTGCATTAAAATTACTTCACTAAATTCACTAAAGCCAATCGTAACACCGCCAAAACTAATTGTGACATAACAAAGGCAAATTGTGACATCACAAATGCCAAACATAACACCACGAAAGCCAATTGTGATATCACAAAGGTCAATTGTGACATCACAAATGCCAAATGTAACACAACAAAAGCCAATGGTAACACCACAAAAGCCAATCGTGACATGACTAAAGCCAATCGTGACATCACAAAAGCCAATCATATTGCCGCAAAAGCCAATCATGACATCACAAAAGCCAATTGTAACATCACTAAAGCCAATCGTGGCATTACAAAAGCCAATCATATCGCCGCAAAAGCCAATTATGACATCACAAAAGCCAATTTTGACATCACAAAAGCCAATTCTAACATCACTAAAGACAATTGTGACACCACGAAAGCCAATTCAATATCGCACATCCTAAGGTTCTTGTCAAAGAGTTGAAGAGCATTTTTAAATTGGCACTATGGTCACTGTCCACTGGAAACTTGTTAGCATATTGTATCAATGCAAGTGGAAACGAATGGATTCAGCTAGCCAGTATTTACCAAGCCAGATACTGGCTAGCTAGCTGACCGTTTCGTCCTCATCACTCGTAACTTTAGTGGCCATCTTCTGTAGCTTCTCTGACTGTCATATTCTGACAGCAGGTGTCATCAAAGATCCTCGCTTTCTGGACCAATAAGCATGGGTATGGGTGGGTTCATTTTCCATTAATAGGGATCTTATTGGTTTTAAATAAAGTACGGCTGTGGGGTTATAGTTCAGCCAATGAAAAAAAAAATACAAATTTAAAGTTTCTAAAGTTCGTTGGACCTGCAAGACTTACTTGTACTTGGAAGGTCTGAATTTAAATGAAAGGAGTAAAAGATATATCTTGTTTTTCTCTAAAATGTAATTGAGTAAGAGTACAAGTATACAAATTGAATAATACATAAATCTACTCGAGTACAAATCCCCCGAAAAGGTATAGTAACGAAGTACAATTACTCAAGTACTTTTCAACCCTGCTCACACACACCTTCTCAGAAACATTACCATTACGATCATTTGAATTCATCATAATTCTACAGTACCTCTTGGTTGTCTGTGATGATTGATGACTTCCATTGAGCTTTTAATCAGTGGGAGGGTATTTCAGGGTGACAGCTAGCCTGGGGACACTGACACGAGGAAGGTCCAGGGGGAAGGGTTACATACAGTGTAGGACAATGTATGACGGCTGTCTAATCGCACAAGTATCTCTGTGACATGGGACAGGACCCTGTGGGATGCCTTGCTAAATGAGCTATGTGACCTGTTAATCACCTAGACACATTTTCATGTATGAATGTTGTCATCACAAGACAGCATCAGTAGGTTGATAGAGTGCAAAAGTCATTCATCAGTGCAGAATACAATGATCTTATACAGGCATAAGATGCTGTCGGTAGGCAGGTAGGTAGGTAGGTAGGTATTTATTAATCTGGGGGGAAATTCCTTTGTTACAGCAGCAATAACAATAGTGCAATAGCACAACTAAGAATAAAAACGGCGGTAAGAATAAGAATATTAAAAATAAAGAATAAAAATAATGATGATAATATACAAAATATACAATATACAAAATGTGAAAAATATACAAATATATACAAATGCACAGTAAAAGACACTGGAGCTGCTACAACAGGCTGCCAAGCACGGCACATTACACAACCAGGGCATTACAGAATGGGACTGGTCTTCCTCACCACATTCATCAAAAAAATGAATTTAGTTGTGACCTGGTTTGCTCCAGGGCTGGCTATTTACATTTGAACATGAACACAATTTCTCTCTCTCTCTGTCTTCCAATTTTCTAAGTTTCTAAGCTGTGCTTTCTAGGTGGGTGGGTGGAGGAGATGGGGTGTGGGGGTTGTATGCATGATTGGAGTAAGTAAAACTACGTTGACTTTAAAAATTCCACCTGTTAACACCGAAGTGCTGCAGTACCACAGTGTTGATGCAACTAAAATAAATGCCGAATAAAATTAATGTGTCGACAGAAAGCCCGACTGCCCCAACTACAGTGATATCCCCTTATCATGTGTCCAATTAGAGAGATGAGTATATGCACTTTAACATGTATGTACACACACACACACACACAGATGTGGCCACAAACGTGCACATACATGCAGATAAGCAAGCATGTGGGAACAATTGTCAATGCAAATGCATGTACGCCTAAATACAACACACACATTCAGACAATAGCGAGGTGACAGTATACATGCTGTGCCCCACAAACGATGCAGTCACCCTTTCAGGCTATCTGTAACAAGGTATACAAATGTTAGAAAGATCAAGGTTTAAAGTGGCTTTGGAAAATCTAGTATGGTGTCCATTGATGGTCCTGGAGGCAAATTTCTAGATCAAGGATGACTGCATATGTGCACCAAATTTCATATCATTCCAATTTGCATTGATGAAGGTTATTAGAGGTGAGATGTATCATTCCTCCAAATGTATTTCAAATCCAAGTAGTATTGTCTGAGAGATTGCATTTGACAGATAAACAAACTGATGGAGATCCATGGTCCCACAGTGACTGCAAGCACATGTGAAAGAAAAACACAAACACACCCCTCTTCCTGGTTATGTGAGTGATTGGCAGCTAAGAGGTGGACGAGTGAGGCAGGCCTGCTAGGGTGAAGCAGTCAGGTGTGTCATCCCTTCTCATTAAGAAAGGCTGGCTTCACCAGTCAGCTAATACCTGTGCTCTCTCCTTCTCTCGCTCTTCCTCATCCCTTGCTCCCCTCTTCCTGTCCTCCTCATCAGATCCTAATGTTCGCTCCTTTGTTGTGCGAGGGCACAGGCTGTGGTCAGGACCCAGGGAGAGAGACAGCGGTCAGGGCAACCATACCGGTTCAAAGTCATGGAAAAGAAGACTGGAAAGATTTACTGAATGTGAGACTTAATGAAAATAAGCCTGAATAAGATATATATTACAATTGTTGACTTTTTTATTTTTTACTTACGTCAAAGTTGACATTTATTCAAGTTAAAATGTATTGTCATGTGCATTTAAAAAAAAAGAAAATACAGTACATTTAAATGCAATGGAAAGCTGGTGCCCTGACTCCCCTACAAAACCTGCAAATACACATGAAAAATAGGTTGCATTACACCTGCATTAAAACAATAAAACAATTATTGCATAAAAAAAATACATTGAAGGGCATTGAAAGGATAATAAAAAACAACAACAATATGAAAACAACAGGACAGCCCTACTGCATGTGTGTATGTGTGTGTCAAGTGAGTGCTTTGATTATTTTAAAATGTATTCTCCGCCTTGTTTTGTGCAATATGTTTAACGTTTAATAGGACAGAGCTGGCATGCCAAAAGATTTATTCAGAAACTTAAAATTATTTTCAAAACGCTATTGCTCACTAACTTGTAGTCATTATTTTATCCTTTCATTTTATCCCCAGTGTGGATTTTTTTTATCATATCAATATTTGGTGTTCAACCAGATCTTTTGATGGAATTTATACTCATGTCAACTGTTAATGAATCCAAATGTCTTTTTTTCCTCGTTTTTTTGTTAAATGGAAATGAGCTTTTCACAGTTTCAGCACAACACTGAAAACTCTCAACCAATCCATCAATTGAGAATGTAATGAATGTCGTTGTGAATCTAAATGAAAAACACAAAGGGAAAGGAGAAAGCAAAGAGAAAAATAAGTTTCCAGTCTCATTTTTTTGGTGCTCAGTGGTTTATGTTTGGATAACAAATTTGTCCTTTGAAGATCCTGTCAGGTCTTCGCTGATGCACATCCCAAAGCCTCCAGTCTTTGACAATCACCTTAATTTACTGTTTTTTGATTTTCTTTTGTTGCAAGTATGTGTCTCACCTCCCATCCTACAAAATGCTTCCCTTGTGATCGCAGAGGTGTAAGCCGCTGAGCCGCAGATGTTGGCTGACACGTTTGTCCTTCTTCATTTCTTCACTGGAATGAAGCTTCCTCTGCTCCGGCTTCCCTTTATCATTTTAATTTGACGCCAGTCTGACTGACACTCTTCATTGGCCGTTGAGATATGACAGCGCACACACACACACACACACACAGACGCAGCTGACTGAATGTTTGCTTTAGCAACTGCCCTCCACGTTTGTGATCAACTGCCAGCCCCTGCGTGTGTGTATGTGTGTGTGTGCTTGTCTGCCTGCCTGCGTGTGTGTGTGTGTGTGTGTGTGTGTGTGTGCATTAATGTGTGCTTACAGGCTTGCATTTGCACATGTGTTTGCATGTGGATGTGTGTGTGTATGGGTATAAGTATGTATATATGCGTGTGTGTGTACAAGCGGGCCGTGATTGATGCAGAGGCTAGGCAGGGTTGCGGAGGGCTGGTTTTGATTTGACATGCATAGTAGCCTGCAGCCAACAAACATGATGCATGTCAGTGCATTACGGAGGGGAGATATCCTGTGATAGCAGGAGGTGGATGAAAGCGGTGACACTAATTTATCCCTTCAACTGACTCCCTTGTATTACTAAACTGGGTGGGGCGAGGGGGGGGGGGGGTGTATTGTCTGACACAAATTACCATACTCTGCTTTTTCTGCAGGGCGAGAGTTTGTGGGCGATGATATTAGATAGTGAACTCTTTGACATGGCATTGACAAAAATCTGTCACATCAAATAGAGGAGTAAACAAAGTGGAGCTTATTCTGACTATAAAGCGGTGCGTTGCACTGAATGGGGAGGTAAACAAAGTTGAAAATATTTTATTGGTGGTGGCAAAAATATATGTTGTCTAAAAGATAGACACAAAACCAAAGTAGGATATATATTGCCCAGCAGACACTTCCTGGTTTATTGCCTGAAAGTGGTGCCGTTTTGCTGAAAAGATGGAACTGAGTTGTTTCAGCAGATACAGACCTAAGTGCTGTGAGTGAGGTGCTTTTTGATGTGTGAGATTAAAAGGGATTTAGTAGTCAAATAACTTCTCGTCTGGATGCTCCTGAGGGTTGGCTTAAAGAGGACGGTAAGCTTAAATCTCCTCTCTTTCTTCTCTTTCTATCTCTCTCTGTCTGTCAGTCGAGCTGGGCTCAGGGCCTCAATTAAAACAATTTCTCCAACATTATCATTGTTGAATTTAAATGGAGCTGGCTAGCGATGACTCAGGCTTGTTGCAGAGTGTGCATGTGGGCTACAGTGTGTGTGTGTGTGTGTGTTTGAGAGACCTTTCACAATAGCCTCTTCCCCTTCCGTTGATACACAAGGTTACATACTGTCTGAACAAGTTGGCAAGTTAGTGTGATGACATTAACATGAATGTGTGGATATAAAATATTCTAGTTTAAAAGTCCTAGTTTCAGACTATACAACCCTTAGTTTTGATTCCTATATACAATATGTATAAGTGTGGCTGAAAGTTAGAAGGCCAGGAAGGGCCAAATCAAGATAGCACTGCTGTACTTTATCTGTGAACAAAGGAATTAACTGGAACACATTGGTATTCTTGTGAAATGTATTAGAAAAATTTGTTTCTAATAGAGTAATTGCTTTTTCATCACTATTTCTCCTCTGATCACACAGAGCAAACAAAGCTTTGCAAACATTAAAGCAATTAATAATTCAAGGACAAACCGGTTTTCTCTTACTTTTTCTTGCTAACATCGGGGTGGGCAGATTTTGCACCAAACGCATGTAAAATCCAGTTTGCAGACTGGTTTGTTGAATGCAACATTGAAGTTTCATCATTTAGGTCAGGTGAGTGCTTGCTAAACAACAACTCTTTGAATATTTGTCTTGAGGTAAATGGATTGATGTGCCAATCCCTCTGCTTCATCTTTGCATTGAATTACTGATTGATGAAGGCTCTCTCTCCCCTGTTTCCTTATGAGGACGGATCATATCGAGCAGCGCCGTTGATTTTCATGGCCTATTTATGTATGTATAAGTGAGAGAGACGAAGACACCTTTGAGTGTGTGTGTGTGTGTGTGTGTGTGTGTGTTTGGATGCAGGCGTAGTTCCTTGGTTGTGTGCACTCAGAGGCATACTGTACCTTGGCCAGGTTGTCCCATGCAGGTAGTGGTTGTGAGATGAGTGGTTCTGGGCTCAGGTCCAGTTGAGGCCACGCCAGATGGCCTAATGTGTGTGTGTGAGAGCGAGAGAGAGAGTGTTTGGGGAGGGAGTAAACAGCTACACCCCCCTCCCCACTGAGAAACAGACCAGCTAGAAGAGGCCTGGGATGTGTATGTGTGTTTATGTGTGTGTGTGTGTGTGTGTGTGTGTGTGTGTGTGGGGGGGGTGGAAGTCATCATGACGGGATGCTCCCACCCACACACGCACGCCAATAGACCATTACTACACCCATAGATCTTCTGTTAGTCCAAAGGCCCCCTTCATCTTTCTTTATACTCATAGAAACATTCACAGATGGACAATGGGACACACACACATATACAGACTTAGGGTGTACATATCACAGGGATCTTTGATTCCCTCCTGCTATCAACCCTGTGGCAAAGTTGTCAGTGATATCTGATGTTGTCGCTCCACGATCCCTCATTCAGCTCCTTTTAAGTGCTGGGGTTTTTATTCCCCTGCTATTGTTCTTGCCAAAGAATACCATTCGCACATGTCACACTCAATAACACGCTCTCTCTCTCTCATGTACCTGCAGGGAGTCAATTGCGTCGGCCTCTGCTCGACCCCCATCATTGTTTATACATAGCAAGGTCTCTGCATTTAAAATGAGTCTCATAAAATGCTATTGACACATAATCCACACACATCAATGAAGAAAGCCTAGAATTAATTATGGCCTGGTCCTATAGAGTCATTTTCAGCTGAGTGGAATCCCTCAGGGCACTCTGTTAGGGTCTGTCATATGTTGTCAGTTTATTGATTCCCTCTGTACCAGTCTGAATGATGCATCAAAAGCCTTAAAAAGGTTTAAAGAGTCTTTTTTAACGAAGCGTTTTAGGTTTGATTTATTTGCTAGACATGGATCAAACAGGCACTGAAGAGAAATTAGACTCTTTTGTAGATTTTATGGGTGAGATTAAAACAGAAATCATCAAAAATTCAACATCAAGAGTGGCACTTACAACATAACATCGAAAGAGCTGTATTCTTGTGAGAAATGACTGAAGTAATGAAGTGCATGTGATGAATACTGCACATCACGCAGACTTATCAGTACTTAATATTTGGTATATATCCAGTTGATGACAGTATGTCTCTACGCTGCAAAAGCAGTTGACAATATCATGAAATAAGAGGATGGCTCTACTACTATGAAATTGACAATTGATTCAAGAAAAATAACATTTTAAGATTCAACACTGGACTAAATGACTTGTTAAGCTTGATATTATTTGCAGAGTATGCAGAGAAAAGGAATATAACATTTCAGTTTGATTAAAAACCATCAAAAGCACAGCCATAACAACTACAAAATAGGGGACCATTTATTCAGCTTAATTTATAAGTGGTTCCATTTTCAAGGGTGCTCAAGTATAGCTTCCCAACAACGATATCCACACATGACTTAGTTTTCAAATTAGTTTTAAACCTATAGTGACTGGAGAAGGCTGTAGATGCTTGGTGGTTGTAGTTGGTGGTGACATGGGTTAAGGTCTAGTAGAGGACGCTCTCTTGGGGGGATGAGTGGGGGTGGTGTTTTCCCCTCACCCAGCTGGCCATAGCATAGCACCTGTTCCTCTTAGCCTGGTAGAGCAGGGCGACCCTCACACACACGTATCACTACGGGATAAGACCTTCCATTGACTACATTCATTCCCATAATAATCCATTTTCATATAAATATGTTTTGCTACTCTCTATCAGCAATTGATATAACACAATAGTGATCTATCCTAAACCCAGTTTATGAACACTTTTAAATTTGCTTGGTCTAAACACCCAGTGCAGGGTAGGTATTTCCTGGGAAAAATTTTCTGGCAGGAGTTTATGTGGAATAAATTGAAGAAGAACTGCATAGTTAGTGTGAGCTGTGATAAGCAGACAAACAAAAGAGCCCCACCTACAGAAACTCAAACTTCATCAACAGTTCCAAGGAAAATCCAAGGAAAAAGTCACAGTACTGGTTTGATTGTCAAGTGATCTCTGGGAAGTGAAGTGCACAAATACTGCAGCAATGACCGCTTACCACCAAATATGTCAACAAAATAAAAAAATGAAAAACAGCGATCTCTCAGATAAGCACTAACCTAAAAATCCTAGTTCAAACGTTAACACTAAACACAAGACCTAACCCCAAACCCCCTACTAGAAGTACAAGACTATACACACACACTCAAAACCTCTTCTCCATTCAGTGGCACAGAGAGGAGAGGCTACATGAAGACTACACATGTGTGTCAATTTAAAGTAAGTGTGTGTGTGTCTGCTCTCTTCCTGATCCAACGGTTTTGCTACTTCAGCGTGCCTTTTCACGCCAAGGTACGTATCAAGGCTATGTGTGCCAACTGAGATTTGGGGTTTTATGTCTACCGTTTTGCCCCAAGCTGACAGTGAGGAGTGTGTGTGTCGGGGAGGGGTGTAGACAGAAGGAGAGAGAGAAGAAAACAGAGTGGAGCGATACTTGGAGTTTGGCCCACTACCTTTGCCTCTGCTCATGACCTCCTTCAAAGACCTGTCTGAACTGCAGGTTTATATTTTGTTACTATCAAACGCGTGCGAGTGCATGTGCTTGCATGCATGCGTGTGTGTGAGCACGTACGTATGTGTACGCATTATGTACAATGCACATTTTATTGTCCCTGTGCCTCTGTCAGCAAAATGAGGATTACTTACACACTAGGGAAATATGTCATGAAATGTCAGAGAACAACAGCTCCCAGCCATCTCTCACACACTTGTAATGTAGCGTGAATCTTTACAATTTGTAATAAGATCTTTGCCCCTCTTCCTCCTAGTGTGAGGATTTGCCAGCTTTTATTCACACTCCTTGTGTTCCATTCGCATGCAGTATAACTGAACATTTTCCACGTCTTCTTGTGTCATGAAGCAATGACGTTTGTCCAGTCAAATTATTAGTAATATGTAGATGCTGGTGCAACAATGATGCAACAAAATTAGTGGATCAAGCGGTTAAAGATGGCATCCTTGGTATTAGTCAAATATTGCAGTCCAGTGCAAACCAAACTCTCTGTATTGGCAAGAGTGGGTGGGTATTGATATTGGTCCACTGAAATCTGCAGCAGTGGGATAGATTGATAGATTGTGACACCAATCAGCATTTTACATTGCTGATTAGACTGGTTGCTCCCTAGAGAGGTGCCAAGATGTGATACAGTGAAACGCATCATACCTTGAGTAAGTTTAATGGATTGACATACCTATGTCGTCTCTGATGAACCCTACCCTTCACTCTGATCCCTACCACTACCTGCTAGAGACCATACCAAATGGCTATGACTAATGAGGGCTATTTTATCCATATTCATATCCACAAGGGAAAAAGGAGGGGCCCTATACACTACTAAACATCAAAAAGAGGAACAAAAGTCTGGCCTTAGTGGCCTTAAAGAAGTGCTGTCCCTTAAATTGTTTGTAATCTGTGCTTGGACCAGAAAGCATTGTCTTAAACTTGCTGTTGCCTTAGATTGCTGCAGTGTGTACAGATAAGATTTTCTATAGAATTGATAGTTTTATATAAAGACAGAATGTCACATGTACTGGTTTGTATGCTTCGTAAATACATAGGACCCACTGTAGCTAATAATCCACAAGTGGTGGCTATGCATCATGTGACGGTGGTGTCCTAATCATGTGAAATGGTTTTACCTTCAAAAAGGGTTCTGATATTTGAGCGTATAAGACACCAGAGGCGTTGTTAGGATCTTGAAACATTGGGGGCTTAGCCCAGCCCAGAAATAGATTTTCACCCGACAATTGCACCATTTTCAAGTTATTTCAGAGTAGAATGACTATAAGATGTGCTCTACCAAAAGGTTCCGGTCAAGTGTAGGCTGGCTTTCACAACATGAAATCAAAATAAACAAAATGAGAGCAATCTGAGTTCTCATTCAACTTCGTTATTATATTTTTTTTCAGCAGCAGGAGTAAAACCCTAAGAAAACATAAGAGCCTTGACGTTGATGAAGCAGTCACATGCTAGATTGTATGTTGCCAATGCTTTGTTCAGTTTTGAAAATTGACCAACCCTGGTCTCATAGTTTCTGCTTCTGTTGTGTGACAAGGGCTCCTTTTGAACTGTGACAAACTGTGTTAACTCTGTGTCTTATCTGTGGTGTGCCTTGGGAGCTGGCCAGGTGTGCCTTGGACACGTTTGAGAACCACTGAGCTAGACTAGCTAGCTAGCTAAAGAGTCCTTTTCTTCACCAACCTGAGCTTGTAGATGAGGCAGTCACAGTGGCATTTTTTGCATTTTTTTGTAGCAGATGGATTAATTAATGGCATGAAAAGGCTTTGCAGACCCCTTTTTGTAGTATGCAGGTCGTCAGCCCTCTTATTGGAACCCATGCACCTGCCCACTTTCCTGAATCATAGTACCAGGAACATCAAAGCCCATGCAATTTGTGACAAACCTGCTTGTTAAAGCTGCACTAGGCAACTTCACACAAATGACAGCAAGAGGTAACAGTCAGTTGTGAGACTTCAAAACCCAGAAATTGTGTTATGGGATGTCATGGGATTTAAACTGCACACTCCATGGATATGAATTTATCAGGTCATTCCAAGACCTGTCTGAACACCAGGTTTATCTTTCGGTCTTTGGAAATTCAGCCATCATTGGTGAGTCCAGCTTTGCTGCTGTTTAGGACACAGTTTTGCATTTTGCTCTTAGGTTTGATGAGTCAGATTATTTCCCACCAGTGCCCATACCACCAGACACCAGAATTTAATTTGGGCAAATAGGGTGAATCTACAGCATCTCAATTACGGGGTTGGGACACTCTTCGCTGTTGCAGCCCCATTTTGGAATGACCAAGTCATAGTCTTGATCTTAACCTTACTATAGGGTTGTAGAATGACCTGAAGCAAAGCCGTTCATGCAAGACATCCCAAAAATATCAATGCACTGAATCAGTAATTTAAGGAGGGATGGTCCTAAATACCTCATAACCATTGTGCAGGTCTGTTCAGCTACCACAGGAAATGTTTGGTTGAGGTTATTGCTGCTAAAGGAGGGTCCACCAGTTACTAAATCTCATGGTTGACATATACTTAGTTCAATCCAACCTGTTAATGTTGGAACAATATGTTCAATAAAGACTTGTAAAAGTACACATTTTTGTGTAATTTGTTAAATCACATTGTGTTTATTGCTTGGATGATGATCAGACCATATTTTAGGAGTCATTTATACAGGAATGCAGGCAGCTCGAAAGGGCTCACAAATTCTTTGATTTCTGACAACTCTATATTTTCATCTCAAATGTGCCTTGAAAATTGTACCCAGACTTTAAGCAATTCAATGTCAAACAAAACGATAATGTTTACCTCATTAAAATTCTATTCATCAAGCCTCAACCTTTTTGGGTATTTCAAAGCAGTCATTCATTCACTGTGGAATGTTAATTTGCAGAGCTGTAGAGTATCTATTCACTCCCCCATCAGACCACAGGGTACCTGGGTCAAACGGGGGAGATGAAGGAGGTGTGTGTGTTTGTGCATGTGTGTGTGTGTTTTTAGAACCTGTAAATAGGGTTTGCAAGCCAATTAATTTGTTTATGAGTGAGCTCGGCAGGCCCGGTGACCTCTGCCAGAGAGAGTTGGAGAACATTTAGTGATCTGATGGCCTCCAAATTAGAACTCATCTGCAACGATACAAAAGACACTGAGGAGAAAGGGAAGGAGAAAGACATAGAAGACATAGACAGAAATTAATGTTTCCTTTTTAAATGGTATATCTTATTAAACCTCACAACGCAAACCCTCACCAGAATCATTGTCGTTATTAAACTCTGACACACCACATAACCTTTCACTCTCCCCTCCTCTTACTCCTCTTCATTGGGCTCTCTGTCCTCATGTCCCCTATGCATTATTTATGAAAGGGAAGGTTACAGCGAAGTACACATCCAAACATGCAATAATTGCTTTCACAAGGCCAAATTCAGTGCATTGATGCAAGCTGCAGATTGATTTCTACTCAGGTCCAACCTTAGTAAGAGCCAAACTCAGACAGCGTCTTTTATGACCCAGACTTGATGTGCTCACTGCTAATGTTGATGATAATGTAGCGGCTTCACATTAACCTTTTACCTTGCTGTAAAAGACAGTTGGCACATGGTCAAACACCTAACACCTGAATATCAAGTAGCAGATAAGGAGTAGGGCCACCCTTTGCCTTCAGAACAGATTGAATTCTCCTTGTACTGCTGTCACCAAGTCCTGAACTGTGTGTAGTGGGATATTGGACCTTTCTTCAAGAAGGAAAGACTCCAGTTGTTTGATGGATGGAGGTTTTTAGATCTGGTGGCTAGGGAGGCTACATGTTCATGAAACCACTCTTGAATTTGTTTAGCAGTGTATATGGGGCCATTATCATCTTGAAATATAGGAACATCATGAGAGAACATTGTTTGCACCCTAGGGTGCTCCTCGTCCTGTAAACTAGTCTCATATTCCATGGCCATTATAAGACCATGGGGAGCAATAATATGACCTAATGACTCCCAATAGATGGCGGTCCATAACAATACCAATCTACCATCAGGTTTAACAGTTAGCCACAGACATGGTGGGTTAAAGGCATCATTTCTCTAAATATAAACCTGTCTGCATGTAGGAAAAAGAGTGAAACATGACTCATCAGATCATTTTCCTTTTTTCCATTGGTCTGTTGTCCAGGTTTTGTGCTCCTTATACCAGTTTGCGTGTCTATATTTGTTGACCAATTTGTAATTGAACATTCCCCCTTCTCTATCAGCAAGAACCCATCATTGCTTACTAAACAAAAAAAAGTGAGAACCTCTCCGATAAAAGCCAAAATCACCCCATATAAATCTTTTACATTAGCTAATCTTCTCCCCACTGGGAATTACAAATGTGGTGCCTGTTGGCAATGTCATTTTACCAAGAAAATGCATTTTTCCATCATCTGCTATGAGGTAAAACCGATTTACACCAAGGACATCATTAATCCTTCAATGTTATTTATGGAATCACATGCCCATGCGGACTTCTTTATGTTGGTGAAGCATCATTTGAGTTAAGAACACAAATCTGTGAGCAGAGAAGTGGCATAGCAGAGAAGAGGAGCTGAATAACCATGTAGCCTCTCATATTATGGAGCAAGGACACAGCCAATGTCTTTGAATAAGATGCGTCACATACTGTTTCTTTGTCAGATGATGTCATAGATTTATGATGGCAGGCACTGACGTCTCCTATGATGGTTTCTTGCAGATTTATCCAAATTGACCCTTCCATCTCCAGAGTCTGCATCATTTCTTTTCTTTTTCTCTTGCTCATTATTCTTGCTATTTTTAATTGTATATTTTTAATTTAAAGGGAAATATGAGAGAACAACTATGAAACTGAATGGATTGTAAATCTGGTACACTGGACACAAGTTAAATCTTAAAAGTACACAATTACAACAACTTTTTGGAATGGGAACGGGGCCGGTGTCGGTCCTAGGACTGTGTATAATTGACAGTGTTGGTAAGAGGGGTGGTGGTGGTGATGGATTGCCTGATTAGGGACCCTGGCAGTGCTATGCCTCACAGATGGCACATTAACCAGTGGACAGATGCCCCCCCACCACCACCCTCCTACCCGCTGCCCCAAGGCTCCATACACCTCCCCAAGCTCTCTCCGACCTAGGCCTTGTTGCCCTCACGCCCTATTTCTTGATCTCTTCCTACTTGTCTATCTTCATGTGCTTGTGTTTATTTTACCTTTTTGGTCATTGGGAGGGACTATATGGGGTTTTGAAGGCCAATACTGACATTTTTGGATGTCAAAAAATGTATTTATGCCCATAAATACATTTGCCAATGAAATTCCATTCCATTCCAACATTACAAGTATTCAATGTTTCCCCCAGAATTGTATTCCTGGCAGGGTAGAAAAGCCTCTGAACCTGAAGGTGATTGCCCACAGGAAGTGATGAATTGACACTTAAGCACAAAATACAATACAACAGCAGCGAGCAGGGGCTCCCTCCAGAGAAAGTTAGGCTAACTTGCCATGTCCTTCTTTATATCCTATTCTTCTTTGATGTATCCTATTATTGCTTCCTGATGTAATAGCCCAATTTCCCTATGAGGATCATTAACCTTTCATCTAATCTAAAAAAAAAACATTCATGCATTCTTGTGTGGAATCAGATCAAAATGTTACAGTACATTACAATCAATTCAGCTCAGCAACTCAGCATTTAGTATCAGTAACTGTTCGGAGAGGCCGGTGTGAATGTCCCACTCTGTCTGTCAGTAGTGATTGGTGACTTCGTTGGGAGACAAGAAGTGAAGGCATTTCTATTCATGCATGTTTACAAAGTGGGATCAGGTGTACAGGTACAGTCCCTGTGAGAAAACCCAGCTGTGTGTGTGTGTGTGTGTGTGCACATGTACAATAACTGTGTATGCCTGAATGGCTACATAGCTTCATAAGGTATGTATTTGCGTGTTGAGCTGTGTGTGCATGTGTGTGTGTCCTACAAGCTCAGAGGGAGCCTGCTACAGCGGCCGGCACAGTGCATCATTAATATCGTCTCCCCAGATGTACCCATCGTTCTGGACAAATCACTAGGGCCTGTCATCAGGAACATTACCGTCCCTGCTACACATCGGTAGGACACATGTACCATGTAAGAGAACACAAGTTTTCTCTCTTCACACCCTGGGGGGGGGCAGGGGAGGGGTGAAAGGCTCTGGGGCCTCAGCAAGGACCAAGTACTTGCAAAAACTAAAGTAGGCCCGCTTTCTTATGCACAGCTAATCAAGCTTTGATGCATTTCCTCGCCTTGTGGCTCATTCCGTCTTTTTCCGTCTCGCCCGGTAATGCCCTTCCTGCTCGTTCGATTACCCTCGAGCATGTCTTTGTTTTATCTCGGTTGAGTGAGTGTGTGTTTTTTTTTATTGTAAGGGACAGCATGCTTTCTGGCTGAACGGAGAGTAGAATAGTAGGCGAGTGGCCTCATCCAACAGTAGACGAGGACGTGGGCGAGCACCCGGATGGAGAGACTGTACTAATGGTAATGCACAAATGGTTTCTACCTGTGTGTGCGACTTTCGCCGCCTCACCGCTAAAGGGTCCTGTTGCTCCACTGGCTCGGAAAGCGCCGGTTAGATTCAGTCCACAGAGCAATCACGGGATGCAGATGGAGCCGGCGCTCGTGGTGTCTAAGGCTTCCCGCGAATGCCCTTTTCAAATGCCAGAGACAGTGAATGGTAGGAGGGCACCTCAACCCCATCTTCATCTCCATCTGCATGCCCGATGAGCCCAACCGCTAGTGTGCAAACGTTGAACTTACAGTGAAATGAGCCTTGTAATCCAATGATATCTTGTCAGCTGAAATCTGCTCCTCTGCAGTGACGTTTTCTGTGTTGGAAAACCAGGCAACCTAGGAAATATTGCTAATATTGGCCATTGCATTGCAGAAGGCCCATAAGGGGGGGGACTGAAACTGGATGGAGAAATAAACATTGTACACAGAGCCATCTCTCACATCGCTCTCAACTGAGCCATTACTGCATGGAGCCCAGTCTTAGCAACGAATGGATGGATCGGAAGGTGCTACGGTCCATCTGCCACTATTTACTTGCGGTTGGTGGGTGTGTGTGTGTGTGTGTGTGTGTGTGTGTGTGTGTGTTTTTGTGTGTTTGGGTGTGTCTCATCTTCCTCCCTCCTCTCTGTTTCTTATCCTCCCACTTATTCACACCTACTCGTTCTCTCACCATACCCTCACTCCACTCCTCCTCTTCCTCTCCTCACCTTCCTCCTTTGTTGCTGCTTTTCAAGTCCCCCCACCACCACCACCAACCCTCTCTCTAGTTGGTGTTTGTGTTGCCAGGATCGATCGGCAGGTTAATCCTTATATCGGTTGAGAGCTGTTGGCACTCCCTGGTGCGCCCACACACATACACATGCACACAGACACACAGACCAGTGCAATGATGCAGATAGAGCCAAATGCCTGCCTGAAAGTGGGCAGTTTGGGATCCCAGTTGGCTTGAAGCTGCTTGTGGTGTGTGTGTGTGTGTGTGTGTGTGTGTGTGTGTGTGTGTGTGCTTGTACCTCTATCTTTGTGAGGACCGGCGTGAGTTTTAGACCTTCAGAGTAAGGACATTGTTGGGAAATGAGGACATTTTGGCCAGTCCTCACTTTTTTTTCATTTAAACCACCCCTGCAAAGAGACTTCTGCAACGTCCTTCATGGAAAGACGTCAAATATTTAAAATCAGGAAAAGGCTGAGTAATGGAGCCTAATTGTGGACCATTAGCCTCCATTACTCAGCCTGTGATTAGCAATAGCACTTTTAAAAACGCTATCTCAGTGAGAGCACTGTTATCTCAGGTTTGATAAAAAGCTTGCTCTGACCAATATGTTGTGCATCGATATTTCCATGGAATCATTAAATGTGAAGTACTGATGTGTGATTTATTTTTTCCTCAGCTTTGTTGGCATCTTTGCACTGGGTAGCAGAAACAGAAGGAGGGTTGGCAAAATAGAGAATTTGCAGACATACAGCACAGATGATAAATAAACCTTTATTTTCAGAAGTGTAGAGGAGTTAACTGTAGTGGTATAACTTAACTATACACAGTCACTCCCACCCTTAAACCTAAGGATGCCATATCCCAGTGGTTCTCAATCCAGTCCTCAAGGACCCCCTGTCCTGGAGGTTTTAGCTCCAGCCTTACTCAGGCACACCTGAACACCTGAGGGAAAACATTCTTACAACAAATGGCAAAAGTTCATAAAAAGTTCATATGGTTTGCTTTGAAACTCCCAAACCCACAACACAGAGCAGTGTATGTATGTCATGTTACTCTTGTGAATTTAAACAGAATGGTGGCATCAGTGTTTCTCAGTGAACACCAATACAACACAAATATGACAATTAACTTGTGATCTCGAGATAATGGCATTAAAAAAGAAAATGCAAAAAATGCAAAAAATGCAAAAAAATGCAAAAAAATGCAACATTGTTGTATTTGTTTTGGATTTCCGTATGTGTTTTTGAATTGGCATCGTTTCTGAAAATGGAAATGTTTTGGGCCATTGTAGCGCGTTTGCCTTTGTAGGCCACTGTAGTATTGAGATAAAAAACACCTGTTCTTAAGTCAATATATTGAGATAACAATTGGAGAAAAAAAGATTTTGGCGGAACTTAGAAAAGTGAGAATCACTTTTGTTTTGTTTTCTCTTGCCATGGAGATGCTTTACCTTCTGGAAAGCCTTAAAATGGCAGTGAAGTTTACTTTCTTTTGGTGAAAATACGTCACATACAATTAACAACAATGATTTTGTCGAAACTTACAGAAATGATGCATCTCACCACTGCCCTCTGGCATTCTCAAAATGACACTGATTGACCCAAGGGGGGGCACTACAATTATACAGTATATGTCAAAATAAGATTACATGTTTATTACTGATTGGCTCAAAAGGGGGACTGCATCATTCATGATATATTTACTGTTCCCTTGTTGTTGTTGTTGGGGAAGCAAAGAGAAAGATGGAGATAGAGTTTCAGCTCCCTATAGAAGTTTGTGTGTCCCACTGCCCACTTGGCTGCCACATTTTCAACTTTTGTGAAAATTTGTGCGAGTGTGTGTTGAAACAGGAGGAAGCCCAGCCAGCCAGCCAGACACTTTGGCCGCAACCGCTAGTTATTTTTGTTTTTTGCCTAGTGAAATCTTTTTTTGCTCTTTCTTCCCTACTTTCATCCAGTGGCTCCATGGAATTGATTTTTACCCGCCTGTCTGTTGCCTTTGTGAGCAATGAAAGAGATGGAGAAAGGGAAAAAGAGAGAGATGGAGAGCCCTATTTTTCCTTCAAGGAGGGTTTCACACTCCTCCCTCGAAGGAGGCTTTTCATGCTCACCCATTTCGGTTTTTGGATGAGAACAGAGAGAATATGTGGGCACAAATGCATCAGGCTCGGCCCGGCGGGGTTAGCTGGAGGATGCTGAGGAGATGGGTAGCCTTCAACCCATAGAATCAATCCGCAAGCAAAAAACTTCTTCAGCACACTAAACGATAACACACCTTGAGAGAGACTTGGCCCCTGACAGAAGAAAAATAGCTATGTGGAACAACTGTCGGAGGAGATATAAACACATTTTTGTCAGCCTGCCCAAACGTGGCTCTATCTTCCTGTGTAGGCATTTGTCTATAGAAGACAAAAGCACAGAGGATAAACAGCGGCACCCTCACTTTGAGACAAATGTGTTTTGCTGTTTCCAACATAGTGGCTTTCAAACTATTAACTTTGGTCTTTCACTTCTACAAAGGGCTAGTTTAGGGTTACGAGGCTAGGATCAGGATTAGATCTAGGTTGGGTAAGGGTTAAGGTTTGGCATGTGGTGGTGAGGGTCAAGGTTAAGGTTATTTCAGTTGTTAGCGAATCAATGTAGTCAAAGACCATATAATGATAGAAATACGTGTGTGTGTGTGTGTGTGTGTGTGTGTGTGTGTGTGAGAAGGGATTTCATAGGGGTGTCACCTTTCACCTGCCATTCACTTGCATAACCAGGACAAGTGTTTGTATGTGTTCCTGTCATGCCGACACTTGTTCTACATGATCTTGCCAACAAATCCAACAGATGATGAACATGATGATGATGTACATTATTATGAGGATTATGAATTAGATTCATCAGTTTAACTCCAATCACTAAGGATTGGTGTGTGTGTGTGTGTGTGTGTGTGTGTGTGTGTGTGTGTGTGTGTGTGTGTGTGTGTGCGTGCGTGTGCGTGAATTCCCCCTTGCTATTTCCTTCCATGTGTGACTCCAGTTCTTGTGTGAGGGAGACCTCTATTAAATGTCAGCCAGAAAGAGCTGACGGTGCAATCACATTTTTTCGGGTCTCACCAAGCAAGTGATTTTAAATGATAAGGCTTTCGACTGGTGCTTACTGATGCACCTATACTCTGTCTTTTTTCATCACTTTGTTTGCACGTGCACACACACACACACACACACACACACACACACACACACACACACACAGGCTTGTTTTGAAATTCATTTTAGCTACATCGTGACAACAATGTGGAATGCAATTTCATTAAATGTCATTTCAGCTTTATTGGACAGTATACAATTGTGAGTGTCAGAAAAGATAGGAGGGGGTGGGGGGTAATAACTATGTAGCCAGGGTCAGAAGCTGAGGGAGGGCCCTGTGGGACGCCATCAAAACCCAATATGCCCTCTACTTTATCCTGACATTTTCTATAACCATGGACTACTCTTAATATGCTATATGTTATGCCTGGTAAAAATATACTCTCCCAGAACAACAATCACTGAGATGCCCTTGAGTAAGTCACTTAACCTCCACATATTCCATTGCAACTGCAGGTGTACTGGGAAGCTCCCAGTGGCTGACAGTTCTGGACTGTGGTTGTACTATGCAGGTGTGCATGTGTGGAACTGGATGAATGTGAACATGCTCTGGTTTAAAAAAATATAAAAAAACTACCCCCTGTATTGACTGTCCACATGTTCTTAAATGTTGGTTTGGAAGTGGGCTGGTAATTTAATTAACCACATTAAGCACAAAATTAAAGGCAGGCACATTATACTGTATCATGTGTTACACGTTGCATTATGTGTTGTATTATGTATCGCTGTGGGTGTCAGCAGAGTTCAAATTTTGAGTTAGAGCTTCACTTATTGGTGCCATTAGTTTGACTTTGATTCTGAACTTCCTGCACCCTGCAGTGTTGGAGGTGAGAGGCTGTGATTCTTTCTCAAAGTCATTGTAGTGGATGGGGTGGGGGGGACAGAGAAGGCCAGTGATGGAGATAGCTGTTATTGCTTGGATCTGTCACCTTCTGCTCTGGTGCGCCGCCAGCTTTGTGCTTTGACTTCCAATCGACTTCAGCTCCAGATGTTCCCAGCTATAGCTGCCTGGTGTGTGTGTTTATATGTGCATGTGTGAGTGTGTGTTCATTTGTGTGTGGATGGGAGAGGTGTGGAGGGTAAAGTTGTATGTGTGTACATGCCTGCATGTGTATATATGTGAGCCCTTTTGATGTGTTTGTTTGTGGGTTCAGGTGTTTTTGTGCTATATGTGACTGTGACCCCTTCCACCTGACATTAACATGCATCCTGGCTGGTCAGATTGTGTTTGGATAGAGCAAAACACAAATCCAAAGCAGGTGTAAATGTGCCCAAGATGCATTGACGATCTGCCCACCCAAAAAATGAAACGCTCTGGAGGTGGTCAGAAAATGTAAATGCAATGTGTCTCCAATCCACATAACAGCTACAGAAATGGAAATATACTGTAATGCACAGATCCAACCATGACGCACATGCAAATCAATCAGGTGACAGTCATCTTGAATAGCAACATAAGTATATAGTACACAGTAGTATTCAATTATATATAATTATTTACAGAATACTGGTAATCACTTTGGCATACTGGGTACTGTAGACCTGAGAAAGGCTCTTTTGTGGAGGTAAATAAAGGGCCCGTAGTTCTATGGTATAGTCTCTTGTTGAGGGTGTTATTACACAGCCTACAGTATGTATCTATGTATCAGCTTGCCCAATGAAACCATCAGCCTCAAAATGCCCAACTCTCTTAAATCAGACGCACAACTTCTTAGCAAGGACACTGATTCAGGCTAAATTACTTAAATCACTGCCAGTTTAACTAGAAAAGAAAGCCAATGGAGGATATTGTTAAAAAGAATTGGAATGATGAGTTGTCAGCCCAGTAGTAGCCTAATCCCCTGGAAAGACTTAATTACCATAGGCTGTGGAGAATGGGACCTCTCAATTAAGAATGAACTAATTTTCCTCTCTCTGTCTTTTCTTCTGTGGGCTTGCTGTGAATGCTGTGCATCTACAAGGTAAGGGACTGAAGTTTCATTTTCCTTGGTTTGTATAGTGGCCTTATGTACAGTGACAAGGTTCAGACCTACACCTTTAATCACACCATCTCTACCATCTCAAACTGCAAACTCATGCATTTTCCAAATATCATGATGAAGAGGTCTACTCTTTTCTGGGGCATTTTGAATCAAGTGCAGAACAACTTTGTAGATTTCAAAATTGCTTTCACAATGGAGAACAGTAAAATGAATTTCTGAAGGTAAAACAGTGAACATGAGGCAATGCAATCAAAACTTGATAAAAAATAGAGATAAGCAAACATTGTGACAACTGGATAAAAACAATGTTTATTAGAAAAACTATGTAAAAGTCATTTGTTAACATTTTAATAATATCAGTCACCACATCACCACCACATCATCACAACATCACCGCCTTGCCTAATGATTTTCCTGCAGCAAACACTGATAACACACAAACAAAACTTGAGCTTTCTAGTGTTGAAATATGAAAGATGTCCTCTACTAGTCATACATTTAAGTCTTACACTCTTAAACTCAACGATTTACATTTCTGTGACTCAGAAAAACAAAGAAGCAAACAATAAAACTGCCTAACAGTATTTTAGGCAGGGAAAGGCATTGTTAATCTGTAACCCAAAGAAGTGAGAGGAAATCTTCCTCCAGCGACTTCAAACATAAGAAAAACATCTATAGAAAGCAATGGTTCAGAGAACTCAGGTTTGAATCATGTTGAGACATATGAGAAACTACACCAGAAAGCTTTCACTGATAATGGCTGCATGCATTGTGGAGAACATATTATCTGTTAATGGTGCCATCAACTATATATTCTTTCTGCAACTCCTCCATGACCTTTTGTACAAATTAAGTGCCTGCATGCACTTTGCGTTTTGTATACCTACTTGAAAAGTGACAGGCAAATGTGTTGTGATTACACACTGCTGCATACTAGAGACCAGTAATGCATATGGAAAACTACCTTGCTTATATGACCGTATACCAAAAGGTGCAGGATGTCATCACAATGGATCACAGTTTAATCCATAATACCTTTGTGTTGCTGCAAATGTGTGCAGAGATCCATGCAAGGATCTCGAATGTATTCAGATAAACTTTTTTATTAACTTTCCTTGCAACTCTGATTCACTGATGAAACATTTTCAACGCAGAAATGTCAAAAGTAAAGCAACATTGGTTTTTGTTTACTTATAAATTGAATAAATCCAACACATCCGGCACTATCATCACACTGCAATGCATCTGCAATGGAGTGATGCAGCTTCCATTGGAGAGTGACGCATTAAATGCAATAAGTTAAATGATATAACTCTAGACTGCCTTTAAGCTCTTGGAAACAGATGTATTGGATGGTACACCCACCTAAATGCACCTATACACCAGTAATTTGTATCAAACTCAGAATCAGAAACACTTTATTGGCAAGTATGGCTGCATACAAGGAATTTGCTTTGACACTCGGTGTTGAACACAAGCAGCGTAGTCCACCAATAAACATTAAACCACAGGACTGCAAGCATGGTACATATGGACACACAGGACTAGTGCAATAGGACATTGCAGAACACACAGTCAGACAGTGGACTAAACAATGGGCAGCAGACAATACACTTGAGTTTCCACAGTGTGCAGCATGGGCAGGCAGGTGATAAACATCTTAACTTACAACAATGTGCAGTAGAATGTGCAAGTAGATGTGCAAAGTGCAATGGCAGGGCAGCAGCAGGAGAAAAAGTGCAAATATGCCATTCCAGTGTGTCAGAGATGCCACTGGAGAGATAACAGTCCAGTCCGGTAGGGGGAGTGAAGAGATATTTCAGTGATATGTGATAGTCCAGTGTATGTTATGTGTGTGTGTGTGTGGTGGGGGTCGTGGAGGGGGACATTAGGGGCGCTTGTTCAGGAGGTCACTGGCCTCAGGGAAGTAGTTGCATCTCTGTACTGTCTCCACGATGGCAGTTTTGGCAAAAAGGTGGCTGCCTGGGTGGGAGAGGTCAGCCGAAATCTTCCCAGCTCTCTTCCTTGCTCTGGCAGTCTACAAGGCCTGTGACCGTTGCAGCCTGACCTTGGAGCTGGAGGAGGCAGAGGGAAACCAGACGGTGGTGGAGGTTGTGAGGACACTCTACATGATGGAGGAGTAGAACCGGGTCAGCATATGTTGTGGAACAACAACCTCTGCTGGGCCTTCCTGGTGATTGTGGAGATGTTTTTGTCTCACTTAACGGAGTTGGAGATGGTGGTCCCCAGGAATTGAATCGATTCAACCATACTAACAGCTGTAGCGTTAATTTCCAGGGGGAGACTGGCAGGTGGCTGCCTGCAGAAGTCAACCCTCATCTCCACTGTCTTGAGTGTGTTGAGCTCCAGGTTGTTGTGGGCACACCACGACACAAGACATGCGACCTGTCTCTGGGATGTGGACTCATGTGGCCCACCATTGTAGTGTCATCTGCAAACTTCAGCATTTTGATGGATGGGTTACTGGAGGTGCAGTCGTTGGTGTAAAGGGTAAACAGGAGGGGGGGGTAGCACACAGCATTAAGAGCTGCCTGTGCTTATGGATTGAAGTTGGTGAACCTCTGCAGTGAGCCCCCTCATATTTTATGAAAAGTCCCGATCCAGTCTCTCAATTGTATTTTGGTTTAGCACCTTGCTAAATCGCTGCTTGGCTAAGCGGTAGTCCTCTCTGCTCCCAGACCTGTAGGCTTGATCTTTGACAGATCGTAGTAGGCTCACCTCCTGAACCACAGCTTGTCGTTGTTGTCCCTCACAATGGTTTTCTAAGAGGAGACATGCCTCCTCACCAAAGGAGATGTATGAGGTTACAGTGTCAGTAAATTCCATTACACTGTCACACCAACTTGTTATGGCCTCCCACTTCAGCTGTCCACTGTCAGCTGGTGGTCTTGGTGCGTTTAGCTGGCTTTTATTAGTATGTGGGTACAAGAAGGATCATGGCGTGGTCCGAGTTGTGGTCAGAAATGTTACTGAGCTGGGGAACTTGTTCTGCAGTTGATGAATGTGATGAGCCAGCAGCTGTGCACTGGCCTGAGGAGAGATATACACTCCAACTCGCCAACTCATCCATCTTGTTGGCGATGGAGTGGACACTGGACATGCAGATCGCAGGAATAGCCGTCTGTAAGCTTCTGCGTCTCCACCGCACAAGAGCTCCAGCTTGCCTGCCCCTATGCCAGCTATGGATGCGTGGTAGATGGTACTGAGACCCTAATGTTAATTTTCATGATCACATGATCAGTTTGTTCCAGGGGAGAAGGAAATCCTCATTATGAACAAAAACTGACAAAAAAAATGTAAACAAAGAGACAAGGCACCAAGGAAAAATGGGTTATGTATGTGTTTATTCTTCTCTGAAAGTATAATTGGTTGATTACCACATGATGGTCACCGAATAAATGTCATAGTTTACCCCCCCCCCCCCTCTTTTTTACCACTACATCACTGCTTGGAGGTAAGGATTTGTTGAAGTGGGCTAAAGAAAACAGCAGGATTAACAGCAAATTCCAGCCTGCTGTACCCTCTGTAGATGTAAATATGTATAATTGTATTATCTACAGTTTTCTTGTGTTGACATGTGTGCTGCATGTGTGCTGCATGTGTGTGTGTGTGTGTGTGTGTGTGTGTGTGTGTGCGTATGGATTCATTAGTATGGATGCTAAGGTGCATGAATGTACAGTAATCCTGTATCCTGTTATATCCTGTTACAGTTGTCCTGTGTTAAAGCGTCTGACATGTTCTGCTTGTGTGTGTGTATATATACTGTGTGTGTGCATGTGTCAGGAAAAGAGAGAGAGAGAGAGAGAGTGGGAGAGGGACATAAGACAGAGAAGAAACAGTTGGAAGTGAATTGGCGGATGTTTTCATCTTAATCAATCTTCCCATTAGAGGTTTACTCTAGCCAGGTTTGCCATAATGTGTTTTTGACTCCCATTGACTCTGAATTGCATTTCATTTGGTGCTCTGCAATCCACTTGCCTCTCTCTCTCTCTCTCTCTCTCTTTGCATCTCATCAGCTGAGTGGAAACGGCCCTACCGCTGCGGTGATGCCACTCATGGCCGATGCGCCCTGACAGATTCCAATTAAGTTGGAAAATGTAACGTATGAATATTAGAAAGTACTCTGACACAAACATCATCCCCTTCTTTTGTTGCATTATGCAGCTTGTAGTCTGGGGGTCTCCGCCAGTCCACCATTTCCATAAAATGTACTCCCCCAACAACTCCCACTCTGTCTGACGCCCCCTCCAAGGTGGTTTAAGGCTGTTTGTCTAGCAGATGTAAATATGCCTGGCACACACACATACGTACGCTCTCATTTAAAGCCTGAGCCTGGTTTTGTCAGTCCATGCATCTCTTTTTCTCCTGCCTCGCTCATTCGAACAAACATTGCTGGCTACTTGAGAGCACTGAACGGGGACTGGACATGGGAAAATGTGTAAATAAGTGTGAACTGATATGATATGGTGTTATGTTTCGATGTTTCAAATTTGGCATCTGTTCAGTCAACATAATTTGAACAGCAGTGCCTTAGTCTGAGTATTTGTCAGTCTGTCTGTCTGTTTGCCTATTTGTTTGTGTATATGTCTGTTTGTTTGTCTGTCCCGCCTCATGGCTCTGAGACTGAACTGTCAACCCAAAAACTGCCAGCGCCGCAGTGATTACCGTCAGCACTTGGCTCAGTAGTTCGGCTTCATTCTGACAGACTTCCGTTGCCCCTGTGCTGAATAAGAGCATTCCTCGGAGCTGCCAATTCCTGTGTGTATGTGTGTGTCCCACTGTTAGAGCCATGAGGCAGGGCCAAAACCCTGCTGCTGGGCTATAGACCATGTGTGACCTCATCCCAACCTGGCAACCCACTTCCCCTCAGATGGCGATAAGAGGGGTTGCCAGTCTGCCTGTCTGCCTGCCATACTGGAAATGCATTTGTCCCTCTGTCTCTGTCTGTTGCAATCCCAATGCCTTTGTCCCACAGCGAAAGGCATGGGCCTCAGGAGCCAAATTCAAGTCAGTCAGTCATCAGACATTCAACTCCTAAAGTTGCAAGGACATGTTTGTGAAGCCTTTTGAATTACCTGCATTCCTCCTAAAATATGGTCTAATATTTATTTCAATCTTCAAGTCATAACAATAGATAAAAGTGTGATTTAACAAATAATACACAATACACATGTATTTATATCTTTAAATGTTTTTATTGAACATATTGTTCAAACATGAACAACCTAAGCTAGTTACCAACAGTTTCTGCTCTCCAAAAAAGAGATCTGTTGAAGTGGAATATGCCCTGATCAAAAGAAAGATGAGTTGTTAAGGCTCCTAAGGCTGGAATTGATTGATTGGAGCCTCCATCCGTCTGCCTTTGTCAGACAGTCAGACCGATTGTATACAAATAGAAAAAAAAGTCAGTGCCATTGCTACTCTTTCTAGGAGTCCAGCTAACAGCTAAGGAAACCACTACTCTCCCAAAAGAAACATTATTGCCCGTCTCAAGTTAGCCAAAGACCACCTGGATGTTCCACAAAGCTACTGGAACAATGTTCTGTGGACAGATGAGACATAAATCAATGTTTTTGGTAGAAGGGCACAGCGCTATGTTTGGAGGAGAAAAAACACTGCATACCAACAGCAAAACCTCATCCTAACCATGAAGCATGGTGGAGGGAGCATCATAGTTTGGGGCTACTTTTCTGGCTCAGGGCAGCTTGCACTCATTGAGGGAACAATGAGTACCAAATTGTATCAGGAAATTCTACAGCAGAATATCAGTCCTGACCTTAACCCTGTTGAAATGTTGTGATATGACCTGAAGCAAGCCGCCAGGCCACTCAGGCCACTCTGCATCCTCTCGCTCTCTGCAGCTTTTCAGCTCAGTGTTGCGTCTTCTCTCCCGCCTCGTTCCCACACTGGAAAAAGACACACACATTGTTACATCAGTCCCAGGCTGCCGTTATCCAATTAGTCTCAATTGGTGTCGGATGCGAGGAGGACCAGCCTACCAGCCTGATTCCCTCCCACATCCAGCCAAGGGCTCACCCACACCCCCTCCCGTCTGCCACACAACAATTATAAGTACTATAAGAAATGGTTAAACTTGAAGTTGAAAATATTGTTTTTGGCAGGTTAAGCAATAAAGAACTTAGTCAAAAATATCATGACTGTATCAAACCGTGAACACCGTGTATAGTTACACCCCTACTGTTAACATTTGAGCAGTATGTTTGACAAAGACATGTAAAAGTAAACATTTTTTGTGTTATTTGTTGAATCACATTGTGTTATTTTTATGACTTAGATGAAGATCAGATACATATTTTAGGAGCCATTTCTAGAGGAATGCATGTAATTTTAACTTTTTCTCACAACTGTAACTCAAGGACCCCCGTCCCATATGGTACTACACTGATATTGAAAGACTCTTTATCATTTCCTAATGAATGAGCGAATCATTTGACTTCCTTCTCTTTGTTATGGGTAGAGGTGCACCAATCCCAATTTTTCTGAACTGTGTTTTATTGAGTAGATTAAGTAAGTAACAATCTACTAAAAACACTATCCACACACACACACACACACACACACACACAGACTTTAATCTGTTTTCCCTAACTCATAGTGAGCCCTTGGAGTCCATGAAAACAAGCGAGCACCAGAATCCTGCTGTCTTCTCCCAGTTTGTAGTCATGCAAATCATGATGAGATGTGTTGCTTGGGAATAATGCTAGACTGGCATATTCTGACTCCCCCTCCCCAACATACAGAAAGTGCTCAAACCTAGAGAATAGTTTCAGCGCACTCAGCAAATCGGAGGCTCCTTAAGAGGGGGGAAGGCCTTTTGATCAAAGTGCACTGGGGTCGGACGGATGGTAGAGTCAGTGTCTTAAATAAAGCAACTGATTGTCTCCAGCGCAGCTCTCATGCGTTCTCAGGGACGCTTATGTGAAAAGATAACAGGGTTTCTTGAGGACGGAGAGAAGAGTTCATTAGATTACAGGGGAGGGCTGATCACTCACAGGTTTCCTATGGCTGTGATAACGTAAGAGGCATTTCTGAAGGCACCTCTACCTTTTTTTCGGTTATTTTCAATGGCTTGGTCATGGCAGCCACACTATGCGTCTTGCATTTTGGATGTGATTGTGTCGTGTGGCGCTCCCCTTTGCGCTCCAAGGTGAACATATCTCAACTTTAGCCGCGCCGCGTCTTTGTCATCCTCTGTTTGGAGCAAATTGTAGAATGGAGTTTTTAAGTTTCATTTTCATTTTCACAGCGGGAGGCTCTGTAGGAATGAGTGTAAAGCTACTGGTCTACTGGTCTGTCTCATACAAGCGGATGAGGAGGCAGCAACAGAGGACACAACGTGATGCGCACATTATTAAATACTGTGTATTATAGGCCTAGTTAAAGTAGATATCGCAGTCTTTTGCGACGTGTATATCACGCAAGTTCATATTGCGATGCCGATAATAAAACGATACATTGTGCAGCCCTACCACACACACAGTAGCACATTGTGTCTATACGTGTGTGTGTGTGTGTGTCTTTCCCCAACAATAGTCTCTTTATCCTGGACAAACCCTGGCAGCATAGCCTGGGAAACCAATAAACTCACACACTCAGACAGTCAATGTGTAGCATCCATACACACCGAGACACACAAACACACACACACTCTCTCTGACACTCAAGCTCTCACACTCACACACGCGGACACACACATCGCTCTTTCTTTCTTACTCACATACACACACTTCACTTTTCTCACACACCACTTGCTCTCTTTCTCTCTCACACACACAAACATACACACACATGCATGCACACGTACGTACATGCGCAGACACACACACACACGATTTCTCATATACACAGACACAAACACGCACACATGTACAGACACGTGCACTTTATTTTTTTCTCTCACACATCACATGCTCTTTCTTTCTCACACAGACATAGAGACACACATGCTTTCTCTCTTTCTCACGCACACACACACACACACACACACACACATAGACACAACTACACTGTATCTTTTTATCACGCACACAAGAATGTACACAGTTACACGCATGCACATACACACATGGACGCAACCCACACACACACACAGGCATGCACATATACACACACTCGTTCTCTTTCACACACACATAATCAAACAGACATATACACACACACATACACATCCTAACATACATACACACACACACACACACACGACCACTAGATTCAGTGGGTAAGTTGTTATTCGTCCGCCTGTCCTTTGAGTCAGTGGGAGTGGACTGCAGATGTCAGGGCCAAATCCCATTGTTGTGTTTGCCGCAGGCAAAATGCAAATAATCTAATAGTTTGGAATAGATATGCAGCATGCATATTGAAATTGTTCTGCAGAGAAAATATATAAGAAATGCTGTAAAAAGCCAATGTGTCTGCCAGAGCAGATAGAAGAGTGTACAAAAGTACTGGATGGTGCATAAACATGTGTTACCAATAACAAGTCATGAATTATCCCCGTTTTCAAAAAAAGGCTAATTGAGTCTTAAAGGGATACCTGAGTATCAGCCCAGTCAGCGTACCCGTTAAATGATGAGAACATGGACACCAAAATCATGCGTTTGTTCTCCATATATCATCTGCTTTATTTGTACCATACAACATAAAACTCGGCTGTCTTGACTGCCGCTTTCCAGCGTCATCTCAGCCAGCCGGCTCGCCGCCCGTCCTCCCGCCAGGTTATCCGCGGGGCACCAAAGCTGCCAGTCCACAGGACGCATTCTAGCTCCAACCCGACTGGCCAGCTCTTCCAGGTCTGCCCCCGACTGCATCCCCCGGGGCGGGTCAGCCGCCGCTGCTGGTCCCGCTCACTCTGCTCCATTCTGTCGACTTCTTCGTTGACCTCCTCTCTCTGGACACACAAACACACAGGTTAAAAGGTTTCCTGCAATTGGCCTTAATTGCCAGATGCAATGAGAACCAGCCCACTAGCTTGATTCAGCCCACACCACAACCACACCCCGCCCACCAGTCTGCCACAATTTGTTTTCTTATAAGTAAGCATTTCTTTCTTCATTTTCTATGTTACACTTACTACTTACGTATGTTGTAAAATATGATCATGTTAGACTCATGTCAGACTGCAATCTACTTCACACGTTTTGCAAAACACTACGCACACTACGTCTAGTGTTCACATGAAAATCACTACCCTTCAAATCATTTAACTGAAATGATCAATTGGCCACTTTGACTACTCACCAGTGAGTACTACTCCCTGTGAGTACAAAATTGTGTGTAATGTTTTGCAAAACGTGTAATTTAGAATTGCAGTCTGAGTGAAAAGCAGAACATGTTCTTGGGTTTGGTATATGAGGGTCAGGTTTTGGTCATTGTGTCTCAAGTTCCACAAATACTGTAATAACTTTGAAATGTTTGATTGAAGTAGAGGAAATATGCTTTTAACTCTGGAAGGGGAAGTCTTGATATGAATATATCATGCCATGGTATTATATTAACTACACTAACTTAACTCAACTCAACTTAACTAGAAGGAGAATTATAGAATTTACACTCGTTTCCTGCTTTCCTTTTTTGCCTGGGTTGGCGTTTTGAAATAAGAAATCACAGGGAGGATTATGGATTGATCCTCGTCTGTTCATTGTCAGATGAATCAATGGACGACAAGCGGACACCGCTGTTCAGACACTGCTGAACGGATTTTGGCTAAATATTAGGGCATAATGCATCTCACTCATTCATTCCAGCATTTTAAAAATCACACTGATTGGCCAAAAGAGGGGCACTAAAATGATGGGTCTAAACAAGGTGACATTTATTACTGTTTGACTCAGAGTTGTGTAGACGTAATATCTCAGTTGACTTTAATATACAACTTGGAATTTGTATAAAACCTACCTGCCTTGGGAAACACAAGATTTTCAGGCCAATTTGAAGAGAATGCAAACACAGCAAACCAGCACATGCAGCCTTCCACTGGCCCTTGCTCTCTCCTCCTTGCTTTTCTCTCTGACCTCCATCGGCCTTTTTTCCTCTCTGTGATGGAGGCTGCGGTAAAGTTAGTGTGACGGGGTCAACCATGAAGACCCGGCTACGTCACCCCAAGCCAAGGCCTTGACTCGGGATCCGAGCCCACCCTGCACATGCATGGATGTGAGGATGTGGTGGCTGGGTCTGATTGGACCAGCTGGGAGATGAAGTGCAAAAGAGAGAAAAACAACAAGTTGTCATCTTAAAACCCATACGGCATAGAGAAGAAAAGGGGAGAGAAGAATTGCATGTTGGCAACATATCCCCCCTCCGGGCTAAAAGAACGTTGCACCAGTAGATTGGAGTGTGTGTGTGTGTGTGTGTGTACTGTCTATCAGACAGGAAGCAAGGCAGCCAAAGCCAAAGTGTCCACGTAACTTCAGCACACTACCATAAATTAAATCTATACCACCCTAACATATTTGTATAAATACTTATTTTTACCTCCATCTCCATGTCTCCCTATTTCTTGGTCCTCTCTATACTCCACTTTCTCTTTGTGTGTCAAACCTGTTGACATCCACCAACGTAAAGGCACACACAACACTATAAGTCCAGAACATTTCCCAAAGCGACTATTGAGTAAAGACCGTTGAATGCTGGAACAATGAAGGCAATTTTGCCACCCTGAGGCCCCGACATCGACCAGAGAAACGCCTTGGTGTCAACGTTGGGCATTGGGGAGGATGAATAAATGGGACTCTTATAGGGGACATTGTTTGTGCCTCAATCTCCATCACCATAAGCAGTCCATTATGTGTTGGTGGCATCCTGCTGGCTTCAGAGCTGCCTTACCGTGATGGATTTATATTTCCTCTGCAACACTCAGAAGACAAATAATGGTCTGGAGTGGACTCTCTGTCTATGTTTCTCTCTGTGTGTTATTCTGTTTTTCCCTCTCCCTATCACTCTTTGATTCTTGCTTGGTGTAGGTTTCTTTCTCTTTATTGCTCTTTGTCTTTGTCCCTCTTGGTCAATATTTCTCTGTGTGTGTGTGTTTCCAACTCTCTCTATCTGTTTCTCTCTCTCTCTCTCTCTCTCTAAACCCTACCCCAGGGAGGGGTAGCAGAGTCCATCACCAGAATGAGAAAATTGTATCTCAACACAGAGGGGTTGTTGTCTTCGCTAGGGGTGCTTCAGCGGTAATATGTGATCTGCTCTCAAATGTTAGCCCTGACCAAAAGGTGGACCACACACACACACACACACACACACACACACACACACACACACAAAAGCATGTAAACAACGACACCTGCATGTGTGTGTGTACTCACATATAAACACATACATGTATGCCCACACACACAGCACACTTTCACCCTGCACATGACTAGCACCAGCCAGTTGACCTTAGCACTGGGAAAACAGTCATGGGATCACCGGAAGGCCTTCTCCTCCACGCTCTGACCCCCCCCTGCTGCTACAAAGTGGATGAGAGATGGTTGGATGGAGGGGAGAGGAAGGATGCACTTATTGAAGGGTTCCTGGTTGAGCGGTGATATACCAGCTGGGTGGAGTTTGTGCACATTTTACCCAGGCCCTCTGTGAATCAGCGGCAAAAGTCAGCCAACAACAAACAAAAAAGAAAGCCACATGGCAGAGGACAAGCAATCTCACTAGTAAGCATTAGGCAAGTCAGTGGTCACATGTATTGAAAGAAACATTCACAGTGGACGAATTGAATCTTAAGAGCAGAGTACAAACCTGTCTCCTAAACAGCAGTGAGCAAGCACCTCACCAACGTTGCCTCTCACACCCCTTTGGTATCCGGGTTGGTAAACGTTAGCATGCTGTGTGCAGTTAACTGAAGTCATGTTACATGATTTCTAGATAGTGATGTTCAAATTTTTGCTGCCATTTGGAACCACCAACGTGCAAAGTTGCCTGGTGCAGCTTTACACTACATTCAGCGACAGCTCACTGTCAACGAGTGAAGACACGACTGCTCTGCTTCTTACGTGATCTGTTTTGTTTTGCTGACGGTGCAAGTGGCGATTCACACTATCGATTGTGGCAGTATACCCCACCCTATCACATGATTGGGAGGGTAACAGGTGCCCTTAAACAAATATGGACTCTGAGAAAAGACATGGAGCCATGGAGCGAGGACTGAGATGGTGTTATCGAGGAGAGAGGAGGAGATGGTCAGGCTTCGACAGCTGAGAGGCCTTCTGATATCTATACACTCTCATCTGAACAAATAGCTCACTGTCTGAACACTAGAGCTCATTTTCATGTTCGCTTTACACCTTACTTAAAAATACACCCGTCAGGAAATGCTGAGAGATGAAGGGGAAAGCCTTTAGAGGCACACAGGAAAAGGAAAACCAAGCGGGGATTCATTGACAGATTTGCCCTTTACTCCCGGCGGTTATGCAAGTCCTCTAAAGAGCCCAGTCATGTTGGAAGGTTTTTTTTTTAACTCCAACGCCATGCAAACCTTTCTCTGCACTCTGCATTCCTCAGACAGCGTTTCCTCCTACCCACATGTTCGTTTTCATTTTGTTGGGTTTGCTGCGGAAAAAAAGAAGTCGAAAAAGATCCGCCCTGTGGTGGGTTGAAATCCCATTTGCAATGCGAGCTGTGGTACACGGGATCAAGTGCTGCTGCCGGACAAAGAAAGCTGAAAGCAGGGCAAGAACAGTGAGGTTACAGAAAAATCTAATTAGATGGAAAGAGGGGCAGTGATGGAGGAGAGAGAGTTAGAGACAAAGAAAGAGAGAGGCAGCGCTGGAGGCAGAGCTGACTCTTCATCACCATTTTCTTCCTTTTTTCTATTAACTCCTTGAGAAAAAGCACAAACACATACTGTTACCATACCACACTGTTAGTACGGTGAGTACAACCTACACTCTAACCACTGCATCAGGCACAGACAGACATTTCTGTAAACACACTTTTGTCAAGTGGATATAGTCAAAGAAAATAACTTTTTCTTTAAAAAAAATGACTATCACATACATGTTTTTTTCGGAGTACGATTGCCGCGTAACTATTTTGGACCAATATCCATGAAATCACATTTGTTTTTATTTGAGATAAATCTGTGTTTAACTAAGCTTTAGTAGGGAGGGCTTTGTGATGACCAGTAAGCCATTGTAAGTAATGGCAGGAAGAGCTGTCATCTTACAACAGGTAAATGTAATCATGAATTTGGACTTTATAAGTGCATTTGTAAATGGCCTAGTAAACATGCATACAGTTGTGTGCATGCTTTGTAATATGTTGGTAAATAGTTTAGTAACCAAAGAGGAAATTCATCATGAACACAAAATAATGCAGCATTTACAAATGCATTAGTAAATAGCTTAGTAAGCACAAATACATGTATCCATGCCTTAGTTAAGGGTTTGTTCATCATTAATGAATGTTTTTACTAACATTTGTTAAGGAAATCTTATTATAAAGTGTTACCAATGCATGATGATGAGATATATCTCTCCCAAAAATGACAGTGCAGCTTAAATTCCAGACCGAAGTACAAGGTCAAAACTCCTTTAAAACAGTTTTTATTTGATTAACTGAGCTCGGCCTGGCATGGTGCTGGTGTGCTGCTGTACCAATGTGACCCAGGTCAGTTTGACAATAAAACGTTATACCACCTTGGGCAACAGGGTGGTTAGAGAAACAGGTCCGTAACCGACAAAGTCAGGTTTGTAACAGTCAGTGCCCATCACAAGCATGTGTCAGCAAGATATCAAACCCCTTCTTGCTTACTCATTGTAAGCTCTGGATAAGAAACTGGAAAGCCTGCTGAATGACTCTGCAAGTGACAGTAAAATGTTTGACATGGTGTGGTACATTTGCACCGGGACTAAAAGGGGAAGTAGTGTTTACATGATGCCTTTTTCCTCTCATGAGCAGTTCTCTTGTCTCAAGTTAAACAGACAACTCTAATAAGACCTCCTGAGATTTCTACAACAACTAGCCACTATTCAGCCCAGAATTTCACCAGCTTAAAAAACTACAAAAAACAATGTATCATGCACTACAAGGACTTACAATGCAAGTTGGGCCTCTTTTCATTTGCTCACGCTTTGTCCACCCTGGTTGTCAACTCCGGTGGAGCGGGCCAACCGCAGAGCACTAGTCGCTGCAGGGCATTTTGGTTTTTGTAGTCTCCTCGTCTTCAGTTTTAGCATGTGGAGCAGACTCACTGCAGAGTGTCTAATGATGCCTAAAACAGAATACAAACAGATGGGATGTCTCCACTGGGGAAGGCTACACAGGCTCCTGGTCCACATTATGACCATGCCTCCTCACTGTACCATTTCTGTGTGTGTGTGTGTGTGTGTGTGTGTGTGTGTGTGTGTGTGTATTTTCACCACAATGTCAAACACCAAGAAATGGCAACGGCACCCAAATCTCTCTCTCTCCTCTCCTCTCCGTTCTGAATCTTAAATGAATGCTTGACAGTGAGTTATCTCACACGTCTTAAAAACATCCCCTGTCCTTTTGTTAGCAAAATAAGATCGGCCTTTCTTTTGCATTTGTACTATCTCTGTATGATTCATTGCATTTTCTCCAAATGACTAATGCATTAATGTGTTGCGGGAAGTGATTAAGCCCATCTTTGGGAAGCAGTGACACGTTGTTGGACTTTTGAAGACCAAAGAGTGGAGAGAAGTGGGCTAAGCGGAGAGAGTTGAGAGACATGCCGGCGGCGTTGCTATAGAAGCGCAGGTCCCCCGGTGATCAGACCTTTGTGTCTGTCGCAGTTGGCACAATGCCAACACGCCTGCTAATTTCACCGTGCCACCTTTCACTCCAACATTAATATGGACCTTACAAGCCTCTCTGATGCTTTTGAGAGCAGAGAGCCTTTCACAAAGCCGCTGCCATGTCAAAGAGGTTTTGTTAGAAAAATGGCAGGTTTTGAGATAATGCCAATGACTGCACTTTGCAGCTGTTGCTGATTAAGCTGCACAGTAAGCTGAGGTAGACGGTAAGGCGTACTGCTCCCGGTTTAGCACGTTTCAGAGCTGCTTTAACAGGTTCCTGGGCTTTTTCATTGAGTAGCATCAATTAGCACACTGCTGTTTGAGGCACAGGGAAATGCATCACAGCTTTAGCATTTTAAATGGCTTGCATGGAGCATTTTAAATAGTCATTAGCTGCCATTTTACGATCTCTAATGTATGTACAAAGCCAACTTGTCAGAGCAAAGGGAGAGAAGCCCCTTTTTTCCTGGTGGAAGCAGAATAAAATACCAAGCATTAAACAAGGTTTTGCTCTGAAGGTTGGCTTGCAAAATACTGCTCCAGCGCCGTCTCAGTGGAGGCTGTGGCAATCTGTAAATAAGAAGACCAAAGGGGGGAAATGTCTAATCGTCCTTGAAAAGGATGTGCCACAGTTTTTTAATATCTTCTGCCCTGATGCCCAGAGGTATTGCAGCAGGGTGGGTGGGGGGGGGGGGAGGTGTGGGGGCTGTCGGTGCCGGGTGATGGGGCATTACTCTCGCGCTATTGACTTCATTACAGGCACTCTCACATAGCCATCCATCAGCCTCTCTAAATGCCCCTGCCAGCCTCTAATTCACTTAATTCCTTGATTATCGATTCCGACGGCATCCGGGCAGAAAGGTCAATGTTTTTCTCGGTGTGTACCTGAACTTTATAATGCCAACTTTTAAAATGAAGAAACACGGTAGCGATGGCTTCATCAAATCAAAGTTGAAAAGACGGGAACACAATGTATTGCAATCATATGCTCCCGCTTGCTTTCATTAAAAATTCAATGGTCACACGCTTGTAGGCATATTGCAGGGGAAGGACACGCAAAGACACAAATGGAGAGAGAGCACTAACGCACCACAAACACAATCATATACTCACTACAAACTCTCTTTTCTCTCCATCTCTGTGATGAGATAGAGGTTGCCACGCCGTGACTGTACATGGCAGAAGCATGAACAAGTGTTTCCCCCCGAGGAGACGCGATCTAAATGTGAGAGCAGCATGACAGCTTAGCTCTGAACGACCACATAATCAAACACCATACCCGTACCGACACACCCACCACTTCTGTTCGCGGGGAGGCTTTCCACTCTCTGCCTCATGCATGTGAAATATACAATCTCCTGTCATCTTTAGCTCTCCGCCTCGTGCGTCTGCAGGAGAATGCGCGTCTACTTTACACACTGCCAGAATGTTCACACAGTAAAAACCAGACAGACCTCTTACAGACTTACAAGATCTTGTCGAGGGAGCAAAATCACATAAACCTATGAATAGAAATAGCATGTGAGTGCATCTCCAAACTACTTTCTGAGTGCTCTCATTGCTATAAAGCACCCTGGTCATACTTGGATTAAGTCAACCAAGTTAACCAAGGAAAAAGCGACTTGGAATCACAACTCGATCTTCTATTTGTCTTTCTTCAGCCTATATTTCATCAAGCATTATTTTATGGATAGATCTAATTAGGATGTACAGTTACATTCAGTTGAAATGTTCAGTAAATTGGGGTAAATGGTCACAGAGGCATAATCCGGGACAGTTTGGCATGCATCGGTGCTTAGTTAAAAACTATTTCTTAGCTGTTTCAATGTGTGCTGTTGCATCATCTGTACGAGAGACACGATCTATCATAAATCTCCATGCTGCCGTCTGAGACGAAGGGATTTGAATCACTCTGTACAGTCAGAGAAACTCACTTGTGGTGGATGCTTACGTTATGTGGGTGTGTGTTGGTGAGAGAGACGGAATAAAAGAGATAGGGTATGTGTTTATGCGTGTGTGTGTGTGTGTGTGTGTGTGTGTGTGTGTGTGAGAGAGAGAGACACCGTGACAGAGTGAGAGACTGTTCATATAAGACAGGAGTGTGTGTGTTTGCTTCAGCATGTGTGCATGCGTCTACACTGACTCAGATACGCGAAGAGTAACGGCTCAGTCTCAGTTGACAGAGCTGATAATCCCACATCCATACACACTCACACACACACACACACACACACAAAAAAACACCGTCCTGAGCAAGACTTATTTGCTCTTGGAGAGGAATCTGTTACACTATACACAAATCGCTAACCAGCCTCTAACAGCTTGGCTGGGCTGACTTGGCCGACTCATCTGAGTAGTTTGGCTTCATCTCTCCTTCTCCTCTCTCCTCTCGCATTTTTCCTCATCAGTCTCATTTCAATCAGAAATGAGTTTAAACCCGACAAGGATTCTGTCCACCTGCTACCTTTTTGTCTATGATGTGAAAAACAATGCCTAACAATAGATGAACTGAACTTGTGAGAAACACAACATCTTACATCAGCGTTGGTCAGTTCCCTCTCCTGTGAATGATCAAGAAACCAAATAATATTGATGTCTAATGTTATTGACATATTTATATTCTCTGGTTAAAATCAAAGTAATAGGAATAGTTATCAACTTTTCTACCATTTCTCATCAAAGTATTGGGAATACTTCCACACAGAGAAAGTCAAGTTTTTATACCCCTTCCCACCTACACTGAGAGGACATCCACTAATTCAGAGAAAAACAAATCTGAGATGGAAGTGGGATATAGTTTTTGGATAATTCAACTTCAATCTAATATTTAGAGGGGGTTATAACAAAAGTAACTATTTTTGCATTGGGGTTACCTCTCCATTGTAGAATTACTTTTAAGGCTTCGCATGGCCTTTGAGTCCCTATAAGCCTGCATGCATCCTGTTCCTGACTAAAGACTAAAGGTCACCAGGCTGTTGCCACCAGGGTTCCCAGGCTCCTATATACTGATACTGACTGTATGCATATATGTAGGTGGGAGTGTGAGTGCCTGTATGCATTTAGGTGGATATATGCACACACTCATAGTGTATGTAAACCTCTCCCTTACCAGGTGCTCTGTGCCAGCCACTTCATTAGCCCAACCCAGCAGATGCAGACGGATGGAAATGGGCTTTTTGAGCTTCATTCTTTGTGACTTGTTGCTCATTAACATCTAATTGTGTGTCAGGAAGCATAACTAGCAAAGTACAGGCCATAGTGCAGTTATTACTCAACAAGATCTTTGTCTTCCATCAATGTGTGTGTGTGTGTGTGTGTGTGTGTGTGTGTGTGTGTGTGTCTATTTGGTCATGTTTTATACAGTGTGACACAATGTTCTCACATCTTACACCTATTTCCATTGCTGAGGCAACATTTGTGACAAGGTTCTCCACAAAGACATTCTGTCTTCTGTCATGCTGTCTTTGACCTTTGACCTTTAGGTCCATATGACTGTGCTTCAGTTGACTTAAAGTAGATTTCATCCCAAACACGTCTTCTCAGGCTGAGCTAGCTTAGAGGATGGTACAAACATTGACTTCTCTGGGTGGAAGTATTGCCACTACTACGATTTTATCCAGTTAAAGGATGACAAGAACATTGGACATTGGTGCTGTTTGGTTTCCGGATCATTCTTAGGAGAGGAAAACGAAGGGAAGGGAGGATACCATATAATGGAAAAGCAGTATAATCTGTAGTGTAACAAATTACTGCTCCCAGTGAGGAAACATGAAGTAATAATCTAGGTTTTGACGTGAGTAATGAGCCCAGCATTGGATATTACAAGTGTTGCAAGTTGGCAATGTCATGTCATGGTCATTTTTCACACCACGCATGATAATAAACTAAACTAAAGAGCCCAAATATAATCTTGAGTGCCACATCTCCTACAAATGATGAGCCTTTTGGAGGTTTTTATCAGTTAACTTTTGCAAATTACTGTGGTCTATTGCTTCCCGGAAAAAACCCTGAAGAAGAATATTAGTTTTACGTTTCCGGCAGCAGCAACAGCGATTTATTTGGTTTGAATAGAAGATGAACTGGGTAGTTAGCATGAGCAGCGATAACCACCATGGCTGAACAGACAGAGAAAACCTACAGAAACTCAAACTTCATCAACGGAAAATCCAAGGAAAAGACGTCACAATATCGGCCACACTGTTTGATTGACAGGTGATCTCTGGGAAGTGCAGTGCAAAAACATCACAACGATGACTGCTGAGCACCAGAGATGACAGCAGATCAAAAAAATAAAACAAGGAACTCAGTGATTACCGCTTTAAGTCTTTTCTAACCAGTTGACTGGCTTCACTCCAGTCAGGGAAGTGAGGCGGGAGGCCTGTTTAGCCGCAGGAGTCAATGGTACGGTTTCAGATTAAGAGTGCCCCACATAGACTTCCCTCGAGATCCATATCATACCACTCTCCTCTGACTAAAATCCTCATTATTTCTCTCCGTCTTACTGCCTGTTTATGTGTCTCTCTCTCTCTTTCCGTCTTTGTCTTTTCGTTTCTGTGTCTCTCTGCCGCCATCTCTCTCTCTCTGTTGCTCTCGGTTCATTTCATTTTACATTTATATTTTAGCTGATGGTTTTATCCAGTCTGACTTGTAGAATACCTGGCCTGCTGTGTGTGTGCATGTAATGTGTTGCAGTACCTCGGTTCATGAAGGATCTCTCTTTCTGTCTCTGTCTTCTCGCTCTTCCTCCCTTTGTTGACAGCCAGACTGTAGTTAATAATCCAGGAAGGAGGTCATTGGTCATAAACCTCTCCTGGACACAGTCTCACTTCACTAGTGTGTGTGTGTGTGTGTGTGTGTGTGCGCGATTCTTTAAGCAGAGGACGCAGTGACCTGGCATACTGCTGATAGACAGGGTCACTGCCTCGGCTGCACCGCCTGCCCCTGCAGTCACTCTCACACACACACTCTCACACACACACACACACACACACACACACAGTCGCTGATTTCCTGCTGTATTATCATCAACTACCATTATCATTCTCAGCTCTCGGTGTATGCTCTCAACTGCAGCCAAAGTGGCAACAGCAGATAATTGCGTTTGATTCCACATTACATCTCTGCCTTTATTGTATTAGCTAGCGCTGGCCAATTGGAATCAATACTGCTGTTGTCACAGGGCCCCAGGTGAACAAGACGTAAAGGAGAAAATCAGGTGTGACAATATCTCCTCAATCACCAATAGAGCTGCCTCCTCTCCCTTTCACACACTCGACCAATTATTGATCGCTGATAGGGGGAGAGAATCGATCTCCTCTCTCTCTTAGTCTCTCTGATACGTGACTTAACATGGTCAGAGAGCAAAAGGTAATCAGAGGAAATGGGTGATAGACAGAGCGAAGGAAACGTGGAGGAGGAGATGGGTGGAGAGCGTTAAGTGATCCAAAGGGGAGTCGAATTGTCTCTAATTGAAGGTGTCTGGGGGCTCTGGAGTAATCAGAGAGAGGGAAAGCCGATCTCAGCCCGGATAAAGCTATTAGCAGCTTCCGAAGCCAGTCAGGATTCAGTGGTAAAAGCCGACAGATACAGTGGTATCCAATTAAAACCTACAGCGAGGTGGTGTAGATGGTCACACTGAGACATTTAAACTTTCTCTTGAACAATTCTGCCTATGGGGTGAGTTGGTGTAATGGAGTAATTACACTTGTTTGAATTAAAAATCAATTTTAAGACTCAGTGCTAAAATAAATGACTTGTTAAGGAAGATATGTTTTTCAGTGCAGGCATGATATGTCACGGTTCAGTTCTAGACCTGGTTGGCTGATTCCTTGTCAATATGCAGGACTTCATCAGTTAGCTGCTCTCTGAGGGATGGCAATGCAGGATAACTTGAACATTTTAAATGACGGAAATTGAATTAAGACTATAGATTGGTTTTATAAGTGAGGGAAAATAGATAACTTGTTTCTACTCTTCGTAAGGAAATTACATCAAATGTGCCTTTGATTTACACTTAGGCCCCAGGCACACTAGAGGATGATTGTGCCGATTAAAACAACCATATCTGGATGTCCTGACAGTCGGTAGGGAAATCCCCGATCTGAGGGACCGATGGTCTGCCCAGATTATAGGTGTGAATAGTTTACAGATTCAATCTTAACCACACCAATCGACTCACAGACTGAGCCGAGTCGCCCAGATTCATATTAAACATGTTTGATATTAATGGTAATAATATGGGGATAATAATTTGGGAACTCCTGTCCTACAATCAAAGAAGGTTTTTAGCCTAACTACCATTACCTTTTTCCTGATGAAGCCTACTCCAGCCAAATTCTCTTTTTCTGTTTCTTCTTCTTTTTTTTTTTCAGTGCATATTCATGCATGTTGCATAAATGTGCGTATTAAAGTCGTCCACCGGTATCGCCTTTCAAATTTTAAACCTCTCAGGAAGCATTTCAAAAAGTGACGGCTGATTGTTTCCACCCATCACAGCCAGGGCGACGCGATCACCTGTGTCTTTTTTTGATTGGTTTACAAGGTTTGCCTTGATGCCTGATTTACTCACAAGGCCTTGTCTGAAAATGTTCATATTGTCTGTGAGGTCAGTGGAGGGTGCCTTTTAATACATATTGATTTGGATCACACAAGTTCCTGTCAGAAGAGAGGTCCTGACATCAGTGACGTTTCAGGAGTCAGCAGGATAATCTCAGTTATATTGTGAAGTGTGTGATACCCCGTCCTTGTGATAGTCAATCTCAGATAGATGATATTCAGGGGTGCACATAAGTGGTACACCAGGACACATGCTCAGAAGAAAGTAGGAGTGTGCGTTTGAAATTTCATTAGAACACACATATATGCCTACCATAACTGTAGGCTTCAAAAACATCACGGTTTTCTTCCTGATGGAGTAACGTTAGGTACATGGTAGGGATGTGCATGACTGACCAAAATCATTTTCGAATAGTCTACTGTTCTTAAGACCAAATTTCGAATATTCGAGCCCCCCCCCCCCCCCCAAAAAAAAAAAAACTAAATTCAGTTATTATTTTTAATAGAATGGATCATTAAAATCAAAGGGTACTGCACATAAATAGGCACTTCAAGCGATCGTTTCGGCGTCTGGTCCAATTTTTCTCGATTTGTGAGCGATCGTGCCAAGCTGGGCAGGAAGTCAGACACAGGAATGGCATAGAGCATCCGATCAATTTCCAAAATATAACAAATTTCAAAATAAAACACCCTGATTGATGATGGCGTTGGCTATCCAGTCACTATATATACATATTTCTCAGTTGTGTCTAAACTATTTCTTAGTTGTGTCTAAACTTTTACCGTCTATGTGTCTAAACAGAGAGCGAGAGAGACACAGACAAGTAGACAGAGAGAGATTGTATGTACATTTTTTTATTTCACACTTCCTTTGGCAATGTAAACGTATGTTTCCCATGCCCCTTTGAATTGAGAGAGAGAGAGAGAGAGAGAGCGACGAGCAGGCACACACACACAAGCAGACAGAGAGAGATGGAGGGAGAGAGAGAGAGAGAGAGAGAGAGAGAGACAGAGAGAGAGAGAAACACCAAACCCCTACATTGAGAAAACCAGCGCAGATCGGCGCCGAACAACCAAACTCCTGCTTGCTCGATCTGCGCTGATCGCAGATTGAGCTTTTTCCTTCCGCGTCCAGTGTGACCCGGGCGTAAGGATAAGTCCTGCCGCCGAAGTAGTATTAGTACAGTAGTATTAGCCTATATTTAGGTTGTAACTAAACCATTCATTAAAAATAAATAAATAATACTACTACTAATAATAATAATAATATTATTTTATTTTCGACTCTGACATGAAAATCGAATGTCGAGACTGGCACGACTATTCGAAAATTCGAAAATTCGAACTCATCCCTAGTACATGGTTCGACAATAAGGAGTGCCCAATGGCCCCGGGCCACTAAGAGGTTGAGGCCAGTTGATAGGTCATTGGCCCAAACACACTGGCGCCCCGAAAAATATGTTTCTGGTCTTATTTTTCACCCAGTGATATGCATGATTTTTGCCTCTCTTCTTTGTCACTGGCCCCCACACTTTTCTGTTGTGCGTATTCTGACCAATCAGATTTGACGCCACCTCACTGTGAAGGACCAGTGTGGAGTGGACATGACGGCGGAAACTTCAAGCTACGAGGCGAAAAGGAAAATACATTTTCTGTCATGCTGGAAGCAACAGTTTTGGGTGGAAAATGACAAATCAATTCCCGCAGTGTTTTGCAAAGTGTGCCGGCAATTTCCAAATGATGCAGATGGAGGAGGTCATTTTATAAAGGAACTGCAAATTATCGTAAATATTCCCTCGATGCCACGATAAGAACCGACAGCATCCAGCCTGTGTTTAATATATTAGCAAGGCGAATGAACGAACTGGCAACTAGAAATGCTTATTAACACAGCAAGTCACACTGTGAGCAACCAACCGCCTTTTGTCGCTTACAAAATGAGATCTCAGTATCTAATGGATGTGGAGATCTCAGTATCTCGTGTAGGAGAAAGAGAGAGACAGAGAGACGAGACAAGCCAAGCCACATATGTTGGTCCTCATTTGAGAAATAGACCAAAATAAATGACGTGCACCCTATTCCTGTTTCTCTGCTTTCCTTGCACCTTGGTATTCATGCCGTGCCCTCAGAAGAGCCCTAACACAGAATGATTGGGTCTTGTCAGCCGGCAGGAAAGTTAGACCATCAAAGATAATTGCATGCTAATGTTCAATAAGCCTTGTAAGTCGCTGCAGATAAGTGTGGCTGCCAAACAGCCTCGCCAGGGGAAAGCACATCTAATCCCTTGGCCGTGTCAGAGGAAAATGAATACTCAGCTCCTTTGGCCAGCTGCTTCCAGTGTGGCAGGAGAAACAATTACAGAACGGGCCACCCGAACACAATTAATGAATAACTGAGGATCCGCCCAGACATATACTTTTTAACAAAGATGCATCTGCCCACCGTGTTTTTTTATTAACGCGCCACTAGCTCTACAAACAATTAAGAGTGTTTGGAAGGAGTGGGTTGTTTTGTTCAAATTCACTGAACGGCGGTGTTTATGTTGAGGGACCTTGTTGTTTCAGCACTCTAGGTATTCATCACCACCCGGGGTCGATTTGGAAAAATTGACTAAATGCATCCTGCTTAATTAAAATATGCAGCAAAGTCAGCTAGATTAGGCATGAAACAGATCATGTGTCACAAAACCAGCTTGATGGGCTTCTTTGCTATGTCCTACAGAGCCTTTACATTGTAAATTGACCCGAAGACAAACATTTGTCAACATCAGAATAATATTTTGAATGTGTTAAGGCATATTCACATGTACTAGGACTTTGCCTAGATGAGTTGGTCTACATTAGTCTTGCAAGTCAAACAATGTCATGGCTTGATTGCAGCTTGACACACATCACACTACGCCGTCTCGTAGGAAGCTAGGAATATGGTGGGAATGAAAAAAAAAACCTTGTGATCGTATCAGTTTTAAAGGCTGGCCAGTCAACCGTGAACAAACTGGTTTATCACAAAGTACTTTATAGAAAACAGAGGACAGAGCTACTGATATCAACACTATATTATAAACCAGGGGCAGAGCTGTAAAGTACTTGAGTAATTGTACTTAGTTACTATACTTAAGTACTATTTTGGGGGATTTGTACTTGTTTATATACTTGTACTCTTACTCAATTACATTTTCGAGAAAAAATTATTAGCCAGTATCTGGTTTGGTAAATACTGGCTAGCTGAACCCATTCATTTCTACTAGCATTGATACAGAATGCTAACAACTTTCCAGTGGACATTTTTTTCATTTTTTCATTTCAGTGACTATTTAAAAATGCTTTTCATCTCTTTACCTTAGCATGTGCGATATTGAACCCAAGTATATAAAAACGTAACCTTATCCTTTATTCTTTCCCAAGGCTGTACTTTAGCCAGCTGTGAATGCTGTCCATGTTGGTTTAATTATGCAACAATTGTGGTTTGTGATGTCACAATTGGCTTTTGTGATGTCCCAATTGGCATTAGTGATGTTACAATTGGCTTTCGTGGTGTTACGATTGGCTTTTGTGATGTCTCAATTGGCTTTTGAGACGTCACAATTGGCATTTGTGATGTCACAATTGGCTTTTGTGATGTCTCAATTGGCTTTTGAGATGTCACAATTGGCATTTGTGATGTCACAATTGGCTTTCGTGGTGTTACGATTGGTTTTGTGATGTCACAATTGGCATTTGTGATGCCACAATTGGCTTTCGTGATGTCACAATTGGCTTTTGTGATGTCACGATTGACTTTTGTGAACTGGACTTTAGAACTGGACGATGTGATGTGAATGCTGTCCATGTTAGTTTACCTCAATGTGGTTCTATCTGGAAGTGCATTAAGCAGTAGTAATTTTAATGCAAAAAGGTGTCCTCTGTTCTTTAATTTCAGAATTGTCTATCCATTGCAATAATAAAAAAAGGTTACTTTTTAATACTTGAGTACATTTAAAATGATAAACTTTTTTACTTTTACTCAAGTGTATTTTTAGCGAGATACTTTGACTTGTATTGTATTGAATACGATTTTGAACCAGTACCCATACTTTAACTTAAGTATAATTTCTGGGTACTTTTTACACCCCTGACCAGGGGTTAGACACACGACATTGGACAAGTGCATCACATACTCCAAGAAAAGCAGGCAAAGATAGGTTTGTTAGCAATGCAGGAAATAGGCTCCGCAGTCATCCAGCAGATTTTTAAGACAGTGGTGGTTATGGAGCACCACGGTGTTGGGACATTTCAGCCACAGCATGTCTTAGCAGTAAGCGGTACATCACACATAGTGGAGGGGAATAAAGGACAAACTTAAATGCATGAAAGGAAGAATAAAGTAACTGCATAGATTTTCCTTACAAAGATAATAACAAGATAAGGGAGAGCTTCCTGTGCAAGCTGCTCATTAAAGACTACCATCCTTACCAGATAAACAAACTTGAGTTTGTTTTTATTCTTACAATTGTTTTTAATACCAATTGGCGTGACCATGCAGACAACACATTGATTGGTTTGACTAGTTAGCATAATTCCAGGAGTAAAATCATCAGAACATACATTACCTTGTCCCTATGGATCTCTGCTCTAATTAGCTATTTTTAAAATGTGACTTTATTATTTGCATCAATTACAGGCCTCCGTAAGCTGTGCCAGAGACCTGTTCATGCAACTCCTCGGTCACTGATAGAGGTCGATAAGGTCATAGCTTATTTAACGGCCCTTTAACATTCACTGTCAAATAAGCCAAAAGACCAGGAGGTCACTGCTTCCAAAGAGAAATCTCTCTTTTCATCTCACAGGGAAAGCTGTATGTGAATGTTCATGATGTGCAGTAGGGGGTCTTAGATATGAGAGTTCAAGACCAGGATGTGCCCACATTTTGTTCAAGTGTCTTAGTTAGTGAAGAGAATATAAAGTTGGGTCTAAGATATATCTTGCCTACACTGTGAGCTATTTTCTCGCTCTCCCTCTGTCTTTCTCCTCCCGGATGATATATAACACACACTAACACACATACATGTACAAACACATGTACAAAGAAATGCATGCACACACACACACTGCTTTTCCTGAACCACTGCAGTGCCCTGCAATTTGGCAATATATCACTGAGTGCATTATTGTATTACAAGATGTATTTCACTATCCTTTAATAAGAGCATAGATTACAACCAACAGTGAATTCACTATCCGCATCCCGGCTGCTTGCTTGGCCTGCTTGAGTGTTAACCTATATCTTTTTAAGCATCAGCGCCTGGCTATTTACATCCATCCGCTAAGCCTTAAAACAAATTCTAATCGATCCGGGGCGTGATGAAGGGGTGGTCCCGCCACAAATTAAAAGTAATCCGATGGAAGGGGACAAGGACAGCAGAATCAGAATCAGCTCCTCTCAGAGTGTGTGGTGCAATAAAGAAGCATGGCAGACATGGAACGGCTTTTTGCGCTTTGGCCAGCACTTAAATATAAAACACTCAGGGCTGCAACTAATGATTATTTTGATAATTGATTAATGTGTTGACACTGTTCTTTGATTATTCAATTCATTTCATTATTGGTTTCTTTGTTTCATTAGTCATGACAAAAAGAAAAATCAATCAAGCACCTTAAAATTCAAAGCTATATTGAGTTCTGTCTTTGAGGAGCAGGTGGAGAATACTGTCTGAAAAGATATCTGTCTGATAACTGGGGAGAAAGTCATCCATACAGCTTTCTTTGTTTTTAGGAAGAAATGAAGAAAGAAATAGTGAGCTTCATTGAAATTCATATCATAATTGCATGTTATGGTAGAATAATACTGTCTTACGTGTTGATACCATAACATAACAGAGGTACCAGCACGTTTCAGTTACTCCAGGGTAGCATAACTACTACCTGGCGCTTTCGTTTTAAATGTTGTTGTAGTGCTACTGTGGAAGGCCAATTATTTTTTGTGTCTCACGGGTCCAGTTGCATTTTAAGCCATACTCAATGAGAGAAATCTCTTCTTTGCCTCTCACCTGCATGTTGGTCAGCTAGACATTTCAAGTAGCACTGACATCCAATGCTTCCTTTGAATCACTGACAGTTAATATGACGTATCTTGTGCATACAGCCTGAAAATCTATAAATGATGCAATGTAGAAATACACATCAAAAGTGTCCTAAAAACACCTCGGCTCACTAGTTAAATAACTGGAGGAGTGTAGTTGCTATCATTATGTTATTGATTTTGTTGGTCTTCTGTGTATTTAAGAGGGGTAAACACAGTGTTTCAAATAAATTTGACAGGCAGCAAGTGCAGCATTTTAAAATGTGAATAGGGTGAGCATGCACAGTGGTAGCAGAAAGCCCTCTGTGTTGTTATGTTAAATTGATTTCTTGACCCTGCAAACATCCCATATCTGAATCACCACCAAAATTGAATCAATCGTAGACCTGCATTTTGAGTTAAACTGGGTTAAGAAAAAATGCAAAAAGTGAAGGCATCTTCTTCAGACTTCTGTGGTTAACAACTGCATTGGGCCTTTAAGAAGTCAGATTTCACCTGCGTTCTTAGAGGCTTTGCCCACAAGCAATGCCTCCAGATAGGTGGATTTGGGGAAATGCATCACATAGTGAAGTTCAAGCGTGTTGAGCCTTTACTGAGGAAAGACAGATAGTTGAGTATGCTTGTTGTCAAAGTGTTTACATATTACAAATCGTAAAAAAACCCTATTGTAAACTAGGCCGCTTATTGACAACCACAGAGGCACTCTGGGTAGGAGTGATGAGAGACAGTGATGCAATCAGACATTTCTTCAGATGTCGCCAGCAGCGCCTTTCATGTCATCTTGAAGTCTCACACATAAACACTAGGCCTGTCTACCTGTCAATGTGTTCCAGTGGTTTAATGGAATAAATTACCTATACATACTGACAGCAGGAAACAAGTCTGTTGCATGTAGCGTGCAGGGTCCTGGATGACAAATCACGTCACTGTCACTGGAGAAAAGAGAGATACCTGGAGATGCTCTACCTGTAGAATAAAGATTTATGTGTTCGAAAGGAAGATGGAAGAGGATTATATGTGTGTTGCACCAGCCTGCCGAATGGGCCTAATATTGCCCATGGTCTCATTAAAACTTAGTTTTGGAGTTTGTTCATTCTCAACTTGCAATCTGAAATTCCTGACATCTACTGAAGTGTGATGAAAAATTCATATCAAACATTTAAGATTCAAGATAAAATCATATGACATTTCATTATCAATCGTTTCGCAAATTTCTTAAAAAAGACTTAAAAGGTACAAAGACGTTTGTTGTTGTTCTTTAATATTCAATTAAGCTAATGCTTATTGCAATCATTACTTGAATATTTGTTTAGTCTGGAGAAATCCCATTGCTGGTTGAATATTTTATATATTTTTTTTATATTTTTCCTGCTAAGTGTTTTATTTTTCTGATTTTTAACCATATTCTTTCTGGCCTGCTGGGCCCTAGCCAGCCTGACGAGCTGTCTACTCCCAAACTCATTTTCCCAGGAAAAGGAAGAAGGGGCCCCTGGAAATTGACTGGGACAAGCCATTAATACCAACCCACCCCCATCCCCTTGCACACACAAACACACATGCTTGCACACACACGTATGAACACACAAATATATATATACACACACAAACACACAAACACAAATACACACACATGCAACCACTCATATCTTCCACCTGTGGCACCCGGTCCACAAGCCTGCTGAGAAATCATTTCCTGGGTAAGCGGGCGAGGCAATTCCGTTGCAGTGAGGAGGAAAAAGGGTTTTTTTTTAATAGGGAAAAATGGGAGGCAGGGAAGAGTTAGCAGCGGTAGCAGCCAGGATAATTGATGGCGACTGTTTGGATACAAGATTAAGATTCATGGTCGGGACCACACATGGGGGCTGGAACGCAGTATGGGCCGGAGGCATGAAGGATACAAGGCAACACTTTGACTGGCCTGCCGGCGTAATTGATGGAGTGTCATTGCAAATGCAGTGTAAAAAAAGAAAAAAAGATCAGAAAGCATTTCACTCACTCCTGGCATGGAGGCTCTATACAGCACCTGGGCCCCAACTGAGGAAAAAAATAGGAATAGTATAGAAAGAAAAACAAAGACAGAAAGAAAAACAGGGGTTTGGAAGCCAAGAGGTTAGGGAACAGGCTTGTGACTGGAATCCCTGACTGGATGGGAAAAGGTGGGTGGAGAAAGCATGTGAAGGCAAGGCACCCCCAGCTGCTCTAGTGGAGCTGCTCAACCGCAAACAGTAGCAGACTGCGGTTGTAGGGGGTAGGTCTCATGTGTGAATGTGTGTAATGGTATGGATGTGAAGCAGTCGATTTCCCCTGCATGAATAAAGGTTAAAAAAAAGAGAAAGGCAGAGAGAGGAAGAGGGATCACACAATAAGGCAAAATAAAATCATTAAATCAGCACATTCTAACATCCATTTGGTTTCACAATGCACCTGTTTTGACACCATGAATACCTAGCAGCCCCTCCTCAGTGCCGCTGTTTGATGCTGTGTGCACATGAAGACAGATAGCTTCCAGAAGGCCACCTATAGAATACCTAATTTGTTATGAATATCAGTGTGACAGGTATGGAGAGTCAAAGGTTGCTAATCTAGCAGCGAAGTGAAGGCTCCCGTTCCGAAGATATTTTCCTCCACTAAACTGATAGATTATGATTTATACCCTGATGGTAGTGGTTGACATATCTAGGCACTTCCCATAGAAGCTGGAATACAAATGGGGATCAAAATCGTGGGGAGATGGGGAAAATACGGGTCAGACTGACAGGGACTGATAGGAGACAGAGGTAGTGAGTCAGATGTTAAAGGTTGTACATGTAGCATTTTAACATCAATAAATCATTGGCACGTTCATTTTGACACATCGGTATAATTGCCGCGCACAAACAAGACCATCGCCTGGAAGGTTGGCAGCCTCTACTGGCCTCTACGTTGCATTTTACATTGTGCGCCACAAAGTCGGATGTCATGGGAAATCTGCTGCACGGCTTTACGGCACAAAGGGAGATTGCTTTATGGCACAAAACAGGAAGAGGGTGCTGTTTTCCCATGCAAACACAGTTAAAACTTTCATCGTTTTTCGCAATGGCAGATGGTGGAAGGAGTGACAATGGAAGGACTAACAATACCACTGGCGTGAGATAGAGACTACCAATCAGGCCTTGACCATGGTCTCATTAGTTTACAGTAATTATACTAAAGTATCACAATAAATTTGACAGTGATATATAAAAGGTTAAAAATGCTACACATAGCACCTTTAACAACGGTGTTGTGTGCTTCTCAAATTTGCAGCGTAAAGGACAATTGGTGATCAAGAGGTTGTGAGCCAGATTCAAACCTGCAGTGGTGCAAATACATGGCATTGCCCTGCAGGTTAAATTATCATTGATGTACTTCATAATAATACTTTTACAACAAGTTTTGGTGTTTGTTTGAGTTTGCCTAGGGTCTTCACCAGATGGTATGATTTACATTTTTTGTCCGTTTCTGCTAATTGCCTGGTTCAATCAATCATAGTAATCATTATTATTTAGAGTCATTTCCCCTAATAGCTGGATTATACTAAGAATGTGCTACAGTAGGTGGGGTAAAATGGAGCAAGTTGTATGGATTATACGGTAGTGGTATACCGCTCCCAGGCTTTTCTCTGCAGCCCGGTTTAGCACTGGGTTTAGCGTCTGGATGATATACAGGATGCAGCTTACACACACACACATGCAAAATCAGATATACTGATAGACTGCTGCCTTTGCTCTGAAAGGAAGTCCTCTTTTCGTTTAAATACTGGATGGGATATCTCAGCACTGGTTCGTGTGTGTGTGTGTGTGTGTGAGATTACTGATCACCCCCTGAGACCCAGTTTTGCTCATCAGTGTGTCTGGAAACAGAATAGCTTAAGGCCACCACACAATGCCCCCCCCCCCCCCTACACACACACACACACACACACACACACACACACACACACACACACATCACAAACAAACATTCAGCATGTGAGCTGTTCATCTGCCCATTGCTCAGCTTATCTGTCAGGTTAAGCAGGCTACTGGGATACAACCCACCTCCACATTATATTCACATGAGTCTTCTGAGACAGCGGGAGCAAAGGCAAAGCCTTCTGGGAAAACTTTAAAACTGTATGTGGTCTAAGAGGTGTTGCCTGAAGCACAGGGATAAATTGGTGCCTTTGCCATGGAATAAAAACCATATGTGCACGCTCAAATGCACATGCACAGACAGACACATGCACCTATACCTACACATCCACACTGTTCAGCCTGGGTCAGAAAGAGGTTTGCTGACACTGTGTTGTAAGAGCTATACATCACTTCACACCTACTCTAGGGTAGTGGTTCTTTATCCTGGTCCTTGGGGCCCAAAGCCCTACTGGTTTTCAATCCAGCTATATAGTAAGGCACTTGTTGAGACCTGGGACGACAGGTGAATGCAATGAACTACCTGGTAAGATAGAAAACCCCTAGGACCAGGATTGAGAAGCACTTCCTCTAGAGGGGTTACATGGTCACACAGAGACATATAGGCTGTCTGACCTTTCTCAGCCTTTATCATCCCACTGATGCAAACTGACCTTCTCAACTGTGAGGATAAACTGGGTAGTCTGTAATTACTGTACATTACTGTAGTGTAATGCCATCTGGAATTAGATTTAAGGCCAATTTAAAAAGTGAATTAAAGTAACAAAGCCAGCATATTTCCGATTGAACATAACTAAAATATCTGAAACTATAAATGAGCAGTATGAGAAAACACATAGCAGTGAATTAATTATTAAGGGTCATGATGTCCAATTGTGTTTAGTAAAGCAGATACAATGCATATTCTACGACTAACCCTGTTCTGTATCAATGTAAATGCGCGTTCACACTATAGGCCACAATATAGGCCACCATGAAAGAAAGAAATCTACCATCGCATGGTTAAAAAGACCTCTAATGACTGTATGCAAGACAATTTCATACTTTTTCAGACTTTTTTTAGGACCTGCGGACACCCTGATAGACCATATTCAAAGTGTAATAGAAAAAGTCTATACTGTATTTAAACAAGAGCCTCACTTATCTGCACTGATGGAGTGATGGAGGTCATTCAATGGTCATTCAATGACCAGGTCAGAAAACTCTGCATCAAAATGATAGGACCAAAGCTAATTTGAAATAGGAAACAGACAGGCACGGACACATTGAGGTGGTTAATGCTTTTAGTTAGGCTTATCAACAAGGACATCACACTGCCTAACCGCATCTGTCCCACATCTAGCGCTGTGTAACTTAATGTTGCACAATTAGGTTGATCTTTAACATTGAGAAGCTCCCATTACAGTTCATTTCTATCAGGAAGTCAGGTCAGCATACCTATGTGTTGGTGGAAGGATAGGCATACATACACAGAGATATGTATGGACACACACACACACACACACACACACACACAGCACACACATTCAGCATGTGAGCTGTTCATACACACTGGTCAGCGTAAGGCCTGAAAGGCTTTTCCCTAGACCTGGTGTCAGCAGTGCATTCAGTCAAGGAGAAGCAGCTGGAGGATTTGGGGTAATGAGGTGTGTGTCAGTTTCAGCCAATCACTCCCCTTGTGACTTCTGGAGAGTTTAAACCCTACAGAGATACATAGAGGAATGAGTGAGAGAAATAATAAATGCCCGGGGTGCAGCTTTTTCACCTTTCAGGGCATTGCACAGACCAGTTTTCCAGGTTTCGCTGGGAGAATGATGTCTCGGCAGTTACCTGGACGACTGACTGAGAAAATATGGTGTGGTATAAAAAAAAGCCTTCATCTAAAGATCAACATTGTGTCTGAGTCTACGGAGCATTTTCCTTACACTTCCAATCAAACATTATTTCACTCATGTTATATATTAAAAGTAACAGTCAACTCCTCTTCACCATCCACCCCCCTTCCCCACCACACACACACACACACACACTCCCTTCTTGTGCTTGTGCTATTAGCGTTTCTTTTTTCTTTGTGTGTGTGTGTGTGTGTGTGTGTGTGTGTGTGTGTGTATGTGTGTCTCATCTGGGGGACATTGTTATACCAAAATCAATTTTTAAAATGATTCCCTATTTGATTGTTAGGTTGTTGTTAGATTGCCCTTTTTGTAAAATCAATCTTCTGCCCACTGTTAAGGGACTACAGTGCAGCAATGCATGCTTCTTCTTCTTATTTATTTCATTTTTTTTAATATTTATTATTTCTTTTAACAATCGTATAGGAACAGCAACTTCTCCCCACTAGAGACAAATGACTCCAGCGTGTGTTAGTGATTCGGTTTAAAATGTTTTTTTCTGTTTCTGTGGATGGTTCCTCTTGGCTGACTGGCTATTTTCAGGCAGGTTGGGTCCAAAGTGGATTTCCCGTAATTGATCTTGACAAGCCATTTCCAGGTGTTGACCCACAGCCAGTCATCCAGCCAGCTGGTCAACCAATCAAGCCCAAGTCATTTTACCTTCCCTTTCCCTTCCTTTAATGTTACCAGCAGTGATTCCTTCCAGAAGGAATGTAACCTGTAACCGGAGTTTGAATTTGGCTTTTTGCTCTCCTAACACTTTCTACAAGGTGTCCAAAATACCTGGAACCACGGTGAGAGTAATCGCTCACTCCTACTCAGAATGCTCAACATGACCATGGCCAACTAAAAGCATCAAAACTGCTGTTCAGAAGTGGGATTCAAACCCAGTCCTCCATTTGGAGACCAGAAACCTTGGTGCCTTAGAGCACTCAGCCATCCTACCAGCTAGTATGCATGGGGAAAACAAGAAAACAACAACAAGAAAAAATATATAGTCTTACATATTGCAGTGAGTCCATATTTTCCAGACACCCTGTACAGTATAAAAAAAATAATCCCACAAAGTAACTGAAATTTGAAGTGATGAAGTGATACAGATTAGGATTGTAATCAGAGTCCATATTCCAAGGCTACCCTCTGTGGAAAGCTCCCATAAAGCAGTGGGGCTGTGTACACTAGCGAGGACCTAAATGGTAATTTATTGCAGACCATATGGAGGCAGCGACAGCCTTGTTGGTAGGTGACCGGAGCTCGGAGGGCAGGGGGAGGTTAGCTCCACCGGACCGTGCCGTCATCACGGACACTCATCTAGTTATTGTTTCTGCCGCTTATTAAGCCGCTGAGCAGATGGGCGATAATCTGGGCCATGATTACAGACTGAAGCGGTGGCTTGTAACTCATACTTAGTCACCAAAGCTCAACTCAGGGACATTAGGGGACGGCGGACAACTCTGGCCTCGGCTATGACACTTTTTATTTGGATGAGCCAAATAAAAAGAGACTGCAGCACTTTGCCCTTATTACTTGAATCTGCGCCAGGCAATAGACCTAGAGTCTAATAACACCCTGACTTTCTCTTGATGGCTCTTGGTGGCTACCTGAATCTGATCTGGGGCATGTTAACTGTTTCTAGCTGGGCAGGTTCCGCTGTTAATTCGGGGCACGTCAGCCAAGCTTTGCTATCGACGGTGTTTGCTTGTGGAAGTGACATTTGCAACTTTATTTAATTCAGTCAGTTACTGGCTATTGGGATGACCTTTCGCTGGCTTCCCTGGCAGGGGCCAATAAACCTCAGAGACTTGCCAGCTTTATTGGCATTCAATAATCTCACAGGGCACTATTGATGAAGTTGTTGTGTGCACTACCTAGGAAATGATGGCCAGGGAGCAGAAACCACAGAGGTATATTGTTTATGTAATCCCGACGAGGACATTTATGAAATTGAAATTGATGAAAATGCAGCTCCGGGGGCGTTGCAGTGTTTTTGCAAACATTTAAACAATTTCTGTATTTCTTTTTTTATGCAAATAATTCATTGTTTGCTTTCCTCCTAGCTGACTGTGCTGATTACGGCAGAGACAGTGACGGATGCCTATTGGTCTTGTCTGATGGTTGTCTGCTGGAGACACATGGGGGCCGCATGGGAGCTATTTAAACCCAGCTACCAACCCATCTGTCCCTCAGAAAGTATGTGACTGATAGAAGAGAGAAAGGAAGATGGATGGAAGACAGAGTGTATGTGTGTGTGTGTGTGTGTGTGTGTGTGTGTGTGTATGAGAGAGAGAGCGAGCGGCTTACTCACAGTGACCCGTGAGAAGTTCAGCTCCTCTTCTTAGCTGCAGATAACGGTGTTTCCTGCTCCTTCCTGACTACCTGAAACCCCTCAGAGGTGTAGAAGAGTTGAGGATGGTATTCATCATTTGGCTCGTTTGCAGCCAATCACAAAAAATAGAGCACTTGTATATTTACACACAATAACGTCACCCCAGTGCAGAAATGATTTCATCTCTCAGTCATGTTTTGTTATTGATATTTGCTGAAAAGTAAAACAGATTGTACCACATACAGTACTGAGGTCGCTGATTAGTATGAATTCGTTCCTCAGCCATGCTCCAATATATTTGTCATCATTAAAAAAAAGCAATGAGAGGACAAACGAGGCTACATGTAAGCGTACTGTTTATTTTAAATCAAAGTGGAGAAAATGTGAGAATCCCACGAACCCCGTGAATTGAGACAGATATGCATTTTCACCCACCGGCTCATAATCTTCTCGTTAATTACATATATTGGAAAACCCGGAATTATGATTCATTGCCTCAATCCAACACGTCTGAGATGGAATTCCCTGCGAACAAATTAAATTAATTTACCAGCACACTTAGGCGTGTACACACACACACACACAAGCAAATAAACTGAATATACAGAACGACTACACTGTATCTCACAGGCACGCTCTGCTTTAAGTCTGCAGGGGATTCAGCCATCAGATCTAAACACTATGATGTTTCATCTCTTCGTGCTGTCTAGTCCTGCATCAAGGGTGGTATGTTACACAATCACAGTTACAGCATCTCTTAGCATGTCCTTCTGCTTGGGTGGTTCTCAGTAATGGAAAGAACTATACTGTGTTTTATACCTTTACTGTGATGTGCAGGTTCAGACCTAACATGATCAGCATGGAGAAAAATGGAGTCGATCATGCGGTGAGAAGGGGAGAATACCACCTGAGTTGACATTATTTACAGCCTGCTCACAGTCATACACACACATGCAGACACACACACACGCGCATACAGTATCACTAGTAGCACCACCAAGCTTCGCAGTAAACCCGCAACAGTCCACACTTCCCCTATATATGCTCCACACAGCACAGATGGCTGGGTTGTGGTTCAACTGGCAGTCGGTGCCATCTCAACGTTCACGCAGAGCTATAGGATTTCAAAAGGTTTCCGTTAGAAATCACATGTGGAAGAAAAAAAAGAGAAAAGCAACGCAGTGAAATCGAGAGGAGAGAAATCTTGGCATAGGTGATTTCACGCAGCTAGAGACGGGTTTCAAAATTTAGCAAGCTTATTGAAGACGTGCTCAGGAAAGCAAATGCATATAAAAAAAAGAATACATTTCACATGACTGCACATGCCACAATGCCACTGATCTCGGTGCCCTGCCCCGAGGGTGCAATAACAGTTTATTACACCTATCCTCACTTTATGACCCCTCCCCCTTCCCTCTAGCCCACGCTAACTGTTATTGAAAACACCCAGGCCTGCCATATATCATACCTGAGCAGCACGTTATGCTATGTGCAACCTAGCTTATCGCTACCAGCTCATAGGGTATTGTCCAGGTCACATTGGAATAGTTCCACTAATCTAATATCTGCTTGGAAGTGAATTGTTTGAACAAAATCCCATTTGTCTTTATAGCCCGTGTTGCCTTGAAGCTGAATCTTCTTTTCCCCATAAGTTTCTGAGGTCTAATGATGGGGAGTAAATAGGAAATGGAATTGAAAGTTTTTACCAGAGAGTGCCGATGTGGAAAGGAGGGGATATGAGTTTGGCTTAGTTTATTGCTTGCCGAGATGGGTAAGGCTCTCCAAGCCTGGTTGGCTTGGAGGGGATATAAGGTGAAACTAAAGTACAGTGCAGTTTTTTTTTGCAGGGTGTATAAGGCATCCTAGAATAAAATGTAAAGCAGCAGTAAAGATCTGTGAGGGTGGAGGTGTTCAGGGAGAGAGAGAGGTGGCAGTTCATGGGTGACGGCACGACAACACTTGGGGAAGGACCCATCACCCCTCTGTCATGCCGATGGCTTTCCTGTCGTCAAGCGTGAAGAGGGTGCGGGTGCAGGAACCCACACCGCTGTGACAACACAAATCAAACTGTATGCTAATGTGGCAAAGGCAGGGATGTCTCTGTCTTTATCTATACGTTGGCCTCAAGTCAGACTCTCTGTGCGGGTTTACACATTCATTTATGAAATATCAGCTCAGTAGAAATCAACTGACACTGTGAATGTGTCTGATGTTTAAGGTCCTATTGCGGATGCTTGCAGTCCATGAGGGCTTCCACACATTCTCAAGGAGCAACAATAAAGGTTTCACGGGGTTATTTGTAGACTGCCTTTTTGTATCGTTACTTAGGGACATAAAGCTGCTGTCTGATGCTACGCAGACTGCCAGGGATGTATTTGCTTCTCTCAGTGTGTGTGTGTGTATTTGGACACACTGTAGTGGGCAGCATCAGCTGACAGGGCAGATGGCTTGTGTCAGTTGTGGGGGGCAAGGTGTTTGATGGGTAGAAACGGTTCAGTTTAATTACTTGTCAAGTGAGTTGCCCAGGCAGCCACTAAAGAGCTTTCATCTGTCCCGGTGCCCTGGGGTGGGGTGGTTGTGGGGTGGTTGTGGCCTTCCTAGCCTTACAAGACCAGGCTAGCCAAGCAGGAACTGCAGCTGAGTGGCTCTTGACATTTATAGCCCAGAACCCCCTCATGTGATAGGCAAGTGACAATTTTACAGTACAGTGATGCTGGCATCCAAATTGGAATAAAATAACTTACTCTATGTTTTTTTTCTTGCTTTTTATTATTTTTTTTACATCCCGTAAGTGTGTTTTGACTGGCATCACGACTAGCAGCTTCCAGGGTACTGAATCTGAAGCACTTTTTACTTTAATGAGTATTTTGACTGGCAACGAACTAGCTTTGAGTTGTAGATATGAAATCATGATACCCATTATTTTAGTTTTTTGTTTTTTTTATTATTATTCAGTAAAACAAAGTTTGGATTGCACAAGACATTTTCTTTGGTAGACTTCAAAGACTGAAATCAAAGCATGAGAGGATGTTATCAATGAAAAGGCGGCCAACATTCTGGTGATAAAGGATGTTTAAGCCTTCCTCAGAGATGTTGTCTCTCAAAACAAAAGCATGGTCCTGTCAGTCATGTGGTATTGTCAGCATGAGCAAGTCAATCTAATCCCAACAGTTTGTATCAAATGAAATCCTGAAATCCCCCTTAAAGCTTCATGAATCTAACTGACTCAAATTAACTCTCGCTGATAAAATAAAGAGATAGTATGTGTTAGTATGTCCATATTGCCTGTTTATGTATCCACTAATTGGAAAGAAAAAGAAAGAAAATAAAGAGCTTGGAGCAAGGAAATGATTATATAGGAAAGATTAACAGCAAAGAAAAACATTTGAAAAGCACAAGCTGGAGTCTAACAGTTGATCTGCTTCGGCTGATGAATTATGAATTCAAATTTTGAAGTGCTTTTAAGGACGAATCTCAAAGTATTAATGGATCAATTATTTAGACATTTATTTCCAGAGCAAACTAACTACGGGTACTGTGGCTCAGACTATCTCCTGCTCTTCCTGTAATTGGATTTGTAAAATGATCTATTAGCAGAATGAAGCATTACGATGCTGTCGAGTGTCAGTTTGACCCGTTATTATGTAATTTTGTGTTGATCTGAAGCACAAAACCCTTCAAAAGTTACACGTCGTGCTTTAACCCTGTGTCTTATCTGCTCTCTTCTCTTTCAGTATGCGCTGGCACAGAGAACAAGCTGAGCACACTGTCGGACCTGGAGCAGCAGTACCGCACCCTGAGGAAATATTATGAAAACTGTGAAGTGGTAATGGGCAACCTTGAGATCACAAGCATCGACCGCAGCCGGGACCTCACTTTCCTCAGAGTAAGGACTGAACAAAATAATATAGTGGTTCAGTGCATCTTGATCTGCATGCATAATTTGTACAAATATGTCCAATGACGTCTGATCTCACAACTATCAATTTTTCTTATTTTTGCAATTAGTAGCGGATAGAAATTGTTGCTTTCACCCTTGACAAACGCATAGTGGAAGTGATTTTGAAGTGGTGATTGGTGCTGGAGCCTTTACTTAGCATTTACTTCATGAAGACTGAAAATGAAATATTTGTCTTTCACATCTTTTATCAAAAGAGATCAGGTCGAGTATGTGATCCACTAAATTTCTCTCTGTCTCATACCTTCGGTGTCAACCTTCTTGAGAACAAAACCACATGATGCCCCTGACGATAACCACTAATAGTCTGATGCACTTCTTTATATGAATCTGCAGAAACCATTCATCACTCATCAATCGTTCAAATTGTAAATCAGAACCATAATTACAGTATCATAGGCAATGGAGAGTGCATCACTATTGCTTTCAAAACAGCAATTTTAAAACAGACATATTTTAATGTACTGAAATTCAATTGAACACTAGAACGAAAGCATTGAAATATCTCAGCTTTTCTGATCCCCAACATCCATTGACCCTTCTAGTTTTAATCACCTAATTTGCACGGAGAATTACAGAATGTGTTTTCCAATGTGCTGCTACAGTATAAAGCATGGCTCATCAATACTATGGCTGAGACTTTACCAGGAGAAGCATGATGAGAGGTGAGAGACATTATTGCACCTGTTGGCTAAATAGAAAATATTAATCTGACATACATTGGGAGTTGTTTGGCAGCATTTAGAAGTGGCTCCACATTTCACCCACATTCTGGTACAAACGAATCATTACCACACCAACAATTCAGTGAAAAGTCAGTCATTTTTATGTACGTCATCTCTAATTTTCTGATCGTTTTAGCATGTGACCACACAGTTTTCAAATAGCTGGCAGACTGAGCAAGAGATGAAAACAAACTAAAGGATTTCACTTCATACTTGTCCCATGTGGGCTACATGTTGCCCAGTGGAGTTGTCTGTATGTATACTCATCTGTTTTCTCTGTTTGGATAGATAATTCTCTGACATTTTGCAAAATGTTCAGAATGTATTATGTGAACTTTGTAATCACTGCCTCCTCATTTGACCTTGTTGGCCAGAGAGTATCCTGCACTCACATCCTTTCCTACCAATCACGAGTCAGATTAGTGTCTCATAGCCAATGATGTGCAGAGAGGAGAGTAGTTCTAATCAGGGATAATCAGAATGCCTCTCCTACTCAGAGAGCCCGACTGATTGTCTGCATGTTCTCACCAGATTGGTCCGAGACGTAGAATAATTGAAATACAAATGACCTGATCCTCTCTCAAAAAAAAAAAAATCTCTTCTTTGATTAGAAATGATTCACAGGTTTTAAGCAAGTGCTGTGGCAATGAAGATGAGTTCATGTCTTTCAGAAATGCCTCAAATATTTAAGAGGAATGTTTACAAATCAAGGAAAAGGTAGCTTAACCCAAAACTGTGCTTATGGGCCAACTGATGCAGAATGTCTAAGAGATGTACACCGATCAGCCATAACTTTAAAACCACCTGCCTAATATTGTGTAGGTCCCCCTCGTGCCGCCAAAACAGCTCTGACCCGTCGAGGCATCATGGACTCCACAAGACCTCTGAAGGTGTCCTGTGGTATCTGGCACCAAGCTAGCAGCAGATCCTTTATTTCCTGTAAGTTGCGAGGTGAGGCCTCCATGGATCGGACTTGTTTTTCCAGCACATCCCACAGATGCTCGATCGGATTGAGATCTGGAGAATTTGGAGGCCAAGTCAACACCTTGAACTCTTTGTCAGTAACATCCACATGAATGCCAGGACCCAAGGTTTCCCAGCAGAACATTGCCCAGAGCATCACACTGCCTCCGCTGGCTTGCCTTCTTCCCATAGTGCATCCTGGTGCCATCATTCCCCAGGTAAACGACGCACACGCACCCGGCCGTCCACATGATGTAAAAGAAAACGTGATTCATCAGACCAGGCCACCTTCTTCCATTGCTCCATGGTCCAGTTCTGACGCTCAGGCGCCCATTGTAGGCGCTTTCGGTGGTGGACAGGGGTCAGCATGGGCACTCTGACCGGTCTGCGGCTACGCAGCCCCATACGCAGCAAGCTGCGATGCACTGTGTGTTCTGACACCTTTCTATCATAGCCAGCATTCACTTTTCCAGCAATTTGTGCTACAGTAGCTCTTCTGTGGGATCGGACCAGACGGGCTAGCTGTTGCTCCCCACGCACATCAATGAGCCTTGGGCGCCCATGACCCTGTAGTCGGTTCACCGGTTGTCCTTCCTTGGACCTCTTTTGGTAGGTACTAACCACTGCATACCGGGAACACCCCACAAGACCTGCCGTTGTGGAGATGCTCTGACCCAGTCGTCTAGCCGTCACAATTTGGCCCTTGTCAAAGTCGCTCAGATCCTTACGCTTGCCCATTTTTCCTGCTTCCAACACATCAAACAGGATCTGTGTCTAAAGAAAATAAAGCAAAAGGACTGCAAAATGAGGAACTGAGTGAGAGTAAAGGCTAGGTGAATATTGTGGGCTGATGTCGGAGATGTGGTTTGATGGACACACACACACACACACACGCACACACATATACAGAGCATTATGTGATGACAGCCCTCGGCCCTCATTGGCCCAGAGCAGTAATGGTGTGGTAATGAGAGGTCAGAAAGAGGCAAGGGAAGTCGCTGTAGTGGAATTTGCTGGCGGAAGGAAAAAACCAGCCTGTTATTTGGTGAATTCAGCTGCTGCTGTTGACCTCTGTTGGCCCTGTACCTCTCCAGAACATCATCCTAGATGTTGGCTGCACTCTTCCGCCATCCAGCTCCAATTGATTCCAGTCTATTAGGGGGTCTGGGGAGCTCCCCTGGTGTGAAGCTGAAATGCTGACTGCATTAATGGGCCTGTATTGCTGTGGGGTTGAACTGGGCTCTGGTGGACCGCCTGTAAGCACAGATGCGTTGGTTCTGCAAAAATACAGAGAAGGCAATCCTCCAACTAGGCAAGCTGTGTTTTCATATTTTGCTTTGTTTTGTTGCTTTGTGTGCAGATGTTCTCGCAGGAATCATTTCAAGTTGCCATGGCAAAGTGTTTTGTTTACATCAGGTAAAAGTAAAAGGATATCGCTACAGTTTGTATGGCGCAGAATAATCACGATTAAAGCTGTTAAACAAAATAGTATTGTGTTGTGCAGAACAGACAACGATATCGCTTACACCCTGCAATGCAAAAATAAAATGCAGATGATATTAAGAGAGAGGGAACGATGAATGGCAAAGTGTTACCACTGGACCCCCTGCAGAGGTAATCAGAGGAAAATAGAGGAAGAAGGGAGAGGGCTGCAGTATAGTGCAACTCCACAGAAACACTTTGTACTTCGAAAGAACAATCACACCCTCAGTTTAGACCTAATTGTTGCTCTGGGCTCGCCTTCAGCAAGAGGAAATAATGCTACATGATCCAGGTTGCATTTTCAGGTCGAGGTCAGAGGTGTTTTTGGCTACACGGCCCCCTCTACTTGACTGTTTCTACACTACACAGCCACCTGGCCTGCCGCTCATTTACAAAATGGCTCCCTGTGGCACCAAGTTGCCAGGTTGCTCCACCTCCTCGCGGCTGGCAATTAACACGGGTTAATTGAAGATGCTAATTAGGAACACAGGGTGCCAAACAGCAGGGGAGCAGGAGGGCGAGGTGCAGCGTGTATTTTTAGGGAATATTATTATTTTTATGATAAAACACATTAATGACACGCTTCCCCGGGGAGAGAGAGAAACTTCACCTTGAGGTGGAGAAGGAGGGGAGTACGGCAGCTTCCTGGGCTGCCTGTCTCAGGGAGGTGATTGAAACTGATGCCTGGGCTCTGGCTCCTTCTTTTAAAGATAGCCAAGAGATTGATGGGTGCCTCCCAAAGCCCCCCAAACAGCTTTTGCAGTAAATAGAGTCTATCTTCCAAACTGCCTCCACGGCAGATGAATCAACGCTCGTGCAGTGATTAATAACTGCAGACTTTCTCCTCTCTCATATATGCACATTCAAACCGACAACCAAACAGAGAGCTTTTAGCACATACAGTGTTTACAAGGAATCGCTTATGAAGGGAATGTACATTTCAGTATTAAATGCATGAGCATGAGGGAGGGGAGATGACAAGTTGTACACAGTTTCATGTATTCTAGTGTGACATTTTTATTCAATATTCCCTCCTGTTTTATGAATGGGAGACCAAGGAAACCAGATACACACTTCGGCATTTCGCTATTCCCTCATGTCACTTTCTTGTGTGCATCCATTCTTAAATGGATCTGTGATTCTGTCATTTTTACCTCTCCCTCTCCTAGACTCGCTAGGTGCCCACAGCACAGTCAGATCAGATTGTTTATCTTACCACCATTGCAAGTATTAATAAACCCATATTTATGCAGCGATCAGCTCGCCTATCTGCCCCCACACATTCCATTGGCTCCCTGCAGTGGCTAATGACCTGATTTGGCGTTAATTATAGAACTATCATTTACAAACGAAAACAGTAAATATTTCCATCAGGCCTCGCGTCATTATCCTGACAATTGGAGGAGAGAGAGAGAGAGAGAGAGAGATAACAAATGCTTTATGTTCAGATCTTGTGTTACAATGGCATCTTATAAGACCGGAGTATGCTCTCCACGCTCTTTCTTTCCTTTCCCTTCTAATGTGTTTCCTTCCCCCCTACATCGTATATTTCCCGCCCACTCTCTTTGCCGCTTGCTTACTTCTCTATCTTTTAGACGTTTATCAAAGGAAGATACAAGAAGATTACATTTCTATTTTCATCAGTATCATTTTAATGGCTCCCTCACCCTATTCGGGCCTGTGCAGTGAAGTGGCCCTCCAGGAAAAGAGGGTGGTGGTCTGCCCTCGATGAGGCTTGTTTGAAGTGATCACTTGACCCTATGCCTGGCGTCTCAGTGATGCTTACCAGATGGAAAGCGCAGTAAGCACATCGTTGAGCAGTTGCAGCAGGACTAACAGCATGCAGGCAGAGCATGAATACACATTAAAGATAGATTGATAGGTCGAATCACTTGGGTTAGATATCTGAGTGATGTGAGCAACCCCCCCTGCATGTCAAAAGCAGTGCTATTGTGCCTTAATAGTTAAACCTCATTTCAATTTCAAATGGCTCCATTTTAACAGCTTTATGTGGGACAAGACAGAGTGGCTTAGCTGGAGTAAATTTAGGCAGCGTTGGAAGTGTCCTCCCTCCCCCGTCCCAGTCCCAGTTTCCCTAGTTGTCATGACCCTGCTTTGCTTTAGGGCAAAGGGGCCAATTATGGGTTAATGAGACTAGGGATCGGGTGGGAGCAGAGGAGCCGTCGAAGGTATTCAATCCCCCATGCAACACCTCATCACAGGCTATGCAGGGTAAAGACAGGCATAGTTCAACAAACATTAATTAATAATGGTGCAAACTATCTACAACCATTGTATCTTGATATGAGCCATGAGGGCCGAGGGAAAGTTAGGGGTGCAGTAGGTCGAACCTGAGCTCTTTCTTTAACCTGTAATGTTAACGTTAACCTGTAAGGAAATCATCGCATCACAGTCATGCCCAAATGCAGCTCACTCAAAATGCAGCTGTGTGTGTCGCTAGTAACGGAGGATATGCTGGTATATGTCTCTCTGGCTATTTATCTCTCTTATTTATGTGTGTTGCTTGCATCATGGCTTTCCTATTTATATTTTTCTATACAGTAGCTCGCCGCCCTCTCTGTCTGTCACTCTCTACATCACTCTTCTCTCATGCTGCCTTTAAGTGCTCCATGGTAGGCTTTTACTTCCAAGTTCAGAAGTTATAAATACGACTTAGTTGTTTTTGGTTGGTAAAGAGTGAAAATGAAAATACATCAGTTGTTCACACAGCTTCTCTGGATATCACCCAGACGGATATACTGCTTTGCTGAGCCGTTCATATGCAGCTCAACTCACAATTACTATACGTACAACAGCGCATGAAGGCAGCATCTATTCCTGCCCTGCCTCTCATATCTTTCTTCATACTTCCAAGGAACTTTTGACTGGCATATTTGTCCCCCAGGCGCCATTGCTGCCACAACCCCACACACCCCATTCCCCATTCCTGATGCTGTGTTACAAGAGTGCAGATTACATTGCCCCCCTGCTTCTCAGCAAACCCCTTCAATATTAATGAAGACTGATGAAGTGCTAGGGAGCCCCTGTCTTTCAGGCCCGGCCTAGATTGGATTGACAATTGCAATTAGCGTCCCCTCAAGTTCATTTCCATCACTTTAATTTGACACGAAGAAGGACAGTGCAGGGGGGTGGGGGGGGGGCAGGTGGGCGTAGCTACAGAGACAGAGTACCCAAAGGCAGCGGCAAAGGGGAGATGGATCCCAGCAAGCATTTGACAGACGACAAGGTGGACAAGTTCAATGTCGAAATTCATGTAAAAAAGAAAACGTAAAGCAGCTTAAAGTGTTTTGAAATTACATTTGAAAGATATTAAGGCCCCGAATCCACACAAAAATTGCAGGTATCAGCTCTGGACAACTACAGACTACAGGTTGTTGTCAATTCAATGTCAGGATACATAGGGGGGTACTGCAAGCAGAAAGGAAGGGAAAGACAGAATAACAGAGAGAAAGAAATCCAGAGGAGACAGGTTACAGAAGTGTGGTGAGAGTTAGACCGGGAATTGCATTGAAAGCTAAAGAGCAGAGAAGAGGGGCACGCTTTAGCGAACATGAAGGAAATTGAAGAGTCCCTGGAAGTCTTTTCCTCTCCGATGTCTGAACTGATTTTCTGCAGCTTGCCTTTACTTTTCCTCTCTCTTACTTTCCATCACGTACAGTAGCAGCTAGAGGGAAGGCTGTATTGGAGACAAATCCACGTTAAGATCCTTAAGCCAAGTCTAGATCGTGATTTCAGTGTGCAGACTCCACGTTTCCTATCTCAACTGCAACATTCACCAAATGGATTGAGTGTGTGTGTGTGTGTGTGTGTGTGTGTGAAAGAGAGAGAGAGAGAGACAGAGGATGCCAGCACCTGCAGATTGATGATTCCCTGTCAAAAAGCAATGGATGGGAGTTGATGAGAGGGCATGTGTTTGTGAATGTATGTGTGAGTTTGATAGTTACAGCAGATAACTTGCTCTTTGCCATGGTGACACTCATCCTCTCTCAAAATTACTGTGTACCAAACGATTGGCTGTATCTGTGTCTGTGTTTGTGTGTTTGCAATCGTATACAGTGCACGGTTAAAACCTGTTTCCAGGTTTGACTGACAGATACATTTTCTCTTCTCTCTCCGTTGTTGGCCAGCCCATAACCTTTCCTTCCCGTCTTTTTCGGAAGTGATCAGGGTATATAGCAATGGAAACAGCACAAGTACTGCAGAGAGGTTGAATATATGTGTGTGTAGGGGGGGGATTTGAAAGAAATGCCTCCATTTGCATACCTTGTCCTTCACCTCTGTCTCTTTCTCATCGATATTACTTCTTGCTAGCTTTTTTACTCCACTTCCACCCATCACACCATGTGTTTGTATTGACCTCCAGACCCATGGAGGGCAATAAGAGAAAAGCAGTCAAATAGCCACTTATCTAACCAGTTAACTGTGCTGACCTGCATTGCTATGGTACTTAACAACAAGGTCCCCAAACGGGCAAAAAGTAGCAGATTAATACATTTTGAGTAGTTGAGAAACTGTGGGGAGTGCTTGATTTAGCTTTTCTTGCAACTTATGTGTCTACTTCTGAGACTATTTGTGACTGGCAAGATAAATCTGAAGATTATCTAAAGATCAAGTAAGTGAAACTATTTTTCCCAGGTTTGCCCGAACCTCGTTCTGGAAATGTACACAGAGACCATTGGGTCTGCCTATTCTGAAAAAAATGTCCATCTTAAGTGATTTGGTGATGTATAGAGTCTTAAAATCTTTCTTAAAACAAGTTGGAAAAAACAGGAAGAGATCACTTCACTTGTTTTCAATGCAAAACAACTTGTTTCAAGAATTTCCTTGAATCAAGTGGCATTATGTTGATGCTAGTGGAGTGATCTACCCAGGGATGTACAAGGTATCCAGCAATTATACTTAAGTTAAAGTATGCGTACTGGTTCAAAATCTTACTCAATTACATTATTTGCATTAAAATTACTTTAATGCACTTCCCCGAATTTGAAAAAACATGTTGATGTAAAAATATGGACAGCATTCATATCACAGTGTCCAAAAGCCAATTGTGACATCACAAAAGCCAATTGTGACATCACAAAAGCAAATCGGACCACCACGAAAGCCAATTGTGACATCACTAATGCCAATTGTGACATCACAAAAGTCAATTGTGACATCACAAAAGCCAATCGTACCACCACAAAAGCCAATTGTGACATCAGTAATGCCAATTGTGGCATCACTAATGCCAATTGTGATGCCCCGAAAGCCAATTGTGACATCACTAAATTTAGGATTAGTTTTGTAATGAGTACTTTGAAGGTCTGAATTTTAAATGTAAGGAATAAAAAGTATCTTTTTTTGTCTCAAAAATGTAATTGAGTAAGAGTACAAGTATACAAACTTAATAATACTTGAGTAAAGTACAAATCCCCCAAAATACTACTTAAGTATAGTAAAAAAGTACAATTACTCAAGTACTTTACACCCCTGGATCTACCTTGCTTCAAGATATTGTAGATATTGGAAAAGGTGGAACTGCATTGGATTATTATGTCTCCCCATTGGCTGATTGTTGCACTTGTTTAAGGAAAACAAGGTTTTAAGGCTCAATGCCAGACTAAATGACTTGTTAAGATGGATATCTGTTCGAGTGCAAAGCCATACCTAGTGTCATGTCTGACCTACCTGGCCCTCAAGTGTTGGCTACCATGATGGAAACACCAAGGTTGGGCAAATAGGGGTAGGGGGTAGGGGAACTAATCAGAACTGGCTTACAACACATGCTCAGTGACAATTTTCAGCCATCTGCTCAGTCTTTTTCATTCTAAGCAAGTAAAACATGACACTATGCATGTGTTGCACGTGTCATATACTAGGGTCTGACTGAAATGGGTTTTTGAGGTCCAATATTGATATGCTGCGCCAATATGCAATACAGCATTTTTAAATGTGACTGTTTTCATGCCCCCAACCCCTGACAGGTTGGCGAGCAGTTCATTCACATACCAGGAAGTAGCTTGGTGATTTTCTAACTGTAATGGCTAAGTCAACACATTAATTTTGTTCATGCTACCACTTTGGTGTTAACAGTTGGAGTATTTTATGTCAACGTGGTTACACTCACTCCAATCATGCATACACCTCCCCCCCACCCCCTCCACCTGAGCACCATAAAAGCTAGGATGAACAACAGGTGCCAGATTTCTGAGGGGAAAAACAACTTAGTATAACATTTTAGTTCTCAAGAAAATGGCAAGATTGTAACAAAAAAAAAAGATAGAATTCCATTTTTTTTAAGATGCACTAGGCAACCTCACACGTCACACACAGTGGGAGATAACTATTATATTTATGAAAGTTTGAAGGACTCCATTACCGAGAAATCATGAAATACGGCGTCAGTAAACTGAGCACTGAGCACAGACCTAAATTTCTTCTTAATGGTTGTTAGGGGTGGAGATGGAGAAAAACACCTTTTCACAGCAGGTTCAGCCATCATTAGTGAGTCCATCTATCTCTGGATGGTGCACTTGCTTGCTGCTCGCTGCTGTTGAGGAGAAAGTTTTGTATTTCCCTCTTAAGTTTTGATTTGCATCAAGATTTCCTGCCATCGACAATACCCGACACCTTAAATTAAACTATGGCATCTCATCTCATCTAATACAGCTTTACAGTTTCATCTAACAAACTGAAGAGCTGTATGCACTCAGTCTACAGACAGCCTTAAGAGTGAGTAATTGCTCTGTGTTGAATGGTATGGGGAAGACCGAGCTCAAGAATTGGTCCTAAATAACCCCACCAGAATTGCCATACTTCAAGTGTATGTTTGGCAGATTTCAGCAAACTGGTTAGTGTTTGAGAGAGTCTGCACTCAGACACACAGACCCACAGCTAGCCAGCTAGACACACGTACACACTTTCACTCACACACACCCAAACCAGAGGTGATAGTGCTTATCGTAACAGAGCAGTGGCAGACTGAATAGAGAGGCAGCGGAGAGGAGAGGCAGAACTGACGCGTGACAATAGCCCATCCTGCTCCTCTGACGCCCCTCAAACTTATATCTACCTCCCTCTGCAGCCTGCCAAAAAAAAGGTAAACAATATAGACCGACTTCTTGGACGGATCGAAATCAATTTCCACCTGCTGCAACTCAGACGAGGGAGTCCTTTTCAAGAATGCCCAGCGTTAAGGCTTAGATGACTGGGGTACAATAGCCCCGGTGGACCCAGACTTCGTGCTCCTCATTAACAGCACCACGGTGATAACAGGACTTATTGAAAACAGCCACCAGCACATCTCCTCCTCTCTGGCTTTATTTAGTCTCCCCCCGTTTTATGCATTCATCCTGTGCTGGGGAGTTGTCTGTGCATGATGATAAGAGACCTTGCGGGTTTGGCCTTGCCTTGTCTGAGTAGTGAGAGTGTCTGATCTCTCTGTCTACCTGTCTTTTTATTAGTCTGTCTTTCTATGTCTGTTTTTAAAAACCCATCTCCATTTCCTTTTGTTAACATTTCTTTACCCAGTTAACTATCCATGCTGTTTTCCAGCAATACTCTGCTCCACATTCACACTACATTAATAATTGGGAGTTGCCCAGTACAACCACGGACAGTCTTCTGCTCTCGTCCACTGAGGAGCTCCACTGGAACAGTTCAGCGCCTTGCTGAAGGCAGGGAGAGTGTTACTCATTCATTTCCCCGACATTCCCTCGGCTGGACCAGGGATTTAAACTGCCAACCTTCTGGTAACAAGCCTGCATTTGTGTTATTTAGTCCCTCTCTCGTTCTCTCCCTTTTCCCTCTCTCTCTTTCTCTTTCCTCTCTATTTCTCTACCTGCATTTCAATTCAATTCAAACATGCTTTATTGGCATGACGGCAAAGAATCCTATTTTGCCCAAGCAATAAAGAATCAATTGATGTAATATTAGAAACATTTACAGACGACGAGTAATACTTACATAAATATCAGTGCTGTCAGCAATAACATGACGGATAAACATTCAATGCATCCATTCTGATTCATTCAGCTGCTCTGTTCAATTAATTATGATGTGCTTCCTGTAGGATATGGGTTATATATCAGTATATATAGGTATACTGTATGTTTACGCTCTCTCTCTCTCCCTCTCTTGCCCTCTCTCTCTCTTAGTGTTTCCCTTTCTCTCTTTCTGTAAACTTTATCTTGTTTTTCAGTCTTCATCCTCATGCTCCCATTCACTTTGACTGCAGCAGGGGCCATCAGACCATCAGTTCCTGCTGCGATGGAAAAACAATAACTGCACATGATTTGAATACAGCTCCATGATCAGCGCCTAGCCAGATGAGGCTTCCGGGCCGGGTAGCAAAGGACAACAACAAAAAACAAAACAGAAAAACACAGATAAATTAAGAATAAATGGGGCTTGTTGCTGGGGAGGGGGAGTGGTGCAACCAGGGCTGTCAATTCACTAAACCATTAAGCTCTGGCAAAGTCCCTGCATCTATCACTGCCACCAGTTATATCTGCTACATTTCTGGGAGCAAAAAGACGCAGTGACTGATGACTGATAAGTTAATAATTTGCTCAATGTGATAAATTATTAGACATGTCACCAAACTATCAGCTAAGAGGGAACATTGGTCCTGAATTCCTTCCTCTTTTTTTGAGATATGAAACAGATTTCTGCTTGGTCCATGCTGTTTCAGCAGGTGTTGGGTGGTCTGCAGACACGGTGCACTTTTCAGATTTTATTAGTCCTGGTTCCCTTGAGGCACTAGCTGCAAGTGTAATTATAACAGATTGGTTCCAGTGCCTCGCTGTGACCTTGTTCAGAAAAAAAGATTTTTTTTTTAAATAAGATAGAAAGCGCCAACAGGCTATCATAGAGTCAGAGGGTGGCTTTGTTCTGGCATGGGAGGCGAGGGTAGAAAGAGAGAGGGAGGGAAGGATGAAGAGTAATGAAGAGTGTTGTATGTGTCACGCTCATAGCATCTAGATCCATTTCAACCTTTTCATTTATTTGATCAGGCCTGGCCTTTTTTCTATAAATAAATGTGACCTACACCATGAACGATGTACAGTATATGATCTGTCGCTCCAGCGCACCACAGTGGGTCCCTGCATTCGCATTCAAACTCAGGTTGCAAAGAGCAGCTTTACAACCCAGGCTATAGAGGCTGTTGGTTCACACATTCAACATATTACTATCTAACTTTAATATCCATTTCTGTTGCTCTCTCTGTGGCGATGGTGTGCTTTTGTGTTGTTTCCATCCTTGCTTCTTTTGTATTTTTCTCCTCTTCTCCTCCTTGCCCCCCCACCCCTCCTTGCACTAACTAGTCAGTGTTTGAATAAAAACTCATTAGGATTACATAGCCATTTAGCTAAGTGACATGGGGTGTAATTGTACCATCCATCAATCGCTGCGTAATAACACACTCGGAGGAGCTAAATGTTGATTAGCCCTCGGCCAATTTCACCAGTGGGTTTTGGGAATAAATGGCCAGGAGAGTCCGGAAGGAGGGGTGGGGTGGGGGGGGTGTTGTTGTCCTCAGAGGGTGGTGCAGACAGGGGCGCTGACCCACACAGACCAAATTAGCTTGGAGGGGATAAGCAAAGTCTCACTTTCTACCTCTAAGTATTGGCCTTTCTCTCTTTCTTCATCTCACCCACACTCACAACACACAATGCATCGTGCACGAGGGTTCGAATGATATGATGTTCTTCTGTAAAGCTACATTAGGAAAATGTGCTTATTAGTGTCTCCAAATGGCACTGGCAGGTAACTAATGTGACCCAGAAATCAAAAGACGTGACGTCAGTAAGCTGCACGCTCATGTTTACCAGCCTGGCCAGCCTGTGATCGCTTACATGTAATCAAACAAACCACGCAGCAGAGATGGACGACATTTACTAGACAATTTTTAATAAAACGTTGATATATCAGCAAACCAATATATATCGTTCTACACTACTATACTATAGTACTATACCTTATTCATATCAGTCACATCCCACCTTCCTTAACTTCCTGTTCTATTTCTCTGTGATTATTCCCTTCTGCTTTTTTTGTTCTTCTGAACTGTAATTTTATCTGTGTTTAACACCCCCCCCCCTCCACCTTTTCTCCTTCTAACACTCCACCCTCGCTCTTTCTCACCTTCCAGTCTGATTTCTTCCTCTAGGGGTTAATACAGCCGAACGTGGTCCTGAGTTTGCCGGCTGCATATGTTTTTGCACTGATAAAGGCAAGCGGTGCACCGTTGATTCAGAGACACGTTGGGATCCAATCACCAGCTTGGTATTACAATCAAAAAGCGTGAATGGGAGTAGTCATTAATCAATTCTGCAGAAATAAACAAATAAATAGAAAGCAGCTGGCCAGAGGTTATTTTGGCTTACATTGAGATATTAACATTATTTGGAATCACACAACACACAAGATTTTGTTCTGAAGAGAAGATAGACACAGAAGCAACGATTTCAGGTACACAGGATGATGCATCCGTCTCGTACCATACGTCCTCCAGCTCTTCAGCAGGCCCGTTCATTACCAATGGATCGAGGCTTGGGCGAGCGTCGTACCTAATTAATCCTTTGCACTCATCCTTCCCATTTATATTCTTCTCACTTTCTTCCCAATCCTTTGCTCTCGGTTTAATTTGCCTAAGTCGATCATTGATTTCCCTCTCCCGCTTTTTGTTTTTTTTATTTTCAGCCCCCAGCACTTGATGGGCCCTTTGATTAGTGAGTGTGGGACATGCCTTGTTTGGGCTGGAATGGTTTTCGAATTGAGACGGAAACAGAGAAAAGGCCTCCCTTAGACCCAACAACCGACTCCATCGCTGTGTCCGTCATGCAAAAGTTACATTGCGACAGAGGAGGAGGAGACGCAAAATCAGTAGAAAAGCCTTCTGTTCAAATCACAAGACACATAAGTGACAGAGGTAGTGGGGGAGGATAGAATAGTCTTTCATTCTCTCTTTTATTCATTGTGATGCCTTTTCTTCCTCCAAATAGATGCGAGATTAACTTTATTGCTCCATGAGGTGATGACACTCTTTTATGCCAATAGTATCCCTGTGGTCTGACAGTTACATAGATAAAACGACAGCAAAGGAGATGGGAAGAGGTGGAGAGAGAGACTGTATAGTAAGACAGACACATAAAGAAACAGACAGGATTAGAAAGAGAGACTCGTTTGGCATAATTGCAGCTTTTACTGAAATTAATGTATTGTGGGGAGCTGACGGAGCCAGCTCCACCCATGTGAGCCGTCCTGGCTTTGTCACTAATGGACCGATGACGAGTACTGTAATTACATAGGCTTTTGTCTAGCTCCGTGCACGACTATCTGGGAAGTGAAAATTGCTCTGACCTTTGTGGGTCTTGTATGTATGCGCAGGTTCAGAAAGAAAGAGAAGGCAAAAGAGTTGTGTTAGTATGAGAGTGTGAGAGAAACAAAGGGAGAGAGACAGAAAGGGAGAGGGGAGAGATAGAGGGGGAGTTGAACTATAGAACAGAGGGAAGGTCAAGGAGAGGAGGAGGAAGGGTTGGGAGTATAGGGTCAGGCTTGGAAAAACACTCAATCATTTTGAAATCTTTTGGCATCAAAATGTTGAAAGTTAAAGACATTTAATATCAGTATAAAATATCGGCTATCTGCAGCTTCAATCCAAAAATTACAGTATTGGCATTGGCCTTCAGAAAAAACTAAATATGAGTCAATCCTTAATTAGAGGGCAGAGGGGAAAGAGGCTCAGAGTAAGAGCAGCCAGCCGGAATCTGCAGGGCATCTTGAAAAGATAGAGATAGAGATAGAGATAGAGATAGAGATAGAGATAGAGATAGAGAGTGGATACACACTAGAGGTCTGCAACCAGACTCGAGCCCGACGGGGCCTGAGAGGGTATGCTTTGATTTTGTCGGGCCGGGCCTATTTCTTGGTTCTAGGACATCTGGTCATATCGGGTTCGGGCCTTGAAGTTGTGAGCCATGAACTTGTTTTGATATACTTACGCTAAGAATGCCCGTTCAAATCAAATCCAGTGTCTCCTGTCGCCTGCTGTCAAACTAACTGTGAGAAAGTTACGCTGAGGTCAGGTAGCGGTCAGTTTTCATGCTAGCTAAAATGGATGTGGTAACAGCGCTGAAACCTTCTACTGTGGACGATTCTCTTCCTCCATAATGCTTATTGAGTCACTTCATAGGCCGATAACAGAAATATATTGGTTCAGTGGACTTCTCTTTCAGTGGACTTGTCCAGTCACCTTCCTTGGCGAGAATTAGGACTAAAGTGGATAGTGGATAGAAACTGGTAAGACATGCTTCTTTATTTCTAACTGCATGACAACATGTCAGTTCTCATCTCATCATCAACAGCCAGATACAATTTATCTGTATGTGTGTGCTGTGCTGCAGGGCCGCCAAGCCAATAGGCCTAGTACAGAATACTTTAGCAGTAATATTTGCTTTGTTCATTGGGAAACATGTTTTATTGTGATTACGGTAGTGTGACCAGAACAAAAGGTGTCACGATGAGGACATAGGGTACTACTACGCTATTCCATGTATGTGTTGTTGTTGGCTTTTTGGACTGTCAGGGGTCGGGTCCGAATTTGACTAGACGTTGTCAGCAGTTTTCAGGTAGGCCTGTAAAGACGTCGGCTACAGGCGGGCCTGGGCTTAATTTCTAGCCCGATGCAGACCTCTAATACACACACACACACAAATGCATGCACATGTACAAATGTATACGTGCATGAAAATCACAGATGCACACAAGCAGTGAGATAAACGAAGAGAAAAAAAAAAGAGAGAGAGAGAGAGAGAGAGAGAAACCCACAGAGAGACTTGAGACTTGAGATAAGTGCTGGTTGAGTGCAGAAGTAGTTATTTTCATCCCCGGTGTGCACTGAAAGGTGAAGCGAAGCAGCGGGTAGTACTGTATTCCTACCCTGTAAATCAGGAAGTGCTGTTGGTCTCTTGCCACTGACAGGCACTTTGTGAACAACATTTTCCCCTCAGACCGGCTTCAACTGTAAACCCTTGCTTGCCTGCACCACATGAACATGACGGTTAAATGTGCATTGTTTTATCCATTCTACTAACCACGTGTCAAACCAAGGATATTACAATAAAGGAGTGACTCTCTATATGTGGCATTAACATGATTTAGCTGAATTGCATTTATCCCTCTTGTATTAGAAGATTGCCTTGCACATCACTTCCTCTTGTAATATGTACGTCCTTTAAGATTGACAGAAAACATTTCACATCTCGTGTTTCCCACCCATGAGTACTTTACTATCTGAGCCACTTACAACCACACATTTGCTTTGCATGTGTGCTAGATCTGTACGCTGCAAAGTATTTCTATTTCTGTAGATTAGAGACACATTAAATGTGCACTTTGTTGTTGACCAGATAGGTCTCTGACCACCTCTGGAGGTGTTGTTTTGGAAAATGGGCCCAGAGTGGCATCTGTCTGAGTCTGAGAGCCCAGTAACCTGTAAAGACAGGATGATCATTTCTTTAGGGGATAGATGGTGTGGCAGGGTGGCCTACTGGTTAGACAGACCATCATTCAACCGCAGGACCTGCGTTCAAGCCCCCACATCGACCAGCATCGGCCTTCAGTGTCTTTGAGCAAGACACTGAGTCACTGTCAGCTCCAGGGGTGCTCAAACTCTGACCTTCCTGGAAGGGGGAAAACCAAAAATAATTTCTCTACAAGAATAAATGAATTACTCAATATTAATGCTGATACCTCACATTGCTTCTATCTTCCATGGAAGATGCTGAGGATTATACCAGCCCTAAAAGCCTATGCAGGAGATGAGAGGCTGAGCACACACAAACACACACAAAGGACACATACAAATGCATGCACCCATAGAATCTTCGATTCCAAAACCTATATATATAATACAGTATATATATATATATATATATATATAGGAAAATAGTGATACACAAACAGTATTGCATGGAAACGTCACTTTTCCTTCACTACAGAAAGTGATCCGCTAGCAGGCACATCAGTTTAAAGTGCTCTGCTCTAATTCCACCATAAAACTTCAACATCTTAATTAAACATGATTGTTATCTGGGTTTGTTTAATTCTTAGAAAGGCTGATGGGTCTGGCTGCCAAAGAAAACTCTGTGGGCTGAGTATCGCCGTCTTGTTGCTGTGTGTGTGTGTGTGTGTGTTGTGTGTGTTGTGTGTGCGTGTGTGGTGTGTGTAAGTACTTGTGCATACAGTTTTGTGCATATACATGTGTCTGTGTGTGTGAGGACAGCCAAGTGGGTCAGAGAACTGATTCCTCGGTCCTCTGTGGAGAGAGAAACCTTTATCTTCAATTTCAGTGATTTCCTCTGTGGTCAGAATAAGAGGCCAGATCACCTATTTCTCTCCACTCCTCGGCTCCTTTATAGGACTGGCAGTTAACTCTGTCAACACACTAAAAGACAAGATAAATGTACGACATTTTAAGGCAGTGTAGCTGGACTTATTGCCTAGCAAACCATATTCTTTGCACTTTTACTTACTTTTATCGCAAGCTGTTTCATCACAAGCTGATTGATTGTTTCCAAATCATCAAACCCTATGATTGTTTAAAGTGGTAACCCTTGAGATCCACATTTTTTTTCTGTTGATGAAGTTTGAGTTTCTGTAGGTGGCGCTCTTTTCTTTGTCAGCCATGGTGGCTGTCGCAGCTCATGCTAACTACCCAGTTCTTCTTCTATTACAATACAATACACTACACAACTTATTGTTTGGCCATGGCCAGAAAATGGTCTTTGATCTCCTCAGCCAAGTCTCGTCAACGACTGTAAATCACATATAACATCACATTCATACAATTACATAAACCGATGGCGCAGCCAAAACGTCAAGGTCTCCACACAGTTATATTAAAAACAAGAATGCTTTCAACCAGAATGACATGAACCTCCTCAACATCAGAGAGGACATTGTCACATTTAGCATTATGTTCCCATCATGGTTACCCTCAATGTTATGTTCCAGTTGTTTAAAGACTAAATTGATCTATGGAGTCCATCCCACTGGAACATTGAGTTCCCTCACTATTGCCTGGTTTGAACATCTGAACCAGGATCGCAGAATGTTTTGAGAGTTTTGAGTTTTGAGAACATAAATAACTAGCAAACTACCACACAGTGCCTCACAATGTCATTTATTTTGTTCTCTATCCTTGATATTTTAACAGTTTGTCTAGAACCAATAAAAAGAATTGTGAGAGTCTGCAATAGTCTCATGAACAATAAAAATGTATAATGTTGCTCCATCTTTTACCCTTTTTTCCTACGTGGACACCTCATGTCAAAATCATCCTTTGGTGCTGTTTCATCTCATACCAAGTGCTGCCAAAAATCCCCATGCAGGCCACGACTTAGCATGAAAAAGGAAGATAAATTCCTAGACTGAGACCTCACCTCGCCACTGCCACCGCTTCCTCTCTTCATGCCCTCCCAAATTTATAGAGCCGCGAGGCCCATCAACCTTTATTAGCTAATAATGCTGTTAGGGCCATTAAGTGTGGCCCTGGCACCCCCACAGCCACACTTAATAGTCTCACCGGGGTACTAGTGGAGAGCAGAAGAAACAGGGCGGCCGTAGCTCAGTGCAACCTGACAACCCCTCTGCATGAAAGTGTCCGGCTAGACTTCTAATTAGCTGGTGCTAAGACGCGTCTAGCACTCCCAGAGGGTGATCGGTGTGTCACTTAAAACCCCAAAGGGGAAAGAGAGACTTCTGGAGATGCCTTGTCTTCTGCTGAAACATTTAATTTGAGTTAGGTGGTACGTCTTACTGTAGTTGAAGTTTTTCCAGAATACTTGAGTTAGGGGGCAGTCTTCTACTGAGCCAGAAATTCTCAAATGCTTTTATGCCACAGATCCTCAAATAGACACACATTAGGCCCCACAGACCCCCCAGGGGACAGGGGATAGAGGATTTTTATTGTTGATTATTTAATATTGAATTGTAAAACTGTCTACACTGTATGCAGGGAAAATAATAGCGGTGAGAGTGAAACCTATGATTAGATCATCATTCTTATACATTCTGGCATAATTTACAGGTAAATTCAGTTCTAGTGAGGTTAAACTATTCCTCATTTTGCTGGACACCCCACTGGAACCCTCTCAAGGAGCCCTGGGTTGCCCTGGACCCCAGTTTGAGAACCACAGTTCTACGACTACAAAGTGTGTTTGAAGGCCGTGTCCAAATAGAAAGTAAATGTGTCCAATAAAGAGGACACGGTAGATGATTTGAGGCCCCTGCAGGCGCTCCTTAGATTGCCATATTGAAATATGCAGTGAGGGGCAGAATGGATCTGGTTAGTCCCAGGGCCATGAGTATTGTTTTTGTTGTGCGGTGCTGGGTCTAAACTCTAAGAGAATGGTTAGGGGATGGCCCTCATAGATCAAAGCAGAAATATAATCAACTGTGAGCGAGAGAGCTTTCTATTTTATCTGCTCTCCTTGCTCAGGGCTGAAAACACAGACTGAAACACTGTTGTTGAACCAAACGTTGATAAAATGAAAAGGGAGTGTACAGTCTAGGCACTCGAGTTGTTTTGAAACTGAAAATGGAACATCTTGTCTGGCTTGTTGAGCCACATGGACAGTACTCATAGCCTTGAAGTGGGATATTTAGCTGTAGAGATGCAGTAAACATGTAGCATGTAGCAGGGAAACGAGTCTTCTCTCGGGGACATCATTGTGTACTGTGAAAGTCGTTTGGACTTGTTTCATTTCTGCTGCAAACCTGGTTCAGAGCAGTTACATTGCATGTGTAGCTCAATGGGTAGAGCAATGCACTAAGACTGCCAGGGTTTAGTTTTTATCAGCCATGGTAAGAATTTACACACTCATAGCACAGTAATGCTCGCTCTCGCTCTCTCTCTCTCTCTCTCACACTCTCTCACACACACTCTCACACACTCACACACACACACACACACACACACACAATGCACATAATGTTGGTGATTTTTTCCGCGGGGAGAATTCAGAGCCAATCACAGCTAAGTGACTCTCAAATTAGGACCTTTGTGTTCCAGCTGTGAGGAGAGGCTTACCCACGAGGCCCGACACCTTCACCTCTCATATCCCATAACCTTGCAACACCAGTCAAAGTCAGATAGCATTAGGATGGCAACATCACTGCTCCAGTAGTAAATGCAATTTCATATCTTATGTATGTTGCATATGTAGAGTTCTGTTCCAAAACGTGACTCATTTTGGAAATTCCTTCAATTTATCCTCTCTAGAATATAGAAGATGTAGTCTATAAAAGCATCATTGTTTTGTAAATAAAAGACTGAGGTTACTTACAATCAACTTGTTGTAAGTAGCTGTTTCTTTTTTCAGATTGAGATGTTTTAATTTTGGAACACAATTGTAAAATAATATTAGATAAGATGAAACTTTAATGATCCCTGTGGGGCAAATTGGGTCGTTGCAGGAGCTAATAGTAATAATTAATGATACTAATTAATAGTAATAATAATTTACTATAGAATACAGTAAAGACAAAATAGAATAGGGCAAATGTGGGGTATTAAACATAGCACAACCAACAATTAAAACAATGGAAAAGAATGAAATATATGAATTACAGCATGTATGCAGGGTTTGGGTTTGCAAATTAACAGTAGTTGCACATACTGAGACAAAATAGTGAATTAATTTCTTTACAATGTCAAAATGTACACAAGTATGAAATATATGCAGCTTGAAGGTAAATGAGAAATTATAAAAATACCACAATATATGCAATATATAGGACATGGAAATGTCTAGGTGTGCAGACTTGTGTGTGAAACTGTTGAGACACACCCTCTATTGGCAGGATAATGTAAAGCTGCATCATAGCATCACCATGATTCCACCACTCTCATTATAGTGCAGACTTCTCTTCTACTACCAGCAAACTCACAGTGCTGAGGGGATTTGGTTCCCAGGCCTGATTAAGGAGTTAACCATGGGCTACATGGATCTAGGACTACATCCCACACCACCATCCCCCTCCCTCCCTCCAGCCCAAAGTCGGGGAGCGTAGGAAAGTGATTACTCTCGGATTAAGACTTGCCTCGTCGCCGATATGTGCAGCATAATTGAATAATGGCTGCTTCACTCGAACAGTCCCCACGCGGACGGGCCTCCCAGCCTCGTCAGATTGGCACAATATTAACCATGACACAGGCCTAACCAGGACGGTAATTAATACACTGAATCAATTACAAATTAGTCCATTTGGAGAATTCCCCACAGGAGTCCACTCATTACCAGAGCTCTGATGGAGTCACAAGTTCCCCTCATGTAGGGGGGGCGGGAGGGAGGGAGGGAGGGGAGGGGTCACTCCACTTTCCTTCTATCTTTTTCTCTGTATGTCTGACAACTTTTCTTGATGAAAGTGATGCTCCCTACAACCTGGCATTACCTTGAACATTAACATCTCAATTACACAGGGGTGTAAAAAGTAAAAAGTATACAAGTAACAAGTATACAAGTAAGTATATAAGTATGGGTACTGGTTCAAAATCTTACTCAATTACAAGTCGAAGTATCAAGCTAAAAAAAGTGTTCTTTACTTTTAGAATTGTCTATCCATTGCAATAATAAAAAAGCTTAGGGGACACTTTAAATTACTTCACTAAATTCACTAAAGCCAATCGTAACACCGCAAAAACTAATTGTGACATAACAAAGGTTAATTGTGACATCACAAAAGCCAAACGTAACACCACAAAAGCCAATTGTGATATCACAAAGGGCAATTGTGACATCACAAAAGCCAATCGTAACGCCACAAAAGCCAATTGCTAATTGTGACATCACTAAAGACAATTGTGACACCACAAAAGCCAATTCAATATCGCACATCCTAAGGTTCTTGTCAAAGAGTTGGAAAGGATTTTTAAAATGCTTGCATTTTGTATCAATGCTAGTGGAAACTAATGGATTCAGCTAGCCAGTATTTACCAAACCAGATACTGGTGGATGCCGATTGTTTCGTCCTCATCCCTCGTAACTTTAGTGGCCATGTTCTGTAGCTTCTCTGACTGTCATATTCTGATAGCAGGTTTCATCAAAGAGCCTCGCTTTCTGGTCTTGCACAAGGACCAATAAGCATGGGTATGGGCGGGTTCATTTTCCATTGATAGGGATCTTATTGGTTTTAACTAAAGTACGGCCGTGGGGTTATTAGTTCAGCCAATGAAAAAAAAAGTTTGTTGGCCCTGCGAGACTTACTTGTACTTGGAAGGTCTGAATTTTAAATGTAAGGAGCAAAAAGTATCTTTTTTTCTCGAGTATAGTATATACAAATTATAGTATACAAATTGTCACAAATTGAGTAAGTATACAAATTGAATAATACTTGAGTGAAGTACAAATCCCCCGAAATAGTACTTAAGCATAGTAACAAAGTACACCCCTGCAATTACACAACATCAAACAAATACAGGATTTATACAATGTACCCAATGGCAAAGTGCAGTCTTTCAAGAAAAGGCATAGAAAGCAGTCTAGCCAGTTCTGATGTACATCTGCAGTAATATACCTCTTGGTGGTGTGATATTTTTTTTTTTTACTTAAAGTTTAGCACGAGAATATATGACACTGTACTATCAGCACTAGTACAGTTTCTGAGTAGCGACTGTTTTTAATCATCAGCGCCAGGGCTGAAAGGCTTCTGTCTTGAACTTCACCTGAAAGCAGCAGAAAACACTTAGCTGGGATTGAAGAAGTGTGGTGGTAATAGGAGAAATATGTCTCTCTCTCCTCTCTCTGTACTATTTTCTTAGCATACAGAGTGCTGCACTATTCATTTTCCTGTCAGAGTTAAAATGATGACAAGAGAGAGCGAGAGAAAGTATTCATGTGAGTGTGTATGTGTGTACAAAAATGCTGTATATATACATTTACCTGTCCGCAAGGCCTTGGATGGCAAGCAGCATACATTAAAACAGGAGCAAAAAGAGGAAAAACAGCATCAATTAAAGTTCATAATGTAGTTTTAAACAATAGTTTGAATGTTCATGGATTCGAACCATATTAGTGCATGGAAAGCATTGAAAAGGATAACATAGACATCCAGAAATCTCAAGTGAAGGATCTGGTTTAAGGGAATAAAGGCAGTGCCAGACTAATGTGCCACCTTCCAGAGCAAGCCTCATGCATCACTGTCCATGACTGATGATGTCATATCCCAGGGCCCCAGCCAAGGAAAGTAAAATTGTCTCCAGTTTTGCTGAAAATAAGTGTAAATCCAGTAAACGCTGAGATGGAAGCCACATGGAGACGATTAAAAAAACAATCCAAAGCTTTCCAGTCCAGACAAAGAGGCTCATGCTGAAATTGGAAGCCAGTGTACCACTATTAAAACAGTCTGAGGGAAATGACTAAAGGGGACATGGGTTTTATTGAATCAAAATGTTGATGTAATTTGGTACATTCTGCCCCGGTCACTTTTCAGCAGCCGTTGGAAAGATAATTTTCACACCTGTGAATCCTCCCGACATTTGAATGATGCCACCAGGACTGAATTACCCTGAATTACCAATTTAGCCCTTGGATTTTGTACTCTGTACGTCTGAATCCAAATTCTCTAGCACCTCTCTGAAAAGTTAGCAGGTTTTCTCAGAAGCTAAGCGCTTTGATTTTAATTCATTGGTTCTCAAAATTAGAGTAGCTCTGAGGAACTTTCACATTGAGCTCAAAAGAAAAGACACGCTCTATACAGTAGTTGTCAGATTTTGTGGCAGATCTACAGTTGCTGATGTGGTACTAAGAGGTACTAATCCTTTTACAGGTCTATTGCAATGCATTACTGTACACTTTAGGGCTTTCTCTTCAATGAATGAATGAAATACAGATACAGTTCTTTTGGTGTAACACGCATTTAACAATCTGAGACTGCAAGAGAGAGATGGAGAGAAAGGCAGAAGGTGTGTCGAAACGGATAGAAAGTAAATGAAGTGGAAACAGTAGAAGGAGGAGGAAAAGAGGAACAGGAAGAGAGAAGATACATGACTTTTCTTAATTACTGTGGTAGTAAATTGATAGGCGCTGTGGCGTGGCTCATTATCTGTAATGCAACAAAGAGGAGAGGAGTTAGACGAGCTGAGAGTCAGGGAAGATATTTTGGTGAAAAATCAGCCTATGTTAACGCATTGAACCACACACACACACACACACACAGATGCTTTCACTATCTCTCTTTCTCTCACACACACACGCACGCACACGGCACACACACGCACAAACACACACACTCACACACACATGCTGTCCTGTCTCTTGCAAACACTGAAACGGACGTGTTTGCGGACGTGGACCTCACAGTGAGACTCCATATCAGCATAATCACACCTCTTACCACAGATCAATAGGGAGGAATCGATCAATCAGCTCATCACAAAATCATCAATATTTATAACAATGTAAAATTCTGCAAAAGAAAATCATACAGATCATTCAAAAGCCATAAAAGGATTATAGGTTATTGTTGTATTGTTGTTGTGTTCATATGTGTGTGTGTGTGTGCGTGTGCGTGTGCGCGTGTGCGTGTGTGCGTGTGCGTGTGTGCTTGAGCTAAAGATCTAACATTGGTGAGTCCAGCTTTCTTTGGATGCAGCGCTCCCTCACTGCTATTCACTGTCATTACTGTCCAAATGAAATCCAAAAGCGTCATCAGGACACGCAGCAGGTGTCTGCTCCTGTGGTAGGGCATTCAGACACAGCAATCAGGATTTATTTTTAACATTTTGAGGTAAAAACATTAGCAGCAACTAAATTAGACTGAACCACAGGTGATGCACTGTGAGCTCCTCTTTTGAGTAACTCTGTTCTCTGTGGGATATGAGTTTCTCAGATAGTAATTGAACTTTTCAACAGACAAAATGGTCAGTTACAGAGGGTTTCAGCTAGAAAGGTTTCTATTAGAGCCACTAATATATAATGCATCATCATGCCGGCCTGGTATCATGTAAGTCAAAAAAATGACCTGTTCAGTACGCCATCCTGGGTTCAGGACATACATATGAATTAATTTATTCAATCATGATTTGAAAAATAACATAATACATAATAGTTAAACCAGTCGGTGTCTGTGTGGATCTTATTTTCATAACTGGTTAAATTGTAAAACGGGTCCTGTTAGTTCACATATTCAGAATTATCATCTTGATCTCTCACTGGAATAGAAATAGTTCACAGCCTTCCAGCTGTATACACACCAAATGTCCACCTTAACAAGTCATTCAGTCTCATGTATTTTTTCATTGTTTTTTTTTAAATTGTGCCAATAGGGTGAGGCAATTCCACTTATAAGTTTTACTTGTTTGAGGGTTTTCCTAGAAACAAGTGTCAGTATCTTGAAACAAGGTAGAATAAGGCAGATCACTTCACCAGTATCAAGAAAATGACCCAAAAAACAGAATATACAAAATATCAAATACAAGGCCCAAATACTGGCACAAGGACATGAAGCCTACAATTACCACCTCCTAGCTTCTCTAACTATCTCAGGGATTTGCAACATGCATATAAGTGATCTGCAGAGCTGACGCTGAATGCTTGCTCTCATGTTCAGAACTTGCCCACAGGCATTATAGTAACTAGGTATAAGTAGATGGTGCCACTCTTATCTCAACAAGTGGAGAGTAAAGTGCCAAAGTGCTGCTGATAGACTGTTCAACAACTGCTGGTTTGAGCAGGAAAGCTCAGCCAGGAAAAGGCTTTGATGTTGAGATGTCTGGATGTCGGAGCCATTATCCATCGGCTGTGTCTTCACGGTCAGCTGCTATTTATAGTTGTCCTTGTCGGGCTTGAAGCCTCAGCTGGCCATAACTGAATCAGCTGGGCCAACGTTGGGTGCACAAGCCCAAATACGCAACCCCACACATCTAAGCATATTCAGGGCTTGGAAAAGTAAAGAAAGACACAACAAAGACAACAAAGGGCATTTGAACAAAATAAATTTCAATTACAAAAGCAGCTACGTAACTCACTGCTTTTATGTGAGTTTTCAAAGCAACATGAGACAACAAACACGTTTTCACGAGGCCAAATAGCTGGTGTCAGAAGTGGAAGAGCTCAGGAATTGTTTAATACCTTTCCAAGAAGGATTTAACCTGTTCTGAAGGCAATGGGTGGTGTCACTCACTCCTTATATATATTTATATATCATTATTTTGTCAACCACCTGTATGTTTACATGGATTACCACATCCTCTCCCTATTCGGCTCTTTCTCTGTATCGTCGTAGTATTTTCTAGTAACAATGCGCACACCTTACGGGGCTTTCCTGACAAGTCGACCACTGTCACAACCAGTGAAACTCAAACAACCCAACACATCACATTGGCCTGCATGACGTCCACGCTGTAAGTGTGACTTCTCAAAGTCACCCATTCCTGCCAATCTCATTGGCAAGCTGCGACAACACCAAATCTTCACTCCTTGCCAAACAAAAGCTAGAGACTTGTGTAAAGTTCAACATATGCCGAGCGATTCCTGTTCTGTTTGGTACTAAGGTGCATTTTTATTTTATTTCACCTCGTTGAAATGAGCTGTTCTGAGAAAGAGGCTGGCATTGACCCATCGTAGAGGCAAGGGAAAGACATGGAGCAACAACAAATCATCGTGTTGCTTGTGTTTACTTTTATTATTTTTTGTACCATTTTTTTTTTTACCAAAACAAAATATCTGTAATCTCACCTGAGAATTCCTTTATGCACACATACACACACACACACACACACACACACACACACACACACACACATATTTTTCAGAGATTTTTTTTGTTTACTTCAAAGATCCATCAGCCTCTTGTCCAAGTGAAGCTTAAGAGATGCACTAACACACACACACACACACACACACACACACACACACACACTGTAGGATCAAAGGCAGCATCAACTCTGGGTGTTTGAAGTGGCTTGATTTGAGCTACTCCAGAGGGAGTGGGTGGGGGGTGCAGAGGAAACACCTCGGTGCCTTGAAGCAAAGCATAGCGGGAATGCCGCTATGAGTATGATGTCATTGACTTGCCCTCAAGGGAAGACCCACAAATCCCAGCAGTGGAACTCCTACTGTAAAATATAGCACACACTCAGTGATAATGTGATGATATAATGTGACAAACGATTCTCTAATGAAGAACTATACATGCGGTACATTATTTTTTATACATTTTTTTATTGAGAACAATTTCGGGAAGGTTGGTGGTGGTGGGGGGGGTGGATTCCAGGTCAGCTGTCTCTTTACTGTCTCCAGTTTGGATAAGGCTTTTCACATTATCCAGATGAGGCTTTATGTATTCCGCCAGGTTCTTCAAAAAGTCTTGCAGGATGTTTTTCTGGAAAGCCTTGGTGCCATGGGTATTGTTGTCCTGCTGGCCCTGACCCTTTCTTCGCCTTAGCCTTTTCTTTGGTGCTTCCATCATGAGATTCGCTCCAAATATGCCCACATCGCTGCTGCGCACCCTTTTTATACCTTTGAGTTCCACTGATGTCATAATGAGCATGACATCATTAAGAGAGTGTGTGTGTGTGTGTGTGTGTGTGTGTGTTGCACACATAAATAGATATTTATACAATTTGTGCAAAAATGTCATATATCATCATTATGCCTAAAATATCCACAACTTCTAATACCCCTTGAGTTATGAAAAATGGTTTAGCCGAGTTGGCTGTGGGTTCGTGTCCAGCAGCACTTAGGATACGCTATCCCTTCTTATATAACGGAACAAGGCTTGGAGAAATTTCCAAACAACCAATAACTTGTTGTGATTGATAGATTTTTGTAACTTGTTTGCATCTGAGTTGGGCTTCTATGAGTGTTCGCCCCGGAGTATGGCACAAGGGATAGTAACGTCTTATCCTATATATTGATGAATGAATGCCATGGCTCTGAAGAAGAAGCTCTACACACATACTGTAACAGCAAATATGCACCACAAATACTCAGGGTAGTGTTGAGTCCCCATTACCGTGCAAACAACCACAGTAATATCTGTCAATGGGAATGGTTTGAACAGCATTCATTTGCTCAGTGGCCAGTGAATGCTGTAAGGCTGCGGTTGTACTGGGCAGCTCCTAGGAGGGAATGTGTGTAACTGTATGAATATGAAGCAGACTGTTGCTGGAAAAGAGCAGCATGATATGCAAACCTTTAATGGATAAAAGTCAATTTTGTCTATTTAATCCCAATTCAGGGAGGCACCTTGGTGTTGTCTGAGCATAAACCCTCTCAGAGTAAGGCTAGACCAGTTAGCTCATCCTAGCTCAGGTTCAGGCCAGGTTTGTAAGCATCCTGCCTACATGTCCTATTCTCCTGGTCTACCTGCTCCTGTCCACTGACGCTGGTCATGTTTGTCTGTGTGAGTGAGAGTGTGTGTATGGGTGTGTGTGGGTGTGTCTCCTGTCTGTTCCAGGCTGTTCTCAGTCATTCATATTGGGCTCCTAAGCCATTCTGACCTCAACCAGAATTGTTTCTGGTTTTTCTAAACACTCATTTATACATTTTGGCGTGGGTGAGTTCATTGCAAAACAGTAGTAAAGCTTAACTTTAACTTTTCAAAATGCCACAATTAATATTTGCAGTTGGTTGTCCGTCACACTCCCACCTTCCTATTGCACTACTTCTACCTCATCCGCCATCTGTTCACATCGCTCCTCTTGTCAGGGCTTTGCACATCTCCAGACTTTGCACATTCTTTATATTTGCACACTTTTATACAGCTCTACATGTCTGCATTGCTGTTAGATTTCCCTACTTGCCATTCCCTACATTCCCCTATTGCTGTTACATTGCAGTTGAATTGAATTGAATTGTCAATTCATCGTTGTTGATCTCTTGGGGAAAAATGCAGGAGGATTTTTCACAGTTCTGCTTTGGTACGTACTCCACCCGGATTCGCTCTCTGTTTATAGCTCAGGCCGAGAGGTTAGGGAGGCGACATGGAAATAGAGGATGAGGGCTTAGTGATGCAAGCCTTCCTTAAGCCCCCCCCCAGTGCACTCCAGTGTACTTGCCTTCGATGACCCAGGCCCCTCGGAGTACGCTGGCACGCCTCAATATGTATGGAAATGAGAGGCAATCATGCTAACGTGTGTTCAGTCTTTTCAAACATGCTAATGGTGTCATTACGCTTTTACCCCCCCCTAGCCCCCCATCCCATCCACACACACACACACACACACACCCTTCCAACATTTCACCTCTCCTCTTACCCTTCTCCGTCTCTCTCTCTCCCTGAACTGGAACAGGTGGGGTTTTAATTATGCATTAAAATATACGCAGACCCACTCTGATCCACTTGACTGAGCCCCTCCTCCTGCAACATCTCCCTCCCTCTCTCTCTCTTTCTTTCGCTCTCTCCTTCTTCCCTGTGTTGACTCTACCCCCAAACCCTTCCTCCCTCCCTCCCCTCTTTTAGAAGTTGGGGATTGAAGGACTCGATTTCAAAACCGGGCACGTCTTGGTGACTCAAGTGAGGGTTTTGTTCCGCTGGCACACTTCCGTTCACAAATGTCCCAGCTTGGGGAGGAGGGAGAAATCCCAGTTAATCTAGTGAATCTCTCTCTCCCTCTCTATCTCTTTCTCTCTTTTATTCGCTCTTTCTGGGACTTTGACGCACTGATCTCTCAGGAGGCATGTGGGGTTTATGGGGGGCGGGGGGTGGGATAGGGTGGCAGGGTGTTATGCACATAATGTTACATGCAGCAAAACAAGTATAGGATGCTTCTGTCGACGCAACCCCAACTATCTAAATAATACAACACACTTCTCTGATTCAGTAAATCATGTCTGATCGATGCTTTTCATGTGCCCGTTTGCGTCTGTGCTTAAAGCGCTGGACCATCTACCATGTTGAAATAAACAAAACCTGAAATAGGGTGAAAAATATGGACTTTTTTATGCTAGAGAAGCCAGATTCACTGTCCCCACTGCCCTTATGCACCTAGACCGAATGAAGTGGAGGTGCTATTTTTACTCTGGGAAAACCAGGACAACATCATGTTGTTATATTTAGCAGGTAATTTACTTGTAGCTAAATTGTGCCATAGCTAGATATGACTGACTCAGTATTACATTTAGTGCTGGCACACATGAAAATGAAACGTGTCATTGTGAAGCCACTCATGGTTTTTATCATAACCAGCATTGCTACTCACCTTTTTGAGTTTTCAACACTATTCTTCGAGGGTTTTGCATATTGCCTATACATCGCTTTCATCCAGCCGCCTGTTTCCCTGAACTGGCATACCGTGTTGTTGGCCCACACCAGTCGTGGGGTGTGCTTCATTTGTTGATTGCTGTGATGCTGTTGATGAAAGTGACCATACAGGGCAGGTTTAGCCATTAGCTCAGCAAGGTCCTGTAATCACTACAAGTTGTTTCTCTTTTTTTCCACGCAGTTCATTATTGAACAAACAATCTGGGCAGAAAGGAAGAACAGTGTGTACCTGCCATCTTCTCTCTCCCTCGCTCTGTTTCCCTCTGCGCAGCCTGCACTTTGGAAAGTATTGATTTGGTGGCTTGAAAATAACAAACTAGAAAGCAAGCGATTGGGGGAATAAACAGGCTTGGAAAAAGAGGCCATGAAGTGAGCCCCCTGAATTAAATATCAGCTTGTATATGCCTATAAAACTACACATTTTACATGGCAGATACTGCTGTGTGTCATCTTCCACTCTTTTATTCTCTCTCCTCGACCCCCTTTCCCTTCTTTCATCCCTTTTTTGGAGGTTGCTAAGTAACTAGGTTGCGTGGTATAGTAGTAAGAAAGGGTCCCTGGATTGCAGAGGGGGGTGATGGCGGGTTATGGCAGCAACAGTGCTCAGGGCAGGATCACTCGCCTGCCTAAACTTGAAGGTCCATGGTCTCTGAGTTGGAGGATTAGACTGACCTTCAAACCCCAGCAGTGCACTACAGCGTGAGTCACACTACAGACCTCTATCCTTGGCTAGTCCACAACAAAGACAGTGTGTGAGACAATCTGATCTCATTCCCCAACTAGTTTGTCAGTTTCTAAACAGTTTCTCCACTCATCCACACAAATGCACATCGACACACCAGACTCTGGTTCGTCCTGGCTGTTAATGGTAATCAGTAGGGCAACGATGACAGAGCTGTGACTCCGGCTTACTTACTGGTGGCTGACAGCTGTCAGCCGCCATGGCAACAACGCTAGGGCCCTCCCGCCTTATTTCAGCTCAGTGCATCAACAGCAACGTCACTTCACAAGCAGGACTGTTGATTATCAGGATCAGCAATCCAGCATCGAAAGTCTTCTCTGTCCGCCTGTCTGCTAATGACAGCCGCCATGATGGTGGATGATGGGGGATGATGGGGGAAAAAGGACACGGCCTGTCACGTTGATTCACGCAGCAGTAGCTCCAACCGGGTGGCTACTCGCCAAAGTCTCAGCAGTGGCTATATCCCCTCCTAAATGACATTTAAAGTGTGAAGAGATGGCTGTCCTTGTGGCTCAGTCACCCCAGGCCGGGTCCCAAACATGAGTTGAACCCTGTGCCAAGTTTTCCGATGAGGTCGCGACACCTGGAGCACATTCTCCTCGCTCAAATGCTCCTGTGTGTGATTGATGGAGGCTGTCAGCGATTTGATGTTTCTGATTAGAATTTTCTTTCTTTCTTTCTTTCCTTCTTTCTTTCTTTCTTTCCTTCTTTCTTCCTTTCTTTCATTCTGTCTTTCTCTATCTAATCCATTCAATACAAATCAGTGGGTGACTTATTGGCATAACATTATCAAAGCAGGTGACAAAATGAATTACATTCACTCCAGAACCATAACAATCGCATAAGAACAGATTAGCTTCCTACAGTGTTATTGTTATTTAGTGTTGCTGCCCGTTTCCTTTAGCATGGCAGCAATCAGCACAATTTGCGACAACATTGCACACTGACTCTTCTCGCCACTACTCTCTCTGCAGTCCATCCGGGAGGTGACAGGTTATGTGTTGGTGGCCCTGAACCAGTTCGACTACCTGCCACTGGAGAACCTGAGGATCATCCGGGGGACAAAGTTGTACGAGGATCGCTATTCCCTCGCCATCTTCCTCAACTACCGACGCGACGGAAACTTCGGCCTGCGCCAGTTGGGCCTGAAGAACCTCACAGGTGAGTGTCAAAAATGTGACCTGTACTATCCAAGTTACTCATTGCTGATGGAGCTGTAGAGCTGTGCACATGAGATTGTCTCAGCCAATACTGAACTGCATGTATAGGTTGCTTGTGTTTCTTTCCATCATCTTCTACGGATCTTCTCTTGATCAAACCAATCCATGCTGAACTGATCAGTGCTAACGTGGCCAGGTTACTCATTGCTGGTGGATCTGTAAACAGGAGTTAGTCCACTGGATGCACGTTGTTGAGTGGAAATCGCTTGTGATTCTCACCTAGTCCAGTTGTCTATCAGTCAGGCTGTTAAGTATGCAGCCTGCAAGTAATGCAGTTTCAAATGGTGTTTTCTTCTCGTGCGTATATTTGAAGTGGATGAATCGTCCCAGTCCAGCCTCTGCGTCCAATTACAAAAGGCAAGTTGTTCTTGGTCTCCTTGCAGTTCCAAGCATGCAGTAATCCTGTATTTTGTATTGAAGACCTCATCAAGGGATTGGGTTTTGCTTTGATAGTGAGGCACATTGCTCAGCATGAGTATTGACATAACCTCCCAGAATCAATTAGAAGTTGCTCTGCTCTCAATCTTTTATGAAGCACTGACATTTTCCAACTCAGAGTTGAGTCAGAAGCGTACCTGGAAAATGACTGCAATTAGTGCACCAATTTGAGCCGGGTACAAGAGAACAATAATGATCAGAAGTAAATGTTCTGATATTTTAAAAGCTATTTTTGGAACTTTTTATTGACTTCACCATGAGGTAGTTAACAGCTAAGGGGTTGTTTAATTGAATGCTCCACAGATTTTTGCCTAAAACGTCATAATTTAGCAGTGATCAAATCATTCTTAACTTGCCAGTGAGCCTTAGCTATTATATAATCAATAGTTCCTCTTTACCCACACAAGGTTGCCCCACCACAACAATAAGTATTATGTCACTTACCCTTCGTTTACCCTCTCACAATAAATCTGTAACTGTCTCTTCAAGTTGTGAAGAGCTTTTATCTCCTCTGTTATTTCCACCCGTGGTTCGTCCTCGTACACAAAGTATTCATGTCTGATTTTCAACCCACTCTGCATTCAAACCAAGACTATTTCCTGAGAAGTTAGAGGGGGGATTGAGTGTGAGAGCTGTAAATATTAAAGGGGGGGTATTGTACTCATTTTGGGCTATTTAAACTGTTCCTGGGGGTCTTTACAAGACGTTTGTGAAGTCTATATAAAAAAAAAATCCTAAAACCACCTTCTGTGGTGTGTGTTTCAGTCTCTCATTTTCTCCATTGTAAAGAACAGGCTGTTTTGAGGGCGTGTAGGTTGTATGTACTGCTGCTCTGATTGGCCGCCTCACGCCTCACTCACGGCGTGAGGCGGCCAATCAGAGCAGTGCTCATTACATACAACCTACACGCGATCGCCTGGCGGAGGCGGAGAGCAGAGCGCTCATGCTAACCATGGCGGCCGCTCCAGAACCAACACTGAGACACTGAGTACATGTTTGAGCCAGAGTCTGACCCAGAATGGGAAGAGGCAGCTGAGGCGGTTCCACTTAGTTTCTCAATGATAACAATTCTGTGTAATATTGTACTTTCGTGCCTTGTGTTTGTGTATATGGATGTGTGAGCGACACTCTCTGCTGTAGCCGGTCTATTTATGGCTCATGTCCATAAGCTTATTGAATACAACTTGCAGACAAGCTAGGATTGACAATTTTGTTGAGCTAGTTAACCAATATATTATTGGATGCAATCTATTTGCATCCAAACAGCGCAGCCAAACAACCAAACACGATTGTACTAATGGTGGCTAAAGTTTACCAAGCCTGACACGTTCGACAGACTTATAAAACAGACACTGGTCCCAACAAATAACTTTAAGATGAGTCCTGACTCCAACCAATAACTTTACTTTTACTTTACTTTACTTTTAATGACTCCAGCTTTAGTTTTCTTACTTCTTCCATGCCCAACAAGCCCGTGGCTAGCCCCGCTAGCTCGTTAGCTAACCAGCAGTGAATATACTAACCAGACTAATTTGGTAAATTAAATCAAAACATGGTGACAGATTCCAATTTTGCAGATGGGTCACGTACCTTATGAATTGCTCCATCTTTAAACTTCAATTTAGATGCTAATCCTGCCGTTGCTCAAGCAGTCTGAGGACTGATCATCACACACAGAAAAAACTGTAGCCGTTGCCGTTAAAAATAAAATGAATCCACTCTGTCCTGGCATTTTCGCGTGTTGGGAGACTGTGCAGGGATCTATGTTGCTGCCTGCATCCTACAAAATAATAACTGGAGAGTTGATATATCTCCTGATATGTTGTTTTAGCTTCAGTCGTCGCAAAGTAATGGTGCATTCCAGTGTACTCGGAAAAAACGGCGTCTGAATGTGATATGCGCCGATTCTATTCACTAATGGCGCTGTAGTAGTTGATGTTGAGTTTAGATGCTTGTAACATTCTGAGACTTGCCATACAAACATGAGTTTGCTGCGGGCGATTATGTTTTCCCGAGCAGATGCACTGGAACACATTTAGATTGGAAGTTAGGAATACCGACTCTGAATTATCGATTTCCGAGTACAATGGAATGCACCATAAGCAACGGCTTGCGGCACTGCCGTGCATTTTGCGACGACGTAAATGGGATTGGTTGTTCAACTGGGCGTGGGCATGCTCTGAGAGGGGCTGGATTTGCACCTTATGACGTCCAAAGGAACCATTTTCTGAAACGGGCTGTTTTTCTCCTATCTTTGGCACCGTTTTGGGAAAAAGGAAAATACAGAAAAACGGGTTGACTTCCAGATTTCAAATTTTCTCAGCTGCTTAGGGAAGTAATTTCTTGTGGAACATGTATAAGCGCAAGGAATAAACCGTTTTCCATAATATGGGACCTTTAAGTAGAAAAAACACCTTTTTTGTGTGGGTGGCCCTGCCTCTTTATGAAGAATGCAACCTTGTGCTGCTCAGGTCAGTCAGAGATGAAGCTCTTGACTTGCAAGTACAATATAGCGCTGTTCCACAGCAGGGTTAAGTGGGTCTTGCCAGGGCCAGGGCCAGCTCATCACGTGTACAACACAAGCTCAGAGGCATTATTAGTTCATTTTGAAATTTAAAACCCAACTCACAGATCTTCTTTGTCAGTGAAGAGAGAGCGAGGCGCAAATAACAAAGAATAATAATGAACAGTAGTGGTATTCTGGACTACTCCGTCCGGCCTCATGACAAAAACTCTGTTTCTTTGCCCTCCAGTGCAATCACAACAATCAATAGGTTTTCTCTGTTACCTCAGCGTTTCACACAAAAGGAACATTGGAAATTAGATTTTAACGATTTAACAGTTAGCACAACAGAATGCCATGCATGTGACCAGCGATGAGGGATGTCAGTGCAATATGTTTAGTATTGAGTTTTGCTGCATATTTCTCTATCGGGCTGAGCTACCACTGCAAACACACTGTAGGTACACAGGCTGTTTCTGGTACACACAGCAGTGTGTTCGAAGCAATATGCAAATCATGATTTCAGCAATGACAAGGAGACATTGAGGAGGCAACATGAGAAAGACAGCGTCATCACTTTGTGCTGGATATGTCAAGAATACCATCTATACAGAGAGAGTAGAATTTATTCACTGAGCTTTGTAGGGAAGAAGCATGGCAGTGAGCTTGTGACTCCCCCCCCCCCCTCCTTCCAAACCCTCTTTCTAAATAATTCAGATCTTTCTCATTGTTCTCTTCAACTGTTTCTTCCGGGTGATCCCCCAGAGTCGAAGGAAACAACACAGCCGTCCGCCGCTGGATGCACAATCATGTTCTTGTGTGTTATGTTCCGTCTCCTATTCCTTCTTGTGTGTCGCGCTATCCTTGGGGAATTGCATTTGTCCACCACCGCCATCTTTTTTCGCCAAGCTGGTCCTTTTTCATTGTGGTGCCAAGTTGAGGCAAGCGCTGGGGGAGCTGAGGCTGGACTCAGTAGAGAGTCGTACTGCTGTTTGAAGTGCCGTCCGTGGCCCCGAGCCATGAAGTGGAAGGGAAGTTGTGCAGAGCAGCCATGGCCAGACTTCATTGCTCCCTCACTCTCTCTGACTGTTTGAGTTTCCCCCCCACGGTCTTTCATTCCTGCAAACAAGTAGAATAGAATAGAATAAAGTGGAGCACAGTAGAATAGAGTAGAATAGAAGAGAGCAGAGTAGAATACAGTAGAATGGCGTAGATTAGAACAGAATAGACTTGAGTACAGTAGAGTAGAATAGAGCGGAGTAGAATAGAATAAAGTAGAGTAGAATGGAGTAAAGTAGAACAGAACAGAATAGAAAAGAGTAGAATAGAATAGAAAATACAATAGAATAGAACAGAACGTAGAAAGTAGAATTATATAGTGAAGAATAAAATCAAGTCGAGTAGCATTAAATAGAATTGAGTAGAATATAATAGAAAATACAATAGAACAGAATAGAACAGAACGTAGGAAGTAGAATTCGAGTAGCATTAAATAGAATTGAGTAGAATATAATAGAAAATACAATAGAACAGAATAGAACAGAACGTAGGAAGTAGAATTCGAGTAGCATTAAATAGAATTGAGTAGAATATAATAGAAAATACAATAGAACAGAATAGAACAGAACGTAGGAAGTAGAATTCGAGTAGCATTAAACAGAATTGAGTAGAATATAATATAAAACATTGCACATTATAAATACAACAGATATTCTTCTTTGGTGCACAAGCAATAAAAAAGTTGAAAGATGGAAGTTAAGAGAGATTAACGGCACACAGAGCGTCCACCGTATTACCGGCTTATTGCACAGAACGCCTCGCTGGTTCAACAAGCTCTCGCTGTGGGGCAGAAACAAGTTAGTTGTGTCGTGTCCTAGTTTGTTCTGTTGCAGCTGTCATCATGCTACAGTGTGTGCTGCTGAGGAGGGAAATAAGCCTGAACCGTCAGGATAGATCCACTTCTGTACATCAAGCAGCACAGATCAGCACCCTTCCCTTCCTCCAAGTGCTTTAGTGAGCGTGAGGCCGGCTGTCTCATTCATTACGAGGCCTTTGATGCCGCTGTCATATTAGACCATCGTTCCTCTGCCAGCAGCTCCCAGGAGAGGTGTAAAATGATCGATACAATCCATATATAAGAGGATAAAGCCTATTAACTACATAAGGGCTAATCGAGAGAAGGTGCACAGTGAGACCCCTTGGTACTGGAACCCACCTGCATTCCTACTCGGGACAAAATTGCTGGGGATTAAATCAATTTGTCGCTAGTATATTGTGATATTGCACTTATTGATTTTTCTAGTTTGCCCTCTGGGAGCTGTGAATGGACTCTCTGGGGGTGGGGGGGGGTCTGTGGCTGAGCAGGGATAGGACTCCCTTCGATGCACCTTTCAATCAAGCTTAGCTTAGTTATCCTCATGAATATGAAACATGAGGCACACTCTGAGCTCAAGCTGGGAAAAGTCGAGGGATGGTGTGTGCGTGTGTGTGTGTGTGTGCACAAGCGTGTAGTGAATATGAAACATAAAACGCACTCTTACCTAAAGTGTGGAAAGTTAAGGGATTGCGTGTGTGTGTGTGTGTGTGTGTGTGTGCAAGTGAATATGAAGCATAAAGCACACGTATCAGAAGCTGGGAAAAGTTGAGGGTTTTATGTGTCTGTGCATTTGCTTGTGTGTGCATGTGCAAGAGTGTGTAGAAGTGCATATGAAGCATAATGCACCCCGTGACAGGGGGTGTGGCTGAGGCGTTGGCTGGATGCGGGAGACAATGGCCCAATCCCAATGTCGACACTCACGGACTCACGGACTTTGAGGCGCGTTCCCGCTAAGTCCGCGAGGGTTTAGGGCTGTCCCGCTGTCAAATCGTCAAGTGCATGAGGGCGCTCTCGCAGACTTTTTGAGCCCTTTATGCACAATTTCCGTAAGTCCGCATGCCTGCAGACTTTGCCTGAGGGAATTACCCACAGTTCATAGCGTTGTGACGATAAATACGGGGTTACCAGGGGAAGCCCGGAAGCGGTAAAAAAAAACGGTAAACAAAAGGAAGGACAAATGTTTATTCATTTATTTAAATGTTTGCTTGATGATGCTGTTTTGACAAAACGAGTTAATTGATTATTGACAATTAACTCTCGTCCACTCTGTAAGGCAAGAGCCTGGAAGACATTCAGATCGGGCAGTCGGTCCCCTTAAGTGCCTTGGTCTTGAAGAAAGTAAAAAACGGAAAATAAAGTCCCAAACCCACAATCATACATAAAAATAAAAATTGGTGTCGTCAAGGTAACGCGATATGTCGCAAAGTGCTGTCCCATTCCTATTTATACAATTTCGAGCCCTTGCAGCCTCTCGCACTCAAGCACTTACCAGGTGACGTCAGTTAAGTCTGTGAGGGTTTAGGCCTTAGGGGGGACATTGGGGACATTGGGATTGGGCCAATCAGGCTGGTAGGCTGGTTCTCCCTGCATCCGACACCGGCTGCAGCCAATTAAGGCTGATTGGACAACTGCAGCCTGGAACTGATTTAACCGTGTGTTTGTCTTTTCCAGTGAGGGGGAACCCGACTGGCAGCAGGTGCCGAATGAAAAGCTGATCTAAACGAACTGACAGATAGATTTGTGTTTATTTACACGGTGTTGGCATTAGTTACTGTGATTTCATTACCTGTATAAAATAAAATGCCGTGCCGACCAACGAATTCTGCTGTGTCCTTCATGACCCCGAGGTAGCAAGCTCTTACTACATATACTCTTAGCTGAGGTTTGGAAAGTAAAGGGATGTTGTCTGTGTGTGTGTGTGTGCAATCAAAGGTGCAAGTTAATATGAAACATAAAGCACAATATTAGCTGTCTTTTATTGTCTTTATCTTTTGTCCAAACTGATTCCCCCAAAATCTTCATTTAACCGTTCTCGTCTCTGCAAAGACAAGACAGAGAAAAACTCCAAATCAACAGTGAGTTTCCTTTTCTTCCTATAGTCACGCAACAATATTGTTACACACCCACAACACGGCCACTTCCAAAGTTCCTACTGACTATTTTCCGATGCATGCCGATGAGCGGTGTGTTGCTAGCTACTTCCGCAAACATTTCAGTGTTTCCGACCGGGCAGCCTCTGTGCTTTCACGTGGTAATTACAGCCTGCTGCCCAGGCAAAATAATAAAAGCCTCAATAAGGAGCATAACACAGATGAGCGTTCTGATTTAACACATTTTTATCCCCACCTCTCTTTCTCTCATTTCATCCATCTCATTTTTTTCAGATTTGTTTAGTGTTGTTGATCCATTTTTTACCGCCTGACGCCTGTACCGCGTCTGTCCAAAATGAAGCATCCAATCTGAGGCCCCATCTGCTGAATGATCCTCTCTCGTTGCATGCATGTACACAAGCCTGCATCTTACGCCAAAGCGATATCCACTCTTTCACGGCCCATCTGCTCTCTCTCTCTCTCTCTCTCGCTCTCATTTTCTGTCTTTCTTCACTCTCTTTATCCCTCTCTCTCTCTCTGGCTCTCGGTCTCTTCTCATCTTTCAGTCGGTTGTCTTGATTTTTCGCATCAGTGCTTTTACAGAAATCCACGCAACGTAATGCCTGTGCCATCTTGTAGTATACCTACTGTATGCAACACTCACTTGAGCACATGTGATCTCCTGCTGAGGTGGGAACGCTGTGCCCTACTGTATTCTCCAAAGCCCATTGCATTTGTTCAAGGGGAAAACCTCACTGATTGTACATTAATTCCCGACGAACATGCTGTTCGGTGTCTCGTGACGGCGGTGCACAGGGGACGCAGGGAAAGGATGGGATGGGATGGGACAAGGTGAAAGGGAAGGACGCGACGAGTCAGTGCCTTCACCCAGAGAAGAGACTATAGGGTGAGTGGGTATTGCCGCGTCCTCCTGATAGGATCCCCCAGACTTCCATTCACCGTCTAACTACAAAGAGAAAAGAGAGCGGTTCCCCCCACAGGAGGCAGGCGAGATTGGTTCTGTGCACGTTACCGGCATTCAGTCGAGCCTCTTGCCTGGCAGCCCACAGACCTCAGGTCTCCTCCAATTGTGTGTCTAATTGATTACTTCCCATGCAATTACTCCCGTGTCACACTCAATATTTCAACGCTCCAGGAAAGGGGCAAGAGGGACTTTCTTTTTGAAGGACGACATTCATATTGTCACATTTGCGAGCCCCTAACGTGGATCGTGAGGAGGCATGCATGTTAAACTGAAGTCTGGAACGGCCATCAGCGATGGTTGGAGTTAATTGATTGCACGGTGATGCCCCAGTGTGACAGTGATAGTGAGACTATTAGAGCAGATAGCTGGTCTTTTGGGGCATGGGAAGAGCAGGGCTGGATTTCTCAAAGTTTCCATTAGTAGTATATGTATCTTTGTGCAACCATAATGTAATGAAACTGGTGGTATACATGCTTTGGGTTATATGCTTAGTAGGGCTGGGCAATTAACCGACATTTAGAACCTCTCACCGACTTAATCTTGCTCATGTCGGTTAATTCGGTTAATACTTTCCCCAATGCGTGCGTTCATGAACTGTCCCCTTAAAAAAATACTACGTCGTGTTCAGTCACGTGCCCCGTCCAACTAACGCCGGGTTCAGACCGGCTTTGACCGTTCAGACCGTCCCCGTCTCCGCGGCCGGCTCGCGCTCTGCAGCGATAGTTTCGGCGTCTGGTCTATTTTTTCTGCAAACCGTGAGCGAATGTGTCAAGCCACATACACATTAACCAAAAACAAAAGACAAGCTATAACCCAGGTTAGAACACGTTGTTTCAGTCTCAAAGATCCTGGACTTAATTAATTGGATTTTTTTGGTGCAGGTCCATCCAACCATGTCGGTGACAACACGGCCTTCTGGGTGCAGTGTTGCCTTTTCCCGTCGTTGTGTTTTTGTTGTGTTCTCCACTCTTTAATAATAATGCTATGTTTGAGATTTCATGAGCAAAAAATTGCAGTGTTTTATGAAATATTAATGGACAACAACAGCACAACCTGCCCTGAGAAACGAAAAATAATAATACAAAATCAGTTCATTGGTCCTTGACAATTAAAAATGTGTGTGTGCGTGCATGCGTGTGTGTGTGAGAAAGTTAGTGAAAGTGAGTTTGTTTGTGTTTATTCACGTGTGTGTTTATGTGCGTGTGTTGCATATAATAAATTATTGGACTCTGGATCTGCAGCACATTTAAGATTTTGTTCAAAATGTCCCCGTGTCAAACCAAACCTTTTACTTTTTACTCCACCGTGGCACTGCGGGAGCCTATGAGACCAAAAGAAAAGAAAAGTATAAAGCAAAAAAGAAAAAGAGCAAATGGCCCTTTGGCCCCTTTTTATAGTATTTGAAGAGGTGGGGGTGGACTGGTAATAATTACATTAAGATCAAATGGAGTGGCTGTTGCAAATGTTATTAAAGCAGCCTAACATCAGCCCTGCGTCGACGCCCCGTGGTGGAGCCTGAGTTTGAATTAATTATGAATCTGGTGACATCATTAAGAAATTGAAGGAGAAAAATATGTTTCCCAGCTTCAACACCACTTTGCTCCAACCAATATAAAGAGCCCTAAGGCATCTTTTCAATGCTGGATTTTTTTCTAGTTGCCATGGATTAAAAAAAGAGGTATGTAGATAATGCATCTCGACTGCTGTTTGAGTATGAATCTTAGGGTTTTCATACCTAGGTGGGGGTGCTGCCCTGTTTCCCCAACATGCTATTCCTACGACTGTGATGTAATTCTAGAGGTGTAAATGGAAATGAAATAGAAATTATTTTTTGCCGAAGCTACTTGCCTAAGAGACGCCAGGAGGCCCTGATCAACACCTCTGATCTTTGACAGTTTAAATGCATGTGAGGAAAACACTGGAGGTTTTGAGGCGTAGAACAGATTAGCAGTGGGGTACATAGTGGGATGATTTTTCAGAGGGTGTTCAAAAATTAAGTATCACTCACCCACAGTTTAGTTGAACAGTACTTCTAATGGCGTGCGTATTTATGCATTCCAGTGCATGTTTGTGTTTTTGGGACCATGCGTGTGTTTGTATTATTATGTCTATGCATGCAAGAGTGCTTGTGTGCACATTCATATGTTTGCACACTTGCATACATCCCGGCAATTGTTCTTAGATTCATGCGTGTGTGTCTAAGTGTGCAGAGTAAAACTGAGCACTGGGTTCATTTTCCCCTGAATAATTCACATTGCCCTCGCTCATGATTGGTGTGGGGACTAGCCAATAGAGACTCTTAACAGTTACATTCATTAATACCCATGAATGTAACTGTTAGAAAACTTAGGTCTTCCTTTCTCACCTTCCCTCACCTTTCGCCAACTACCAAACAAACCCAGACTTGGCTAAACATGCCTACACACCCTCTACTACCAGTTTTCCTTATAAACTGAACATCTCTGGCCACTGGAAGTGAGAGCTGACTTTCACCTCATTAAAAGTTAAAGCGGGCGTGCAAGGAATTTTAATGTCAATTAATAATCATAACACAGTCATCCCCTCTCACTTTCTCCCACACCCTCCCCCGATTGGACTATGGTTTAGATGAGGCTAAGAGCTGCCATGATGTAGATGCAAAAGTAGTTCAGAGACTGCTGAATTGTACCCTGTTGTTCTGGCCTTTGGCTGAGAGTGTGTGTGTTGTATGTCTTTCAACATGCTTGAGTATGTGTGTGCCTGTGTGTACACTTTGTGCTTACATGTATTTATGCATGCTGGTGATATATTTGCTCCATATATTGTATAAAAACATGTTTTTTGCCACTTCACCATGTCTGAAGAATGTGTTTGCTTCCAGTCTGGTTGAAAACAAAGAGACCTACTTCCCTGTACAGGCCATGCCAGTTTATAGTGCTTATGGGAATAAAGTTGTCATTTGTATTCTACTTTCCCCAAACTTTGACCATACATATGTTACACCATATCTAAAACACATATCTACTAAAAGTACAGTCTAATTTCATAAAGTTTCTGAATTTTTGGAAATTCCTCTCCCAAAATACATTCACTTATTAACCTCTTAAGAGGTTCTAAATGTCGATTTTCGGTTAATTGCCCAGCCCTAATTGCTAACAAATGCTAACAGGAGGTCAATGCTAATTTCTTAAAAAACAAAACTGTCGACGGTGCTGTGGTTGTGAAGGTCAGTCAGTATAAATTTCATGTTTATTTGCAAATCTTTATTGATCTTTATTGAGAAGTACCTGATTAGTAAAACGGTTAAGTAAAGGTGTTAATAAAATCCCTTTTCAGAATGTAGAATTCACAAACAACTCTCCTTTACCTTTGGCTACTTGTATGTTTGAGAAAATACGTTTATTTGGGTATTTTGGATGTTACTATTGGAAATACCAGACAGCATTCACAATCAGGTCTGACATGGACTATGGATATTTGCACTTTTATAATGTGGTTTGAAATACGTTTGGCTAGCTATAGCTAGTTGTAGCTTGTGAACCTTGTGCAAAAAAAATGAAAAGTTATATTTCCACAGTGAAAGTAATTGCCATGAATGTGCCATGGACCTGCACACAATCCATACTTGTTTCATCATTCAGGCTGTTAGCACTGTCAACATTGCTTTGCAGCATCACATACCATGCACACTGCTCTTGTCCTAAACATATTTCAGATGACATATGAACTGGAGACACACACACACACACACACAGACACACATACACAAACAAAAATCTTGCCCTTTTGGAATTTATTGAGCTTGAATCCGTTCCTTGTTTGCCCAATATCTACCTGCTCCCTTCTCTCCATTACTCTGTTTTCACCAAATTTCCCATAAGCCTTTTTACAGAATTAAAGCAAACACTCACTATGATTGTCATGTTCAACAGTGGATTCTGATCAGTGGCTGTCACTGACTGGCATCGAGGCTTCACAGTTTCAGTGTATGGCTGTGCAGCCCTGACAGGCAGTCCTTACTGTGATTCTGAAGGCTAGACTGTGTTGCAGACAGGTCTTTGATGTCAGAGACATCCTGCACCCAGCTCAGAGGAGCAGCAAAATGAGTGGGAGAGCAAATAAAATGGGAGTTGACTGGCAGCTCAATGGGTCTCAAAGGCCACTGAGGAAAATGTCACTTTTTATCAACTTTGTTATGAAGCCTAAAATGGACACCTGCAGACTTTGATGGATAAAAGGTTGTCGCTGTTGAGGAAGTGAGGTGTTTAATGTGAAGATAAAAAAGAATATGATACAGCACTAATTGTGGTAAGAGACACTGCCTTGTAAACGTGAAGTCACAAATTTGATTAGGAGCATCAGGTCACTAAACCCTAAGCTATGAACCCTGAATCTAATATTATTTGCCAACAAAACCTACTTATATCAACTCAATTTGTGGGGACAAGTGGAACAATTCCTGATGCCTGATAAGATATGATTATTATTGTTATTGTTATTGTTATTAATATTAGGCCAATGTGATTAGATGTAGGTCACAAAACAATCAGCTTAGAGGGATTATTTGTCCTGGATGTTCCCCTGATTTCATTTGTATTTGATAATTGTGATTTTAGATTTCAAATTTTTGCTTTATCATTGTTGCCATTTGTAATGATACAAACTGCAATAACACATTTGGAGTCACTTAGACTATTTAGAGTTACACCTTGCCATACCCAGTTGACATCCATGGGATTTGACCCTCCAAAACGGCCATAATTCATCCCTGCAAAAATATTCTTGAGCAAAATACAGAACAGAAGGGCATGTTAAAGTTTATTAAAGTTTAACATGTATTTGTACATTTGAGGGATATATGTGAAGTTGCCCTTACCTAATTACATTGTGTGTTAAATGGTGTTCAGTTGTTTCTAGATCACAGATGCTTGAAAGGGTCATTTGTTTCCTTGGGTTTGAAGGAAGCAGTCCATGTTCCCGGAACAAGCTTCATAACCCCCCTCCCCACACACACATGCACAAACGCACACAACAACCACTTCCTCCACGACTCCTTCCCTCTCTCCCCTGGCAGCTTAATAATTAATACGCTTATTTTTTTGCCCACTGGGCTGAGGCCTTGGGTAAGTGGAGCAGGCATTGGTGGGGGCGGCCGTGGGTAATGGGACATGAAAAGGGCCACTCTGTTCATCCCAGGCCCCCATGGAGCCGCGATGGATCTTACTGTACACAACGCCAGGCATGACTTCACCAGCTAAATATAAAGATCGTTCCCTGGCTACCGCCACCTCTCCATGGTCCCTTTGTTTGTTGTGCTTGCTCCAATAAATGCTCCTTTTTGAAGCTCCTCCTGTGCCAATTCCCACCACATCTACCACCCCCCACTGATAATGTCATATACAGTTTTCCATTATACTCTGCCAGGTGCAACAACCTCGCTGGAGGGACCCTTAAGCAGTCCATACACAGAGGTGGCAGTGGTCTTACGTCACATGTGACCTGAATGCATTTGATCCACAGGTGTGTTTCCAGAGGCCCTCCTGCTTGACAATTACATTTATTCACATAGCTGCCATGTTCTTGTCCTATTATGGATGTTGGCTGGAGCGTTTGAGTTGGGCCTTTGTTGGTAATTTGGCCTCCTTGTCATCCCTTGATCATTTTTGTGTATACTTATTTTTTTGCAGTTGAGTTTGCCTTTGTTTCCATCTGCTTCACTGTCTCCTGGACGGGTTTCCCACCCCAAGTGTGACGTAAATCAAATATGGTTGCTGTGTGAAAAACGTGAATGGCATGTAGTGTGTTATTGAATCTCTCTCAGTAGGCCTGAGCAAACAGGGCCTCATGACGTGTTGTTGCCTTAGCAAACCATGCTCTGACTGCAGCCAGCTTCCTCTGTGGTAAAGCCAAGACACTTGGCATGCTTGTGGTGTGATACTCCCTCTCTCTCCCGGTTCCTCTCACCCCCTGTTTTGTTTTCTCTGTCCATTCCAGAGAGTGTGGCTTATTTTCATTCAGCTGGCAGGCTGATCACACATCAGCCTTGATAAGCTAAGTGGCCCTCAGCAACAGCCACTGAAGGCCCTTTCACTCTGTTTTAATTGCTCATTTGATTGTTCACATGATAGTCTTTCGTTTCATTCTTTGTCTCTTTCTTAATTTCTTTGTTTCTTTCTTTCTCACACATTTATCTAATTTCTAGTTGTTTTTGTAGTCTGATTCCTACTCCTCCTCCTTCCCGTCCATAAGGCTCAGATTACTAGGGTTTAATCACAGCTTAAAAATAAGCAATAATGCATCCCCCCCATCGCCCTACACCACCATTTTGTTATTTTATTTTTCTTCCTCGTCTTTAAGCAGATGCTTCGCCCTGCTCTGGTGTAATTCCATAATCCCTAAATCTCGGTCATTTTTCATAAAGACTCATAGGAAACAATTGCATGAGGGATGGGCCAAATTTAATCAGCAGCCTTTAAATGCAATTACCTTGGTGGAGGAGAAGCATACGTTCGGGGGGATGGGGGCTGTGGCCAACACCCCCATGTCATCTACTGTAGTATAACAAACATCTCAACAATTTCCCCTTCAGACTTACACCGAGGATAAACAAGATAGAAGACACCACTATAGTTAGACTGATATAATGATTTTTCCAATATATGGGACCAACTTTGTCCTTTTATTAAAAATTGGATATCGGTACCTGTCATCCACCTCTGATATGATGGATATATACTTATATCTTATGATATCTTACACTGGTTGTCTATGGGAATTGTTATTATTAGTATTAATAGTAGTAGTATCATCCTCAGTTTCAAAGGAGAGTTTCTTCCCTGGACTAAATTCAGAGGCTTCCCACAATGAAAAAGATTGAATGCTGTCTTTTGACTCTCCAGACCTCATGTCGGTTGAAACTATCTAAACACAAACCAACAGAATGTTCTGAGCTTCGGTTTAGCTTACAAGCTGCAATTAAACAGAATGAATTTCATGATGATTTGGGCTTTTGCCATCAGCAGCTCCTAGACTGTGGAACTCCTGGTAGTTCACGATCATTTTTTAAATCACCTCTTAAAACACATTTTTACATACTTGCTTTCATGGATTGTTTTTTATTTTGACGACTGTTTTTTATGTTGTTTTCTCTCTTTCTATGTTTTTATTTTTCAAAGTAATTTTCTTTGGAATGCATTCCCTGTTTTAATCTCAAATATTTTACTATTTACTAAACTCTACTTTTAGATAAGTGCTATATTATAATAATTTATAGAGCACTTATCCAAATTATCCTTGTTATTATTATTGATTTTGATTTCAATGTATTGATGTCCCCTATGTGAAATATGCCACCAACAGAATACAAAACATTCCATTTTGTTGAAGAAGAAGAAATAAATAGTACTTATTTGTTCTATTATGACATTTGTGGGTTTTGATTCCAATCAGTTTTAGTTTAGATCATTTAGGTGGGGTGAACATGTTGCAACTTATTGAATTTGACCAGTAGCTATTCCACATTTCAGACTCACATATTTTGCTGGACTCCAGTGTCCTATGCCTTTTGACATGACCAGCTCGAAGCCATGGAAAAGTGGGACAAAACATGATAAACTATAAACTAAACTTTAAATACAAGAACTAAATAGAATGCAGTGTGGTGATAAAGGATCATAAAATGTTAGAATATTTTAAATATTTTCACAACCTGCCAATCCCAAAATGGTGCAGCGTTACAATTGGACAATGTGTAAAACCATGAAAGGTAGTCCTTTTAAAGAAACTAAAGTAGCCTATCATCAAAAGTGGAAATTGCCCAGATTATCGGCTTACATTTATATCCACATTCTTATTAGTCACTTGCCACAGCCATTGTTCTGTTCATGTGGAGAATTGGATTGTCGGATACACTTCTGCTGGAGGTTGCATTTTATATCCTTCGTGGAAGGGAGGATAAACGAGGGATCAAGAGAATGTAAATGTTCCCTTTCTTCGTGTAAGTTGGAACTGAATCCCACTTTGTCCGGCAGCCATTTTTCAACCAGGCATTTTGGGTATTTCCCCTTGACTCAAGGAAAAACAACGGCCAGAAGAAACAGCCAGAAGAAAGCATTTAACCTGGAACCGAATGCAGCCAAAGAAATAAAGGACACCAGGTAAAGGGAAACAGAAGGAGTGTGACAATGAACAGTTAAGAGAAACAGCAGGGCCATGACACTTCACCTAACACCATTTTTATACCGTTGGCCCGACTCCATTATTCCCATATACATGTCCAGGCAATGATTTCTTCCTCTGTCCTCTCAAAGTCAGCACTTCTCCCGCCACCTCCGCTGTTACTTTTTCATCAGTGTCTCTTTCCGCGCTCACACCGAGATTTATGTCTTTTCCAGCGCAGTCTTTTACTTATCCACCAATGTCATTTGTTTTCAACTGCCTTTATAGAGCGGCCTGCTGCTTCCTTTTCACTCCACTGTCGGACATTGAAAAATTAAAACTGCATCAGAAAACAGTCCTTGGTTAAGTTGAGTTGAACAAAATCTGTTTTCTTCATAGTTGCGCATGGGTGGGTGCAGCAATGGCTGATCAAGTGACGGATGAAAAGGGGAATATAACCAGCTTGAAGGGCATTTATACCACAGTATTTCCACTATATGTAGACTATTCAAACCTGGTGCACATGCCTTACCTCTCCCCAAGAGCTTTCATTGTTCAGCAGTAAAGATTAAGGGCCACTAAGATTTTTCATTCTCTCCCTAAAATCATACAAGACACTTCTTAAGCTCCTTCGGATGAAAAAAACGACCAGAATTCTGAGAGACACAAAGCTAACTATTAGCGCAGGCCTGGAAACACAATTTTAAACATAGGCCTAAATCTACTTCAGTTGTTCAATTTCCACACTGTTAACTGTGTGATTACTTTTGGTCTACATATCGGCCATATTTAAAAAAATGACATGTCAATAAAATGGTTGTCAAAATGCCTCTTCACTTTCAGCAGTCACACAAATGGAAACTATCTTGTGTAACAAAAAACTACTTTGGTAGGTTCCTATTTGATATTTCAAAGTTGTTCAATTTCATATTGCATTTCATTTTATTTCCGTAATTTTTAGATTGGATTACATATGAACCCTCTATAATGCCATAAAGAAAGAAAAAAATGAAAACTGAATTAATTTATTGTACAAAAAAGAAAAACAACAGAATCTCCAAAAAAATAAAGTTCCCAGTGCCCACGTCTCATAAGTTTAAGTTTAAAGTTTAAGTTTAAAGTTTAAGAAGTTTAATTGTCACATACACACACGAGGTGTGTAGTGAAATGCAAAGTGGCAATGCCCAGCAGAAATGTGCAAAATAACAGGTTCACACTATTTACAATAAACCAACACAATATTTACAATGTCACAGTTTTAAGAGCTCTATATAAAAAAACAACACAATATTTACAATAAGAGCACTTTATAAAAAAATATAGTAAAAAAAGGGAAAATTGTATGTGTAATATAAATTATAAATTATGTGTAGTCTTTACCTAAGTGTGTGTGTGTGCATAAGAGGGGCAGTGTGTGTGTCTTGGTGGGGGCCCTGGTGAGGTCGGAGTTCACAGTCCTGATGGCCTGAGGAAAGAAACTCCGTCTCAGTCTCTCTGTTTTTGCAGCGTGACTACGGAGGCGCTTGCCTGACCGCAGCAGCTGAAACAGTCCGTTGTTGGGGTGGTGAGGATCCTTCATGATCCTGCAGGCTCTGGTTCTGCACCTCCTGGTGTACAAGTCCTGCAGGGTGGGGAGTGTAGTTCCAATAGTGCGCTCGGCCGAACGCACTACTCTCTGCAGAGCCTTCCTGTCCTGAGCGGAGCTGTTGCCAAACCAGGCAGTGATGCTTCCTGTCAGGATACTCTCCACAGCTCCAGAGTAGAAGGACTGAAGGATCCTCCGGGAGACTTTGAATTTCCTCAGTTGCCTGAGGTGGTAAAGGCGCTGCCTCGCCTTTCTCACCAGAGTATCAGTGTGTGTGGACCATGTCAGATCTTCGGTGATGTTGACTCCCAGGTATTTATACCTGCTCACCCTCTCCACAGTATTCCCATTAATCCCCAGTGGTGAGTACGTCCTCTGTTGTTGTGTCCTCCTAAAGTCCACAATCAGCTCCTTAGTTTTGGTGACATTCAGGAGGAGGCTGTTGTCCTGGCACCAGAGTGACAGATCAGCAACTTGGAAAAACATTTGAGGCATCCACATTGTTTACAAAGTTAGATATTTACATATTTACATATTCATAACTTCTACAACTTCTTCTTCAGTTACAAAGTGAAGCAGTCTGCATCGACTCATCTTCACTGCTGAATTTATCTTCAGTAAACAATCACTTGCAGAAAGGTGTAGCGTTTTTGAGCCATATTACATATGTGTTATAGCTTGAATACGTTTTTCTTTCTTTTCTTTTGACTCGCTCTCTGTGCCTGGTGGAAACTCCCGTACTCCCGTCAAGTGTCGGAATTCAAGGCATTGTTGCAAAGTTACTGAAAACTGCAGCAAAGCATTCAAGGTTCCCCTGTTGCGCTGAAGACTGCAGAATGTCTTGTTTTTTTTTACAGAATCTCGCTAGCACAAACGGTTTCTTTTTGGTGAATTTTGAAATGATGCATGGGGAATCAGGTGATTTTTGACGAAATCTCAACATTTTCATCATCGCGACCGATACCAGAACAGGAAGCATTCAGCGATCTCCGGTTGTATGAAAGTGTGCCAAATTGTTTGCTTTTTACAGGATCTAGCTATGACAAATGGTTAATTTTTTAATAATAAAACCCGTGGGGTTCAGAGGGTTAATCTCTCTGTTCTCTTTCTCTGATATCCATCTTTGTCTATCTCTCACTCTCTCGTGTGGGAACTTGTTTCTTGTCTCTCTCAATACCCCTTTTGCCAATTCATCAGTTCCCTTTCTCTCATTTTCTGGTTTTCTACCTCTTTCTTTCTCTCTGACTCTTCTCTGACTTCTTTCAATCTGTTCCTGCTGACCGCAGTGTGTTCAGAGACAGTCAAATCCCAGCAGTGCCATCTCTCTGGTGAACCTCTCGTAAAGCACTTTTATGTAGCTGAGTTAATGCAGTTGTTCTTTTCAGGTCAATAGTTAAACACATAAAACCACAATTACATTTGAATGGGCACTGGGCACTGCCATTTCGCTTGGGGATTGTGTTAACGACGTTAAAATGGCATGCTGTTCCCGTGGGAGGCGGTCCATCCGTTGACCTCATAGGAGATGAGGTCAGTGTTGATGAAGTTCTCTACAAAAGCATTTTGAGATCCACTTTACACTATGGAAATTGCATCGAGGAATTCATTAGTGAATCTGATGCTTTGCCAAAATGTGACATGGATGTTGATGTGGAATGCTTTACTCTTTATAGGAATGTGCACAGACACAGACAAGTTTCTCCTGTTTTGTTTCTCACATACATACACACACACACACACACATGCACTTTTTCACTTTTATTCTCTCCTGTACATGCATGCACAGACATGGGCACAGACACACAAGGATACACAACAACACATCTCCTTGGCAACGGTGGGGTCTGGAGGGCCTTGGCGGTAGCAGCAGATGATGGATGGGAGGGGGGATCACCTATTTGTAGAGGAGAGACAGAGATTTGCTGTCCTGCTGTCTCCTGTCGGCCGCCGAGTGACTCGGAGAGCAAACGGCTGCCAGAGCACCGGTAGTGATTGACACGGCGCTGTGTGGCGATGTATCAACAGTTTTCTAACACAGAAAAATGTCTCCTGTTCAACATTATGTGTGTTTGTTTGTGAGTGTGTTTATGCATTGACAGGGCCTATAGTACATCTTTTGTTGGTGTATTTTGTTTTCTTTCTTTCTTTCTTTCTTTCTTTCAGTAGTTGTTCATGCATTACATCACTCATCATCTAACAAGCCATGCATCCAATAGTTATTCATTCAATCGTCATACATCCATATATGTGTGTGCAGTGTGTTTATTTATCCAGGGAAAGTCGACTGAGCTCCATGGTCTTTTCCAGCAATACCATGATTCACATTTGTACAGTTACACACGTTTACAACTGGGAGCTCCCTCCCAAACTCTATCAAAGTTTGCATCCCAAACTTTGATAGAGTAGGGTAAGGTAAAGAGGTAAGATAAAAAAAACAAGAATAAAAATTGGTATTGCTACTGAAAGGAGGATCCTGAGACAGACCAAAGGAATTAAAACTGATGCCGGGTTAGCCATTTTTCTCCTAGACAGGAAAGAGCAATTTAGTTTCTCTTCTGGACTATGGCTCCTGGGACATTTATTCTAGCCCTACTAACTAGATCGTATACCTTATTTCCATTACTCAAAACCAGGTTGTGATCTGCGCAGGGCTGTTTAGTTGGTTTTTATGTGTTTCCTATATATAGAGAGCTAACCTGGCTAATGTTATATTTGTTGCTATGCAACACTGCTATACTGGCAGAATGCTACTAACATTATAAGCTGTTTGTCTGTGATGCTAACCGTGGCTGTTCGTTGATAAATTATGAATTGAGGACTCAGATTTTGTGTGTTATCATTCTGTTCTGTAAATACATGCGTACAGACAGCAGAGTTACCTAACACAGCACATAGGAGAGAGTTAATGTTGTTGACCTTCAGCTATATTTACGATAATTATCTGGTCTTTTCTTGCAAACACACATGAATAATTGGTCCATGTGGTCTGTTTTGATGTGTCATAGAAAAAGTATTAACCTTGATGATTATAATGTATAGCTCACATGCCCTAGCGTGTAGAGAGTAAGTGAGTGGAACAGAGTTAGCAGGCTTGAGAAATGTAACTAACATTAGCTAGCTAGCTACAACACACGTCAGCTTTGTAACTTGCTAGGTAAAATGTTATCAAAAATGACTGAAATGTCAGCTTCTGTTATGATAAGACAAATAAACCTCTGTTTCTGTTGTATAGTTGGAGAAAAATGAAAAGATTAGTTAGACCAATATGCAAAAGGCTAAGATAACAATTTAGCAAATCATCGTGAAAACTGCAGCCTTGTGCTTGGGCTGTATGCTATTGAATTGACCGTTTTTGTTGACTAACTGTATGATTATGCAGGTGAATTTTAAAGTTTTTTCCTCTATCGTGAATGTTTTGTAACAATTAACCAATATAAAACACTTGGACAGTGAAGCAGAATTAGAACTAGGAAGGAAGCAAAACATACCGGAGAAAGATATATCCATTTTCCATCATTAGGCAATATAAAATTGAGGTAGGTCTGTATATCTTAAAATGAAGAAACTGTTATACGCACACACAGGCTCTGTGGAGGTATTTACAAACTATAATTTCCTCTTAGAACATTATTTGGCAAATGAGTCTGCTATGTAACTTTTTTTGTCTCTCTCCCAACTTGTTAGTGTGTCAGTAGTTTCAGGGCATCTCGCTGAACACTGCTTCTTGTTTTGTGGGTATAACAGAGTGCAGGAGCTCCTCCCTGCTGCGTTGGGGTACTGTATAGCATCCAAATATAGAGCATGGGAAAATCTTATTGAAAGCAGTTCTAAATCAGGTTTTACAGCATCAAATCATCGTTTTTCCCTTCTGGTGGCTTTGGTGCCAATTACACTTTAATAGCCGCCAACAAAATCCCTATGCAGGAAAAACCCTGTCCTGTGTGTGTTCATCTCTTACTTTTATGCCAATCTGTCACTTGAGTTCAGCCTTGCAACAACTTCAGCTCTCCACTCGGGTGTACAACAAGAGCCCTGCCCCAGAATTTAGTCTTATTGACCCAGAATGCATCCTCATCCTCCTGCAGAGTTTCTCTCCTCTGTTCCCCCGAGGAGGGAGCAGCACTGAGCCGAAACCACGTCGAAGATCTGAGTCAATGAGACTGTACAGTAGAGACCAGCTCTGTAATCCCCTTTCCCACTGCTGGGGAAAAGGAAAAGCTTCTCTCTCTGTCTGATTGAATGCCTCTCTATCTCATCGTCTGAGTGTTTGAGTGTCTTTTTCAATATCTTTCTGCCTGCCTTGCTATCTATCTATCTTTCTATCCATGTCTCTGCCTGTATTTTCGCCTGCTTATCTATCAAGTGTGTGTGTTTGTGTGCGTGTGTGTGTGTGTGTACATACTTGCAAGGGGTGGAGAGGGATTTTAGAGACTGTGACTGTGTATGATGATATAGTAGTACTTCCATAACAGTATAAACACCATGAAGGATATTTGATAACACAATGTTATCCCATCATGGTATCAAAGTGTCCCGCATACTTATTCATTAAACCCACACAGCACATATTAATTCACTCTCACAAACTCATTAATAAAGCTTTTTTTTCCTCTCAACACTGTTTTGATATTTGCCTCCCAGACTTAATCAAATCCATCCCCACACTGCAATAAAAAACAAAATCACAACAAGCACTTACCATTGAAGTAATTGGTTGCGCACATTTGTTCTGCCTTCCTAAATTTCGTATTATTTCCCTCTAACGGTCACAGGACCCTGGACCGATGAGCGCTGTGGTTGTGGTTGAAGCCAGGTGCCCATTTGAAGCCGTTTGGAGTGGCTCTTGGGACAAGGCGGGAGAGGGTTTAGTTTGGAAGCACAAGCTCTAGCTGTGTGAATGAGCCAATTAAGACGCTGTTCTCCCTACCCACCAAACAATCAACAACATGATTTAACCGTTGGTCTCCCCTGGCCACCAACAGCACATCCAGCCACTGACCTGCATGTGTTTGCAAGTATGTATTATGTTGTTGTGATCGATTCATAGCTGGATGACAGTGGGTTTGGGAAATACCTTAAGTGTCCTGGGCAAAGTGACAGCAGGAGGTGAAGGAAGGAGTCAGGTAAACTCCTTCAGCCAGTGTCTTCACTGTGGCCGTGTCACACTGCATGTTAGTGTGTTGTGTGTATGTGTGTCTGACTGCACCATGTAGGTAGAAAAGCATTAGAACATGGTGGAGCCATTGGATGGTGTTGAGGGTCACTTGGTGATACTGTTGAACAGACTGCTTTTAAAAGCTGATTAGATTGTGTGTGTGTTGCTCAGTATTTCATCTGCTTTCTATCTTCCTCAGTCCGCCGTGGGCCAATGGTTTGGCAACAGTGCTGATTGTGGTTGTGGCTTGTTCACATTTGGCTTTTTGGCAGTTATTCAGGGTTACAAACACACATACTGTATGTGTGTGTGTGTGTGTGGTTCTCAAACTAACCCAGAGTCTATCACATATTAAAGCCTCTTCCCATACCCTGATATGTCTAGTGTCTTATGTGTTCACGGTCCACACAGTAACACAACGTACACACACACACACACACACCTAACTCGATGACACTGCAGCAGTGCTCGTTCTAAATGTTTACTCACTGGGCCCCATGTGTGGCAATGTTCAAAAACTCAGTTGCGCTCACTATGCAGAATTGCACAATTACGGGCTACACCCCCATCACACCTCGACTGCATCTCCTGTGTGCTTCTGACATCCTTGACAGTAAGCACATCATCTCATTTGTTCCATGAGTATCCTGACTATCCATTTTTTTGACAAGGATGTTACTATCAGAGTTCCCTGTTTGGTTTGATATGTTTCCTGTCCACTAAAGTTTATTTTTAATGATGTAGCTGTTATATGTGGATTGAAGATACATTTCATTGACAGCTAAATGTGTCTCTGACCACCTCTAGAGCTTAGCATCTTCTTGGGTGCATTTACGCCTCGATTTTTATGTATTTTTGCTCTAATTGATTACAGTCCAATCAGGATGCAGGTTAACACGCAGGTGGAAAGGGGTCTCTGTCGCATCTCCTCTTGTGCCACCAGGGTTGAAATCTCACGCTGGCTTTTTCGTGGTGGCAACTGCTTTGCGTGTTGGTTTGTCCACTCTCCCACTTTGCCTGCGGCTTCCCATTGTGTGAAGGAGTTGGACTCAAGATGTTTCCTCCTCCTAGCCAAATGTAATTTCCACAGTGAGCGATGTATTCCTATAGCACCACCAGAGATGCACAACGGTTCAGAGAGAAGGGAGGGGGGGGGGCGGGGGGGGGGGGGGGGGGTAATAGCACTACCTTCTAACATCTGAAGAGTATCATTTAATCAGGCCTTTGTAGGACAATATAGTATTTGTGTATGTATGTGTTTGTTTGTGTGTCTGTCTGTGGTGCTGGCAGGGCGTCTTGTTTATGATAATGTGTCTCATCTGTTTCAGCCCTGTGTCAGTAATCTGTTTGTGGGGAGATAGGGAACACCCGGGCCTTGTAAATAATGCAAATCTGCTACCGGGCTTCACTTCCTCTTTCTTTCTTCTGTTCTCTCTCTCTTAAATCTCAGTCTTTCTCTCTGACTCTCTCTCTCTCTCTCTCCCTTTCTTTCCGTCTCACACAAAAGTCAGGATTAGGCATTCTCCAAACTCCTGCACAACAACAATAATCAGAGCCAACGTCCGTGTCCAATCATTCAACTGGCTTTGTTTGTGGGTGTGCGGGGTGAAAGGATTCAATCCCCCCTCACCCCCCCCCATCATCAGTGGACAAGGCAATGCATATTAGGGATGGCAGGATACCCGACTCTCATCCATCCACATAGATGAAATATGAAATTACAAAATGATTAGGGCTGCTATCCTGGCTGGGGCTTAAATCTAAGATGGATTTAGTGTCGCAATGGTAGTGGAGCATAATTGATTCTGTCTGCTTGCAGTGTGGAAAGGAACAGGAAGGAACGAAACGAAGATCAGGGGGTCGTAATAACAGCAATATGACATGGCTTTGTCTGGGCTCAACAACAACCATCATCAGATGTGTGTGTGTGTCTGGTCTCTCTGGGCAATACTGGCTGTGATTTAGGATTCTGTATGTATCAGTTGATGCTTTTATTTGATTTGCTGTGCATAACTGTGACTGTGCCAAAGTCAAAGCCGTTATAGTATTTCAACAGGAATACCACTCACAGGTGTATTCAACACTTAGTAGAGATGAGATGATCCTGGAGAGGCAAATCCATGCTTTCCCTTGAAAATAATTCAGTATTTAAGTCCTTTATGGATGCACATGGTGAGGCAGTGCTAAATGGAAAAAAGGCTAGTTGGGTACCCACTCATCCCCCACTGATGGATTCTCATCCATACCATATTTTTTGTCAGCCCTTAATGATGTTAGTGGTTTCGAGTGTATATGTGGCCATATCTGCTGTCTTATAAAACGATAGGAATTAAAAGTGAGGCAAGTACCTGGTTGGCCCTGTGTGTATCCATACTGATTGTGTGTCCTCTCTCTTTTCCCCACAGAGATCCTAAGTGGAGGTGTGTATGTGGACCAGAACAAATTCTTATGTCATGCAGACACCATCCACTGGCAGGACATTGTCAAAAACCCTCGATTCAACCCTTTGGTGGTACCTACCAATAGCAGCGTCACATGTAAGTAACCCACCAAGCACAAGGATGGAGATGAGATAATTTGATTTTACTCTCTTTCCTCCCTCTGGTTGGGGTGCAGGGAGAGCCAGCTAGTGTGGCACCCTTGAAGCAGGTAGGGGTTAAGTATCTTGCGCAAGATAGTTCTGCAGGTATTGCCACACTGGGGACTGAACCCCAGCCCTCCAGTTGGGGGACGACCTCACTGAAATCCTCCAGTATCACCGCTTTTTCTGAGAAAGCATTTCAAAATGCCATGTCTGATTATTTCCACCTATCACAGTCACACCTATCATAGGCTCAGGTGTGCTAGGGTGAGACCAATCAGCTGTGTCTTTTTTGATTGGTAGAAATCAGTTGTCACTCCTACTTTGCCTTACACACCATTGATTTACTCACAAGGCTTATTAGAAGTATCGTCTGTGCGGTCAGTAGAGGGGGGCTTTAGCTCCTAGACCTCTCTGAGAACACCCCATGAGAATGCATGGAGAGCTAAGTCAAGTCAAATGTCAAATTTACAAAGCACTTTTAACAAACGGGTTCTTCACAAGGTCTTTGAGAACAAAGGAGACAAATACAGTTAACAAGTGCCTTGTGACATGGGGAGTTTGGGTTAAATAAGCTAGTCTGAGCAGTAGGCAAGCTTTCCCCTAGTTTGTTTCAGTCTCCATTCTATCAGGAGCCAAGGGACGTCAAAGCAAAGCAGTAATATAGAGGCTTATGCCATAAATCAAATCCCCCCCCACTCAAACACACACTCACACACACCCCACCCTGACAAATGGCCAAGTGTGAGTGTGTGTCATCACACAATCACCCCTCGACCCCAATCTGTCACCATCCTTACTGTAACAATTCACAACAATGGCTCGCTCACCTCACACTAAAGCCCCACTCTGATCACCTAGAAGACATGATTATGGTTCTGAAGGGATTTCATAGGGTGAAATTGTGTGGTGGTGGTGGTGGTGGTGATGGTTGGGGCTGTCAAGATGCATTAAGTAACTGCCCTTGTGACCTCATTTTGCTCATTCACTCTCTCAATCTCTTTTCAAACTCTAGTTCTCATATTTGTATCTGTTATTGTTTATTGTTGTTCGTCAGTGCCATCTCTTCTTTGGCTCTCATGCAAAGCTGCACAGAACATTTCTTCACACATTGTATAAGGCATTATGTTGTGAAATCAAAACATGTTTTCTGTTCAAAACATGTCCTTGGGTTTCCTCTCACAACACTGTGTGCTTCAAATGCAATGCAACAGCTCCGAGCATTGATATTCTGCACAACAGCTTTAATGCCCCCTTTTCCTCGCTCCCCTCCAACTCCCTTACCCCTCCATCGACCCACAACTCAATGCATTTTGATCGCCTGACTCCCGCGCAAGTCCTCTGCTCTGCCAAAAGATCAAGGGTCTCCAAACTTGTAATCCGCAACTGAGAACATAATCTTCATCTTTGTCTTTGGGGAGACACCATCTTTCTGTTGTTGTTCTTATTGTTGACTTGTTTGTGCTATTTATCGACCTTTTTTTGAAACAAGAGAGTGATTTGAAATCCATGGCTCATCGATTCAGGTGAAAAAACCCCTTTCTGTCTTTCGGCCTGCATTCACCCCGGTACGGCAGCATTCTCCACATTTTATCATCTTCTAGGCTGTTTTTAAAGAAGCCGTAAAAGATTATGGCGCAGGAAGAGAGATGGGACAGTTTTACTCAAGGTCGCAGAGAATTTAGATGTCAAGATTGCGAAGACATGAAGACGCTTTGACTTGACTTTACAGGGCACCAAGCTCTGGCGAGAGTGGAACCCAAGTACTGTGGACTTGGCAGTGGCAGACAACTGTTTGTCCCCGGCTGATGTTTATATTAATATCCTGTTTATATCCTGCCTTTCATAGAGCTGCCAACTGCTCTCTCAAGCATTGTCAAAGCACTAGTTTGAGGGGAAGTGACTGGAGAAACAGAAAAACAGAGGGACAGATATATGTACCCAAAGTGAAACAGAGAACCACGGAAAAGGAAGTGATGAATCAGCGAGGGGTGGCTAGGGGATGTGGGAGATGAAGTGTGTGTTGGAGGGAGAGTTGGAGAGGGATAGAGGAGGACGGAGGGCAGGTGATGGAGAGGCTCATGTCAGGGAACAGAGTCAGCCTTGACTCTAATAGCTCTCATCTGGAGTGGCTGATGGACAGAGGACAGCACTCCTGCATTTATCCAGGCTCACTTCCTCCCTAGTCAATTACCAGCCAGTCAATTAAGTCCTCCAAAAAATCCACAGAGCCAACGGCTAATGCTATGATGGCCCACCGCTGCACTCTCCTGATTTCAGCATAACAGCGTGCAATGGTTTCATACTGTGCTGCTTCCAAACGGGGAGAGAAGAGTTATTTTCTTTTCCCCTGAAACAACCTGCACCATAGATGTTTAAGTGTTCATGACTAGAACAGCAGGTACCAGTTGTGGTAGATGCTGCATCGTCGCTGAAAAACAACGAAAGACGATGAAAGATGGCTTACATATTAAGCCAGCATAGAAACAAATCCTTCAATATAATACACGTCATTAAGAAAAAATGTGAAAATTACATTCAGTCTAAAGTTCAAAGTAATAATTATTAGTAATAGTAATTAGTAATAATAATTTTATTTTGGCAACACCTGTGGCTTTGGTGTTTTGGTGTTTTCAGTGCTTTGGTGTCTTGCACTGCATTTCCCAGTGATCAGCAACAGTGACAGAGTCAAAGCCAGTGGATAAGAGCAACTAGGACTACAGTCTGTAATAATAATGTGTTATAGTGACAAAGGACAGCAACCGCTTACCGTAATGTTAACAGTTTTATGTTTAGTCGTTGACTAGTTAGATCTGGGCAGGCTCATCTCTAAAGTCCTTGGAGACATGTTTTGTGATTATGGGCTATATAAATAAACTTGACGTGAAATGTTTACGCGATGTTTAACTACCAATAAATTGGCAGTTATTGTTAAAAGTTGGCTTTTAAAACATGCAACTTGTTACTCAATGTAGGCACTGGCCCAACACAGTAATGAAGTCACTTAATATAGACTGTGGCTCATAAATGATAACGAAATCTACTAGTCCAAAAGAAAACCACTGTCGCTGCTGCTGTGAACATAAAACGCTTCCTGTGTGGCAGAGGAACCAATTCAGGTTAACGTCTTCCCATAGACAACCAGTGTAGTATTGATCAATTCTGCAATACATATGTAATTAAACAAACTGCATCATCTTATCCATCACATCAGATGTGGACAACACTGACTGGCCAATATATGATTTTTAATTTAAAAAAGCCAATATTGCCCTGATATATTGGTCTATATATTGGTCTAACCCTTGGTCTAACCCTAGCCCATAATGGTATTGTTATTGACAGGAAATGCCAATCATCTCTTTCCATGATCTCATCTGCAGGTCAGAGGTGCCATCGCTCTTGTAATGGACGCTGCTGGGGACCAAAGGAGGACCAATGCCAGACTTGTGAGTACACTACTGTATTTACTACTGTAACTGAACTAAGAAGACACAGCATATGACCCCCACTTTAACTTAACTTCATCGGCTACCACTGCAATTTCGGATTGATTTGACAATTTTACTGGTCACATTTAAAGCTTTGGACTGTCACTTAACTCTATCTCTGAGCTTCTAATGCCCAATGCGTTCTTCAGGCAGCAGGGGAAGACTGCACCACATAGTCCAGTCTATATAGTACATAGTCTGTAGTCACATGCTAACACTTACAGCATACAGTGTAATAAGTAATTATAGGTGTTTGTGGTATAATTATATATTTTGACTGACCCAGTGTGCGAATTACACCAAGTCATTCAGGGGTGCTCCATTTTATGCAACCCCCGTCTCAAAGAAAAACAGCCTCAAACCCAATAGTCAAAAACTGCAATGACAGTAGGTGCCTCAGTGAGACCTCCCACCCTTCATACTAGCTAATGGCAGCTGGGAGCGAGCAGTGATAGACTGAGTAGTTCAGCAGGGGAGATCTCTGTGTCATCCCCTCCTTCAGTCACCCTCTTCTTTTGCTCTCTCATTCTCTGTCACTGTCTCTTTCTCTCTCTCTCTCTCTCTCTCTCTCTCTCTCTCTCTCTCTCTCTCTCTCTCTCTCTCTCTCTCTCTCTCTCTCTCTCTCTCTCTCTTTTACCTGTTGAGTGCTACTCTAACATTGAGAGTGTACAGTTATTACCCCCTGGCAAGCTCTGCACACACACACACACACACACACACAATCCAACCATTCTCAATTCAGTTCACTTACTTTATTGGCATGGCTGCTTACCAGAAACAATATAGCCAAACCAGTATAGAAAATAACAATTTTTTGTATTTGTATTTTTTGTATTATAAAAGACTACAGAATTATCAATATCTATAATAATTTTTGTTCCGAAAACATGTACTATGCAATCATCAGTATCTGTAATACTATAAAACATATTTGAGAACTGAGAACATATAGTTATCTCTCTCTCTCTCTCTCTCTCTCTCTCTCTCTCTCTCTCTCTCTCTCTCTCTCTCCCCTGCCGTCTCCTCTCACCGATCGACTGATTTCTCTCTCCTCGTCTCCTCTCTGCACCTCAATTTCAAATCATCACCCAGCAGGCTTTAAAGACTCTGATTTCCCCTGCTGCCTGTTCTTTAGCGGATGCACTGCATTAAGTTAAACTGGTAGACAAAGCACATCCACCACTGTGTGTGTGTGTGTGTGTGTGTGTGTGTGTGTGAGTGTGTGTATTTATGTTGTTACTGTGTGGACTGTAAACACATATGTAATAGACTCTGGGTTAGTTTGGGAAACACAGACAGTTCGCTCCGGTGCTCCATGCTAACACTTTAGCATACACTATGTTGAGTGATAACAGGTGACTACCATTATCTCAATAGTGAAGAAATGAGGACATGGCAGCTGTGAAGCTAAATAGTAATCTTAAATGATATGTTGCTAAGTCTGGCAGTTTTGTGTAAAAAAATACACAAAATGTCATAAAGAAATAATGTTTTACCAAACCCTAACAGGGGCTATACTTCCCATAGGAAGTGAACATGGTGGGTGATGGGAGACTGAACAGCTAAAAATCACTGTGCAGCGAATTAATACATGGTTGCTCACCTGGAATAGTTTCATAAATAATCCTGGCTGCATGAGCTATCTTGAGTTAATGCTATTCAGTTTTTTTATATTCTATTACTAAAAGGTCAGTCTTCTGATATGGATAATGGTAGTTGCGTAGTATCACCCGACATAGTGTTTGCTTACAAGTGTTAGCATGGAGCATCGGAAAACTGGGGACACATGGATGATTTGGGTGTCTGTTCTCGTCACTCGATGGGTAAATTGATCAATGGGATCTGCAATCTTCTAAAAACTTTGTATTCCTTTAAGGGGTGAACATACGAAAGTGTGAAGTCAGCGTCCTTCTGCCTGTAATTTATCAATCTGCTGTCACCGATACTGAGCCTGTCTGTCTGTGCAGATGTTTCTGTCCATTCATCTTCCTCTCCCTCCATCTGGGTCTTACACACCACTGTACCCCCGTCTAAACACACACACCAGTTGGAGCCTCAGTGCTCTCAGTTCGTCTTGTCTCAGGACTCCTTTTTGTTCCATGTTACATCATCATTTTCCTGTTTCCATTCCATCTCTCACTCCTCAATGTGTTTCATTACTTTTGTTTCTGCTCCCACCCATCTATTTCCTCTTTCTCTCTCTCTCTCTCTCTCTCTCATCACTCTATTACCAGTCTACTTTGTCTAAGTCTTCCATCCCCCGTGTGTCTCATCGTATTTGTACTGTGGTCATGATCTCATTTAGATAATAAGGAATGAACTGTTTGACCAGGACTAGTTAACAGCATGTCACAGACCAGCCACCGATAAGCCCTGGCCCTGTCTATCTGCCCCCCTACGGCCGTCATCACTCTATCGCCATCCATTCATGGATGTCATGATTCATCCTTCTTCCTCCTCCTTTTTCTCAGAATCTTTTTTTTCTGCTATGCTTATATAAAAGGGGGGTGGACAAAATAATGGAAAAACCACATGAAGAAGGACTTCAAAGATCCACTATGTAACATTTTCATGAAAACATATTGCCTCATTTTCAATCAAAGTGATGTGCTTTGGCTGAATAAGAGAAAATCCACCCATCAGCAATGTGTACAAGCCCATGTGGTCAGGAAGGAAAATCTTCTCTGCGCCTTAGAAGTGATGTGTTTTACGTGTTAAAAAGAATCCAGCTAAAACCAATTTAACTCTGTTAAAAAAACAGCTATTGTGATGAACCTTAGTAGTCCAACCACTAGCCAGAAAGGAATAATGTTCACTCACTTTAGACCTCAGATGTTAAACATGTTATCACCAGCAAATGAACCACACTTATTCTTTAGATGTTGTTGGACACAAAGCAGCATTTATTTGCCATGATCAGTTTACTGGAGCACAGCAAAATATCCATGGGGTCAAACAACGTCCTGAAAATCAAACCTGAACAAACTACTGTATGTGTTGAGATGGGCGCTAGAGCGGATGGCATGGCTGTAGCTGAAAACCTTTGAAACCAATTGATGATGGGGGGGGCATGAAGGCCACAATGTGCCCAATACCCACCTGGGCATATTGTGCAACCAAGCAAATCAATAAATAGTATTCTGAGGAATGCAGAGAGCAGTTAAAGTGCTGCTTTTCCTTTTGTAATGCTAGGTCATTGTTTGGCATCATCAAAAGGATGGTCTTTGGAAACAGAAGTCAGATCTTTTACAAGACAGCAAATGTTGTGGCTATAAACAGTAAGATCAAAATAGCACAAACTGAATCTGCGCCTTTTCTACAGGCTGGACATTCAAAGGACCGGGGTGTGTAGGCCCAAAATTCAACCAAGACTATAGATGCACCTCATCTAACCAATAAAAAGTCATTGTAAAATGAAATACACACTCCAAGTAAAGAGCACCGGTTTTGCATTGCTGGATGAGCTTGCTGGTCAGATGTAGAATAACTTTTGACATCTTGAGTTTAAGAGGGTTTTTTTCTTCAATTTGTGAGTGCAAGCCCCCCTTATGGTAAAATAGTAAAACATCATAAAAAGCATCATCTCCTCCCTCTCCTCTTCCTCCACCTCATTTTTCCTCCTATGCCTTTCTGGCTCTTTCTCTCTGAAGAGCATCAAGAAGAACACCCTCTATAACCAAAGTATTAGATAGTTTACAGGTTTAACAGATGTATAGAGAAACTTGCTTTTTTCATACCTTTAACTAAAAAAAGTTCTTGATCCTGGAAGGAAAAGGGAGGAAGGGGCAGGGTTAATCCAGGATCAGCTCCCCTTTTTGACAGTCTTACATCTTCAAAAGAGAGAAGGAATATCTGTAATCTAAACAGGTGAAATCTAGCTTTGACCTTCTACTTCCAGAAGTGACAGACAGCTGGATTCCAAGAGAAATTTACTAGGCTTACAAAGCTTTAGTCTGGCTGTTTGCACTGCACTGAAATCCCCATCTTAATTTATAAAGTTCTCTTGGAAACCAGATGTGAAAAAACACATTTTCAACCAGTGTGAATGGGGCCTGAGAGCCAGCCCTTCCTGTGAATGATGTCGCTGTCCTCAGCCTGTTCAAATGGAAGCTACCAGGCATACTTTATGAGATGGATTCCTTTTGTATTTGTCGTTACCCGCCTGGTATTTTTTTCTGAAAGTGGATGTTTAAAGGCAAATTGATCAACAGCATTGCGCCTCTCTTCTGGCAAGGTCATTTGTTTGAAGTGTCATTTGAGTAAAGTAGGCCATTTCATTTGGGCCCAGGCACTGTTAATGGAATGCCACTGATGGTACGTTAGACGCAGGGTGAAGTGTGTGTGTGTGTGTGTGTGTGTGTGTGTGTTTGGGGGTGGGGGGGGGGGGGGGTGTGGCTGCTATCTGTCACTCTCATAGTATCTCTTCACCATGCTGCCCAAAAGGACAACACAGCACACATCAAAACAGTGTTAGCATGCACACACACACACACACACAAACATGCACAGACCAGTGCTGGGTGGTAACATGTTACAGTAATATTGTTTCCCAAATTACTATTTAAATTTCAGTAATATCTCAGTTACCAATCAAAATAAATTGCTGTTACATTTGGTGTCATTGAATTTGAATTATCCAAAAATGATATCCCACCCCAATCCCCATATTTGTTTTCCTAATACTGAGTTGTCCTCTCAGACTGAATCAGCGTAGATGAGAAATGGCAGAAAAGCCGACTTTCTCTGGGTGGAAGTATTCCCACTACTTTCATGGGAAATCAGAGGAAACGTTGCTGCATGGGAGTATTCCCACTATGATTTCATCCAGTTAAAGGATAACGCTGTTTGGTTTGCTGATCATACACAGGAGAGGAAACTCACTTATCCTCATTTTAGAAAAGCGAGGATGCAGTCGCCAATCTTGGAGGTGTGACGTGAAAGAAATATAACGAGTAGTGTAACAAATAACCACTCCCACGGAGTAATAAATAAAGTAGTAATATTACTTTTGAAGTGAGCAACAAGTAATGAGTAACAAGCCCAACACTGGCACAGACGCTTGCACAGACTCGCCAGCGATAGCTCCGGCAAGGTCTTTGACCAGGCAAGCAAGAGGTGCTTTTCTATTACGATGAGTAATACACCAGGTCGCCCTTTGTTTTACAATGAGTTGCATTGCACTGATCCATTCCAGCTACACCTCTCCCTCCCAACCTGAATTAATCTGTTGTACCGACATAATGAACACAAACATGCAGCAGAACCAAATTGGTATTCTATTAGCTGAGCAGTTGTTTCAGTTTAATAGCTCTTTAAATTTCCAAATGCATGCAAATCTACACATCTATGTATCTGTTTCTTTTCAGTAGTCTCTGCTCTAATATTCTCCATGCCCAAAGTCTTCCACCTTATCAAATTTCCTCCCTATCATCCACTGTACATCCTCTTGCTGCCACTTCCCTTCCCTTCCATCCACCCCAATGTGTCTCTTACCAACTGTCGTTATCTTTGAAATGGTGCAACCGTGTGTACATGTACATGTGGCTGTCAGGAAGCGAGGCGCATGGGCAGCCCGACTGGCTCAACTAAGACCAGAGAAGAGGGCGAGCAGGCGTTCACGCTGAAGGGACAGCAGTACACTAAGAAAGATAGGCAATCACTCTGTCACATGTAGCCAGACACTTGGGGGAGCCAGCAGGGAGATGACAACATGATTGAAGGTTGTCACAAGGAGACGCTTCTACCTCAGCTGAACTCGCCACAGGAAAACACACACACACAAACCGACACACTCACACGCACACACACACATATATGCACATATACATTCTCTGGGCGGTGGAAGTTACAATGGGGTCCAAAAGTCCAAAAGTCTGGGTCCACTACCAAGAACTGTTTTCATCATTTATCAAAAACCAATACTTTTTTTAACTCAGTTTCAACAATACATTATTTAGAACTGATACTGATCAAAATGTTTAGATCTTTGATAAATGCTTGTATGAAATTGAAATATGAATTCTTTGTTCGCACACCATTTAGTAAACTTTTCTTAACCTTTGTGAAGATTGGGTGAATTGTTGTATTTTACTTGTTAAATATATTTTCTATGTCTCTGTCTCTCTCACTCCACAGTAACTAAGACAGTGTGTGCTGAGCAGTGTGACGGACGTTGTTTTGGTCCCTATGTTAGTGACTGTTGCCACCGTGAGTGTGCAGGCGGTTGCTTTGGACCGAAGGACACTGACTGTTTTGTAAGTACACACACACACACACACACAAGCCAGTTTCGAACCAATAGTTGCCATGGTGAAATCTTACAAAACCCAAGAAACATTTCTTGATGATTAAGTACTGTACAATTCCTGTTTTTTCACAGACCTGAGACATTTTACTTCCCGTGACCTTTTACTTCCTCTGAATCGTCCTCTTCCCTTCCATCTCCTGGCATCTTTTAGAGCAAAACGATTATTTTCTTCAGACTGCATTTCCCTGTTAAAATGCCATTTGGAAGGGAAATATCATTAAATGCCATTTAATTCCCATTTCCTCACAACATGAGGGTTTCATTGTTAAGTACAAACCTGTTTCCACAGCCTGCCTCCCTCCTGGCTCTTCGCCATGTGCTTTATCAGTTTTATTTTCATCCTTCTGTGTGTAAAGCTTGTTCCTGCACTTGTAATTCAGAGCTCATCGCTTATGGAGCCCCTGTGTTTGAGTTTGGAAAGGAAAGTTCTTCCTCATTATTTTTTGCACTTCTTGATTCTTCTTTACACTTCATCTTCTACTAGATACAAGAGTGGATAAACCAGGAAGTGAAGAATTGTGCTCCAAATCAGATATCCAAGTCTCAATAGTATTGTATCATATTTATTAGTTATCTGAAGACTATATAGTATACTCATGAAATAATAACACTATGGAGTCATATGTGTTTGAGAAAATCTTTAGAAATCGTCTTTTTTTTACCAGAAGGGACGTATGCACTAGCAATTCAGCTTTGTAATGTTTTGTCAGACCCAGCCAAATAGAAGTTTTGCCACATTGGCCAAGACTTCAGAGAGAACCTGTTGAGACTGGAGGAAGCCAAAAAATACATGCAATACAAAACCACAGTTATGGTCCAAACCCTGTTTTGTTAATTACTGAGCCAGTAAGTGTTTGTGTTTGATGACGCTATACAACAACAACTTGTGCTTGAGAAGCACTGGGCTGTAACAAGAAGAGGAATTAAATGGCTGCTACTTCGTCTGTTTACACTTGTTTGTTGGATAGTTAAGGATAGGTAAAGTTGGAGTTGAAACCGCTGGAGTTTTACAGAACATCGTCAAACGTGTTCAGCTGATTGAATGTGCAAAGCATGACCTTCATCATTTAGGCTGGCCCTGTCAAAAGGGATATTTAATTTGGTTTGCTAAGGCTATTTCACTGTGTGTGTGTGTGTGTGTGTGTGTGTGTGTGTGTGTGTGTGTGCAGGCCTGTACCAACTTCAACGACAGCGGGGCGTGTGTGACCCAGTGCCCCCAGTCATTTGTCTACAGCCCCACCACTTTCCAGCTGGAACATAACCCCAAGGCAAAGTACACCTATGGAGCCTTCTGTGTCAAGAAGTGTCCACGTAAGGCTTACCACCTGGACACACACACACACACAAACACACACACAAACTTTCTTACTGTACTTGTGAGGACCTTCCATTGATTACATTCATTCCCTATCTCCTAACCCTAATCCTCATCACTACATGCCTAACCCCAACCTAAACCTCATCCTAATTCTAACCATGAACCCAAATCCTAATCCTGAACTGTCCTTAACCATAAAGCTGCACTGCTGGTGAGTCCAGCTATGTTGGACGGAGCGCTCTGCTGCTGCTGCTGGAGACAGTTTTGTATTTCGTTCTTTCAGATTTAGGCTGATAAGACAGGTGTATTTTTACATAAACATCTTGCCTAGTGCTTTATCCTAAACCGCAAACTCAACCTAATCCTAATACTAAACCTAATCTCAAATCCTAATCCTAAACTAGCACCGTGAAGAAGTGAGACGAAAAATGTCAAAATGTCCTCGCAAAATGTTTAAAACTAAAAATTGTTCTCACAAGGATAGAAGTACAAGAACACACACACACACACACACACACACACTTATGTGATGGCCATAAACAATTTGCACATTATCCTGTATTACTAAAATAAGTACAACACCTACACGTATTCATCTCTGCTTCTGCTCTCCTTTATTAACAAACATCCCTATAAAAATATGCTAAAAAGCATTAAATTAACCATTGCTCCAACAAAGAAAACCTATTTTTCCCTCTGGCAAATGCCTGCGTGACATTGATGTTGTAAATGAACTGAATTAATGACTCTACACTACACTACATCCTCTGTGTTTTAAACTGAAAAGTGATTCATAAACATTTCAATAGAAAATTAACAGCAAAGTGACACATTTTTATGCAGACAGAATCTCTTGCAAGTACTTTGTACACCTTTGTACTTTGCTACATGAAGCTGATCTCCTAGTCCCCAATGGATGCTCATATGTTCAGGCAGGGGTCAGAAAGAGTACCAAAAAGGCATTTTGAAATTCACGCTCCCTTTCCCTGCAGATAGCTCTTTGAGCAGGACAAGCATCACTAACAGCAACACATCTCTTCCTTGTGTTTCAAGGAAATCAAAGCTTTGTAGTGAACGAGAACAATAATCGTATGCGGGGGGGCTACAGTCACATTCACGGCTTAAAGGGTAATTCCTGTATTTTTACACCTGGGCTCTATTTGTACATATTAGTCATTTATACCGCAAAATAGGTACAAAAAGTTTTGTAATTGCTCCGGTAGATCGCCTCAGCCGGCAGTCGCGAAACGAGCTGCAATGTAATCCATTGGGGCAACTGCGCCCGATCAAAGTACGTCCACTAAAAGTGCTTGTTTTTGCCACTGACAGGCTCAGATTGTTATTGGAGGTGTCTGACAACATTACGGAAAGGATCCCTACAGAGATAGACCTTTGTTTAACCAGAAAACGAAAGTCTCGCTCGCAAGATTTCAGAGCGAGACTTCTCCTTGAGCGAGATACCGGAATTACCCTTTAAGCGGGCCCAGTTTATCACAGTATTAAGACCCCACCACTACCACCACCCCCCACAGATATTTGTCGTTCCGATTGGATTCTCTCTGGTCATCTGATCACTCAACCTTTTTTCTGAAGTTCCTTTATCACTCAGCTACTCCGTCTTCATCTTCCCCTCCTTTAAAAAGGCACCATTTCCTCTCTATAACTGTCGCTCTCTTTCTTTTTAAGTAGCTGAAGGTGAGTGTGGGTGTTTTGTACTGATTTCAGGGTGCAGTAGGGATTCACTGGACCCAAATGCCCAATCTTCTTTCTAAGATCCAGGAGGCCTTAGAGAAGAGGAAAGAAGGGGAGAAAAGAGAAGGAAAAGGGAAAGGAGAGGAGTAACGAGGAGAGAATACGACTTCCTAGAAATGTTTAATCTTAGCGCCTGGGAAGCCGAAAGAGCCGGGTGCCGTGCTCTCTGGTCTAGAAGCAGAGTAAAAAATTGCATAGTGGTATCTGAATCCTCTGACAGGCAGGGATCTTTTCCACCACACTAAAGCTGAAATGGTTTAGTAGACAAATAATGCTCCAACATGGGCATATATTCTAGCCAGGATTATATGTTCGATCTGATAGTAAATAGCATGTTTTTAAGCTCCAGCAGGTGGACACCATCAATCAAATTGGTAGATAACACTTTCCTGTAACTCACATCAAGCTGGTGTTTGTATACTATGAATTTATGCAGTAACAGTTTAAAAGGTTTAAAAAGTTGTGTCAATTCTATTTGACAAATAAAAGAGGTGGGGAAAGTGAGTTTGGGTAGGTTAGCTTGCCCTACATCTCTTCATATATATTATATATATATATATATATATATAATATCAAGCAGGTTGCAGAATAAAATGCAATAATGATATAGTTGGCTTAGATCAGGGGTGGGCAGTCATGTGCCATGGAGGGCCGAGTGTCAGAGGCTGAGGTAACCGGCATCCCTAAACCCGCCACAGGTGTTGAAGAAGCAGACGGTGAACGTAGCCAATAAAAAAACTAAAACAATACTGATATTCTCCGTGTTTTTGAATGGAGCTTGTCTGCTGCATGTTCAACTTTGCTGTTCTTCTGTTTCTTACTGCTTTCCTCCATTATTGTTGTTGCTATGACCTCCCTGTGCTTGATAGCCACAACCATTGCAACACACCCACATCAAATGGTATACACCCAAAACACCCCAAACACCACTGAAAAGCCAATTTCATGTACAGTGCCCAGGGTCTGTGCCCTGATAATGTATAATGTATCCTATATAGTGTATAGGATGTATAATATAGTTATCTTGTATAGTTTTTTTTACCTCTGTCATGGTTATGTGCATGTTTCAGACCTGAGTATAAGAGCATTTGTAGATTCTTGGTACTTTTGAACCTCCCAGGTGTACCAAATGTGTTGGCTTTACCACATCAGGCAATTCAAGTGGTGTCATCTAAGCATCAGTCATATAAAATGAAAATGTTGGCCACTAAACTAAAGGCTTCTTAAATTTTTGTGCCTTGAATTTGTTTTTCTTTGTTGTTATTCACTTTTCTGTGATTGTCTTTGTATGGTCCTGTGTGGCGATGCCCCACCATCTGGCACCGAGGGTAAATAGGTTAAAACAAATCAGGTCTGGCGTGTATTTGTGCGCCCGTCTTTGACATTCGCAATGACCTGTTTTCCAGACAATTTTGTGGTGGACCAAAGCTCGTGTGTGAGAGCCTGCCCCAGTAACAAGATGGAGGTGGAGCAGAACCGCATTAAGATGTGCGCCTCTTGTACCAACATCTGTCCTAAAGGTAAACCGCATGCACATCTACACAAGAAAGACAGGAAAGATTAGATGAGAGAGGAGGGACGACATGCGACACAGGTCCCAGGCCGGATTCAAACCCAGGAAAAATGCTACACATAGCACCTTTAAATCGATGTTTTAACTTGTGAGTACTCTCTAGGACAGGGCTACTCAACTTTACATAGCTCAAGGGCCACACAGCAAGATACAGCTGTGTCAAAGGGCCGCAACGCAAATTTTTTGGTCATATAAAACTATTTTGTAGTGTTATTTCAAGCCACATGGATATCAAATGATTAAATGACAATAAGGCTTTATTCATTAAATGTAAAAGTGTTAGATTGCTGTTGCAATAAATCACAAGAATGTTTAATAACATAAATATAGGCATACTAAATTGAAATCAGGTCTGAGTATATCAAATTATTCCCAGATGGATACGTAATTCCAAGTCACTGTGATAGCTATCATGGTGATGTGAACGTTTGCCCGTTTTGGTTCCTGCTATTGTTCTCTAGGCAAAGAAGGCACATTGGTTTGTTATTTACCTCAACAAAAGCGAATTCTTCCTCCCATGTTTTTTTAAATACCCTGTGTTCATCAGAAATGTTACGTTTTGCCGGTTTTGCCATGACTTGAGAGTAGGCTAGGCTAGACTTCCTGCACAGTTGGGGCTTTCACATGATCCATGCAAAGCGTCGGCGTCAACACCAGGTTGAGCGCGACCCCTTCACGTGGTCAGCGCCAGGAGAATTACATTACATTCATTACTTAAACACTGTCGAGTTTTTAAAATGACAGCATTCAGGAAAGAATAGAGTGGAGTTCAATTTCGGACTACAGCCCGCATCAGCCGTAGCTAACCACACCGCCAATGATCATACTAGCACAGCCACAGAAGTGACTATAGACTGGCTGCATAAAGTCCTGTACTAAGCTGTCAACCAACCTGGTAGTCCCGTCTGTAAACCGACATCATTCCATGCCACAGACTTTTTAGTCAGATCGTGGTATGATTTAAGCGTCATGTTGTATAACTCGGGATGCTCCGACACACATAAAACAAGTTTCTCCACCATTGTTTGTTTTTTTATTTCGCGGTTATGATATCAAACTGTGCTGTGATTGGTTTCGCGTCGCAGAGATCAGCCTCGCGAATGTCAAAGTTGATTATAGTTGAACTTTGAGCGCAGCATCAGAGGCTCTGCCAGCGTCTGTGGCCAGGTGCACAACGCCTAGGGCGCAGACGCTGTGGCCAGGTGCACAACGCTGAGGGCGGCAGCGACGCTTGCCAAATAGGAAATCAATGGCAGTGCCAGCGCCGAGCGTTTTTGTCGCTGATCATGTGTTGTTTTATCTTCTTTGTTGATCCCACGATTGCTAAATAAGCACAGTATGCACGATCGCCATCTTGTGGTCATTAAGAATTTAGTTTAGAAATGGTTTGTGTTCGCGGGCCGCGTGTTGAGTAGCGCGGCTCTAGGACAATGAGCTAAGTGTGTGTGTGTGTGTGTTCCAGCCTGTGATGGCATCGGCACAGCCAGCCTGCAGGCGGCTCAGACAGTGGACTCCAGCAACATCGACAAGTTTATCAACTGCACCAAAATCAACGGCAACCTGGTCTTCCTCATCACTGGAATCAAAGGGTGAGAGTGGATTTGCAGACAGCTATTCAAGATGCTGGCAGAGGGATTAAAGTGGTTACACTGGAGATTGATTCATAATTGGACATTTTTTGTCCAATCTAAAGGGCATAGCTTTTAGTGAGCAGAACATTGCAATTGCTAATATTTTAGCTGAAAATACATGTCTGCAATAATCTTGTACCTTAGCTCGACCTAAGCCTCAGCAACGTCATTGCATGGGTCTTGGCATGAAGGTCAAGACCTGTGAAATATCATTAGTGTTAGATGTGGTTTTCACTCATGCCATTGTTAATATGAATTGTTCTGGATAAGAGCATCGGCTAAAAGACTGGAGAGGAAACACAAACACGGTGTGAAGTGGATGAATGAGCATGAATAGTGTTGCTAGTGTTGGTGGTGGTATGCAGGGTGAGAACGCCGGAAATGACTTGAGAATGTGGATGATGCTAGTATAGATGATGGTAAGTATAGGATAAATTACTTTCAAGGAATATATAGTGAGCAAGTTGAGGTGTGCTTGGTTTATTGTTGCCAGAGAGAAAGAAGCCAGATCACATGCCAGATTAGGCATTAGTGCTTCCTGGTGGGTTTTTTTCTGGTATTCATGCAGAATAAAATGGAAATTCTTTGCTTTTTCTCCTTTTCCCCTCGTCTCATTCATTGCCCATTACCATCCACAGGGATGTCTATCACAACATTGAAGCGTTGGACCCAGAAAAGCTCAATATATTCCGCACCGTTCGGGAGATTACAGGTGAGTAATCTGGATAAAAAGAAAAATCTATATATCGATTCATGTGTTTGCTGTACGCGCAGAACGACGAGGCCTCATTTAAGAACAAACTCATGAGCATGGAGTCTGTTAACAATAAATTAGGTTTTATGATTTTTATGTCCCGCATCAAATTTGCAATAACCCTTATCACTTGCACTTTAATGTCATACAGCGAGTGTGTGCGTGTATTTTCTGTGTGTAGGTGTGTGTTTCCTTTGCTTGTCCGATTGTATCTCCTTGGTTTCTTGTGTCTGCTGTCTGCTGCATGGACGTGTACTGTGTGTGCGCGTGTGTGTGTGTGTGTGTGTGTGTGTGTGTGTGTGTGTGTGTGTGCGTATACACGTGCTTGTGTGTGTTTGTTCAAGCCCGCCTGAGACCATCCACACCAAGGACAGACGACATATGATGAATATCAGATGAGACTTTCTATCTCCTCTTTCTCTGCTCCCGTTGGGAGTCCCTATAGCCTCGAGTCCCACAGTCCCAGCTTTCCCTTCACACACCATGAAGGAAAGATCCAGAACATATGGTGCAGATACTTATTCCTCCAGCTGCCCTATCCCACCACAGCCCCCACTGAGCCACATGTATGCTGTCATCCATCCAGCCTAGTCATATGCACACTGCCATCAGATGGACACTTTTTATCTCAAATATGTCATGAAGTGAGAAAAGCTTATTGTTTGTGTGTTTTGAATCGGTTTGTAAAACATGCAAGTGTTCAGATCAGAGCTATTTGGTTTGCATGCTTTTACTGTTTAGATCTGTTTCTGTAATTGCTGTAGATGTTGATGTAGATTGGATTGCATTTACACTTTGTTGTTAATCTGGACAAATGCACCTCTGATCACCTCCAGAGGTGGCTTGGCTGATCGAATCTTCAGTGTGTCATGGATGTATTTACACGTACAAGACGTACATACAAAATAATGTAAATTCACCCAGAGAAAATCACTCACTGGACTTGCACGTTTTTTTTTTTTTTTTAATGTAATAGTGGCATGGCGTTAGGGTGAAAGCTGGTGGCGGGGACACAGACCTGCCAAGACCCATGTAGTCAGAGAGGCGTATCGGCCCGGCTGGTCACCTCTCAGAGCTGTCAGGAGTATGTGACTTCTCCGCCAAGCTGTCAACCTGCCTGCCTGACCCCGAGGTTACGACTTCCAGCGCGATAGCTTTTTAAATGAGCTGTGTAAGAAGACAGCTATCATCCTACATGCCAGCACACCCCTCTTTGCCTCTCCCATTTATTTCTCTCTCTCTCGCTCGTATGTCTTTGAAAAATATACCAGGTCAGGTCCATCCAAAGAGTGGGCGATCAACCCAAGCTATTTGGCATGAGTGGGTTTCTCAATGTTGGGACTTGGACTATAATTATTGCTTCTATAACACTGCTGAACCTTTGGTTGTGTGCCCACACTTAAGAGGCTCCACATAAACAGCCATCTGCATGGATGTGCTAGTGTTGCGGCTCTTGGCAGCACCCTTTGTTACGTTACGTGACCTTTCCACTTTGCTTTTTCTCAAAGCCACTGCTATTGAGAGAGACAGGGGAGAACTGTATGCAGGGTTGAAGTGCAAAGTCTATCCTCCCACAACATAGCGTGAGTCTTTGACCTCAAAAGAATAGTGTAAGCCTCGAGAAACTTAGAGTCGTAATAGTAAAAATGTTTTGACTCCATGGAAATCAATGACCAGAAAAACATGTTAGCTCATGTTTAGCTGTTGATTTTCCCATTGACTCAATGAAGCACCCCATGCCTCCACATGACCACCAACACCACCCACCCCCCCACCTGCAAAGAAACTATTATTCCAAAGCCTTAAGAACCTCCTTCAGTTAACAATACTGACCAGCTAAAGGTTGAGAGCTTTTAAAATTGACTGAGCAAAAAGAGGAATGGGCCTACTGCAAGAAAAAACAACTTCACCTGAGGACTTTTTTAACAAAACAAATCTGTCAATATATTTAAAAGCACTGAATGTGCGTTGACAACAACTCAGCTGTTAGTCCAATGGCAATTCAACTCTGTGGTCTTCCTGTTATTCTTGACGGCAGGGAAGGTGAACCCAGAGGTCTCAGTCTTTCTGGACTTTTTGATTTGTGCTGGATTCTCTTCCTTGAGGAAACACAGTGGTCTGAGTCACTACTGAGAACTGTTCTGTTTCATCATTCATCAAAAGCTAATACATATTTTTAATCAAATTATATATATATTTTTTTATCAGATATCATATTATATATATTTTCATTAATATAAGTCAAAAAGTGTGGAGAGTGTCATTGAGGAATATAGAAATAAGACCCATTCATTGTGTACATTTGCCTTCTTTGTTAACATTAGACATAAAATAGCCACTTCAGTGACATTCTGCTTCAATCTGACCATCAAAATAGCAGCACTTGAACTAAAACCAAATAAAAGCTTAATAAACTGAAACGAAACTGAAATTCAAATCAATGTTGAAAATCAAATCAAAGTTGAAGTTAACATAAACCAGAACAATGCTCATCAAGAGGCAAATCCAGGTTAGACTGTCAGGGGTGAGACACTTGACTCATCACAGTTTACAGCACTTGAGAAAAGTGTTTTTCCCAAATCTTTTTTTAGCTATTTATCCAGGAGAAGTCGACTGAGCCCCGTGCTCTTTTCCACCAACGCCCTGCTTCACATTCATTGTTACACACATTGCTCAAAGGCACCTCTACAGTAGTTGTTGAGAGAGGGGGAGTGTGGGGGAGGAGTGTTACTCATGACCTTACCCATCCAAATTCTACCATCCCGGGATTCAAACCAGCAACCTCTCTTTATTGAGCAATATCTGATATATCAGCAATATGGGCTGTTGTTAGCCCAGTAGTAGCTAAGCACAGGCATGTGTGCAACAGGCACCAGCTTGTTGCCTCTATTAAGAAGATACCCCCACCCCCACCCTCCACCCTCCACCCAACTACCATTCCAGTTAAAGCAAGCAGCTTGGCCACTTAAGGCGCTGTGAGCTGTGAGGTTCCCCACCACTACAGATTTTGTCATTTTTGTCATTAAGGCAATTAGTGTCAGCCACTACAACGCTAACGATTCTGTAGCATTGCAGCGTCTGGTCTAATATCCCCGGGGGGGTGGGGGGAGGTGGACAAGCTGTCTACGTTTTTACTGTCTACAGCCCTCTCTGGACGTTTTTTTTGTAAGGGTAATAGCAAGAGCACTTCTGATTTTTCTCCAGCTCATTTATGGCATTGCCTGCTTAAGCCCTCTCTAGACGGCCCTCTCTGATTATTGGTCATTTTGTACCTCAGGACCACAGGAAATGTATCTTGTCTGGAGCAAACATGTCAGTGATTTTCTTCGGCTACCTTGGTAAAGATTCTGTCTGAAATGACATACTGTCTTCTGAGTTAACTCTGATGTCCTGGTGTCATTTTAATCCCATTGGCATCGACCTCTGGCGTTTCATGCAATTACCGACCTGGTATAGAATATACAATAAGCAATACAAGGAAGAAAAAGTGCAATTAAACTTTGATGCTTAGAAAAATAGAGTGGAAAAGAATGCAAAGAGCTGCTGCATCTGGCGTTGACATTGATACGGAGCTGCTACAACAGAGTTTTGCCAGTTTTGCTGTTCTGTGGGTGACGTGTGGCACGTTCACACTGGATTACCACGGTTATCCAGGAAAATACTTTACCGTACAGATGACAGATGGCAGATGTCCCTTTCTATTATACCTATATTCTAACTATATTCTTGAATAGGAATAATAGGAATTATACTACTTTATGGATGCCATTCCCATTACCACTAATGTTGTTGTGATGGGAATAAATCCGTTATCATGCCTATATAGACCCCTAGGCAGGAATAGGAATGTTATCGTGGTGCCATACATACACTGTGTAGTGTTAGATACCATTTGTTTTGTTAGATTACCACATTGATTACTGTTGCAGCGACCCTCTGATTCATTTTGTGTATTTCCATTCGGGGATATACCTCCAGTATTGGGCTGCAGTGATCAATAGCTCTAGTGTGAGGATGTGAGCCTGAGAATCCCAGCTCGTGTTCATCTGTTTGAGCCTTGTTTGTGTGATCCCCCCTCTTTTGTTCCGACCCCGCCACTGCTCAGCTGGGAGTGAAACAACAAACAAAACGATGTCCACGAAATGATAAAGGTGCTCTTGAAGGTTATCCCTCTCTTGTCAACAAGTCATGAGTGGCTTTCTTCTCTGCAGCTCAGCTCACCTCCCCCCCCCCGTCTTCCCTTCCCTTTTGGCTAAATGATGCATCCTGTGGGAGCAGAACATGCATGCTAATATTAGGGAGCCAGATACTTTTCATTAGTTGAGTGCACCAGACTGTCCAAAACTTTCCTCACCCACCCTCCTTCACATCATCATCATCATCAAAGTCAATCACATATCAGCCAAAATGCATGTCTGTCTTTTCTTTTCAGTGTTACAACAATTCCTTGTCATCAAGTTTCACTTCCCTTAGCTCCACCTTCCTCCTCTCCCTCTCCCCTCCCTTCTGCCCATCCTCTCCTCCGGTCTCGTCATCTCATCCGACCGTTTTGTTTGTCCTCTGCTGCCGGCTTGGGGATTGTACCACCTCCCGCTCCTCTGCTAAATATTTCATCCTTCTGAATCCATTATTGAAAGTCCTAAATGAGCCACGGCCGTCCTCTCAACTATTCATTTAATGTTGTAAATCATTCAACAGCGGACAGGCAGATAAAGGAAATGCAAAAATATTGATGTATCAAACATTGCGCTCATCATCGTAGCTAGAAAACTTCTCTGTGGAGTTGCTGAGCGTATCTACAATGGGGCTTGATAGTGTTTGTACAGGACCTCTCACTAGAGAAACAACCTCCACACTGTATGCAGTTCATATTGGGTTGGGATCAGTGGCAATAACTATTACATTGTCATTGCATTAAAGCATTTCCAATAAGTTTGTATTGCTAGCAACAATCCTTATATTAATAATAACGGGATACTTTATTTATCTCTGTAGGGAAGCTCTGTTTGCTCTCGCCCCCCTCCACAGGGAAGTCAAAGGTCATGACCCTTCAGCAGGGCGGATGCTTGCCAACCTGGGTCCTCTGTCTGAAGGGTGGTCTCTCTCGAACCACCCTGCTGCCCCACAGAAAGCAGGGAGATAATATACATTATTTTGCTGGCTTAGTAGTTTTCATTTCACTGCACACCCCGTGTGTGTATGTGACAAATAAAGTTCTTGAATCTTGAATCTTGAATCTTGAATCTTTTTCGCTGCTTGAAACGGGATTCCTGGGCCGATAATGTATTTTGGTGTTGTTACTCCAGGATGCCAACACTCTCTACTCTCTTTGTTCCTGTTTCTATGTGCAATAGAAGACGTTATGATGGATGGGAGTATAGCCTGTCAGAACTAGTGACTCATTGTTACCTGTGTGTGTGTGTGTGTGTCCCGGTCCATTCAGGCTTCCTGAACATCCAGTCGTGGCCTGACAACATGACAGACTTGAGTGTTTTCTCCAACCTGGCAACTATCGGGGGAAGAGCACTGTACAGGTACACGCCTCTCACACAATGAAACCTTTCACTACGCTGACAACGATTCATGACAGAGTTTCTTTACTGTAATTAGATAATTATAGTACTTTGAGTGTAATTCATAAGCCAGGTCTGTAGCTAATGCTTTCAAACATGGAGTGACAGAGAAGAAATGGTGTTTTGTAAAAAAAAAAAAAAGGAAAAAAATGATGGGCTTGGTTTTACTGTCTAGCAATGGTTAATAAGGGGGAGGAAGTGTTATCCTATATCCTGTATGTTATCCCTCACCTAACTCAGCTGATGGAAACGTAGCTTGTGTGTGTGTGTGTGTGTGTGTGTGTGCATGCGTGTGTGTGTGTGTGTGTGTGTTTTGATGGAAACAGCAGCCGCAGTACAAATTATAGCCTGCCACCCACCTCACACCCACTGTGCTTGATCCTGTATGCACTCTGTCTATCTGACGGCTGTGACACCTCCCTGGCCTCCTGTCAGTCCTCAACTGTACAAGTGGGGAGGGTGGGGTCGGGGCTCGGGGGACAATGAAGAAAAGATCAAGAACAAGAGAGGGAGGGATTCAGAAAGGGCAAGTAGAAAAGGAGTCAGTCAATACATAGATAAATAGATAGATATAGATAACATTCAATGAAGCTTCAATGCGTAGACTGGGTTGTTTGAGCAGCAAATAGGAAGATAACACAGCCAAGAAAATATAAAAGACTGTCAGTAAGATGTGTAGCATTTTTAAATATCAATATATTATTGTCAAATTAATACCATGGCATTGAGAATATGGTCGAGATGAATGGTAGTGTCTTTCTCAACCCAGTAGTATTGTAGGTGCAAGTGTTTCTCAAAAGTAAGACCACATTTCCCATAAACACTGTTGCTTCCTGTCGCAAGGAGGATGTTGCTACTTGTCTCTCTTCCCCCTCCCTATCATTTGTTTTCTCTCGGGCTTTACTGAAGAACATAAACATGTTGAAAGTAATTTCCTACCAGCCTTTCACTTGTTAAATCATCTGCCATTGCTAAAAAAATCCATGTGCGCTGGAAGATGTAAAATGCAGTGTAGAGGCCAGTAGAGGCTGGCAATCGTCTTGGTGATGGTCTTGTTTGTTTACAGTTATACTACTGTACTACTATACTACTTATACTACTGTCTTCATGTCTCCAAATTAATGTGGCAATGATTTATTGATGTTTAAAGCTACATGTAGCACCTTTAAGTCAAAATATGAGAATCAAAAGCCTGAAATATATCAATAGATGTATGTAGGATGTGCAAAACAGCAGTAGAGCATACTGAGGAAAAGAAAATGGATTAAAAATATGTTTGATATTTGGTATTAGAATAAACCCCAAAATATTATGATTGGTTATATGCAGTGCAAAAAGAAATTAAAATTTAAAAAAAAAAAAAAAAAAAAAAGAGAGAGTGGGAGAAGGAAATTAAAAAAGGATGAAAGTGATGCATACTAAGACAGGAGGCAAGGGAGAAGAGAGATGGGGAAGGAGGAGGAGAAAGAGAGCGAGAGGAGGAGATGCATGGAGAGCTGTGAAATCTTTCTCTCTCTACCTCTCCTCTCCCTCCTCCACCTCCTTCTTTTTCCTCCTCTCCTCTTAACTTCATTCAACCCCCCTCCACACACACACACACACACACACACACCCCACTTGCCGTCTTCCCTGTTCGGTCATCTCTTGCTCCTCCTCTCGCCTTAAACTTCACTCTACCCCCCGTCTCTTGCTCTCTCTCCTCATCCCTCCCCACCTCTCCTCTTCCTTCTCTCTCCGGTCATCTCCACCTCTCATCCTCTCCTCTCCTCTCTGTCCGCCTCTTCCTCCTCCACCTCCTCCACTCCTTCCTTCTCCCTCTCCACCTCTCGCTATCTCTCCTCATGCTCCTTTTGCTCTGATGTCCACCTCTCACCCTCTCCTCTCTGTTCACCTCTTCCTCCTCCATCTCCTCCACTCCTTCCTTCTCCCTCTCCACCTCTCTCGCTCCCTCTCCACCTCTCTTGCTATCTCTCCTCATGCTCCTTTTGCTCTGATGTCCACCTCTCACCCTCTCCTCTCTGTTCACCTCTGCCTCCCCCCTCCACCTCCCCCCCTCAGTGGGATCTCCCTGCTGGTATTGAAGCAACAGGGCATCTCATCGCTGCAGCTCCAGTCTCTGAGCGAGATCAGCGCCGGTAACGTCCACATTGCTGAGAACAGCCAGCTCTGCTACTACAACACTGTCAACTGGACCAGCCTGTTTCAAGCTGCCAACCAGAAGGTCCTGATCCGCAACAACCGAAGCCCAAAGGAGTGCTGTAAGTCCACGCCCAAGGGCCAAAGTCACCAAAACAACCCATTATTAGCACAGGGGTAGCCTTAAGCCCCCTCAGGGCTAAAGTCAGGGTATAGTACTAGTGGCAAAATCCTTCCAGTCATCTTTCCTGTATTCCTTTCCTGAAGTCTATTTGAGAATCTAATGATGACATTTTATATCAAAGAATGGACGCTTCAATTTGTCCAAGGGTGTCCAGATGTGTCCACTGTCACGTTATCCCGACTTCAGAATGTGTGAGATGTGTGAAACCATACGTAGTCCAGAGCTATGTGCCCCCTTAGCCCGGGATCAAAAGGCTTGTGAATGCCGTAAGCCATGGGCTAAGAGCTGTACTGTCTGAAAATGGTTTTATACTGCAGCCTTTAGCCTGTCAAGTTATCTAAGCAAAACATCTGGCCTGAAACATATTTCACATTATCGACTTTAGACTTTAGACTGTTGAATCACTGGTCACGCTTCAAAACCAAGTGGTTGATTTTGGGGGAAAAGAACATCTGGGCAGTTTGATACAGTATTTTCTGGATATGCCGCACATCAACTTTTTTGGTAGCTTGTTCACTTTGCTCTGAACGTAACACTAAAATACTAAAATAATGAATAATAAAATAATTGCTCCCACTATTATATTAATTAACCAAAAGAGCCATGCAATGAATCCAAGGTTCGGCCAAATGAAATTAGGAAAATAACTTAATAATAAGTAATAGACACAAATTGTGTTTGTAAAAATGAGATCTTGTATTACATCACTGAGTGTTAAGACATTATTAATGTATGTAGTATGTTCATTAATGAGCCGGTATTTGCATTATTGAGTTGGCCCCTCATCGTTGCTCTTGTGCCCTTTTCCCCAGGGCAACTCCTTAATGTCACAAACACATGCAGGCGTGCGCACACACACACACACACACACACACACACACACACACACACACACAGACACAGACACAGACACACACACACACACACACACACACACACACACACACTTCACTGACTTTGAAATCTTGGAGTGAGACTCGAGAGTCACACACAACTCTCCTTGACTGTGGCTTTGCATGTGTGCATCACTGCTGTGTGTGTGTGTGTGTGTGTGTGTGTGTGTGTGTGTAAGTGGCTACACTTGACTGAGCCTAGCAGGGACTGGGAACTGGGAAAGGGCAGGTCTCGCACCCCTGCAGGAAAGGAAGGACAGAGGGGAAGGACAAAAGAGAAGGAGAGGTGTGTGTGTGTGTGTGTGTGTGTGTGTGTGTGTGTGTGTGTGTGTGTGTGTGTGTGTGTGCATGCACATATTTGCATAATTTTGCATGTGGTGCTTATGTGGTTGAGTGGTTGTGCTACTTGTATTTAAGCTACACAGCAGGCTTCTTGAAGGATTCCTTGGTTAGGGTTGTGGGTCTATGTGGAACAGTAATGACTCACAGAACCCTCTGATTTGTTCAAATAAAGATACAAATAAACAGAAAATTCAAGTAAGGAGCCCAGTTTGCTTCTTACAAAGCTCTTTTGATACTGCTTATTTTGAACATTTCTTAAATGTTTTTTTTATAGCAGGGTTTGTCAAACATTTTCATGTCACGGACCCCCGAATAGACACCCATGAGACCACGGATCCCCATCTGATTTTGTCCCAGGGATCCATGTGAATTTTGTTGTTGTTGTTGTTGATTTAATATTGAATTGGAAATTGTAAAACTGCTGGAAGCAAACTCAACTGGTGTTTAGAGAAAAAAATAAAATATACACCAAAATTATCCTTTAGTATTCTACTGATGAGCAGAGCTGCAGAAGGTCCAAATGGAAGTTGATCCATAATGTTAGCTCATGTTAGCAATCAGGTACTTTGTATTGTTGACATTATATTTATCTCCAAAACAACTGGGTTGAATTATGTAGCAATTTCAATCACTAAAATCACTTAATGCTATAGCATTAGCTAGCAGCTGAGTACTAACATCATAGCTCTCCCCCTCAAGGTCCCCACCTTGAAAACTTGATTAATAGCACCAAATACTGTAGGGCTCTGCTACGGTGAAAGAAACATTGTCCGCTGATGTACCCGGACATGTTTTGTTAAGAGTTGCGAGGTGGAGGGCAGTTAGTTGTGCTTTTGAAGATCATTAGTACCCCCGTCCTGTTGCGCTGACCCGACTGCCACGGCCCCAAAATACGAATGGACAGGGATCATTTCCTCCAGCTGCTTGCTATACTCATTAGCCTTTTCAATGGCCGCCCTTCTTTGCTTTCAATGCTGCCTTTGATAGAAGAGAACAGGAAGCAGGTAGAGAGGAGGCAGCATTAGAGTCCCGTCTACACCACCGTCTTTACCTCCTTTGTTTCTATTGTTCAATCTTTCATTCTTTCTTTTATACAGTGTTTTCCTTTCTGTCAATCTGTGTCTGTCTTTCTCTCTCTTTCTTTCGTTGGAAATTATGATCCAACGGTGCAATTGGTGATGTCTGATGCTTCTTTCTTTCTTTTGAATTCTGCATCTGTTTGATCTTGCAGTGCTGTACAGTTAAAGAAGCATCACAACCATTCCCACTCCCTTTTTTTCCCCCTTTATTTTTTTTCACGCATCCTCTTTTCCTCCGCCTGGTTGGCTTACCTACGGCGCTGGAAACCCAACAGAGGTGCTTTTGTCTTTTGTGAAACGCTTTCATGCTCTGCCCTCACAAGGAACACTCGTTTTCTGTTCTCTCTATATATATATCTGCATCCCTCTCATTCTTTCTGTCTGACTTTTTAAGCATTCTTGACATGACTATGGCTCAAACACAGGTATGCCCCCTGGCTTACATCTGGCCAGGACCTCAAAGACAGCAGGAGACAATCCATAACTACTGTATGTTCATAGCTATGGAGAAGAGAAGGCAAGGCCAGAGGGCTTTGCAGAGAACTAGGCTGGTGTACAGTCTGATTCAAATCTACCAACAAGGGGGAAATTACTTTAGATGCATATAGGATGATAACTATTCCCAACAGACCTGCAGTGTTACTTCCACCATCGCACTTTGTTACCATAATGCGCTCAGATATAACTTTTGAAGAACACAGTGCTGAGGGAGGACAAGAGAGAGATACTGGCAGACAGACAGAGACACAAAAAGAGAGTATGATATATAGTCCATGCAATGGTCCCAGTCGTACAATGCAATATGAACTTCGCCTACATGAGAGGCAGAGAGGCAGAAACATAGAAGAGAGCATACCGATTATTTACCTCAATATTGTCTATAGCCTCAATGCAATCCAAAACAAATCCAAACCTCTACTGAACCTTTGTTCATGCCGTTATATCACTTTTCAAACAGCTACAACAGGATTTGTGCATGTACAGGTGTATTAGGGTTCAAACAATATAGGTTTTTGAAGGCCAATACAGATATTTTTTGGATTAAAGCTGCCAATAACTGATACTATGTACCAATATTCAATATCTATATATATCTCTACTAGCCTCAACACTGCATCTCCAAGCCTCTCTCAAGCAGCAGACATGCAACCAGTATTCCTACAGTTACGAGGAAACAGTTTGTGAACCCTTTTGAATTACCTGCATTCCTGCATAAATGGCTCCTAAAATATGGTCTGATCTTCATCTAAGTCATTACAATAGATAAACACATAACACACAAAAGGTTTACAAAGTTTGGTTACCAGCAGACTCTGCTCTCCAAAAAAAAGAGATCTGTTGAAGTGGAATATGCCCCATTCAAAAAAAGAGAAGAGTTGTTGAGGCTCATGAAAGGAAAAGGCTACAAAAGCATCCAAAGACACAGATTGTGTACAAATAAAGAAAATTAATTGCCACTCTATCTAGGAATCGGCATCCAGCGAAGATCACACTACATATACTATACATGCTTATGCTAGGCTGCACTGTCTTCCAGTGCTCTACAACTTTATAAAAAAAATCCTTAATCAGATCTTGTGAAAGTTGAACTCTTATAGGAGTCTTCCAGAGTGAGTATCTGGTCGGCAGATGTGGTCTTTAGGCTCATGGTATTATGCACCTCCAACAAAGGGATTTGAGATACTGTATGCACACCGAGGCGGGCATTATCTATTCCTGGTGGTGCACACAGTCGACTCTATTAGCATTTGACAAGGTATCTCACTCACTTTCTGATGGATAAGGGTAGTTGAAGGTTGTGTGATAAGTGATATTGACTTGCTGATTGACTGGACTCAAATGAACTCAGGAAAAGGTTGTTTTTAATTACTAACTTAAGCCCTCTCTGGACAGTATTACCATGGAAGGTCTGGTGATTGGTAATTACAATATTACCTCAGGACCCCAGGGGTTTTATCCCATCAGAAATTCATATCAGTTATTTTCTCATCTGAAATTACCTACTGTATTCTGAGCACTGTAGTGTCCTAGGGTAATTTCAGTCTCATCTGGATTGAAGTTTTTTTTTTCTTCACAAAATGACCGACTCACGCACGTGGCATCTGGATTACAAAGACTATATAACCAGTAGTGGAGTAGAGCAGCGTCACTCAGCATCACACCAGTATGGAGCCACTTGAAGACTTCTATCTTCTTCCTTTCATGAAAAAAAGGATGCAGTAGCGGAAACTATATAGGAAGGTCAAAGTTAAATCTGGGGTCAAAAAGGACTCCTAAATTCCTGGAGGGAGGCTTAATATGTTGATTTAGTGGAAGGGAAGTATTAGGCAAGGTCAAATTAGGCTGGACTCACTCTGAGGGCCTATAACAAGGACTTCAGTTTGGTCCAAATTTAATTGAATATTTTTGGACATCCAGTCCTTGACTAATAAATATGATTATTTTGGCTAGATTTTCTATCCGGCTAATTTTTGCCAATGTGTAGATTATGCCTTTGACTTTTTTGCTGAGTCATCATAGCGCACATACATTCTCCTAAATTAATATAATGTTTTGCTCATATGCTGTGTTTCTGTCTCTGTGTGTGTGTGTGTGTGTGTGTGTGTGTGTGTGTGTGTGTGTGTGTTGAGCAGCTGTGGAGCATATGGTGTGTGACCTGATGTGTTCCAACGCAGGGTGCTGGGGTCCTGGCTCGGACCAGTGCCTCTCCTGCCGATACTTCATTCGTGGCCGAACCTGTGTGGATACCTGCAACCTTTATGAAGGGTGAGTTACGCACACGCACACACACATATATGTCTTTGTCTGCCTTGCTGGCTAACTGCAAAGCTAGATGGATGGATTTTTCCATTATTCATCATTTATATAGAATGACAAAATATTATGGATGCATTGTCTCAAACTTAATATTTGTTGTGAAATTGATTAAAGCTGTACTAGGCAGGATTTTAATGTAAAAATACACTTGTGTTATCAGCCTGAATCACCAGTTGAGGCTACAACAGAGAAGAATGTCCCATCCCCCATTAATTGAGACCCCATAAATTACCAAATTTGCCCAAATTTATTTCAGGTGTCGGGGATTGTCACTGGCAGGAAATCTTATCAGTGCACATGAAGTGACAAATCGAACTTGCAAAATGCAAAAACTGGGGGTACATTTGTCACGCCTCACTAAGAAGTACAAATGTAGGTTTGGGGAGTGCATAGTTCACTGACATCACATAACATGATTTCTGGGTAAGGAAGTTTCAACAGTTGTCTCGTGCTGCCACATGGGGCCCAGAGTGTGTGAAGTTGCCTAGTGCAGCTCTAAAAACAACATTGTGAAGAGCTTGTAATTTAGTGTTTTCACCCTACTACTTGTATCAATATGTACACATATTACGATAACGTGCGTAATGTTTAATGCTGAGAATGTAATTACAGTGAAAAGAGTATAGGAATAAAGGGCTTTACAACAATCTAGCTGTAGGAAGCATGACTGCACAACCTGCTCATCAAAAGTTAAACTGCAATCAAAGAACACCCCTAGGCTTTTAGTCACAGCTTTCAGGTTAAGTTTGCCAAGTAAAGCTACCTGAAACCCTGCTCGTCTTGGGAAGTCACAAGTGAGCCTAGAGACCATCCTAAATGAGGTAAGAGAGTTTCAGGAAAGACAACATGCGCCAGTGAGAAGATTTCAAAAATGAACTGCACAAGACCAATATAAGAGTCGAAGGAGTGGAAGGTCGTGTCGAAGGAGTGCGGTGCGGCGAGACAGTCTAAGCTAACCACTAAACTGATCGATCAAGAGGGCAGATCAAGAAGATAACATTAGGATTCATGGGATCCCAGAGGGCTTGGAAGGAGATTCTGTGGTTGATTTTCTGGATGAAATGCTTAGAAGTGCACTGGATACCCCCCTTCACAGATTCAGATTCAGAGAGTGCACTGAGCTTTAGTGTGGCACGGCTCACAGCAAGAAGGTCCTGGGTTCGATTCCCGCCTGGGGCGCTGTTGACTCTGGGGTGCCCAGGTGGGTTATCTCCCGGGCCTTTCTGTGTGGAGTTTGCATGTTCTCCCCGTGCTCACATGGGTCTCCTCCTATAAAAAGAACCCCATCTAAAAACAGGCAACATCCTGTCCTGTCCCTGACCACGACGAGGACCTACACCTGGAACTGGTCCCCGGGCGCCCAAAGACAAGGGCTGCCCACTGCTCCCTGGCTGCCCCTGGAGGAAGGTCGGCGGGGATGGGAAAATGCAGAGGACTCATTCAATTCGGACACCCTACCCTGCATGTGTGTTTGTGTTGTGTTCGGCGGCCACTTCCCCCCTTGCATGTGTTGTGTGTGTTGGTGCATGTGTGTGCACCACGAATTGCAAATAAAACTAATCTTCTTCTTCGTGCCTCCTCCCTGAGACACAGATGCTAGCGGTGCTAAAAAGGCTAGATTTATTGTAGCAAAGTTTCTTAGCTTCAGAATGAAGGGAGATGTTTTTTGAGCAGGTCCTCTGGGAGAACAAAAGGATATATTTTGACCATGACTATCCTCCAGATGTGCTGCACCAACACAAAAGCACGCAGAAGCCAAGAAAGTCTTCAAGGAGAAGGAATTAAAATTCAAAACTCGACGGCCAGCGAGAGTCTGTGTGCACTAAACCAACGGGACCAAAACATACTCTTCAGACCAGGACGTTACGAAGGATACAGGTATTAACAGCATCTGAAACACAGGACCAACAGTTTGAGCACCTCACCTGGGATCGCACCGACCGCAAACGAGGAAGGGGCAGAGTACCAGAACAGGAGCAAGCCACTTACAAGGAGAAGCTGCAGACGTACAGACAGACAGAGCATTCAGTGAGGAAGGGATGACGTGAACATCCTTTTCAAAAGAATCCTCTCGACTAGATACGGACTGCCAGTTGATAGATGGAAATTAAAACACCTTTTGTTTTGAGCAAGCTACTGACTGCTAACACGGCATACTAACAGTATGTAGCCTGCTAATTTATTGAAGTCATTTTAATTTAGTAATGTTAGGCTGATATTTACAAGGCTATTTGATTTCAAGAAAGGCTTTTCTTTCCTCAGCTGAAACATTCTCACATAAACCATTTATTTCAAAAAGTATAATCTGATTAAAGCAGGTGGTATGCTTTGCACTGCAGTGTTCTTTTATGAATTGTTAACGAAAGCTTCAATTGATCAAAAGGGGGTGGTGGTGCCGCAGAAACTCACATTTATGAATAAGAAACATTCACCCATGAGGGTTTCAGCCCATAATGTTCCACTAACCATGCTGGTGAGTTTTATGAATGACCCCTTTAAGTCTTGCAAAGTGTCTGGCAAGCGGCTGGTAAGTTCAGGGCCTTCAGCGACCGACTCGGAGAGGAATGACGAGGACCTCAAGGTGCTGTCAGGGCAGGGGGGCTAGGCGTGTCACTGCGTGTCACAGTCACTGCTTGCGCACGGGGCCACGCCCTGCCTACCTGTCCGCCTGCACAACAGCTCCATCAGCATCACCAGTACAACTGACCCAACACCCACTTAACACAGACCTTCACCCAGCAACCTCTCCCCCGAGCATGGCCCCACTCTGTTTCAAATCACTGGTATGAAAACCTTGTAACTCCATTTTTTTTTTTTTTAGGCTTGGCTTTGTCTACACAGAATAATGAGGATTTATTGTATTATTGTGCATGATCTTGTGCATGGCTTTACCTTGTATTTCTCTTTCATCTCAGGCTCAATAAGGCTTATATAGCAGCAAAAAGATGAGCTGATTTGCCTTACCTCTCAAATGATTTGATCATTTTTGAGGCCTTGTTAAAAAGACTTGAAATCAAATCAAGTGCACCATTGGGACTTCAGAATTGGAAACATGGGAAAGGCCAAGCCACAATCAATTGACAGCTGCTTAGAATTTTGAAATATCTGCAGTTTTGGCAGTATCCATGTGTAATAACAAAACAAATACCGTGAGACGTGCCAATCCTAATCAGTATGGACTCATGTCAAGAGAGACTGCAAGTGTTTGTCATGTCCAACCTTTCTTACGCTCAAAGGGTTTAGTATTTGAATGCAAACGTGTATGTCTTTGTCCCACAATAGAGAGAAAACTAAAAGCAGAACATAGCAAGTTATAAGCAGTGGCCTAAGTCTTATGCTTTAGTGGGACCCCCCCCACCTACACTAGTACACCCTATCCCATTTAAAACAGCACACATCCGAACAAAGGCGTACGTCCCCTGCTGCCTGGCTGGCTTTGTGCAGGCCAGATAAAGCATAATTAATCCTAATTTGATTTAGAGCCCAGTGGGTCAACAACACTTTTTTCTATTAGAGAGAAATACCACACGGTTCTCTCCCACTGCCCAAAAAGCCATTCCCTCTCGTCTTATAGTGACAAAGGCAAAGTGCCAACTCAGTCACACTGTGGTCAGCTTTAATGACAGTGTAAAGCCATGCCAGCGTCTTATTAGGGGACTGCAGAAAAGGAACAAGCAACTTAAGTTAATTGATTTTTGAAAATGTTGAACCACTCCCAGTTACAGCAGCTTTTATTTGATGGTATCAGTATTACTACCAGCTACAATGCTTGCGGGTGCAACAGGACGTAAATGGAGAGTGTGTGAGTGGCACCCCAGGGGAGAAGTCAGGTGTCACACACCCAACCTGAGGGCAGTTTCCTGGCACAGATCACACTTCAGGCAGCGTTCCAAGAAAATGGTCACCTTTAATCATGAACTGAAATACCACTTAAACTTACCTTCAGTAATCAAAGGTTCAAGGAGTGCTTTCAGCAGCCTCCCTGGACTCTCACTAGTCTCTCCTTGTGGACTGCAGATTCCACTCTTTAAGTCTTTTAGGTGAGGCATTCAGCTCCCACCTGGCTGATTAGTAACACTGCCCAGCTGGGGCAAGATGGCCGACTGGCAGTTGTCCGCTGGGGAATGTAGTCCTTTCCCACAGTTTCTCTGTGGCAGATAGCCTAGTCTGCCCCACTGTGTGCATGCCTCTGTCACTGCTTACTGATGCTATGACTACATCTACTGACCTTTAGTGCCAAAGTAAGCATTGGCAGAAACACTTCCCCATCGCCTCAACGCTGCACACTGTGTACCCACTGCTGGCATTGCTGGGAATATCCACTCTTTAGTTTTGATTTGTTGCTTTCTACGAAGGCTCATACCAGCAGATTGAGCCAGACAAATCTATCCACTGTGGATCATTCTTCTTTCTATCTGTCTCTCTTTCTTTGCTCTGGAAATGGCATCCACAACCCTGAATTGATTCAGATGTTATCGATTCAGAAAAATCATTCGCATTCTCTTGCTCAGTTTTGCAAAAACAAAGTCCCAACAGAGCGGGTTCTGTAAAATCAAATGCTCTTCAGAAGAGTTTAGAAGAGCCTCGCTTGACAAGGACTGAAGAAATTGAATTGAGTATTGTGCAGACATGCTATTGATCAATACCAATGTTGTTTGATGATTGTTTTTTCTCTCTGTTTCTCTGCCATATTCTATGCCTGTATTTATCGATCACTTAAAGCTGCACTAGGCAATTTCGCAAGTTGGCGGCCCCAAATGTCTGCGAGAGGTAATTGTTCGACTTTTTAGGACTTCAATACCCAGAAATCATGTAATGTGATGTCAGTAAACTATATTTCTTCTTCTTGGTGTCTGGTGGGGCTGGAGGTGGTGAAAACATTTCATTCATCCTTTCTCTGGACGGAGCGCTTGCTCACGGCTGTTTAAGAGACACTTTTGCATTTTGTGCTTAAGTTTGGATTTGTCACTTCCTGTGCACCGCCAGTGACCATACCCAACATCCAAATAACAATAATAATATTGCAGGCCACTCATCTCTGGTACATCCTCACTTCATCATTGGGCAGCTTTAAGTTTAATGTTTAAATGACCCTCAGCTTTTTGGCTCCCATCATAGCTACAATCTCAGCAGATGCAGAAATCTGGAATGAATTTAGATTATTGTGGTTTGAGTGAGTGTGGGTGGCGAGTGTGTGGCTCTGTATATATACTCCAGTAGTGCCGGCTTGCCAGAGGCCACAAAGCCATCATATCATCCTATCTCACACATATTGTTTTGCTCCCCTTCTCCTCTCTCTCTCTCTCTCTCGCTCACCTATCTCATTCCCTCCCTCCCTCCCTCCCTCTTCCTCTGCCTCTCCCAGGGATATTCGAGAGTATGCCAACAGCTCCTTGTGTGTGGAGTGTGACGCCCAGTGTGAGCAAGCCGACGATGACTCTTTGACCTGCCATGGCCCGGTAAGCTTCCCCTAAGAGACAGAGGGAGGACTGGGGAGACAGACTCAGCCATTCACTTTCACGACACGTACACCAGAGTTAAGAGACCCCTCTCCCTTCGCCATACAGCTTAAGAATACAGACAAAGAAGAAGGGAATTGGAGGAGGTTGTTTTTCTGAGGGATTTCCGCTTTTATCGAGTTGCTAAAAGGGGAATAGCGTTCATTATGCAGAGGAATAGACATGATGATAATTTTACACCATTGGAATGTCAACAGCTTTCTCCTTGTCTCTAGAAACCACAGGGCTAAAACTGTAATCTGTGATATCGTATTGATGTGCAGCCTGGAGCTGCTCTGCTGACAGCAAATAGTCGAGTGACTTAACAGACAGCCGTTGTAAATCAATACAAAGTTTGTCTGAACTATTATATCTAAATGAGGTTTATTATTGTGATGCCATCAGTTATGGATGACCAGATGTGCCTTTATGTCCACAAAATCACCCTGGGTGCTATCACAGTCATAGAATAGCCTAAAATTCAAACCTCAAATTCAGCTCAAATTATCGAACTATTGTTTGTTGTGTTTAGGCCCCCAAAGAATAGCGTTCAGGGCCAAAGCATTTCTTAGCTCACCACAAACTGAAATGACTTGGGGCTGCAGACATGGCCTGTGGTCGTCCTTAGACTGTGATTAATTGCATTTGCCGTCAAAGTGTGCCTTGCAGCTTTGCCATTGATTATGTCTCATGTTCCAGCTCAGAGGGAAAACTGTTTTTAGCTCAGCTCAGCTTTGTTCTTAGTATATATTTGCAGTCGGCATGTACTCAGTACACGTGTGTCTGTGTGTGTGTGTGATTGTGGTTTGCTTTTCATGTCAACCATCAACGCCTCATTCTGAGATATCAATGAGGCGTTGATATCAAAGGCTAATTGCTCTATTTTGTGGTTTTCACGCTCCAAAAAAAAACCTTTTTGATTGCATTATATTCTAGAGGAGGATATCGGCTTCTTGGAAAACAAAGTGTAACCAAATAAATCCCTGACCTTTCAGTCTGTCAGCCTCCTCTGTAGACTACACCCACGGCCACGCAAGGCCAGTGACCCTTTGCTTTCTCTTAAAATCTTATCTTGCTTTTTGATAGAGAGGGATGATTTGTGACAGATGCAAGCCAGATGGGCCCTGCGCTGTCTTATGTGTCGTGTCCCATCACGCCCTGTCAGACGTTGGGCAGTGGATTTCTCGCTCAGTATAGTTTAGAACTGTGCAATATGATTTCTTTTTTTAAAGCCACTATAGTGTGAGTGTGTGTGTATGTGTGTGTATGCAAGGCCAAAGTAAGCATATGCAGGGTCTTGGGTTTCAATAGGGAATGTGTTTGCTGTTCGGGGAGATTAGCTGGAGCGGGGTTTGATTATCTTGGCTCTCCGCTCGATATTTCACAGCCCTGCAATCGGCTTTTTTAGACAAGAGATGAGGAGACATCTGAGTGTTATTTCCATAAGAAACTAAAGATATATAGTGGAAGACCTTTTGCTTACCCCCGGGCTGTTTGAGAGAATGGAAGGCCAATTAAATATCTGAAACAGGCGCTCACGCACATTCTGAGGTGCTCTGTAATATTTTTCACCATTTTTCAGCGGTGTGATTATTGTTAACAACATGTCTCAACCAGTGAAGAACAACAGTAAAGCAAAATCAATTGAAATGATATTGACATCATTATATTAGAACAATATGGTCAAGTCCTTCAAGTTAGTCTCCTTCAAGCTAGTGTGAGGAAGGAGCATCATCAACCACTGTCCTACACATACTGAGCATCACACTTGTTTTCAGTACAGATGTAAAAGATGCCAAGGCCTATGTTTTAAACGTCGATCACCAATCAATTATTTGAAGAATCTTTTTTTATCAACAAAATATAGTACAGTCAATAGAACTTGTGAACTTGGAATTTGTGATATATCTAAAAGTAAGATAATACCGCTTTAGATATGTGAAACAACGAGTTTCACCAATACAACAGAGAGAAAAAAAGAATAAAAATAGAAAACGTAGCAAAACTTTAACTCCAACCAAACTGTTTCAATAGCTTTTTACTTTTTTTATCCTCTACCATAGAGTGTGACAAAATGATCAAGTTTACCACATATTCAAGACCAGTATCAGCAGGATTTCCCAAATAACAAATAACATCTTTTAGCCTAAGCATAAAGGAATAGGTTGTACTCACAGCATCATATACTGGTGAAAGACTGTGGCTTTCCATCGGCACTGTGTAAATGTGAAACAAGCACAATTACTTTTATATTCTATTTAAACATTTATTTTGTTAAAGCGGATAAATGTGATTGTTAGTCCAACCACAATTACCTGTCAAAACACCCTTGTGTCATTACAAATTGTTAGCACAGTTACCACAACGAGAGAAAAGCCAGAAAACAATATTTCCGATTGCATTGTCGTGTGTAAATATTATTTTAAACATTTTTAGACCCAAATTCCAAATCAAACAGAGATTCAAAAGTCAACAATAATTTGAGTGTGTGTGTGAATGTCTTATCAAGTGCTGTGTAATATGTAAACATCCCAGGGTAACCGAGGGGACCTAGAGTGGAAGCAACATGTGCAGCAGAGGCACACAAATGGATTACAGCAATCAGGTTATGGCCACAGAGCCTATAGCAATTACATTACACCGTACACCCAGTGAATTGATAGAGCTAATGGCCTCTGTGGAGGGAGATTGGAGATATGACAACAGCCATGAATGGAGCCTATGCTATGGACTAAAATAGGTGATGATGCTAGGGCTACAGTTGTTATTGATCAGTGATGCAGACTCACAGCCATATCTCTGGTTAACCTATCTACAGCTATTGCGCTACGATGTTTACATCTTAGAACAGACAATAAAGGGTTCAGTTCAGCTCAGTACAATACTCGTGAGGAAAATTGGTGTGAGAAACGCAGCAGTGTAAAATATAATGTTGTGTTGCAAACATCATCACATGAGAGACATCATATGTCACGGTAAATGTGGGAAAGCGGTAAATGTAGACATTTCCCAAGGTAAGCGCGAGGCTCTCTCAGTCCTACCATGAGGCAGACCCTGCCTTTGGTAAGTTTCCATGCATGCCCTCTTGGATGTCGATGGAGGCATCTGAGGGCTTTTTTTTTATTTCGCCAAACTGGTGCGTGTTGGCAGATAAGACGTTGCTGTGTTGACAGGCTGTGTATTAAACTTAGATATAGTTTGGCCAATAAATGAATGCCTGATTGATTTTATTTTAGTCCAGTAGTAGATGCAGTAGCCTACACAACTCATTTCCATCCATATGAAAAAGATGTGGATGCCAAAATGCGCTTGCCTCTCAAATAAATATTTTAAATGTGATTTTTAAAGAACACAGTGTAACATAACTCCATGAGGCCAATGACCTGTTAATAAGGCTCTGCTACAACAAATACCTTTCGGTCATACCCTAATGTGATTGAATTCATCAAAAGACCCTGAGGTGCAGAACTATAGCGCTGGACAGCGGCACATTGCACAACATATTAGAGAAATGCAGCCAGCAGGACACTGAAGGAGAGAGAGCCTCGCACTGTTTTGTGACGAGCATTTTCCACTCACATTAACCAGATTCACCTTGGGAAATGTCTAAATTTACCGCCCTGTTGGTAAATGTCTACATTTACCATAACATATATACCTGATGTAGACAGTGATGTAGTCAGTGCATTGCTATGCTAATATTATCGCTTGGTAACCAGTAAATGTTTGTTAGATAAAAGAAACCATTATGGAAGGGTAAAACCTAGATCCTGACCTAATCCCTGTAAGCCACTGTTGGGAATTATATATTTGGCCGAGGTTGTCTTGTCTCGGCAAGACAATAGAATACACTAAAATACAATACACTAAGGCCGTCTGGAGGCCTCTTCTACAATACAATGCAGGCCGTTTGGTTGCCTTTAATCAATTGGAAATTAGCACAAGAGACATGGTGTTCACAGGTGGAGGAAGGTGAGACAGAACTACTTCCACTCAACTCAATTAACATAGGGACGACAGACAGAGGCTGAGGGGGATGAAAGGGTCTATGTAAAATATCACATGGATGTCTGTATAAAGGAACTGTATCTGCTTGGTGTTCTTTAGATTATCCTCGTAGGCAGAGATGCTGCCGGATATTTCTCCCTTTCAGCGCTGAACTGTATTAAATACTCATAGAATCCTGAGACGTAGTTTGTTGCTGCTTTCTTCTTACGTTCATCACCACGACCAAGAAATAATTCCTAACATAGCCACCAAGAGGAAACAAAAAGCTTTCCAGGGTGCTGGAATGGTTGACTAGAAGATATACAGTAGAAGGTCAGATGCTTTGTCGCGTTGTAGCGAGCTTGCTACAGTGGGGGCCGCGACAGACAGAGACACAGGCAGGAGTGGAGAGCCGACGGGCCAACAGGCCGCTTTATTTGTATCACACCATAATAATTTGGCCGGCTCTCTCCTGGGTGCACCTTCCGTCCGCCCCAGGTCAGCCGTGGAGCACCAAAGCTGCCGTCTCCGGACGCATACCAGCTCCAACCCGACTGGCCGGGTCTTCCAGGTCTGCCCCGGCTGCATCCTCCGGGACAGGTCGGCCACCGCTGTCGGCCCTGCCCGCTCTCTCCTCTCCATAGTTCGACTCTCTCCAGTCGCGTCAAACTCACACACACGTTAAAAGGACCCAGTCTTCCACATTGTGCTTGTTCGGGGTTACGTTGAACTTGGCCACATCCTGCCTGTCGCCATACTTTCGGTGCTTGCTGGATTGTCCTCCCTTCCTCCTGGCAATATGCTGCTGCCTGCTGTCTTGTGAATTGATTAAAGTATATCATGGACATTACACACACACATATTGTCTGAAGGGCAATGCTCTTTGTAACATTGCAGCATAAGAAATCTAAATAAAACAGGTTTTTAATCTGCTCGACTGGCTGCAAATTTCTTATGAGAATTGATCAGTACTATATTCATAGAAGCCAAAACAGGTATATTCTTTTTCTATCCTTTTTTTTCCCCCAACAATGCTTTTTTTATCGCTCACTCCATCATTAAGACTTTCGCCCAGTAACTGACATTTATGTCATTTAGACTGCATTGCAGTGAATTTGTGGTGGAACAGATTTTCTAAGGCTTGTGGTGTGGCAGCATATTTCACACCACTTTCCACCACCAAAGACTCCAGCAGATGTACAGTATGAGGTGTGTACAGTATATCATCTCTTGTAAACTGTTCCTGCCCAAGCCTGAAAGAGCATTTTATATGGCTGCCAGTTAAACGTCTTCACTATAAGCTGCAACACCATAGTAACTCACTACTGCTGGGATGCTAATGTGGTTTGTGCATAGAGGGGAGGAGAAAGACAGACAGTTAGACCTATATCTACAGACACACACACACACGCACACACACACACACACACACACACGCTCCAGGGGGAAGCGCACCAGCAGACAGATTTAAATTTACAGCAGGGTATTTTGGCGGAGGCAAGATGCATCCTTGTCAGTTTTGGTTGTCCGCATACCCTGCTGGACCAAGCGATGTGTGTTTGCTCTGTCAGATCATTCTCCTGGCCGATGTGATGGGGTTATTGGATGCAGCCAAGACACACACACACACACACACATGTAAATGCACACACACAAACAGCCACGGGGGGGAGAGACACTCATAAAAGCGGAGTGCCAGGCTCATCTCTAAAGCCACAGACCAGTGAGGCTGTCAATTTAATTTTTTTTGCAATTATGCCAGGGCATACACACAAGCTGCAATTAACACACATACCGGCATTGCTGTACACACACACACACACACACACACGCAAGCCCATACACAAACATTACATTAGGGTTTGTATGAGCGAGTGCTCGTACAACATGCCTCCATATACCGAAGCGTAGTTATTTGTTTTTGCTATCATCTCTCCTCCTCGGGGGTTGTTGATTAGCGAGGACAGTGTGTGTGTGTGTGTGTGTGGTTCTTATCTGTATTTGTCATAAATATTGATATACATGTTTGTTATTTGGATTTGGACATCTACATGAGTGTATGCATGATGAATGTGTGGTTGTGTGTTGCATTTCCGGCTGTGTGTTGCATTTCTAGCTGTGTGTGTGTGTGTGTGTGTGTGTGTTGTTTGTCATTGAGATGTTCTTTAGGCCTATTGTTGATACCAGGCCTGTCTGGGAGAGCTCTTCTCCCCTCTTTCTCTCCTCCCCTACCTCCTCCCTCGGCCATATTAGCTCCATAAATCCTGTCCTAGGCGGATTGTTATGGTCATTGTGTGTGCTGTGAGCGATGGTTATTATCTACCAGCTCTGCTCGCGTTGCTTTATACGTCTCGTCTGCATTCTCCCTCCCATCCCTCCCCTCTCTCCTGCTCTCTCTTTCTCTTACTCACTCTCTCAGTTATTGCATCCATGTCAACTCTCTCTCTCTCTCTCCCTTTTTTCCTCTACAGTCGTTCTTTCTCTCCCCTCGTCTCCACTGCCTTCACCACTGCCTTCTGCTATCTCTTGTTCTCTCTCTCTCTCGTTCTTTCACTGTTCTACTGTTGCAACTACAACTACTTCATCTGCACGCTTTAAGCTGCCCTGGACAAGATTTATATGTAAAAATGCACCAGATTTACACCCGATAACAAGGTAGGGCTGCGACAGAGAAAAATGTCCCCTCCCCGATAACTGAGATGCCGCAGATTCACCCTATTTGCCCAAATTGATTTCAGGTGTGGGGTATGGACAGTGGTGGGAAGTCTTCTCCACACATCTCCAAACTTTAAAAGTAAAATGCAATACTTTCTCCCAAGTAGCAGTGAGGAGTGCCACCCCCACTAGCAGCTAGGAAGAATACATTTAGGTTCGAGGAGTGTGCAGTTTATTGACAACATGTTACATGATTTCTGGGTAATGAAGTCCTTCAAAATAAAACAAAAAATTAAATACCGAATCCTAAAAAATTAAATACTTGGGGCAGCCAAAGTGCTGGAAATGAGCACGTAAACTCTTATGCTCTTTATGCATGTACGGGCATATGCTCTTTTTCAGCAACACCCTGCTTCACAATCACACAGTTAAACACATGACACTAGGAGCTGCCCAATACAACCACAGTCTTCTACTAGAGGTCTGCATTATTGCGGAACTCTCGCGGGTCCCGACACAGTTTTTGGCGGCGCAGGGTTTTTTTTTAACAGCTGCGGGCGGGCGCGGGTGATCACGTTATAACGCTGCGGGTATGATTAAACTATAGAGATAGAACTATAGTGGCTTATGCATAGGGCTTATGCCTTTATAATTCCTATTTTCTATATATTTTTTACGTCCCATCACCACTGAGCTCTATATCAGACATGCGTGACGCATACACGTCAGTCACGTAGTCTATAGCTCACCTAAATGTCGCCAAATATAAAGCCGGCAGCTAGCCTAAAATGGAGGAAACGGAGCAAACAAGTGTAAATCATATTGAAAATGGACTAAAACGCGGGTGAATACACGGTCAGAAAAAATAAGCAGGGAAAGTCTAACATCTGGGACAACTTCTTGACAATTGTAGATGGCGGTGGAAATCAACTACCGTTTGTGCAGTGTGATAAATGCAAGAAAGTTATGACATACAAAAGTCACAAGACGGGCACGTCAAGCTTGCGGCGACATGTATGCTTAGCAAAGGGACAAAGTCAGCTACATTTCCAAACGAAAGGTTTGAATTGGGACAAGGTCTTGAGGGAGGATTTTAAGTGGATGCGGGCTTGCGGGCGGGTTTGGGACAAGGTCTTGCGGGAGCGGGCGGGTGCGGCAGGGAAAGCAGCGGGTGCGGGCGGGTGCAGCAGTAAAAGCAGCGGGAGCGGGTGGGTATGGAATGAATAAATCAGGCCCGCGCAGACCTCTATCTTCTACTATTGGCAAGTGACCGGAGCAGTTGGGGGTTAAGTGCCTTGCTCAAGGCCACCTTGATAATAGCTGTTGAGGGAAAGGATTTTACTTTCCCCGCCCCTTTAGGGTATTCAATCTGGTGCCCTTTCAGTCACAAGCCCACTTCTCTAACCTCTAGGCTACTGCCACCACACCCCATAATGTAAAAATCAATAAGGTTAAATGTTTTTGTTCTTAACTCTGGTTTTAACATGAAACGTGTTCATGTCTTACTTTTCCTTCCTCGTTTCCAGGGCCCAGACAACTGTGTGAAGTGTCTCCATTTCAAGGACGGTCCTAACTGTGTGGAAAAGTGTCCGGATGGCCTGCAAGGTGCCAACAGCTTCATCTTCAAGTACGCTGAAGCCAACAACGAATGCCACCCCTGCCACGCCAACTGTACCCAGGGGTAAGTACAGTGAGGCCCAGTGAGAACTAATTTCTTACATTGCTTGATCTGATCTGTGAATGGTCAGAGAAACTAAATAGCAATGATGCCCAATGTTCTTGTCATCCTTTTGCTGGGTAAAATCAAAGTAGTTGAAATACTTCCGCCCAGAGAAGCTGTTTCCATAAGAGCTGGCAAGATAGCATATGCTGCTGTTTGAGTGGGAAAAGACCTAAAAAAAAAGAATACAAGTCTTTTTTCGCTCTCTTTACTTTTGCATTGGATATTTTGGGTAGACGTTGTAAAATATAAAATCTGTTTTCTTCCCCAGTCAAGGTTTTCTGCTGTGTCAACATGCATTCTGTTTGGAAAACGCTTCACATCAGCAGTCAGAAAGGCTTATATTACCCCTAGGTTAGACAAATCCTGCCCACTTGCTGCACAATAGGTTTCTCCCACCATCTCATTCCCATTGAAGAGTCAAGGCATAGTCAATCCAATAGCCGAACAAAGTAGCAGCAAAATCTAGCCTGAAAAGCCTGCATGTTAAGCTGGTTTGTAAAGAGGCACACACACACACACACCAACACACTTTGTATTACTTGTATTACTTGTGAGGGCCTTCCATTAACCAAATGAATTCCTTTACCCTTAAGCCTAATCTTAACCCAATCCTACTGCTAAGCCTTTCCCTAAACTCAAATTCAAACCCTCTTGTCCTCGTATTCCTGTCTTTGTGAGTACATGTGGCCCTCATGAAGATAGCAGTATGGCCTGTGAGAGAGAGACATACAGAAAGAGAGAGAGAGAGGGGAAAGACTGAAAGAGGAGGAGTCAGTGGAGTACCTTGCATCTCTCTTTTTACTCACTAGCCAATGACTCCTCAATGTAATATTCAGCGAGAGTTGGCAAGACATCATTTTGTATTTAACTCCACTGGGGGCTTCTGTCGCTTCCCTGAGTGTTATTTCTCCTCTCCTGAGTGACAGCCTCCAGCTCACTCTAGCATAACAATGTAGTCGTAAATGGAAAACACCAAGCCGACGCAGCTGTCGAAAGATACAGCTTCATAATCCAGTCCACCTTTCAAAAACAAGCTCGGGGAGGGAAAGGGATAGACAGACAGATTGTGAAACAGAGACAGGGATTCAAACATAAAAAGCCGTCCCCTAGGCCAGCTGGATGAGCTAACTACTAATAGCATCACACTCAACCAACCTCAAGACAACCACTCAATCATTCACAATTCAAAATGGTAAAAGGCTTCTTCTCGTGAACTGTTGGTCCCAGTGAGCTGAAATTTGGCAAGTGTGTAAATGTGCATTTCAGATTGAATATGCCCACCCTAATCTGCACAAAATCAATGACATCATTTGTCCAATAGGGGACACTAAAATGATCATACTTACACCCTTGCTTTTCCTATTTAACTGAAACTTGGAACAGGCATGCACGTCTTCATGTTGAACAACCTAGACCGAATAAGGCCCATGAAGTGTGAAAAACCATTCCACCATTTTGAATTTGAAACCTTCAAACATCTAATCTCAGCAGAGAGAGAGAGAGAGAGAGAGAGAGAGAGAGAGAGAGAGAGAGAGAGAGAGAGAGAGAGAGAGAGAGAGAGAGAGAGAGAGAGAGAGAGAGAGAGAGAGAGAGAGAGAGCTCTATTCCTCTCCCTCTCCACTACTTCAAAGTGTTTTAGTGATGAAAAGTGCCATATCACAGCATCCCTTCATCTCTCCCTGTCATAACCCAGTGTCTCCCTGGGACACACACACACACAGACACACACACTCAGACATTTTGACAGACAGCTGCAGTGGGGGTAGTGGACAGGTATTGAATGTGACAGGCCTGTTACCTTGTACACTGATGGATATAGTCAATCACACCAAATGAATACATACTTGATTTACTGATCAATTTTCCTTGACAAATCAATTCAGTGATTCATTCAAGCTATTGCTGTACCGCTCGGGTAGAATTAATACATCTATTCTTACATACACTATCCAAGTAACATGACTGCATATATTGTTAACATGGGTGGGCCCCAGTGGGAATGGGACCCCTAACCCTGGTAGTGTTGGTGCCTTCCTCTACCCATTGACCTACACAGGGAATGGAACCTCTAACCCTGGTAGTGTTGGTGCCTTCCTCTACCCATTGACCTACACAGGGAATGGAACCTCTAACCCTGGTAGTGTTGGTGCCTTCCTCAACTCACTGAGCTACAAGATCATTTCATTTGCAGGTATGAAGCAAATTATGGATCCATTGATTTAGTTACATTTTTCTGTTTGTCTTTTGCTTACCTAGGTGCACCGGACCAAGACTGCAAGACTGTATTGGCTGGATGGACAGGTACAGGTCTCTTTACTGTGGATTGCCTCTATACCCTAGCATGCATACACACTACACAGTAGCACACACACACACACACACACGCACACCACACCACACAAAAACAAAGAAAAAGAATCACAGTAAGCAAAGTCTCTGATTAATGGCTACCTCTGAGGCCAAAAATCCCCATGTGTGTCTTTAATGCTTTTATTTTTGTGTGTGTGTGTGCGTGTGTGCGTGTGTGCGCGTGCACGTGTGTGTGTTTGTGCACGTGGGCAATTTGCCTGGCTCTTGATAAATTGATAGCGCTATAGCTTTTGTTCTGGGGCAGAGGGGGAGAAAAGGGAACAAAACGCCACTTACAGTTTCCAGCAAATGGATTTACAATTTTACGAGAGTAGCAGCTTGGCACTGGGTGGCGCTTGGGATTGTTGGGTGGGGTTTGGTGTTGGGTTGGTGGGGGGGGGGGGTGATGATGGGATGATGGGCGGTCTATGAAAAAAAGATGCACAGGGCAGCAGCCAGAACCACAGAACTCATAAACTACTAATGGGTCCAGGGACCTCCAGCACAACACTGGCCCAAAATAATCAGAACAGAACAGAGCCATGCAGGACAGGACAGGACAATAGGGAAAGGCAATGTTGACTTTAAACAAAGACCAGTAGACAGAAAAAGGGAAAACATATTTGGCTCATCTGGCAGCTGAACATAGCTGTTTAAATGATGTCGGAGGCAGGCGTTAGACGGAGATAGACGTTTGTTAATAACAGTTGCAGACAGAGACAAATCGAGCCAGACAGAGAGAGGTAGCCAGAGAAAACCATTTGTTTTTCCTGGGTATCTACTGATCAATGCTCCGTATCCTGAGTCTGTTAGGAGGGTCAATAGATGGTGAAGGAGATACAATGTCGGGGGCAGAGAGTCAGACCCGCAGAGGGAATTGATGAAGATCTACACCATCACGTTGGGTGAAAAAAAAAAAAAAAATCCCTCGAAACATCACCGACGGGATCAAGGGAACTCCACGCCTCCGATAGATAGAGTGTGGGGGATTGGAGCCGCCGGCTGGCATGGTGAACAGATCAGCTCTTATCAGATCTGCGATAGCCGTGGCTTGGATGCAGCACTGGACTCCCAGCTGTCCCCAGGCTGAGCCGTCCGCTCAGAGGTGTCACTCTTCTCGTAAAATCGGTTCCTCGTGGGAGCGTTTGGCTTTTGAACATGATTTCAAATGGCTTGTTTGAAATGTGTGATCACACTGAGGTTCTCAGGCCAACTCTCTACCTTGCATGAACATGGGTCTGGATCTGATTTAGCTGGATTATATATTTACACCTGACATTAAAATGCATCTCCGGTTTTCATTTGAACGTCACATTTCTCACTCCCTTTGCCAAAACACAGATTGCCTCATAATGTGTACGTCTTTTAAAGTTGACACCTCACTTGTTCCTGTGCACCAGTATCTTTTCCATGCCGTTCAATCCATTTTGACAGGTTTGTTGCTATCAGAGCTGCCTGCTGTCTGTGTGGTTTCCAAGTATGTCCTCATGGGATTTGCATGGTTTATATTTATGGTTTATGTGTGTTTTTGTATATGTGGAGTAGAGACACGTTGCACTTTGTTACACTATCTATACATTTAGCCTTAGTCACTCCCTATTTAGGGCCAGCATTGGAGAAAGCCTAAAAACGTTTCACATATACAGACAGTACCCAAGTCTCCACCAAGCTCTTTCCTTACCCTTTTTCAGACCAATCATTTGTACTCTGCCGCTCCATAACCACCCAGTCCCCCAACTAGTTATTTTCTCTCTATGCATGGCAAAGAGATGAGGGAGAGATGTGGAGTTATTTCACTTCACATGAAGCTGGTTGAAACTGATAACATTTAATGGGGCGCCTACCTCAGTCTGTGATATACAGTCCCAGCTAACAGCCCTTTTTCCCGCTGAGTTTGTCTCGGCCAAATTAGCTCCTTTCATTAAAACTGGAGAAGATGAGGGGTTATTTGCCGGGAAGCCATCCGTCCCCGCTCATTTCTGCAGCAACTCAGAGCCATATCAGAGAGATTATTGAGAGGCTTGAGTTCAGATGGCAGTGTAGAGAATTCGCTCCGACGGTAATTTACGTGTCTTTGATCTTGGACTCAACTTTGGCGTGAGGGCACGCAGGGATTTTTGCTACCAGTTGAAAGCTTAGTGGAAAAAGACGCTAATAGTAAAGGCAAAGAGGGTTTTTTTAAATGTTCGTCATCATTTGCGTGTAGAGTTGTGATTTTTGTGTGTTTGGCAATGTGACACTGACTGACAATGTGAGCCACTTCTCTCTGCTTCTTCCTCCTCTTCCTCCTCATCCTCCCCTTGGATTCTCCCCTCATCTTCCTCCTATTCAACCATCCCATCCTCCTCTCCTCTCCATCATCTTCTTCATCCCTGTCCTCTTATTTCTCACATATTCATTATCTTCCTTCTCTCATTCTCATCATTTTCTTCCTTCACCACCGATTCCTCTTCCTCCTCATCATCCTCCACCTCCTCCTCCTCTCCAGAACCCCTCTGATCGCGGCAGGGGTGATCGGCGGTCTGTTTGTGGTGGTTATCATGGCGCTGAGCGTGGCGGTGTCCGTACGCCGGAAGAGCATCAAAAAGAAGAGAGCCCTTCGTCGCTTCCTGGAGACAGAGGTGAGCATGGCCGGTAGCTGGAGTGTGGTAGATACTGTTGGAGTGAGATTGAGCACCAGAGAAACAGAGGACATGCAATAGTAGTAGTAGTAGTAGTAGTAGTAGTAGTAGTAGTAGTAGTAGTAGTAGTATTGGTAGTTTGGTGACATACATTGAATTATTTATCACATTGACCAAATAATAATATCTTATCAGTCCAGATATTCAGTCAGTGGGTTTGGACATTTTGGTGGCAAAGGATTTTAGATGCCCGGACTTTGCTATAGCTTAGGGTTTAGTGAATTGAAAACAATGATAGGGGAAGAGAGGTAAGTGAGAGGTAAGTGCTGTTGCAGGTATGAAAATGAGTGCAGAGTGAATGAATGAGAGAACAATTGGATAAAAAAAAGTAACTCACAGAGAATGTGGCAGATTTTCACAAGAAAAAAAGTGGCAGTATGAGATTTAAACGGTTGACCAAGGCATTGGTCCATACTGCACATTGATGGACACATAACATGCATCCATTCTTCCATTCAATTCCCTGAAGGACTCGAGGGACATGCATGCGTGTGGATGGCTGAGACCTGGCAGCGCTAGGACCCACACATACAAAGAAAACGAGAGATAGAAAGTCAGACTGAAAGAGAGAGAGAAGAAAAGAACGGAGTAGAGAAGCCTTCACGACGCCAGAGGGTGTTTGTGGAGGCAGAGAAATTGTCAGAAAGTCAGAGGCTCAGGTGTTCACTTTGCCATACCATATAAGAGAGGACACTTCTGTTAGGAAAAGGTGAGGGACCATACCAACAGAGAGAAGAAGAGCACTCTGGGTTAGGAAGTGCTAGGAGAGTGTGTCACTTAAGGCCCTTATTTCCGTACAGGGATACAGTCTTATGTCACTGCTTTCTCCCACTGTAGAGCACATACATGTCAGTAGAGACTCCAGTTCTTTGCAGTTCTTTTGCTTTGCTTATGTGTTATATTACTCCTCTCTCACACATATTTTTAATAAATGTTATTTATACTTACTATATTTTACTATAGATCTCTCCACCACTTTTTCTTCTTTTTTAACCATTTCTATGGCCATTCGTTGTCCCACATATTCATAGTCATACTCAAGCAAACATACAAATACTGACTACAATATTTAACAGACAAAAGTTCTTTGTACCACATATTTAATTCACACAGAAGAACTTTACCAGGAAGAAGCCTATACTGTAATATCATGAAATGCTAAATCTATCTAAATCTATCTCAAAGTAATAATTTACTGGGTGTCAGATCAAACTTTTCCTTTTTCCCTTTCATCTTTTGATTTCTCCGCCACCTTTTAGAAGTGCAACGTGTTTTTTACTTGATCAGAGAGGGAAGTCCTCTGAACCGCTAAAGGATTATGTCTTGTGTCACTGCTTCCTCCCTCTTTAGAGCACGTAAGTGTCGGAAAACTCTTTGCTGGTAGTACTAATAAGGAAGAGATAGCACCTTTATGGCTTATATTATATTACTGCTCTCTCACACATACTCTTACTCATATGTGCCTTTCTCTACCTTTAAGCACAGCACACGTTCATACACACAAACACTGCCTACAATAATGCACAATATATTATAGAAAATGGTTTGTAGAAAATGTTTAGAGCAGCATTTTAATTTTCCGATATCTCTGACAATCTTTTGCCCTACAATTTCAGTTCTTGTGTCTTTTAACATGTGTGACAGTCAACTGCAGCATGTTCAAGTGGCATGTGGATGTTTCTGTGTGGTTACGTGTGTTTCAGCACCACAGTGTAGAGTGGGAGGGTGGACAGCTCCAATACAGCTAACAGTTATAGAGGCTCATCATCTTCAGCACCACTAATACTGGACAGCTCCCCGCACACTGGGACTGTGTGTGTGTGTGTGTGTGTTTCTGTTAATGTTTGTTAATGTGTGAGTGTGCATGTACATACAACGATCAGCCATAACATTAAAACCACCTGCCTAATATAGTGTAGGCCCCCCTCGTGCCGCCAAAACAGCTCTGACCCGTCGAGGCATCATGGACTCCACAAGACCTCTGAAGGTGTCCTGTGGTATCTGGCACCAAGACGTTAGCAGCAGATCCTTTAAGTCCTGTAAGTTGCGAGGTGAGGCCTCTATGGATCGGACTTGTTTTTCCAGCACATCCCACAGATGCTCGATCGGATTGAGATCTGGGGAATTTGGAGGCCAAGTCAACACCTTGAACTCTTTGTCATGTTCCTCAAACCATTCCTGAACAATTTTTGCAGTGTGGCAGGGTGCATTATCCTGGTGGAAGAGGCCACTGCCATCAGGGAATACCGTTGCCATGAAGGGGTGTACTTGGTCAGCAACAATGTTTAGGTAGGTGGTACGTGTCCAAGTAACATCCACTTGAATGCCAGGACCCAAGGTTTCCCAGCAGAACATTGCCCAGAGCATCACACTGCCTCCGCCGGCTTGCCTTCTTCCCATAGTGCATCCTGGTGCCATCTCTTCCCCAGGTAAACGACGCACACGCACCCGGCAGTCCACATGATGAAATGTGAAACGTGATTCATCAGACCAGGCCACCTTCTTCCATTGCTCCATGGTCCAGTTCTGATTGTAGGCGCTTTCGGCGATAGACAGGGGTCAGCATGGGCACTCTGACCGGTCTGCGGCTACGCAGCCCCATACGCAGCAAGCTGGGATGCACTGTGTGTTCTGACACCTTTCTATCATAGCCAGCATTCACTTTTCCAGCAATTTGTGCTACAGTAGCTCTTCTGTGGGATCGGACCAGACGGGCTAGCCTTCGCTCCCCACACGCATCAATGAGCCTTGGGTGCCCATGACCCTGTAGCCGGTTCACCGGTTGTCCTTCCTTGGACCTCTTTTGGTAGGTACTAACCACTGCATACCGGGAACACCCCACAAGACCTGCCGTTGTGGAGATGCTCTGACCCAGTCGTCAGTTGCCCATTTTTCCTGCTTCCAACACATCAACTTCAAGAACTGACTGTTCACTTGCTTGACAGGTGCCATTGTAACGAGATAATTTATGTTATTAAAACCACTGGTTTTAATGTTGTGGCTGATCGGTGTATGTCTGCTTGCATCTGTGTTTGTATGCACGTGTGTGTGTGTTTCTCTCTGTGTGTGTGTGTGTAGCCCCTCATCCTCCTTGCCTCCACTCTGCAGAAGCTGATTTACTATTCCATTTGAATGAAGAACAGCTATTGTTTTTTAATCAGATGGCCGCTATGAGCCACAGGGACAGAGGCTGCCAACCAGAGCAGAGCTGATTTACACTCTCTCTCTCTCTCTCTCTCTCTCTCTCTCTCTCTCTCTCTCTCTCTCTCCTAACTGTCCTTCCCTCTCCAATCTTCCACCCACTCTAATTCTCCCTATTTTGTTCCCCCTCTCATGCTTTTGCTTCCTCTGACTAATTCAGCTCCTCATTTCTCCATCGCTGTCTTCTTGTTGTTGTTTCTGCTGCAATTCTTCTCCCACTCTGCATCTACCTCCCTCTCCTCATATAATCTCCCTCATTCCCTCTCTGTCCCTCACCCATTCGTTCCTCCACTTGAGCAGTAATGAGACAACGGAAGCATTGCCTCTTCAAGTTCCGCAATTATCCACTTCTCTCCCCTCTTTCTCTCTCTCCTCGACCGCTCCGTTCTCATATTAAATTTCTCATTTCTGAGTTTAGGAAGTTAAAAGCACGCAGGGGCTTTTTTGTAACATGAAACTGAAGGATAGAAAGATTGGCTGAAGGAGTGAGGGCTGGATTAGTCTTGTCATTCAGGCAGAAGGGATAAATGTCATTGAAACCCACGGTGAACTTAAGTACTAGGTATTCACCACTTAAGTACATGGTAAAACGAATACATTTCCAAGTAATTGCAGCTGTAACTAAGTAGGTACAGTAAATACTTAAAAACAAATCTCTGGTATTACTCATCAGGTAACTTGTAGAGCTACTTGTATCTGTAGGATGATAGCAGCCTGAGTTTATGGTGTAATTCCAAGGGACTTAGGCTACACTTTCTTAGAAATACCTTCTCTATATACCCATTGAATCAAGGAACAATCTTGTATGTACTGTAGTTTTATATTTGAAATATACTGAGTTTGTGTACTTGATTGTGTATTTAACTAGAGAAACTAGAAGGGTTTATTAAACTTATCTGGACTGTAAAGCCAGAATTGTTTGGGTTACGGGTGGAGTGATTGTGGCTTATTGGTGGGAGGGATTTTGCAGTAGAGGAAATCATATAAGCGAGAAAGATGGCGTCACAAAATAATTCATCATGCAACATTGTGAGTATGTTACATCCCTGAGCCACCTGATTGAATGTCCTGTATGTCACTGGGTGTGTTTGTAGCTGGTGGAGCCCCTAACACCCAGTGGCACAGCACCCAACCAGGCCCAGCTTCGCATCCTGAAAGAGACAGAGCTCAAGAAAGTCAAGATCCTTGGCTCCGGGGCCTTTGGGACTGTTTACAAGGTAAAACACAAATACACACAAATACATTTGCTCACAGGACCAATGTGGGTTTTTGAAGGCCGTTACAGATATTTTGGCTTGAAGCCACAGCTAGATGGTGTGATATTGGTGCTGATATTTTCATATATCATATTCATATTCAAAGGTTACACTCCCTTAATTCATACTACGCCACTTAACCTATCACTGTACGTGCACCAAAATCAAATCAAACTACTTTAATTAAGGTTCGGCAAGTAAAACAACTTGGTTTAAGGTTACAGTTAAGGTTAAGGTTAGGGTTAGGCAACTAAAAAATGTGGGTAAATGTTAGGGTAAGGTTTTGGTCATGAAAATGTAAACCCATTGGATAACTTTGCATCGGTTTGGGACTCAAACCTGTGTGTATACAAATATCCACCTATATCGACCTCCACACCTTTACTTTGCTCCACACTATTTCAATGTCAAACTACTGCCTGTTTCACCCCCACCTCCTTTCACTTGATTCATATAATTTCATAAGGAATTATGATGCCTTACTTTTTGCAACTATAACTACAAGCTTGATATAAGAACCGGTTGGCATACTTGTGTAGAATCTGTCACATTAGAATTGATTCAGGTTAAGTGCTTCCCATAGACAACCAATGTAGTATTGATTCATTATACAATAAATTTAATCAACCAAGCTGCATCATACCCATCATGGATGACAGTGACTGGCCAATATCTAGATAAAAAGGACAATACCAGCAAACCGTCATATTGCTCAAATCCTATTAAATATATTAAATATAAAAAACTTTAAAAAGTAATTTGAACCCCTAACATACAAATTAGCTTATCACATTTCAAAACAACTGTGCCTCAACCCATATGGAGAAGAATCTACCTTAGTAATTGAAAACAACCTTAACCCTAACACACACATGCATACACCTACACATTCACACATTCACACAAAGATTGATATTATTGAATATTAGTTTCAGCCAAAACACTGTCATACAACACAACAACCTGTTGCATTGTGTTTGTATCTTTTCTGATAAAAAATAAACTCATATACGTCCAACTTCCAGAGGAAAAGATGAGCGAAAGAAGAAAGAGGACAGGAAAAAAGAAAGATTGCAGGTTCATTAATGACAGGAAATGAGATGGGAGGCCGAGAGGGGGAGGGGGGGCGCAGGAAGGGATAGAATAAGTAATAGCTGACATTGTGACCCCCGGGTTAAGAAATAACAGCTAGCTGAGGTGACTGTCAATGTGATGAGGAGGGGAGAGGTGGACAAATTGCCCTTGAAAAGATAAAATGGGCTCTCCCACTGAAATCAACCCTGGCCATTTTGTCCATCCATCCAGACATTTTCTAGTCACTTATCACGGTTAGGCAAGCAGAGGAGCCCAGATGGCCTTTTCCCCAGCAGCTTCCTCCAGCTCCTCCTGGGGGATCCTCAGGTGCATCCAGGCCAGCTGGGAGATGTAGTCCCACCAGCATGTGGGTTGTGTCTCCTCCCAGTCAGCCATGCCCAGTACATCTCCATCTCCTGGGGGGCCTCCTTGCCAGGTAGCCGAACCTCCTCTGAGGTCCTCCCAGATTGCTGAGCTCCTCACCCCTTCACATTGCAGAGAAAACTCATGGTAACTACCCAGAGTCTGTGACCATGGTGAGGATCAGAATGAACATTGACCAGTAAATTGAGAGCTTTGCTGTGTCTCAGCTCTGTCTTCACCAACACAGTCCAATAGAACAATTGCATTACTGCGGCTGCTGAGCCAAACTGGCAGTCGATCTCATGATCCTCTTTTCCCCTCACTTAAGAATAAGTGATCATGAATAATTGCGCACCCCTCACCTGAAGAGGACAGATCACGTTTTTCCGGAACAGAACTATGGCCTCAGACGTGGAGGTCCTCATTCCAACTACGTCACACTCAGCTGCAAACTGTTCCAGGGCACACTGGAGAGGCACATTTTGTTGGTACACATAATCCAGAATTTATTTACCTTGTAAATGTTTGGTATTCACCTAGATCGCAGATGAGTTTGACTAAAACATGGACATTTTTGTAACTTTGATAAACAGGGCAAATCACGTTGTCCCCCAGAAGTTATGTACCCCCTTCTGGGCCAACCAGTAACAAATAAGTCTCCTTGTTTTATTTATGGCGCCCCCCCATGGGCAAATCAGTGTAATTGTGAAAATGCCAGAACACAGCGGTGAGATGCATCATTCCCTGACGTTTAATAAAACTTCAATCAACAGTGTCTGAGGTATCCCTTGTGAGGGGCAAATGAACAAACAAATGAACAGACAGACAACGACCCATAGACACGCCCCACCCCACCCCGATTTAGTATCATGGGGGAATACTATTGTAAGTTGCTTCAGTGTTTACACACCTTAAGAAACGTTTTACATCTATGAAATACATGTAGAACTAATGTTTACCTATCTAATTAACTGTTTCAATACAATGAATCATAATCACATCCAGCTGGGGGGACAATTTATCAGCAGAAGACAGCATATTGGAATTACAGATCAGGGTTTTAAAAGGAGAGGTGTTTTAATTCCATGAGTGAAAGTGGACCTGCTCTCACTGGGGATATCCAGTCACACAAGGGCAGAATAAAGCTGGAATACATTTGAAATATTTATATAAGTTGAAAGGCGTTTGATTTATCTTTCAGCTGATTGGACCACTTCGGCAGCTGTTAAATCAATTGCCATTCCCCCTGAAATAAAATACGATGATTTTTATCACATTCAGTCCATCCCCACACAAAACCCCATTAACAAACACCTTGCCAGTCAGTTATTTAGAGAGCTGATGTACAACCCAGGAAACATTCCTCTACTGCATATTTTAAATGTAGTTTCCTCCTGTGCAAACATATAACAACTTACTTCTTCTTTCTCCTCCTGGTGAACAGCACCACTGACGTTTTGTGACTCCATATCTCCATATCCATATCCGTGTGTGTGTGTTTGTGTGTGTGTGTGTTTTCCTCAGGGTATTTGGGTCCCAGAGGGTGAAACAGTGAAGATTCCTGTAGCCATTAAGATCCTGAACGAGGCCACGGGACCCAAGGCTAACGTGGAGTTCATGGATGTGAGTATTTTTACAGCTTGTGTACACACCCATAGAAAAAACACAGAATCAATTGAATTATTCTCCTAGATTTCCTCCTTAAATTCCTGTTGTACTCATAGAAGCTTGACAGTCTCAGAAAACACACCTTAGAGAGTCCCGTAGACCCCGATGTGCACATATGTCAATTATTTTCCTTAATTTTTGAAAGGTTTTGGACATAAAAGTTATATTATGTTATATGAAAGTGTTTCAAACTGTGTGCATTCAGTCACAACTGATAAAACAAGTTGATTTGTAGTTTATTGCTATGAGAGGCTCACAAAAGGCCTTTAGGATGTCTGTAGGGCCATTCTAAACCACTTTTCCACCGTGTGGGACATAGTGAAGGCTTGCCAAGGAACTGACCACCAGAAGACTGAAATCAATTCTCATTTATTTGAAATGAAAACACAGCTTACAAATCATTGCTGTTGGTGAAGTGAGGTGACTGAGAACTAAAGTGAAACCCCACAGACACCAGAATAGAAACCAGAGGAGGCCCCAAAGACCCTTACATACACACACACACACACACACACACACACGCACACCATGCCACAGGCTCCCAGCACAGTGCACAAGGCCCCATTTATAAAACATTCAACGTTCAGCTCATTTCAAAAGGAAAAATGAATATAAAAAATAAAATTATCTGCCTATGATGCAATGGAGATGAAATAACCTCCAACAACATACACTCATATACGTACGCACTCTCTCACACACACACACACACACACACACACACACGTAGAGAGCGACCCAATTGCACTCATGTTTTGCACTGAGTTAACACTGAGTTAACAGTCTAAGAGGAAGAGGTTTGGAGGGTTAGCATTTCTATTTTTCTCAGGCAGTCATTAACAAATATCCTATATGTATCATGTACAGTATGTCTGTAATTGTATGCTTTACGTGCTTTGTGGTCTGGTTTGATCAGACTACCAGAGATCAGGAATGAGAGCAAGAATGAGCCAATAAGGGAGACAAAAATAGAGACATATGGTGTCATATTGAGAGGGAGAAATAAAAAGAGTGAAATAAAGGAAGTCTTTATCTATACACCAGGAAACTCAATGAGCTTTACCTAAAAACAATAAAAACAAAACACAAAGTAATGGCATAGATTGCACATGTGTGTACACTCCATGTCAGTGTACATTAAGGCATACATGTCTTTGAGTGCATGCAAATGTCTCCCCTCGGTTTAGGGTTTCCCAGCAGGCATCTGCAGTCGTGTACCCAAATAGCAAATGTAGCTAATGAGCTCTTCTTTCCTTGGCGTGCCAGAGGGCATCCTGGAATATGGTCACTGTGAGCTGGAGAACCAATGACAGAGGAAATGAGGAAACTTAACTTATCTTTGACTGAGGGTTCCAGTAGGCAGTGGGGATGGAGGGATGAGGAGGGGGGAGAGAAAGAGAGACAGACATGAGGACAGAGGGATTTTATTGTTGTTTTTATTTAACCTTTATTTATCCAGGGAAAGTTGACTGAGCTCCATCACATTAATAGAGTTACACACATTCACACCTGACCAGCACAACCACAGTCTTCTGCTGTCGGCCATTGAGCAGCTGCACTGGAGCAGTTGGGCGTACAACTGCCTCGCTCAAGGGCACATCGGCAGAAGCTGCTGATGGAAGCGAGAGCATTGCTCACTCACTTAACCACATTCACATTTTCTCCCCCTTTCCCTTCTGTCCAATCAATCTGTCTTCTACCTGTGGAGGGTTCAGATGGGGGAGGCTCCTTCATTTAAACAGCAATCAAAACACAGCAGCACATGGAGTCAGGCGGCCATGTTTGGTCAAGCAGCAAAAAGCCTCCTGCTGCCAGCTCCTAGCATGGGGACCAATACTCATTAAGCATCCTCTCAGTGCCCAGAATGCTGCTGGCTTGTCTTTGTCCGCGCAATATAAACCCTCATGGTCCATCCTTAACACGGTTTCCTTTGTTTATGGAAATGATAACCTTTCGTTCCATGTTTTACGTTTCATTCAGGTATTTCCAGTAGAATCCAGACTGACTTGTCTATCTTAACAAGTCATTTAGTCTCATTTTCAGTCTGAATTCTTATTTTTGATGATTTCGCTTGTTTCCAATGCAGTTTCAGGAATTTATTAGAAACAGGTGTCAATATTTAAACACTTGAAACTAGTTGATTGGCATTGGAAACAAGTGAAGCACATGAAGAATTTTATTTCATGAACTAGATTAAATGACTTTTTAAGATGAAAACACACTCTCTATCTCTCTGTCACACACACACAAACACACAACAGAAACACACACCCATACTTTATGATCATAAGATTTATATTTGATAAGAATGCCAATTGCTGGTCTTTTTTAATGTTCCAAGTTTTCATTTAGTACACTCATAAGCATTCAGGTGAATTAAATTAAACAGAACTGCATTTCTACAAAGCTGAGTGTTCAATAGTGAAGATATGTTTGTCATTTGTATGGGGCTTTAATTCACTGTGGATTTGTAGCTTGTTGGGTGACTGTCTCCCATCACAAATTATACAATAGGATACAATGGTTTTGAATGGGGTTTCAGGGACCTTACTTTAATGAACATACACCACATACAACATAAAGGCCCACAAACCAATAAAAAAAACAGTTTCAAGGTGTCCACAAGTGAAAGATAGTCCAAGAGTGAAGATATTTCAGGATACCACAGTGCAGTGATAGATGAACTCTAGATTCATCCAGATTTACAGGAGAGAGCTGCTGTCCATGCAGTCGAGCAGCAGGCAGAGAGACTCCAGTCTGATTTACCACCATCCTGATCTACTGGCATCGTCGTAGATCTCCGGCTGATGAGCAAGGATTGGATTATGCAATGTGATGCATTGGCTATATAAATCCTAGACTGTGTTTTGTCTTCAGCAACATTCAGAGGAGCTCTACACACTAGACTCCCCTGCTCTCTCTCTCTCACACACACACACTCACTACGACCATATCCTATCTTGTGTGTGATTGCTCTGCACCATATAGGTTTATTTTATGATGGATTTTCATAAGACTCTGTAGCGGACTCGCTACCCCGGGGCCGCAACAGACCGAGACACAGGAGGAGAGATTACTGGCCGGTGTTACACCAAAATCGGTGACCATTACATTACAGTATATTTTAGGCACATCTTAGTTTCTAATAATAATTATTATTGTTAGGCTTGTAATAATATCATATAATTAAAATTAATTAATATATATACATATATACGGTGATGGTCACCAATTTCGGTGTAACACCTGTCCAACTTTCTTACCATTTCCTTCCTCCCGATTGAAACACAAACACTCATTTGTGTGTGTGTGTGTGTGTGTGTGTGTGTGTGTGTTTGTGTCTTTGATAGTGTGCCTCCATTTTTTGATAACAAATAGAATGTAACAGAGTAATACAATAACAGAATGGTAGGATAACATAATATATAATAAAAATCTTTATTTATATAGCACTTTTCAAAACAAGGTCACCCTTAAACAGAATCTGTAATCTTATGATCTTTGACAGTTCAGTCTAGACTTATATGATAAATATGATCAACTGTCCCTCAGGACTTGAAACAAGAGTGTTCAGACTTTGAACCTTGAAAAGACAAATACTGGATCTGATCCGCTGACAAGCTAGATGGACTTTTTGGACACAATGTCAAGGCAACGTTTTGCGTTGTGCATAGGTATATTTTCTTGTTGAGAATAAGCCAATAAAACCACATTCTAGTTAAGTTTGTTTCTTGATGACAAATGAGAACATCAGTCGTGTGTTTACATGTGCAGAGAATCCCATTCTTAACCGGGTTACTCAAGTAAGTAAGTTGATGTATGTAATCATCATACCACTGTTAGGATAACCCATGTGAACTAGTACTCTGAGTATTCCAGTCAGTTTTTGCTTCAACTATTGGCTATACATCAACCTCCCCCCACATGCCTGAGTGTATATCCGTCCCCCCCAGGAGGCCCTGATCATGGCCAGCATGGAGCACCCTCACCTTGTCCGTCTGCTGGGGGTCTGCCTGAGTCCCACCATCCAGCTGGTCACCCAGCTCATGCCTCATGGGTGCCTCCTCGACTACGTCCACGAGCACAAGGACAACATCGGATCCCAGCTGCTGCTCAACTGGTGTGTCCAGATCGCTAAGGTAAGGGTTTACTCTTCTTTGTTGGTGGTGGTGGTGGATGGAGATGGTATCAGGAGAGTTGTTTGGTAGCTAGTTGGTCATCTGGCTGATTTATTGGGTAGTTGGTTGGGTGGTTGAGTAGTTAGCTGCTTGGTTGGTTGACTAGCTGGCTGTATGGTTGATTGGTTGGTTGACTGACTGGTTGGTTGACTTGATTGGCTGGTTGACAGGCTGGCTGTATGGTTTGTTGATTGGCTGACCGACTGGTTGGGTACTTGGTTGATTGGTTGTTTTTTAGACTGGCTGGGTGTTTGGTTAGTTGGATGATTGATTGGCTGGTTGGTTGGTTGTTTGATAGGGTGGCTTTTTGGTTCTTTGGTTGATTATTTGGTTGGTTGTTGGTTATTTTGTTACCTGGATTGCTTTCTGCCAGTGGACAGTCCTCAGTCATTTGGGTACAAGAGGAAATTGTATTATTTCCATTATAGAAAGGGTGCAGCTCTAATCTCAACATTCCCTCACTATGGTGGGATTAAATGTAATGATGTGTTTTTTTAGCTTCATTGAGAGATCACGTGGATATCAAGTACAGTCCCTAGATTGCATAGATTGCATCAGATTTCAGTATCTTTGAAGGTTGAGAGATAAAATATCAATAAGTAACGTTCCATGATCTTTTATATGGCATCACTCACCTGCTCTCTCTCTCTCTTTCGCTTTGTATCTATCCCTCTCATACACACACATCAATATTATCAATTTCGCTGTCTTCCACTCACTCTCCTGCATGTATGCAAACAGTTTTTATTCATCACATTCCTCATTCATTCTCAACACTTATTCTCTCAGGCCGCTGTCCAGCCTTGCCCCCGCAGACAATACCATCCATCTCTACGCACACTTGCTTTTTCTTCGGATTACCTTAAATCCCCCGTGTCTGCTGCGAGTCTCCACCAGCAGCACTACAGTTTATGCTTTCCAGTAAATGCGTCGCTAGCCCACACACACACTCCCATCCACTCGCTCCCACCGCCTTTTAAAACATGTCTCGGCTAATAGAGGCCAAGTGAATTACCAGAGCCCAACCCTGAGTGAAATGTAGATGTCTGTGTTTGCGTGTGTCTATACTACATGGCTGCAAGCCAAACACAGTTTTAACTTCAAAGGTTTGGAGATTTGGTGTGTGTGTGTGTGTGTGTGTGTGTGTGTGTGTGTGGTGGGGTGGGTTCACGAGCAGACAGCGGCGCCCTTCGCTCAGCTCTCTGGAGAAGAGAAGTCAATAATTTAAAGCCTTGGCGGACTTTGGTGATGGGAGTTTGGAGTGCAGTGAACTCATCATTAAAAAGTCACGGCGTTGAAGCCAGAAGTGCATAATAATCAGTTATAATCTACTTGTGAATGTTACGTGTCTGTCTGTCTTCCTCTGCATCTATATATCAAGTACTATAATTGGATTACTTATTATACTGTGTTTGATAGATGGTGCAATGGAAGTGTAATACACAGAGAACACAATAATGGGTTAAATAGCCAAGGGAAGCAGAATGTCAGAGGCCAAGCAATTGCTGCAGTGTTTCCTAGATTTAATATCTTAGACAAATATTTCTGTTGCCATTTTTGGCTGAGTCGGAGGCGGGCGTTACTCCAATGAGCTTCCATGGGAGAATATTAAACCATCAGTTAAACTTGGGGCAGAGACACAGTTGTGATTATACCACATAAAGTACCACATTTTTTTATATAACGACGGCAAACAGAGCATACGTTAAGTCTTCCCATGCTGCGAAACTGAAATATTTGCACAGTATGCCGATTTATCACAGCACACAAATTACTGCATGAAAAAAAAAGGATGGGGGTTGGCTGTTCTTGTGTCGTATACACATAAATAAATATATACCTACTGTGAACAGCTGTCAACATGAAGAGATGTATAATTCATAAAGGGTAGATATGGCGATGCATTATTTACCAATACGTTATTGTGTATCATGTATCAACGGTGTATTGTTTAGTGTTTTCAATAATTGGCTACTGCTATTGGGGGCGCAGATAGCCCTCAGGGGCCTTGGTTAATAAGGTACACACACACACACACACACACACACACAGTGCTGCACAATGAATATATCTGAATAATACCAACAAGGTCACAAGTGAATTGCTACACTTAACGTTTTCAGTGTGCCCCATTGTAGTGCTCATGATAACTTATTCCATTAGGACTGTTGAGGCCTCGAGCAGCTTTTCCACAATCTATTTCAATGTCTTTATCATAAAGGATATTTTTATATCCAGTAGTGCTTGGTCTGTCTGGGCTCTCAAGGCTCCTGGAAGTGACAAAGTTCAGCGACACCCCTGTGGCCCTCCCTCTCTGTCACCGCCGCCGTCACAGCCATGGATTATTAATCGAGTAATCTGCCGTGAGTTATACTAATGAGGAGATTCATCAGCAGCAGGACTCTGACGCTACGCTCTGATTTCTCTTTCCTGTTTTATCCTTCCTCATCCCCGTACTATATTGCTCTCTTCTCTCAGTTTTCCCCCTCCTTCCTTCCCTTCTTCACTTACGTATGTGTCCTAGTGGCATACCATGGCAAACAAGAAAACCCATCATGAAATGCATTACCACGCATTACACAAGCTTTGTAGCAAATTTTGCTCCCAGAGCTTTGACATGTCGGTTGGGTGTTTGTCGGCAACTATTAGCAAACTAGTTCTATATTTCACTCCTGGAACCAGTTAGGAAACCTGTTTCGGTAGACTGGGATCCAGTTCAAGACGTGGTGGACTGTTTGACATTGTTCTCTTGTTTTCAGCTGTTTGACTCTAACTGCTGCAGCCCACTGTCAAGAGCCAGACTCCAGTCCAATCTCTTCTTCTTCTTCTTCTTCTTCCAATCTGCATGTAGACGCCTGCTGGAGTTTCAGCACGCACAACACATTTGGTGAAAGTATTGAACGTTTGTAAAATTCCAGTACAGTATTCCAGTCGTATTGAAAGTCTTACTACACCAAGTATGCAACTGGAGATTAGACACAGTTTGCCACAGAGTACACTAGTCTGCTCTGAGACGATCAGCAGTTATCTGAAGTCATTTAAACGTGCTTCATTTTGAGTTTACTATATTATTTATCAATGTCAAAACACTGGTGATGATGCATTATTTCATTTCTTGTATTCGAGCAAGAAAATGGGAGTTTTGCTGTTAGACACACTCGCTCCCGTCTTTAATTTGGGACAATTTGGAGGCTTCTACATGAGTTCTTTTGAACTGGTAAAAGAGACAGAGAGAGGGGGATGATATTATATGCTGACAGAAAGCAGCTCACAGGGGCCGTAGCGTAGCACTGATGGTTGCTATCATGATTCATTTGCCTGTGAAATATTTAGTGTGAACTCTACGCATTCTGCCTTTAAAGGAGAACGCCGCGTCCCTGCAAGATGGTTTTCAGGCTGACACATGTTGACGTGTTTTCGTCATGACGGTATGACGCCACTCTTCAAACAACCTCGGTACCTTGTCTAAGCAAGGTACCGTATACAATATATGGCTTTTCCAAACAAAATTGTTATAGAATTCACCAGCAAATCTCATCTCTAACATTACCGCTTTGGATAGCCTCCAAGTCTGTGTGTGTGTGTGTGTGTGTGTGTGTGTGTGTGTGTGTGTGTGTGGTGTGTGTGTGAGACAGGCACAGGGTCATTTCTCTGTGTAAACCAGTCTAGGAAAACATCCCTCTCTCAAACTCATTACATATACCCCAGGGTCCTTGTGTCTACTCAATTCATTTCCAGTCCTATTCCACTCCCTCTACCATTTCCTGTCTTTCTGTTTGTGTTTCTTTCAGTATGCCATCTGTCACCATTCAGGAAATCACTTACAAGAATATAGGTTCCCATAGATGCTCATTTGTATATTGTACTATCAATATTGCCAGTGTATTTCAGTACAATGGGAATATAATAGGAACAGTATTGCTGCATTGTCGTCATATGGGAAAGATGGTAGATGCGAGTGTCATCCTTGAAAGTGCAGTGTAACTTTTGAAATACAAAAATGCTGTTCCCAAAAGCATCTCGATACAAATTACTTTTTTTTGTACGCTAGTAAAATACAAATTCCTAAATAATGAAACATGTATTTCAAATTAAATTACATTTAATTGAAATACTGCCCATCTCTGATCATCACGACATGTGTGTGTTAAGCAGTAAAAAGCTGATCAGGATCAACCAAACTCTAGTAAACTTTGATGCCCATATAACATGAATGTAGCATGAACAAATACATGAATAAATAGCAAATAAAAAAAAACAAATAATAACAATAAAAATAGCATTCTGTCTTTCTCTCTCTCTCTCTCTCTCTCTCTCTCTCTTTCTGTTTTGATAATGGACCACCCACTCTCTGCGCTATGCCCTACAACCAGCCCATCGACTCTTTGTCCGTCTCTCTTTTCTATCTTTCGCTGTCTCTCATGGGAAGAGTCAGGCGTTCATATGTTTGATTCCAACCAGCGCTGCAGACTAGCATGCCTGTTCCAAGAATGCATGTTAACACACAGAGCGAGAAGCAGATCAGAGGCGTCAAGCCTTTGATACCACCATCCCTTAGAAATGTCAACAAGTGTCCGCCTCTCTCTCTCTCTGTCTCTCTATCCATCTCTCTCTCACTCGCTGTCTCTCTCTTTCATTGCCAAGCTAATTAATGATGAAGCTTTTTGTGGAGGTCTTTCATGACTGCATAAATAAATGTATGATTCAATGTTAGTCACCCCCACCCCCTTCTATCTCTCCCTGGATAAATATTAGCTTGGAAGGCCTATTAGAATTGAAAGCAGCTCCATGCATGTTTCTGCCAAATGCAGAAACGCAGTCCTGAAAGTGGAGTTCTGGCTAGATAGGATTAGATATCTATTTATGTGAGAGTGTTAAAGATGTAATTTATTGTTGTAGGAGTTGCAGGGAAATGCATTATAGCTTTGTGCATGCATGCAGCTGGAAAGAAACAGTCTTTGCCGATACACAGGATTGGATTAGGGTTAGACTCATATACTGGGTTGGGGTCTGGAGTCAGTGTTGTCCACCTCTGATATGATGGATATTATGCAGCTTGTTTGATTACATACTGCTCTGGTTGTTACCCTGAATTAATCCTAGTGCAGCATTGATTGATGATGATTAATATTACCCTGGGTTTCAAAGGAGAGTTTTGGTGTCCCATGGTCTGCTGTTTCAGAGGCTTTTCCACACTGACTGTAATACTGAATACTGACTTATTGTTTTTTATTTTTTGGTATGAAAAGTGTCAAATTGAATGACACTGACTGTCAAAATATCACTTATCAGCAGCTTCCAAACATTATTGGTTTCGGCCTTCAAAAACCCATATTACATAGGATCTGATGTAACTATCCCTTATTATTATTGTTATAATATGTATGTATGTTATTGTTATTTTGGGAGACCACCTATGTAGAAACCTACTGCAGCTTGGATATTAAAGGAAAAGGGTGAGGGCAGTTATGTCATTGGGGTTATCAAGTAAGCATTCCCATAACAGTTGAATTAGACCCACAACACCTCCACACGGCTCAGTAGGACGTTCTGGCATTCCAGGGCTTTAAATTTTGGTCCTGGTGTTGAAAACCTGGTCACCCAGAATGCCCTCTGAATGCTGGAGCGAAAACATTGAGGCGACAGACAGATAAATAGTCACTACGAAGGACAGACGGATATACAAAAGACTATTAGGTCTGCACTGACTCATGTTTGCCATGCTGTCAGTCACACACTCTCTCCCACGCTCTCTCCGTGTGCCTCTCTCTCTCTCTCTCTCTCTCTCTCTCTCTCTCTCTCATACACACACACATGCATGGTAGTGGCACAGTATTAACAGTGTCTGGCTGAGAGGAGATGGATGTCGCCAGGTAAGGTGGTGGGGGGAATGGATGACTGCAGGCAGCCCGCACAATGGATGAGACTGGCAGCTTAGGGAGACGGGCCTAGATGAATGAGTGACTGCCAGACACACACACACACAAACACACACAAACACACACAAACACAAACAAATAAATGAAGACTTGCAGGTACACAAGCCTGCGCACACGCAAACATGCACATGATCACACTTTCATACTTTCATACAATCATACTTTGATTGCATGACATGCACACACATAACACACACACACACACACAGAAACAATATACAATGTAATAATGTATGTGATGTACAAAGTACTTAACCTTGAAATCAGCTCTCTTTATATTAACTATTTCCTCTCATTTCTTTTTCCTCTCACACTCTCTGTGTCAAACCCTCCCCCTTTCTTACCCCTTTCTCAAATACACACACACACACACACGCATTCATGTAGACCTAGACATTATGCCGGAGACCAGTATTCTCTCTCATCCTCTGCTTCATGTCATGCTTTTTCCCCCACATTTCCTCCCCTCACCACTCATTACTGCACAGATTGAACATTTTTTTGTTTGCTGTGAAATTCACACTCTGTATTCATATTTATTTCCCTGTGAAAATTTACTTGAAGTCGAGGAAAATTCCCACCGCAAACAGATGTACAGTGTGTGTGTGTGTATGTGTTGTGTGTGTGTATGTGAATTGAGTCTTTATATCTTTTATTTATATATTTTTTGACCCTAAATATGGTCAAACCAGTGAAAACTAGCAGATTGCTACAGATAGTTACAAGCTTGTCACGTGGGAATGTATGGGTGAATAATGCAATATTATTTTAATTAGCAGCACTGATGTTATATACACTAGCCTAGTGTATATAACATCAGTGCTGCTAATTAAAAGGGCTTTAAGTAGGGCTTTTTTTTTTAGTTTGTTGTTATGATTAAAGCAAAAAAAGGTATGTCAGATTCATATCAAACAAAAAGAATCCTTAATTTGATGGAGTCTTTCAAAGTAAAAATTAATAGGCCAACAACATTCAATTACAGAGATGAAGTAGAGGTAAAAATCTACCACTATCTGTATACTGTAGCAGGTAGCGTAGCTGATATCTACTTCATTCTCTCCTTCTGATCTATTACATGTCCTAGTTATGTTCCAAACTGAAATTACATGAACTGGATACAAACATGATATTTATTCTCTGTACACAATCCAACTATGGTTGCCCATCACATAAAAGATTTCCTCTTCAAGCTGAAGTTATGCCTCATTTTAATTGCTTCTAAAGGAAAGACTACTTTCAAAAATCCTTTTCAATCTGAATCTGAAATCTGAAAAGGTTCAGCTGAACCCATTTTCTTTCACCATGGATTGGAAAATATTGGAGTTTATCCAGTTGACTAACTGTTGTGAACGCATCATCCAGTTGTAGAAGAGTGTAGGCACACAGTTCTGCTGAGTAAAAATGTTGCACTGTAATGCACAGACCAGAAACATTTGCCAGACCCCTTGGTAGCCATGCCCAAAAAAGAGACAGCTTTCCATCAAGTGATGGTGTTCTACTCCAACAGTGGTGGAGTCAAGAGTATATGTACGTTTAGGCTCTATGTTGACTTATTCTGCCAGGATACAGACTTCTAATGAACATTGTGGGCATATGCGTGTACTTCTTATTAACAAGCAGCTTCAGCAGAATGCAAAGCCATCAAATAAACATCAATCATGACAAACTGAGTGTAACCAATCAGATTTATTTGTAGACACATTTGTACTGTAACATCAATTTATGATATTAGCCTGGAAGGAATTACATTAGCTATAAAAGTCATAACTTAGCCTACCCAGGCCCAGGACCTGGGCCTATATGAATGGCCCAGTTTCTGGGTCCGCTGGTTTTGATGCTGCTCTTTTTGCTGAGTTGTAAATATGGAATCTGTGATGGGACACTAAGGCGATGGAATGGACCCAGCGCCCATCATCAGTTCTTTGGGTCAATACTATCATCTCACCGCAGGCAGGACCACAGACAAGATTGGAGCAAGACATTCTCCTGAGCTTATCCTGTAAGTGACAAACATCCAGTTATCGATAGATTTTATGCTCATTCATGTTATTGTCAACTATTTGAAATGGGAAAACCAGTGTCAATTTAGAGTTATAGCCCATTTACGGCTCTGTATGTTGTGGTTTAATGATTAAAGGTGAGCTTTTTGTTTGAATTCGACCTATAACGTGATCTGTATCAGGAAACTGCCTTCAGATTGGGCTTGTGACATTGACGGCCCGGGTGTGCACAAAGTACACGTGGGTAAAATAATACAATAATGCAATACATTTTAAGGTCATGAATTTACAGGAAAATTCTAATACATGAATGTAAATAAAAACTATGTTTGTTTTCCTTGTCACATTAGTAAAAGTGAAACTTGTGGACGCACCCTTGTCATTTTTTCTGTAGTTAATAGTGTATGGAACTCGTAATTCATTTTGTTCAATCAACTATTGCTAAATTTTCCATTTTGGTTATGATTTGTGTCTGCCTCAGCTCTTCTGGTTGTAGTGAGAGTATGTCCTGGAAATGAGAACTTTTGAGCTAGGTCTCTTTCTAATTATTACTCTATTATGACTCTTGTAGGAGGGAAAGTGTGGCACATCACAGAAAGGTGCTGCTCTGAGCAGCATTTAGTGTGTTCCAATCTGGAAACCCTGTGAAAAGCAATCTGTTCCTACTAAACCAGCAGTAATAGCTCACAACTACAGATTGCTCTACAAGTGTCATCACAGATCAAGGCCCGCTAACACTTAACAAGGCCTGCTAACTTGGCTTAGCTACTATGGCAACGTTCAATCTGAAACAAAAGAATAAGCTCACTTACAATGAAGTACTTCAACAAAATTATGAAAATCTACATCCAGCAATGATTTTAACAAAATGTCCAACAAACAATATGCACCTTGCTGCAATAACATTAATAACTTTAAAAACATATATCAAACAAACACATGTAGAATCAATTCACTGACCTTCTCAAGAAACCAGGGAAAACACACCCATGACCAATGCGTATATATGTGTGTGAATGTGTATATCTGGATGCGTGTGTGTATAGTGGAAAGCCCTCAAAGGTGTTTGTGTGCAGGCTACTGGTACCAGAGCTGATAGTAGTTGGTCATGTGTTAGCCATGGAGGCAGAGGGCCAACACAGTGCCAGCTTGGACTCACTTCACATTAGCCTTACACTGTAGACGCCTCTTCACCAGCTTCTGTGTGTGTGTGTGTGTGTGTGTCAGGGGTGTAAAAAGTACCCAGAAATTATACTTAAGTTAAAGTATGGGTACTGGTTCACAAAATCTTACTCAATTACAAGTCGAAGTATCTAGCTACACTTGAGTAAAAGTCAAAAAGTTTCTACTTTTAAATGTACTAAAAAGTATTAAAAAGTAAAATGTGTTCTTTAATTTTAGAATTGTCTATCCATTGCAATAATAAAAAAGCTTAGGGGACACTTTTTTGCATTAAAATTACTTCACTAAATTCACTAAAGCCAATTGTAACACCGCAAAAACTAATTGTGACATAACAAAGGCCAATTGTGACATCACAAAAGCCAAACGTAACACCACAAAAGCCAATTGTGATAGCACAAACGCCAATTGTGACATCATAAAAGCCAATCGTGACACCACAAAAGCCAATTGTGATAGCACAAAGGCCAATTGTGACATCACAAAAGCCAATCGTGACACCACAAAAGCCAATTGTGATAGCACAAAGGCCAATTGTGACATCACAAAAGCCAATCGTGACACCACAAAAGCCAATTGTGATATCACAAAGGTCAATCGTGACATCACAAAGGTTAATCATGACATGACTAAAGCCAATCTTAACGCCACAAAAGCCAATTGCCAATTGTGACATCACTAAAGCCAATTGTGACATCACTAAAGCCAATCGTAACATGACAAAAGACAATTGTGACACCACGAAGGTCAATTCAATATTGCACATCCTAATGGTTCTTGTCAAAGAGTTGAAAAGGATTTTTAAATTGGCACTATGGTTACTGTCCACTGGAAGCTTTTAGCATTTTGTATCAATGCTAATGGAAACCAATGGTTTCAGCTAGCCAGTATTTACCAAACCAGATACTGGCTAGCTAGCCCCATTCGGATGCCGAATGCCGATCGTTTCATCCTCATCACTCGTAACTTTAGTGGCCATCTTCTGTAGCTTCTCTGACTGTCATATTCTGATAGCAGGTGTCATCAAAGAGCCTCGCTTTCTGGTCTTGCACAAGGACCAATACACATGGGTATGGGCGGGTTCATTTTCCATTGATAGGGATCTTATTGGTTTTATTACAAATCCCCCGAAATAGTACTTAAGTATAGTAACGAAGTACAATTACTCAAGTACTTTACATCCCTGGTGTGTGTGTGTGTGTGTGTGTGTGTGTGTGTGTGTGTGTGTGTGTGTGTGTGTGTGTTGAAATCCAATGTTCTTGTTGTCCTTTTAGTGGATAAAATCAAAATAGCGGGAGTACATCCCCCTGGAGAATGTCAATTTTTCTACCATTTCTCAGTAGTGGGAGTATTTCCACCCAGAGACAGGCAGATTAAAAAGGCTAGCACTGATTGGACTAGAAAATAGACACTTCACCTAGTTTTACTCTGCAACACCGTTCCTGGTGCTGACCTGCTGTTTCCTCTCTCACCCTGTGGCGTTCTCCTTGGCACTGAGGTTGTGTTGAGTGTCTCTCACCTCTCAGGATGCCACAGTGGGCTGATTGTGTAGCTGTTTCAACACTGGTACAAGTTGTTCATATTTACAGACCTGTGCCATCTGTTATTTTCAATAGCATAGGATGCAGACAGAGGGCAGTGCAAGGCCTGGCATTTGCAGATTGTGATACAAGACCCCAAATCTGACATTACAGATTAACAAGTCACACTTCACATCAAGGGCGTAGTTTAAATTTCAGAAGTGATAGGGACATTTAAGGCGGGAGGTCTGGAGGTCCTCTTCCAGAAAAAGCTACTTGCAATTTCATGCATTTTCCCAATATTTGGCATAACTTGTGGCACCTCTAATAATTAAAGATCTTTTAGGGGTCCAAATAGTTTTACTACTGGGAACCCATTTTTTTCTTTCCTGATTTTTAGACCATGACACAGCCAATGTCTAACTGCATTTACATTTGAATCTACATTGTTGAACCACCCACTGGTGGTTGTTTAATTGGGTCACACTGCTTTTTCATGCACTTGCTGGTTTGTTCTTACATTTATAGGAGTTAATACAATAGACCATTGTTCAGTATGTCTTTATCCAGCAGAGATATTTGATAGCCATTTTGTGCTGATTGCTAATGAGTTGTTTAAAGTGTGTTTTCAGACAAACTGTGGCAGCAGTCTAACCCGCTGCAGTGGTTAATCAGCATTGAAATAGCTACCAAATACTGTAGCTCCATTTTGAACAACAGAACCGACATGTTGGAGATGCTGACTTTGTCCCTAATGCTAATACAATTCCACTTCTCCGTAGGACTATGCAAGCATACAAATGTGTCTTTGAGTCCAATTTGAATAGTTAGATTATGAAACCAAATTGTTTCTGTTTTCACTTTCCTCGTCCTTACCCCCTTCTGTACCCCTGTGCCTGTGGACCCCGCTTGAGCAAATTCATATCCAAACTCATCTGAAAATATAAAACAACAAACTCTACCAAGATGCCCTGTAGAATCATCACAGCTCAAGGTTGTTTCAAGTCTCATCAGTGTCATCAGAGAAATGAAGAACAAGAAACAAAACGATAGAAAACCTGTCCTGTTCGATTGTTCTGATCTGGGTCCAGGGTTTGGCATTGTTGAGGCTGTTATCGCGGCTGAGGCAGGATCCTCCCATTACAATATGGCCTTTGTTTAGCCTCGTTGACGGGATGCAGGCATGTCTCTCGCCCCCCTTGGCGAACTGAGAACTGGGTCTGGCTGTGAAGGCCTCACATATGCACGCACACACACACACACACACACACACACACACACACACACACACACACACACACACATACACCAAGGCTCAGTGGTGAAAGCCTTGCAATATTGATTGCAGCTTCCAGCCCTCCACTTCTCCACTACTCACCACACATACACCTACAGACACACACACACACATTGAAATCTACCCATGTGCACGCAGAGAGGCAAGCACAACACACTTGCAGGGAGGTTTAAGTGTGTACTGTACTATGTACACACACACACACACACACACCTCCTCTTGGAGTGAAGACAGATATATATTATTTACTGGGACCAGAGGAGACATGGCTAACTCAGAATGAGTAAACACTGTCTGGGAGAGGGGGGGGGGGGGAAGGGAGAGAGAGAGAGAGAGAGAGAGAGAGAGAGAGAGAGAGAGAGAGAGAGAGAGAGAGAGAGAGAGAGAGAGAGAGAGAGAGAGAGAGAGAGAGAGAGAGAGAGAGAGAGAGAGAGAGAGAGAGAGAGAGAGAGAGAGAGAGAGAGAGAGAGAGAGAGAGAGAGAGAGAGAGAGAGAGAGAGAGAGAGAGAGAGAGAGAGAGAGAGAGAGAGAGAGAGAGAGAGAGAGAGAGAGAGAGACTGAGGCTGAGGGATGGTCAGAGCACTATGGTTTTATTTATTTAACCTTCCTCTCACCATGTTTCTTTTTTCAAGAGAGACCTGGCCAAGAGACCTGGCCAAGCAGTGTCCCAAGATGCTGCACAAACTACAACCATCATTCAACGCTGATACAAAAATATAATGGAAATCTTCCATCTCTTTATTGACATTTTTTTTCTGTCTTGCTTCCAAAATGCACATCTGGAGATGAGCTGCCACCAGGAAATCTGAATTTTTCAATTCTTCATAATATCAATCTGAGGTTGTACGGTTTTGTAGTAGCATTGTTTATTTGAGGCTTCTAGAGGACATGTGTAGCTTTGAACTGCAGCTCAGCTATTCATGTATACTCACAAATGTGTTTCAATGAATAAACACACATTCCCACACACTCTCCGCATCACCACGTTCCAGGGGAGTCCTGTTAGATTGCCGAGCTGCCTGCTTTGCCACAGATCAATCGTAGATCACAGCTAATGTCTCTCATTACAGCGCCCTTTGATCGCCCTGTTATTATCCCACTAATTATGACTATCATCATTATTATCATTTCTATATTACAGTTCATTACTCTGGACCCTACAGAGGGGGTATAATAGACTAAGTGGCTGTATTATTCCATTCATCTACTGGTGGGATGTTGCATGCCTTCTCACATGCTGTTTTCTGCTCTGATTGAAGTTGTCTGAGTGCTGACAAGGCATCACAAGCCGCTCCACCAGTTGCTCCCAGGCCTTGCCAATTGGGCAGTAAATTGGCAAGCTTGCAGCCCAATTAGCAGTTAAGATGGTTGCAAAGTGGGAAGGCGAAAGGGAGTAATTTGCTAGTCATGACTGACAGGAATGCAGCGTGGCTCTCTGGTTGAGTAATGTAGTGCTAAATTAACATGTGGCCAACATCCAGTTGGTGATCATCATATAAGGCAAACAAACAGCAATACAAACAAATATCAGAAAGCCGGGGCACTCTTCTTTTCTGTGCAAATGTTGAAAAAGCCTTTGTCTGTGGCTAGCTATGGATCAGAAAAACATGAATCTGTACTTTTTTCCATTTCAAGACTCTATCCTCATAACTTACCTCAGTTACGTTGATGCATACTATGAATTTGTTTGCTGTTTGTCTACATCAATTACTTGTCATTGATGCTGCTTTCTTGGCCAGGTCTCGTCTGAAAGAGATTCAAAGACTACCTGGTTCTACGTGCTTATAAATAATGGAGTCTACACATTTTCATCAGTCAGTTGGTCAATTGTGCAGTTCAAACCACGCGAGCTTGATGTTTACTTGAGAAGCATCTCAGCATAGTCCATTTCAACACACCCACCCCATTGCAAACATACTCAGGCAACCTCCACACACTTCCTCACTGGAGACCATACACGCACACACTGGGCTGCCTACACTTAAAGCAGCAGAGTGGCTTACTAGATAGAGAAAGACCGTCCCATCACTGAAAGGTGAAGCAATTAGAATAAATGTATCCTCTAAATAGCTAATGTCTCTCACAGTCACCAGCCTTAGTCAGCGACTGACTCACTTATTCATTGTATGCCAGAGAAACAAGCTGTACCGATATGATTAAGGACAGAAAGAATGCAGCAAAAACCTTGTCTCTCCAAAAGTGTCAGGTTTTCAGGAATCATGACAAACAGATAGATCGACAACCATGCATTTTTTAAATCATGCAATAGGCTTTCAAAGGGTTTCATAAGCCCAAGGGTCATAACATTTTCCCAACCCACAGAGGACTGTGTCTCCCTTGCATTCAAGTAAAAAAAGATGAAAAGCACCCAAATTGGATTTAAGTGGTTTTCATCTGACAACAGAGATCTGCTATGTCATAAATTATCTTAGCTAAAGAATGGCCATGTTCCAATGTCAGTAAGAAGTAACTCACCTCATCAAGATGAGTCACACCAGTCTCTCTCTGTATCTCAGTGTACACACTTCTGATTCTTTTGATTCAAGACTGTCTTGGAAATCAGCGTTACTCACAAGTCTCCAGTATAAAGGTCCAGATATCTCTGTAATATTTGTACACACAAAAAGTTATATTTTCCCCAAACTTAAACCCTAAAAATATTACACCATATCTATGACACACATACAGTTTGTGAACCCATTGGAATTATCTGCATTCCTTTATAAATGGCTCCTAAAATATGGTCTGATCTTTATCTAAGGCTACGTCCACTAAGCAGTTTAAATTTGAAAACGTATATTTATTTCTTCGTTTTGGCCTGCTGTCCACACTACTGTATTGGTTTTGGTTGGCTTCATGGAGAAGAGCAGAGGAGAGGAGAGATCAGAGAAAGAAAGAGGGCAAAGGAAGGAAAGAGGAGAGGGAAAGAGAATGAGAAATTTCTAACCACATTTCCTATTGGCTAAAACCACAGTTGATTGAATATTGAAATGGCTTTTCTCCTTGAGGGGTCAAATATAATTGTTTTTGTACTTTTGTAGGTTGTCAGTGTCTTTGAGAGGTTGATACATACTGCAGTACTGTGGCTGTGATTTGGTGTATTTATGTGCCTGTGTGTCACCTTCTGTCTGTGTCTTCCTTTTGACATCACTGATGGGTGTATGTGTGTGTATGTGTGTGTGTGCACTGCACTGCACACATTTCTGTGTATCATCTGTCTGCAGATGATAATCATTTTGGGAACACATTTCCCCAATTTAGTCTGATTTATTTCATATATATATTTGGCCTTTTTTTAGTTTTGCCTTTGCATCACATTTTTGAATAATAGTAAAAATAATATGATAGTGGACCTGATATAGGGTGCCAACAAGAAGAGCCTCAGCCTTGCCATTGTTCAGCTGGAGACAGTTGTGCTTCATCCATGCCTTTATCTCCTCAAGGCATGGCTTGAGATGTGATAAGGCAGCAGAGGGGTTTGGGCAGTCTTCATGTACATTTGGGTGTCATCAGCGTAGCAATGGAAAGACATCCCATGCCAGCAGATGACATGAACAAGGGAGAGCATGTAGAGGAGACAGAAAGGGGCCAAGGATTGACCCTTGTGGGACACCACAGATTACAAAATGAGTGCGGGACCTGTGACCCCCCCCATGAAGACAAATTCAGTTCTGCCAGAATGGTAGGAACTCAACAATTTAATCTGACATGGTCTTGGAGTTAGCAACTAGCACCTTAGACAGAAAGGGAATTTTATTCTTCTGGAATTTATTCCTCAGTTTCCTGGCAAGCTTAATACGATTTTAAGAGGGACATATTTACTACTAACCTGTGTGCACAAGCATTTTGCATGTGGAAATTGACACCTGGCACGAGACTTGTAATGTGCTTGACAAAATGATTATGTATTTTGACAGTGGCACGGTGTAAAAATGCGATGAGTGGCAATGGTAGGGTTCAAAAATGGAGGCGGAGATTATTGAAATGGATCGCTCCCATCAATTTACTAAACCAAAATGTGCATAATTGATATTTAACACCCAGAGGAAGCATAGTGTTATTTGTTCAAAGGCGCATCAGGCAGATAGAGAAAATAACAAAGACAATAATGAGAAATAAATAAGAGTGTATCACTTGGGAATTTTTAAATGTCAGAGGATGAGAATAAAATAAATGATAGATTGCCAAATCATATTATCACAGCTTGATGAAATAAATAAACCAAGAGTCATGTCATACCCACAATGACAACACTTGATTTGCACAAGTGGTCTTAATTATTCAGGTGCTAAACTCGAGAATGCTGCACCCGTTGTTGCGCATGGGCGGTCGTATCTAGTGCAGCTCTTAGTAAATTTGGCCCTCGTGTGAGACGAAAGGAAATCAGTTTTTTGTTGGTCACCGATAGAGGTCGATAAAGTCATGGACATTCTCTGCAGTGTTTGTACACCCGACAAAGAGAGCGAGAGAGACAGACAGGGACAGACAGAGAAAAGGAGAGAGAGGTAGGGGTAAGAGATCACACCATGCCAAGCACATTACTGTACCCATCTGGTGTACGACCCCCCCGCCCTTGCCCTTGCCCTCTGTTGCTCGGTGTGCAACCTTCCAGGACAAGGTCATGTTGTTGGCGTATGTTATGGATCGACCACCTGATCCCAAAGGTGCCCGTGGGGGCCTGGCACCACAGTACTCTGGCAGGGTGGCGACGGTGACACGGTGGAGGTGAACTGACAGGAGGCAAGGCTGGCTATGTGGGTCACACACACACACACACAGTCACACCTTCTTTATTCCTGTCTTTTCTGTCTTTTTGACTTTCTCTATCTTTTTTATATCTTGATTTCTCCTCCTTCTCTCCCTTTCACTCTCTCTCCCCTTTTCTGTCTCTCTCTGTCATTTTCAATTCTTCTCCACAATTATCTGAGGATCATTTTTGTTTTGAAGAAGCGTTAATGTTTTTTGAGGCTTGTGTGCGTGCGTGCGTGTGTGTGTGTGTGTGTGCTGCAGGTATTGGCAACCTCTGCAGGCTTGTAGCCAGGTTCGATGTGGGTCAGTGGCAACCAAATGTGACACTGGGTGACTTGGCCATGACCTCATATCTATGAGTCAGAGAGAGAGAGAGAGAGAGAGCGTGAGAGAGAGAGAGAGAGAGAGAGAGTTTGAGCAGCCCCTCAAGAACCACTTTGAAACCACTGGTTTAGTGAATTGATGTCCTTAGAGAGGGAGAGAGTTGCTGAAACCAGCCACTGAAACCAACACTGTTTTCTTTCACTCTGACCTAGGAGTGCTAGATCATTCGATTAACATGGGGCATGGTGGGTTTATTTCCGCTGAGCATTTATATGTCTTTGCCCTCACTCACAATCTACTCTAATCTACCCCCCCTTCCAATGTTTCAGCATTTTCAAAATTACACTGATTGGCCCAAGGTCAAAACAAGGTGACATATCTGTTACTGATTGGCCCAGAGAGGGACTGCATCATTCGTGGGGGATGGCATGTTTACTGTTGCCTTGTTTCTTTACCTCTGTGTATTCCTTTTCTTCTATTAAATGTCACTCTCTCGTTCTATTTCTTGTTTCCTTGCTCTCATACCTCAATATATTAAAGTAGCACTAGGCCGTTTTGCCCAGTTTTTACACCCAAATGGCAGCACCAAGAAGATTTTCCACCAGTAACCTTACTCAGTACCTAAATAATGATGGGTGAATCTACAGGGTCTCAATTAGTGGGGGTGGGACGTTTCTCTCTGTGGCAGGCCCAATTTGATTTATGCTGATAAAATGTATGCATTTTTACATAACAATCTTGCTTACAGCAGCTTGAAATTGTGTGCTTGATTGGCATGGCTCTCTAGTTCTCTCTTTCTATCTCTGTCCACACATTTGCTCTCTCCCGCTGTCTGTTGGCGGCAAGGTCAAAAGACACCCTGCATACATTCATTCATAAGATCCGGCTACATGAAGGGCTTCAACAATATTAGCCTTCTATCAAGCAAAGGAACACAGGAGGTTATTTTTCCTATTTTTGTCTCAATTTTTGTTCATTATGCTTTATTGGAAGGGTTGAACATTAATGCCGTATTCTCAAAATGCAGTTCAACATACAATAGTAAATAAATTCTCTCTATTTCTAGATATGCAAATTAAGAATCCACTCTATTTCTCTGCACCAGTGCATTCAAAAAGGTGCCAGAAAGAAGCAGTTAACATGCATTGAATTAAAGATGTGCTTAAACTGCTTATTGGGTTTAAGACATAGAAGGAGTTTTATGTTGAGCAGTGCTTGTTAGTATTATTGATGTTATGTCTCTCTACATTTTGCAAAGACGATTCATTATGGATGGCTGATGAGAGATTTGTAGTCAGAGAGCAGTTTGGACAGAATTTCCCTTTTCTTTATTTCATCGCTCTTACACAATCTTTTCAATTCTCCATTGCCCCTCTCTTATTTCCTGATATTATTGATATCATGCTACCTAACCAGGAGTCTCACTCTCTATCCCTTACCTTAGTGAAAGAAAATCTTGAAGAACTTTAAAAGAATCCCTAGGATTCAGAATAGATCAAAATTAGGACAGATAGGATGTCAGATCCTATTGGACCATCTGATCACATTCAGGTTCTGAATTCAGGTTAAATTCACTTGACTGGAACCAATACTGTTGGATCCTCTGGCTTCCAGTAGGTTTGTTAAACTGGAAGTCCATAGCCATGACCTAGCCCTTCTCTATTATCCAAGATCAATCTAAGGTCATCTGTTGTCTGGGTGCTGTGACCTCTGACCCTTGGCCATCTTACTATTGGTTGTTGGCTTGCTCTACCTGTAAGGAACTCTGGTTGAATACGTAGGTGTCTAAAATGTAATGTAAACAACAATAGAGTGAGGCAGGGTGGAATAGTGAGTAAGCAAGCATTCACAGTGCTGTTCTTAAGCAAGACACTGAATCCCTACCAGCTCCAGGGATGCCCCTGTCCTCTGACCTCTGACCTCCCTGTGGAGGGGGTGCAAGCGAAAAAAGACCACGCACACTACATAAAATTTTACTCTTGGAAAGGAATTGTATTTTGCATGCAAGGTATTTTAGTGAAATTGTTACTGAAGTGGCATAAAATGTGGCTGGTTTCAATAAATGTAACTGCTTTTAGGATAATGTAACTTTTTTCCAGACAGTTGTTTTAGTTAGTTAGTTTCTTGTTTCAAGATTGAATTCTTTGTTTCATCATTATTGCTTGAAAGAAGTCATGAAACATGAATAAAGTGAAATGTATTGAAATTAAATGCCAGTGCAGGAATTTGGCTGAAAAATATCCTGAAGTCAGATGATAACTCTGGATGCAAGATGAAGTGACTTGCCAAGCTTGTCGTGTGTGTGTGTGTTTGTGTGTGTGTGTGTGTGTGTGTGTGTGTGTGCGGTCTCCATTGACATCCAAATATGGTTGGTCTCCCCTTCGGCACTCAGGCAAGGTTTCCTCTTTAGTCTAGTCAGATACACCATTCATGTTTTAATTAGTCCTTTACCTCTCTGCTTATATATGCTCATCTCTTATAACTTATTATTACAGCGCTCCTGAAAATGGATGTAATAAGTCACAGAGGGAGAAACGGGCTTGGCTGTGCATCTGAACTGCTGCTTTAACCCCTTTTAGTCCTATTAGGGAGGAATTACAGCTAGCAGAGAGAGAGAGAGAGAGAGAGAGAGAGAGAGAGAGAGAGAGAGAGAGAGAGAGAGAGAGACTAATTCCACGTAAAGATCCAGGACAGCTTGCTGGCTCCGAGGCATCCACGAGCACCTTACCCACAAGTGAGGATTGTCTGTGCACATGTGTACGTGTGTTTTACATCTACACACAATGCTTGCTGGTATGAGAGCCTAATGTTCCTTTTGTCTGTTTTGATCAGCGCATCATATTTCCATACAGACTCTGCAAGGAAAGAATGCAGAGACCCAAAGAGCATAGAAATGTGTGGGGGAGTAAATAGGCAGAACACCAAAATGATATACTCAAAATACAATAAAAATACTGGCTTTTTAGTATTTGTGTAGGTTAAATAAAAAGGTAATATAGCAAATATGGTATTTCTTAGGTTGCTCAATATTCTGTTTTCTGCCTCAGTGAGCATGAATCAATGGACCAGGCATGTAAAGATGGAGGCAGTCTAGATTTATTTATTATTATTCAGTCATCCCGCCAACAATGCAACACACACCTAGCATCTGAGAGCTGTTAAGTAGTGGCTATTGGGACATTTTGGATGCTGTGGACATTTTGTAATGTGGGAAGAGTATGGATGAAGCAATAATATGACAGCCATCTTCATATATCTGATTTCTTTCATCAATACAGGTCCATTATCTATATTTTGACATCTAATCTAATTCATGTATAATGCGTCTGCTCACGTGTGTGTGTGTGTGTGTGTGTGTGTGTGTGTGTGTATTCATGCATGTAAGTGTGCACGTGTTTGAGAAAGCAAGGAATAGGGGGGCAGAGCAAACCCCTCCTTGCCACTGCAGGTACGGCAGTGCAAACTGTATTAAGCATTCATCAGAGAGAATAAATGTATATGGACAAGGGTTCCCCACACACCGCTAACCCAATCTGAATGCAGACAAATTGTTCATCTCCAAGCTGCCCCCTAATGTCGTTTGCTAAATGTATTCTGATATGGGAGCTCAAAATGAATTGAATGTCTTCCACTTTTATTGTTATCATGTTATCATGTTTCCTCTTTTCTTTCAGTTTCTCCTCACTGTTGGTTTGATTCGATTCATCGCATTCCTTTTCCCACGCCCACTGGGATATTTTTATATCCAAACCATACATTAAACATCAACTAGGTCAAGCCGATGCGGCCCTGTTGTCACATAATTCCAGTAAAACTGACCCTTTTTTCAAAAATATGATAATACAAAATGGATAGTAGCCAAAAAATACTGTGCCCTCCAGAAATAATGGCACCCTGGTACAGATGAGCCAAAGAGTCAGTCAAACAAGGAAAAAGCAGCAAAGTGATGAGTTATACTTAGTATTGTTGTTACAAATAAAATGTATCTTTTTAATCAGAGACGGTTAATCCAAACAGTTCAGTGACTGGTAATCTGCAATGTAAAGAAAATGTTTGTCCCTTTGTTGCAAAGCTAATCAAAGTATAGATCATCAGTAGATCATTAGACACATAGTATTTGTATATTGCTTTGAGGTCAAGGCTTTACTGCAGCATTTTGCATTTGAATGGCTTGATTTATTAAAGATTTTTTATTTTATTGTTTTTTCCACTAAGGAATAGTGTAGACTACCTGGATGACCCATGAAACTCCCTCTGAGAAATTGAGAAAAATCCATTTTAATGATCACTCTGCTCCCACTGGGGAAGCAAATTTCCCCTGAGAGGTGAAGGAAAAAGTAACGGAAATTTACCATGCAAGAAACTGAGGATTAATGTAACCAATCCAGACACACGCCCTTTGATATGAAATTTTATATATAATGTTTCAAATATGTATGATGCAGTGTTATTTGGAAGGACTGGAGAAAACATCAAGGCGTGTGTTTACAGGTTTGGCCAAAGATGTCCAGATTTTTCCACTGTTGCATTATTGTATTTAGCTTTACAATCAAGTGAGCAAATCGTTTTGACAGTCCTTTTATGTAAAGGAAACTTCAAATGCACCAAATGCTTGTAAACTTTGTCTTTGGCGCGTCACAAAAGACGACAGCTTTTGAATGGCTCAGTTATATGCAGCCTTTGGTCTTTGCCTGTTCTCAAACTTTGCCCCTGTTAACCACTGTGAACTCTTTCTGACCACAAGTCAATCAAATCAAAGCAATGGCTCTGTATCAAACAGACTCCTGATTCGCTGACCAAGTGGTAGGTAGGCAGGTTAAACAAAAAAAAATATTTCGGACACTGACACCGAATGCAGCTCATTACTTGTGTTTCCAAGTGTACAAGGTTGCCAACAGTAAAAGTTGAGGGTTGAGTATTTCTAAAATTAGCCCTTTTGCCTTTTTGCCAGAATAGCAAATGCCTACCACTTTGTCATGCAATAATGCTGCATGATGTACCAATCCAACAGAAGGAGACGGTACAATAGATGTTGCCGTCTGTGCCACCATCAGTATTCCGGCCTGCACCATGCCAACACTGGCCATTAATTCCAGGCAGGCCATCAATCCTGTGAAATATAGATAATTGGCAAAAAGAACGAGGGGAACAGCTATTGATGAGGGCTTCTCACCTCACTGACAGGAAATAATTGGGTTGAAGGGCTGGAGGAAAGGAAACAGGAAGGAGGAGGAGGAGGAGCAAAGACTGTGTGGCGTTGACACTGGTCTTGACCCACTGGTCATATCATTCACCAGTCGGGTTGGGCCAGTCTCACATACAGTACACACCATACACTCACACACACAGCTGTAGCAACAGTCATTCTATCTATCGTCCTGTACCTGCATTGACTTGAGTTGGTGGTGACGTAGAGAAAGATACAGTTCAGCCAACCACAACATAGACTGCAGATGGTGGATAGATTTGGGAAGCTTACAGATATAAAAAAAAAGAAAGAAAATGCACACTAGGACGGTTCTTGTTCTAGACAGATGCAAAGCATCAAAGCCGCGAAGCTGCAAGCTGTGCCTGCTTGGCATTATGGTGTACTAGTCAGTGGGGAAATTAGTACCTCTGCCTCTTCTACGATGGCTTTCTCATTGTGTATGATTGTTGAGTGTTGGTGCAAAATGTCTAGAAAGAAGCCTTATTTTTTACTATCAAACTCCATTGTAGCTACATTGAAATGATCCCGTTGTGAAGTCATATGATCTACCAGATAAAGATACATCACCGATAGTTTAACAGTGTTAAAATGGGTGGTTTATTCCTTTAAAGGCATCTCACTCCCATCCACTTCTTTGGGTGGGGCCAGGTTCAACTTCAGGGGGTGTACAAAATTATATTTTATTTTTACCATCTAACAGCTTGTAAAGACCATGGGCATTGATTTCTAATTACTTTGGAATGGATGCACAGGGTAAATATTGTCATGTGTGGAGAGGCATGGGGGCATCATCAAGCCAGTCAGTAATCAACAGTTATTGATCTTCTGCCCGGGCTGCAGAAGTAATCCATTTTAGATATACTCTCCACTGTGGCACGCAGTAAGACCCCGGCACCTCAGCGTTTTGTATTGCTATTGGCAGAAATCCAGACAGAGACCCCCGCTCCCCTGCACCGGGGGAGGCCGACCCAACACACACACACACACACACACACACACACACGTGCACACACACACACTCTGAGCATGCAGGGAGTCAGTCAAAGAGAGAGAACAAACAAAAGGTTTAGAGCCGCTGTAGGATGTTCAATCTCATTAGAAATGTTTTTCCTCATGAATAACATCACAACAGGGTGTGTGTGTGTGTGTGTGCGTGTGTGTGTATGCATTGGATCTTTCCTCTCTGTGTATAGGTGAGTCTGAGTGTGAGTGTTTTCTATGAGTGCTTTTGTGTATCTACATGATGCATATGCTTGTGTGTTTGGGTGTGTGTGCATGTGTGTGTGCTGCGCTGTGCGTGTTGACACTTCCCTCTGTGTTTGTTGGCAAGTATGTGTATGTGTGTGTGTGTGTGTGTGTGTCCATCTTGCTGATATAAAGAACAGCAGTGGGAAGTGTCAGGAAGTGAGGAATGGGTCCCGCCTTTCCTCTCTCCTCCTATCGATTTAATCCTCCAGCCCTCTGCCACCCACCGCCAAATCTATCTCCACAAAACGCATCTGAGGACAATCCCGTCCACTCAGCTTTTGTCCGCATGCCTCCGTGAAATAAACATAAATAACACAGACAGGAGATTGGAATGTTTTCTGGGAGAGCAGTAATTCTTTTGACCAGTGAAAGGGCAGTTCAGCATCCTGCATGCAGACCTGTGGTGCTGCGTACACCCTGTCCATTTTCCCTGCCTCTGTTTATATGAATGGGATTGTTTCCTCAGCATCTTTCCTCTCTTATCTCTTACTTTTAACAAACCACATTGAATTATCAGTCATTTGTATGTTAAAGTAGACTTGGGGGGGGGGGGGCTGCTACAGCGAAGAGCACCCCATCCTTACTAATTGAAGTGCCAAAGATTCTCCCTCTTTGTCAGGTATCAGTGTCAGGTCACTGATGGGAAATCTTCTCCGGACCCATTGAAACTTAAGAGTGAAATATGACCCTGTCCTCCTAAACAGCAGTGAGCACTCGTCCAGAGGAAGCTGGACCACCACCTCCACCCCCACCAGACACTAAGAAGAGGAAATGCAGGTCCGAAGAGTAGGCAGTTTACTGACATTATCTTACACAATTTATGGGTGTTGACTCTCCATTTGAGGCCACCAACATTTACACATAAATAAATGTCAATTTTGCTACTCTCTATCGCCAATTGATAAAATAGTGTTTCAACCTATATACAGTTCATAAAAAGCTTTTACATTTGCTGTTCTAAACACCCGGTGTCGGGTAGGTAAAATAAATCCTCTGGTGCACTGGAAGGGATGCATTTCACTTTTATGGCAGCAGCAACAGCAGTTTGTGTGGAATGAACAGAAGAAGAACTGGGTAGTGAGCACCATGAGCACCATGATTGAACAGACAAAGAAAAGAGCACCACCTACAGAAACTCAAACTTTATCAACAGAAAATCCAAGGAAAAAGACGTCTGGCTGTCCAGTTCGATCGACCAGTGATCTCTGGGAAGTTTAGTGCAGAAACACCACAGTAACAAGTGCTTAGCACCAAAGATGGTATCAAAATTTTAAAAAACAGGTACTTTAATAGCTATGTTGAGTGATACTTTTCACATGTGACAACTTGCTACATTACAGTTACCAATCAAATGAATACACCTGCACTTAAATTGCAGCTATTTCCCCCTTGTTGTATAGCAGATTTTAAAACTCAATACCAGATTACCTTTTAGATGGACATATTTTATAGTGTAGGAAATCTAAGTAGTGTGGTTTTGAGAGAACATAGTCTGCAAAGAGAAAATCTTTTCCCTAAGCTACTGTCACGTCTTGGTAGCTGACAAGTATGTTTTTCTGAACTTCTACATCATTCAAAGCACTGGTATTTTTGTTCCCAGCGTTGAGATTTGCTCCCCAGCTAGCGTTTCCTTGTAAAAAAAATCTCCTTGTGCAGGGTTTGGGGGCATAGGCCTGATCCCTACTGATTGGAAAGCAGCCCTCGTCTGGAGGTGTGATCATAACACAGTCTGTCTGAAGCTTGTGGATTTTCTCTGGTGGGAGGCTTACCTGAAATAAATCTTCCAAAACTGGCTTCTCCCTGGCTGTTGCCTCCATGTTTGCTGCAATTACAAACCTCTGGCAGTGAGTTTCTCTCATCGCGTCCACATGGGAGGGCAGCAAATGAGAGCAACCAGGTAGAAAGAGGAAAAAAAAAAAAACAAGGAAACTTTTTACCTCCTGCACGTCCGCAGTCACTTCCCATTCTGTGCACTTCTATCACCTCCCTCCCCCCCCTCCTCTCATTGTGCCGGGTAATTAAAATTCATCGGTTGCCGAGCCATCCATTCTCTCTCCACTGCTTAATTGTCTTGAAAATTGAGGAGATTACCAAGCACGATTTATGTACAAATAAGATTCTGTCAGGACCCTGGTGGCGCACGCCATGACAGCGTGCACGCACACACACACACACACACACACACAGTGGCATACACACACAAATACACAGTCATGGACACACACACATAAAATCATGCATACACATATACGTTCGCATATACACTCTGTCTCTCTTCCTTTCTGTCCACGAACACACACTCCACCCCAACCTACTTCCCCCGATGACTCTCTCTCTCTCTCTCTCTCTCTCTCTCTCTCTCTCTCTCTCTCTCTCTCTCTCTCTCTCTCTCTCTCACACACTCTCACACTCACGCACAATCCCTTCCTGTTCTCCAGTGAATGCCTGCAATACTTCCCCTCCATACAGTGGCTGATGCCTGTGTTTAGCCTTCCAAATCCACAGGAGTCTTAATGGGCAGTTAATGCCCGTCTCATACATCACGGCCGTGTAGAGCGGTGGGTCTGCGTGGTCAGGGATGGACAGGGCAGATAAGGAGAAAGAAAGAAAAACCTCGAGCCAAAGAGACATACATCGAGTGAGATACATAATAGATGAATAGGAGTTACAGTATATGTATTCCATGTACTTGTTTATTCCATGTACTTGATGTTTGGAAGGAATCATGGGTAGTGTTTCTCTGGGGACTGGCTACATGTTCTCCCGCTCCTAGCAGTCCAGTTGAGAGAGTACGAATGTGCTGTGGATTTTGTATGTTTTGTGGATTGTAGGTCTAGTGAGTTTCCAGGCAACACCACAAAGACACAGCCAACACCGCAGCTCTCCTTTGACACCTTCACTGGATCGTCTGCAGTGACACGACGTGTGACAGGGCCAGCACATATCAGCACACCCTCATTCATACAGCACAGGTCCTTTCTCTGGAGGGTGCATGAAATAGAAATAAAAAATGATCCCCTGCCCCACTATTCCCACACACTGCAAGGTAATTAAAGCACTAACATGTGTACGTTCATCATTTCATACGTCAACATCATTACAAGATTTTCAGAGAAAGCTGAAGGACTTGCGACTTGACTTGACACTTGAAAACACCTCTGGTAATAGACAGATTAATATGAGTTACGGGGTGAGGCGGGTGGGTGTTTATTTGTGTAAAGTGTGTGTGTGCTTGTGTTTGTGGCTGTGCTAATCAAAGTGTCAGAGGATAGCATGCCATGTGAAGGCCGTCGCTTTTACTCCAGTAATGGAGTCCAATCAAAACTTGTACTGATCTGCCTCTTCTCTCTCTCTTTTTCCCCTCTCTCCATCCACTTTATATGGCCTGTGCGTTCTCATCCTTTCTGTGTGTGTGTATGCATGTGTGTGTAGATGTGAGTGTGTGTGTGTGTGAGCGCGAGTGAGAGCTGAAACCACATGGGAGGGAGCCAAATAAGGCAGCGCGATTATAGCTTTACCAATGTAATCTCACCTCTTAGGCCGCCACCACTCAACCCCCCCCACCCACCCCCCCACCCACCCCCCAACCACCACCCCCACCCCACTCTGCACTCGCTTCCTCCTTCTACTCCTCCGCTCATTTCAGCCCATTCTGCTTAATGCAATTTGTTATGGTTTCAAATAAGGCCTCGTTTTTCTGTCCTCTTGCCACTTCAGCCAAAGTGGCTTCTGTTATTGTGGGACCAACTTTAAATAGGTGTGTTTTTTTTTTCTGTTATTTTCTCCTTGGGGCCAATGCGATCTTGTAATGAAGCGCAATAGGGAGTGTAGGCTCACGGCCCTGGCTGCAGCAACTTAATAGCTTTTACAAACTATACAGAGCTGTGGTTTTGCATTTTTAGACTTGACAAGTACAGATACCCTCCTTATTTCAGTGTGTGTGTGTGTTGGTGGGTGGGTCTGTGTATATGCGTCTTAGGGATTGACCGATTATGGGTTTTTGAGGGCAGTAGGGATATTTTTTGAGTGAATCTGCCAATAGCCAATATTTTGTTCCAATATTCAATGCCTTTTAAATTTGACCATATTCAAGCCAATGTCAGCAACAGACAATGAATCAATGAATGTTTAACACAAAATATCTCGCCGCAGACAATCACCGTTAAACAAAACTGTGTGTGTGTGTGTGTGTGTGTTGCAGGGGATGATGTACCTGGAGGAGCGCAGGCTGGTCCACAGGGATCTGGCGGCACGTAACGTCCTGGTCAAATCTCCCAACCACATCAAGATCACAGACTTCGGCCTGGCTCGCCTGCTGGATGTGAATGAGAAGGAGTACAATGCTGACGGAGGGAAGGTAAAATGAAATCACCAAACAAATAGCTTGTATATCCACATCTGCTATATTTCTTTTTTGTTTGGCACGTTTATTGTATATGATCGGTACTGTAACCTATTATTGGACAGACAAGACAAAGAAGCTGATCCTTAGTCAGCAACCAATGACAACCGATGCCTGCAACGAATGACTTTGTTGTCTGTGTTTGTTTTTGGTGATTAGATATGATATGAATGAATTATTGTTTTGGACGGTGCCGTTGACATATTATAAAAGACAACAATAAACATTAATGTTAATTAGGGTTTTATGTCCCGAGGGAGGATCCCTACACGGAGGACAGTTTAAGTGAAGTCAGCGAGACAATATTCTGCTCTATCGGACCGTTTTATTTACTTTTGTGGAATGGCAATCTCATAACCCTATCAAAGTAGTAAACAAATAAGTCCCCTGGGGCTCTCCACACATGGGCTTTTGGCCTCTTCTATTCTTGGCTCATCCTTTGGCGTCCCCTCAGTTTTTGTTTCAGAAAAGCCTGTCTCATACTCTCTAATCCCCTCTCTATCCTATCTCACCTTGGTCCGCCCAGCTGTGTGTCCATCACAGTTTTGTCAGCGCTGAGGAGTCGTCTCATATTATCCCTCCACTGAGTGAAAGGCAAACACACTCCATCCTAGGAGCACCGCACCATCCCCCCCCCCACCGTCGCTGTAATCAATAGGATTGGCCTCCAAATCCAATCACCGTGTTAAGCTGCATCCCAGACCGTCCCGCCATCCGCCCCACCTTTCACATCCATGTGTGTGTTGGTCTTAGGGGATATAGAGGCTTCTCTTTCATCAAGCCTTGTTTTCCTTCGTTCTGTCATTCTCCTGTCTGAGATGGTTTTCACAGGCAGCCTGCCAAACCACTTGGCTTTGTGCCGACACCTCACCAATAAGCTTTCTAGGTTTAGTCTGATCCCAGAACGCCTGTGGTCAGTTTTTCCATTTCCATATGAACATAACTCCAATAAATAAAAGACAAATAGATTATTCTACATCCCTCCAACATCAAGCATGAACAGAAAACATTTGGTGTGGAGACCTTATTAGTTGGAATTGCCAAACCAGTAGCTTGAAGGAACCAGAAAAATAACATGTGACAGCAGATCAACACACCCTCATTCATACCGTACAGGTCACGTACAGCGTGAGGCGGGTGGGTGTTTATTTGTGTGAAGCATGTGTGTGCTTGTGTTTGTGGCTGTGCTAATTGAAGTGTCAGAGGATAGCATGTCATGTGAAGGCCGTCGCTTTCCCTCTTTTGAGTCCCAGTAATGGAGCCAACCAGAACCAGAAAAATAACATCAATAGAACATGGAAACTCAGCATTGATCAACAGATAAACCCAAGGACAACTAGCTTTACTAATGTTTAACACTCGTGTATTGTACCTCTCCCTGGCAGATGCCCATCAAATGGATGGCCTTGGAGTGTATCCACTACAGGAAGTTTACTCACCAGAGTGATGTGTGGAGTTACGGTAAGCCTGAATTCTCCTTTTAAGGGAGCTTAGACAAAGTGGATGAAAATATCTTTTCCACAACTTCTTTTCATGAACAGACTGGCCAGGAGAGACCAAGTAAAGGCTATGTTCCTTTATTGATTTCCCCTGTTAAAACCACTTCAGCTGGATAGTGAGTTGTGGATAAAGGAGAGGAGACAGGTTTAAAGAGGATTTCCTGGGACAATTGAGACATAGATTGTGCAAAAGTGGGTGCACTTTAATATTGGGAAAGTACATTTTGTACGTACGAGTGTACATTGAATTGTAGAATACTTACTGGGGGTAAGGGAAGCTAATTGTTGACAGTTTGTCCACCAGAGTAATACAGAGGAATGGGACAAGAGGGATTCCTTCACTACTTCTTTAACTACTTTGAAGATATGAAAATCACTATAATAATGCAACATGGGTGATGTGCTCCTTTCATATCAAAGTCAGTCTTTGCACCCGTAGCTCTATCAGCAAGATGCACGAACTGGAGACCAATTGATTTGAGATTTTCATGGCTGCGTTTCAATCTGTGGTTTCAGTCCAGAAAGATGTTTTGGGTCATCTTGAGCCCTCTGCACCAGTGGCTCTTAACAAAGTAATTAAGGAAATTATTTTCAAAGCTAATATGCAAGATGAGTGATATCAAAGAGAATAGTGTGTGTTTGATTAAAAGTATCAGTATATTTTAGTGGACCACCGTCCCCAGTGGTCCGCTATGACCAGGGGCTATCGTACTCTCTTCTCATAATGTTCATTTACTCTGCTTGCCACTCATTACCTCATTAGCAGTAGCATGATTAAGGCTGAGGAGTGGAGAAAGTTCAGATTGATTCTCTTCTCCTCCACTCTTCTGTCTTCTCTTGACTGGTTTCCTCTTGTCTTGTCCTCTCTTTCTTTTCCTTCTTTTTTTCCTTCTATTTTCTTCTGCTTGTTTCTTTTCCTGTCATCTCCTCTGTTCTCCTCGTCACTCACCTCCTGTGTTTCCTTCACATCTTATTTTCTTTGCTTCTTCTCTTATTTTCTTCTCTCTTCTCCTTGTCTTCATTTATTTCCTTCTCTTTCATCTCCTCTGCTTCAATTCTCTTCTTGTCTCTTATCTCTATTTTTATCTCTTGTTCTCATCGAATTTCCTCTCTTAATTTCTTCTCTTCCCTTCTCTTTTCTTCTCATCCCACTTCACTTATCTTCTTTGTTCTTCTCTTCTGTTCCCTTCTCTCTTTCTCCTCCTGCTCTTCCACCTCTTCTTAGGAGTGACCATCTGGGAGCTGATGACCTTTGGGGGGAAGCCCTACGATGGGATTCCCACCAGAGACATCCCAGACCTGCTGGAGAAAGGGGAGCGCCTGCCTCAGCCGCCCATCTGCACCATCGATGTCTACATGGTCATGGTCAAATGTAGGTGCAGCCTGACACGCTATCCTCATGCACAGATGTCCATAGGTACAATATAGTATCTGGATCTGCTAACAAGCTATATCACAGACCTTTTAACCCCAACCTGGTCCCTAGCCAGATCACAGCCTGAGGTCCTTGGGTAGTTTGGTAGTGTTCCAAAGTGTAGATGAAAAACAACATGTCATATTGGCATGTATTGTCCTAAAAAATAACACAAATGTGTGTTGTCCCAAACACTACATTTTTCAACACTAGAAAGGCCAAATGATTTTATGGCATCAAGCTGTCAACTGAAGTGGATAAATATAACGTTCTTTCCTTGCGTGACAACACTGGTTTATACAAGTGGACGTAGGAAAAGCAGCTGTCAATTGATGGCAATTTGGCCTTTCTGGTGTTAAGAGTGTAAAAGTCCTCACTGAGAACTCAAAATCTAGCAAATCTTTCAGAGAAGGTTAGGAGGAGCTATGTAGCAGATGAATTAGTGACTGATTTTGCCAGCTGTCTGTCGCTAGTGTGACCCCCTCCCATCACGCTGACCCAGTTGGCCGGTCCCTGCTGACCTGCTGGCATCAGGGTGACAGGTGGTGCCATAACCTCTGGCCACTGCTGCCAGGACAGAGATTCGGTGCCAAAGCCACCCTGGCCCTATCTCCAGCCTCTGGCCCTCGCTGTCACCTTGGCCAACCCTGAACCCACACCAGCCGCAAATGCACTCACACCGCAAGAGAGAGGTCACTGTCATCTGCCTGTTATCTTTCTTTTGCATTAACACACACTATTCAATACATAAAACCTAATACACACACAAACATACTGCACACACTTGGTAGAAATACACTCACAATCATTCAATATAACAGCTCAGGCTTTATTGGTGGGAAAGTAAAACATTAAGATACAAGATTTTGTACATGAAATCCTGTGCGTGTGCGTGTGTGCGTGTGTGTGTGTGTGTGTGTGTGCAAGGCCATCATTCTCTCTCTATATCTCTCTCTCCCCACTCTCTATTACCTGACTGCCAAGACAGAATCTACTCAGGGCCAGATCACATGATTGATTTGGCATTGGAGCCGGTGTGTGTAGAGAAATTGGCAGACGAGCACATTACTACATATGGCCATTCTGGTGATGAAACTGTATTTATCTTTAGATCTACAACTGTTCATTCCATAACAAAAAGGGATCTTTTGCATTTCTTGATCAACAAAAAACAAAAGATACATTGTTGAGAAGATACAATGGGATGATGAGCTGATTACTAGCCTGTCTATAGGCTACTAATTTGATCTGAACTAGGATTAGACCCATATATGGATCCAAAATTGGCATTTTATTGACTACATATTTATTGTATAATTCATCAGTACTACACTGGGAAGTCCTTAACCTGAACTGATTCTAAAGTGAGATTTTGATGGGATCACAAGTATGCATTTGAAATACAGTATATTTTAACATTATTATTTTATTAGTAGTAGTATTAGAGTTTTAGTGTCCCAGGGTCTACATGATGTTTCCATCCTGCCAAGAATACAATTCTGAGAAAAACACTGAATACTTGTGTTGATGTTGACTTGATGGTTTTTGCTTTATTTTGGTGCGTGAACATGGTCAAATGTATCAGCGTTAAATCGAACCCTAATCTCTACACCGTTTTCAGGTTGGATGATTGATGCAGACAGCCGCCCCAAGTTCAAGGAGCTGGCAGCAGAGTTCAGTCGGATGGCCCGCGATCCACAAAGATACCTGGTCATCCAGGTAGGTCAATCCTGAAGGTTTACTAAGCGATCTGGATCACGTGTATTTGAAATGGATTCAATGACTTTTCTGGGAATGAGCAGTTTTGTCTGAGACAATGGAAACAATAAGATCACATAATATATGACCTTTAATTTTTTATTATTTTATTTATTTCATATTTTCCATTCATTGTTGTTATCCTGCATATATGCTGTTCTAGTGCTGAAATTGTTGGTCATGTTTAATACCCCCCATTTACTCTATTCTTATTTAGATTACATTATTTTGTTGCTGTATCCTATTATTTGCTGCTGAAGTGACCCAATTCCCTGAAATTTCATCTAATCTAATCTGATTTTAGTTTAGAGAGTGGAAGGTGTTAGCGGTGTTTTTGTCCACCTAGTGTGTAAAGAGAATAACAACAAGCATATATTTTGTGCATGTCTGTGTTTCACCTGCCCCAAACTCCCCCTCCACCACCCATTAACCACACACACACACACACACACAAACCTTTTCTCAGGGTGACGACCGTATGAAGCTGCCTAGCCCCAATGACAGCAAGTTCTTCCAGAGCCTCCTGGACGAGGAGGAGCTGGAGGACCTGATGGACGCTGAGGAGTACCTGGTGCCCCACACCTTCAACATCCCACCACTGGCTTACACGCCCCGTGCACGTATGGACTCCAACAGGGTACGTTTTCTTTTAATTGGGAGACTTCCATACCCAGAAGTCATGTGTCACATCCGTAAACAGCATACTCCTTGGACCTAAATTTGTTCTTCTAGGTTGGTGGGGGTGGAGGTGGTGAAAAGGTTCATCCATCTTGTACGTATTTAAATAATACAGGAATCTCCTGAAATTCATGATCATCTGTGCCTGAATATACTCAATGTTCATTCCCAGTGTCAACATCCCTAGATTTTTTTTTTATCATTTAAAATTTTAATTGCATTGATACAATAGCCTATTCAACTTTTGTAGAAGGAATTTGTAGATTTAGAAAATGTGGCTTTTATAGTTATCTTCAGCATAAAAAAAAGCCTACCTTGAATTAATCCCAAAAACACACGTAATCCCAAACCGCGAGGCTAAATTTGAGGCTTCAAATGATTTGCCGGGGAAGCAACTGAGAGGTTGGTGATGGTAAATAAGAAGCCAGCACAAGCTTTTCCTTATCACTCTCCTAGGCTGGCTATCAACTCTCCTAGGCTAGCTATCCACTCTCCTAGGCTAGCTATCAACTCTCCTAGGCTGGCTATCCACTTTCCTAGGCTAGCTATCCACTCTCCTAGGCTAGCTATCCACTCTCCTAGTCTAGCTATCCACTCTCCTAGGCTAGCTATCCACTCTCCTAGTCTAGCTATCCACTCTCCTAGGCTAGCTATCAACTCTCCTAGGCTAGCTATCCACTCTCCTAGGCTAGCTATCAACTCTCCTAGGCTGGCTATCCACTTTCCTAGGCTAGCTATCCACTCTCCTAGGCTAGCTATCCACTCTCCTAGTCTAGCTATCCACTCTCCTAGGCTAGCTATCCACTCTCCTAGTCTAGCTATCCACTCTCCTAGGCTAGCTATCAACTCTCCTAGGCTAGCTATCCACTCTCCTAGGCTAGCTATCAACTCTCCTAGGCTGGCTATCCACTTTCCTAGGCTAGCTATCAACTCTCCTAGGCTAGCTATCCACTCTCCTAGGCTAGCTATCCACTCTCCTAGGCTAGCTATCAACTCTCCTAGGCTGGCTATCCACTTTCCTAGGCTAGCTATCCACTCTCCTAGGCTAGCTATCCACTCTCCTAGTCTAGCTAGCCACTCTCCTAGGCTAGCTATCAACTCTCCTAGTCTAGCTATCCACTCTCCTAGGCTAGCTATCCACTCTCCTAGGCTGGCTATCAACTCTCCTAGGCTGGCTATCCACTCTCCTTGGCTAGCTATCCACTCGCCTAGTCTAGCTATCCACTCTCCTAGGCTGGCTATCAACTCTCCTAGGCTGGCTATCCACTCTCCTAGGCTAGCTATCCACTCTCCTAGTCTAGCTATCCACTCTCCTAGGCTGGCTATCCACTCTCCTAGGCTAGCTATCCACTCTCCTAGGCTAGCTATCAACTCTCCTATGCTAGCTATCCACTCCTATCCACTCTCCTAGGCTAGGTTTGTTTGTCTATCTGTCAGCAGGAAAATAACATCTTTACTAAACTGAACCTTACTGATTTTTCAAATATTATTCAGTCTTTGAGGTACAAGTAACATTCGGTCAGGCCTCAAATCTGCAGTCAAGGTCATTTTAAATCCCTCAGTGTATTGTGCATTTGTCTGTATTATCCCTCAGCATGCCTCAAAACAGAGAATAGAATCAACATACCGATACAGTATGTGCTCCTATGGGACTGACTGAGCTGTGCATTTTAATTCACTGTATCACTAACAAGTTTCTTATTGTAGGATTGCTGATTGTGGGAACCGTTATCTTTATCTTTCAAATACAACTGAGGTGAGAAGAGCTGATCACTGACCATAGATCTGTAGCGGTTCATAAACATAATCTGGGCACTACTCACTGTAAACATTCTGCATTGACATCAAGTCTCGGGAAACTACTGTATATTGCAGTTGTCAGACAAAAAACGGATGGATCTGCAAAAAATACATGGAAACTTTCAATTTTTAAAAGATGAAGACCAAAAATTTGCAGTCAAGTGAGACGGCAGTGATATATTTGAGCACACTTTCAACTACTTGAACAGTCATTATCGTAGTAGAACTTATGATGACAGGTATTCAATCAGCCCAAGAAGTGTGCATATCACTTGCACGCAAGATACCGAGAAACACTTCTATTATTTCAAGTATTCACATCCTTTTTTGGCCAGGCCTTTTTGTAAGTAAGTAGTTTTTTGGAGCACATTGTAATTTAGTGGCTGATTTCCCTTTTTAGATGGACTCATCTGTTGTTCTGAAATTGGTCTCCATTTCTTAGATTGTAGCAGCAGGGTAACTGGCATCAGCGATGTAACATGACTGCGAGGGGGACCATTAAGAGGCAAAGTACTCACTCAGATCGTGTCGATGTGGGTTTGTGTTAAGATATTTTTCAGGGGGGTTAAGTCAGCATATACCGCAGGACTCCCATTCAGGCACAGAAGATTGGGATCTGAAAGCAGACCTCACGCAGCTCTCTCTAACTTTCATTTTCATCATCCTCTCATTCTCTCTTTCTATCTCGCACACTGTTTTCCTTGGTCTTTCTCCATTGCGAAATGGAGCTAATTACCATCTTCAAATGGGGGTTTCCAGCCAGTTCCCTCAGTCCTTGGACAGTTTGACTGCTCAAATGCTCATCCTGTGTCTTTGGACTTTGTTCCATCACACAACCAGTCAAACAGCCAGGCGCGTCAGCCATTTCGTATTCCAACACCTCCCTAGTGTTTGTGTCTGAAAAGCCAGCTAGGCAGGATAAAAATGCCCGGTGAATGCCAATGAGACACATCAATCCTTCCCCAGCTCAGTTTGGTACATTTCAGAGGCTTCGGCGGGCAAAAAAAAAGACAAGTAAATAAACTCCTCCTAAAGAAATGAAAGATGATTTATTTGCATAATATTTCAAAATTCATCCTCCACTGTTTTTTGGATACTTACTCATTAGGGTGGGTTCTGTTTAAAATTGGATTAATTACACTCCAATAGATACATAAATCATGTAGATGGTTCTAATGAACTAAATTACTGTACACAGCACAACACAACATTTACACATAGATATACTCTACACTTGCATAGTAGTATAGCATCGCTAACTAAAAGCTTTTCCATGACTGAGTGTACACACACAGACACACTCACACTCACACACACGTACATTTGTAATACTATGCTTAAACCCTCCATTGACTATATTCATTCCCTAACTCTAATCCCAACCTTCATCAATGCATGCCTAATCTCATCCCTTATCCTAACCTAAACCTAAAGTCCTCCTCCAGTATCACCCCTCAAATTTCTAAACCTCTCAGAAAGCACTTCAAAAAGTGATGTGTGATTATTTCCACCAATCCCAATCCAAGTCAAAACGAGGCGCAGGTGTGCCAGAGCGGGGCCAGTTAGCTGTGTGTTTTTGTGATTGGTAGAAATCAGCTGTCACTCCTACTTTCCCTTGTAAACCAATGATTTACTTGCAGGGTGTCTTTGAAAACGTTCCCATTGTCTATGGGGTCAGCGGACGGGGGCTTTAATCCTAATTCTAATCTTAACCCTAAACCAAAGGGACAGAAGTAGAAGTACACACAGACACACATACAGTACATACATGCATGCATGCAGAGTGAAACCAGGCAGAAATAGAAATTCCAGAGATGAAAAAAAAAAACAACAGACTGAAAAACAGCAGCAAGTTAAGAATGCATAAGCAGGTATGTGAGTGCTTTTTCTTTTAAGGCCGAGAAGAAGGAGACAGAGAAGGAGGAGGAGTAAGTGAGGAGTGAGAGTGTTATTTAGTGCATATAGTTACAGGGCAAATAGGGACACAGTGTGAGCTCTTGATGAGTTTCTGAATACCTGCAGACCTCCAGACCACTGCATGGAGAGAGAGAGAGAGAATTACACTGATATACTGATAGACAGACTGAGACTGTGAAAGAGAATCATTCAGTTACACACAAGAAAAAGAAGGTTTATTTGGTTAGGCCAGAACTGTAATGACTGAAATGAGAAGAAACTCAGTGTGGTAAAGTTCTTCTCATACTGCTGGTTTGGGACCTTTCATGACTTCTCAAAAGGTTCTTTAGCACCAATAGGGTTATCGACAACTACATAGAGAGGGATATTATCCTCTATATTATATTATCCTTCACTTATTTGTCTTAGCTCTTGTTTATTTAACTTATTGCACTCTTACCTTAACACTAGTTCTGCTCTTAGTTGCTTGTTTAGGAAGGAAATGCACTTACGATTTCTGGTGACTAGTAGTTTTCTTGCCTACCTATGTTGAATGCACTTATTGTAAGTCGCTTTGGATAAAAGCGTCTGCTAAATGACTGTAATGTAATATTATAGTAAGGTTGCAGTGCATAAACCCCTCATTACGAAGACGAATGCACATTTGAGAGTTCAGTGGTGCAAAACCCATAGGCACTGGTCATACCAACAGAAAAACCTCATCCCAACTGTGAAGCCTGGTGGAGGGAGCAGGTCTGAAATGTCATGGTTGACATACTTTTTCCAATCCAAACTTTAAAAAAGTGTTTATCTATTTGTATGACTTAGATGAAGGTCACACCATATTTTAGGAGCCGTTTATACTAGAATGCAGGTAATTCAAAAAGTTAGAAAATGACCAAGCTACTTATTGGTATGTGAATGTACAGAGCACCAACTTAGAACTACCTCATGCTTGTGTGACTTCTGCCATACTGCTTGGTGTACCAGCACTTATGCAGGACGCATGCCCCCAACTGCACTAAATTGTATCCTCTCTTCTCCTTCCACCTAGAACCAGTTTGGCTACCAGGATCCCAGTTTCAGCATGGAGGACATGCTTGCCACCCTCCCCAGAGTGGTGTCAGTTTCAGCCATGACACTAGGCTGCCTGCCCCCCCAGGACGTTGCCACTGGGGGACAGAGTGGCGGTGGAGGTGGCAGTAGTTCGCAGGAGGACTCTCGCTGCAATGGCACCCTGAGGAAACAGGCCCCCACACGGCCAGGCACCCACGGAGCAGGCTCAGCCCTCACTGCAGGACAAGGTAGAGCAGCTTATAAAATGGCTCTAAGTCAAAAAGAGGGATTTCCAAAACGTGTGGAATGTGGGGTGATTGGGTGATTTTCATGCTTTTACTTGGGTTGAAAGATAACACAGATCAAAACAGATTGTAAAATTTCAAAAATGCTCGATGTCCAACCAACACTGAGGGCTCTATTTTCATAATGGCGCAACCTATGCAGCAGTCAATGTTCACTGGGAATTTCGTGAGGCACCATGACAACCTTTCCCTGCTGTCGGCAGTTTGGTAATTTGGTGGACAGACTTTTGCCGGGATGGGTGTGGTGGCACAACAGAGGTTGTGTCAATAAAAACCAGCTGGCGCAGTGGAATTTTGGTCACGCCTGTGCCTTCCGCCTGTGAAGACCACGTCTAAAGCGCAAGTCAATCACAAAGTGCTATTTTCATGGCTTTGCACATGACGAACATAGACCTGTCCAAAATCCCACAGACTGGTTTTGTTTATGTTTTTGTGCATGCAGTGGTATCTTCTTTGTTGGGTCACAACCTATAGGAGACATGGAGTACGTGATTGTGAGATGCAAAATGTGATACCGCGATTTCATTTGAGAGCCATTGAGGGTTGATGAGTTTCAGTTTGTCCTCCAAATGATGTCCTCTGGAGGACATTTGTTCCATGATCAAAATGAAAAAAATTGGACTAAAGCAATGCAGTTTAAAAATAAATAATGCAGCGAAACCAAATCATATAGAAAATACCATATATGTTAAAATTGAGGACATTTATTACAGGTTTCCATACCAACACAAAATGTATTCTGTGTATTTTTATTTAAATGGACTTCTGAGTTTCTGGTTTTCACTTTAAAAGTATTCCCAGAAGTACCAGGTTCTGGGGAGGACAATAGTGGACAGCGTTACAGTGCTGACCCCACCGGCCTTTTGGGGGAACGAGGAGCAAAAGGAGATCAGGACCAGGACGGATACATGACTGCCATGAGGGACAAGAACAACTCAGGTAGAGCAGGAAGCCACATACACCAGCAAGTTTTACATTTCACTGTGATGAACAAGAGCATGGCAATTATTGCTTTGAAAGTTTTGAGCACTTATGTCTGTAAAGAATGTGTTTATGTAACGAATGGAATAGGATAACTTGTTTTCATTTATATTTTGCAGTTTGATAGATGATAGGCAACATTTCAGACTTAATAATAAGTTATTTTGATCTCCTAACTTGACCTTCTATTATCTACGATGCCATAGTGTATGAGGTGGATGTCACCCACAAAGCAAAGGTTTCTTCAGCCTGTCTTCTTTTACACATAATATAGGCTTAATGTGCATCACCTATACCAGAAACAGAGGGAGAGGAATAGCAGTATCACTGAGACTTTTGTCTGTTCACAAAGTCTGGTGGAAAGATCTTACTTATCCCCCTTCCTCTGTAGACTATCTCAACCCAGTGGAGGAAAACCCCTTCGTCACACGTCGCAGGAATGGCGACGCCCATGCGGTGATTGACGAAGCGAGTTACCATGCTCCCCGCATGGCTGGTGCCACTGCTGCCTCCAACAGCCTGTCCACCAGGGTGGAGGATGAGTACATCAATGAGCCACTGTACCTCAACACCTTCCACATCCCCGGGGAGAAGAACGGCTTGACCGGGGCAGTCTCCAGCTCTGCCCCGGGGCCTTCTGTAGCCCAATCAGCATCCCAGATGGTCAACCCGTCAACGTCAGGCCACACTGTCTCTTCCTCTGGGTATGTGGTGCCCCCTGGCCACCCATCGTTTCCATCACATACCCTGCATCCCGGGCATTCAGGTCATGGCCTGCACTCGGGCATCACCGGCGGCACCATCATGATGGATAAGAAAGGCAAGAAGGCCACATTTGACAATCCTGAATATTGGCAGCACAGTCTCCCCCCTAAGGCCTCACTGCACAACCCAGAGTACCTGCAGGATTGCAGCACACGTTTCTTCTACCGGCAGAATGGACGCATTCGACCTGCCGTGGCCGAAAACCAGGAATACCTGTCCGAATTTGCTATGAAAGCCGGCAATGTGCTACCACCCCCTCCGTACAGACAGAGGAACACTGTGGTGTAGTGATCCACCAGTGGTGCAATTGAGGGATGGATAGGGGGATGGAGGTGGAGATGAATGGACTTTGGATAGTCCTCTTAGTCCCATGCAGTATTTATCAACCTTGGTTCCCCTTACACCAGCCCTGGGGGCAGTCTCCAGCCCTCTTCTCACTCTTATTCTCGCTCTACCTTTCTGCCTCCACTGGACTGGATTACAATAACAGCCACCGATAGCCTCACTTCATTCAAACCGTTTCCCTTAGCTTCTCCCATTGGCCTCGAGTCCTTAAGGCAGGAAGATCTCATATGACTTTGTCCTCTCTTGGAGCAAACTGTCCTGTCATCTTCTTCACCAGCCAATCACAGACACAATGCAATGCTGAGGCATGTACTAAAAGTAGAAGAAATAAACTGAGATAAGCCCAAACAGGGATGAATTCATATTTCAGCTTATCACGTATAGAACTGCATCACTTCTGAGATTAATACAGGACACCATTTTATGTTTTAGCCATGACCTTACATAAATTGCGATTACTTTAGTTTTTGGGCCCATAATTTACAGTCCATTATGCTCTTTCAACACATTATCCATCATAGCTGTTGTTGGTATGCAGCCTATCAAATGCATAGATGGACACACACATGCACATGGGGTTGTGTCGTGACTTACCACTAACCTGCAGCCGTGCTGAACGGCCCAGCTGTGCTAGCGTTTGTGCCATGCATTCCTGCCTTCTTGCTTCATTGTTGTTTACATACTTCAAGCCTCTCGCTGCACCAGTAATGGAATTCATACATTCTCAACACACCTCATATCATATCCAAAACATGTTCACTTTGAGCACCCGAGTAAGACATGCCTGCAGCCTTGACACGCCAATAATAACCATGCACTAATTCAATATAGATATATACACACGCACACACACACACTAAGAGATAAGGCTGCTGCTGAATTATATTATGGAGGAGGGGCTCAATTGACCTTGTGCTGAAAGACAGAGCAGTGCCGATAATGCCGGGCAGCAGTGCAGCACAGATGAAGGGCCAGCAGGAAAGTAAATGTCACCGCTGTTTTATGGAAAGCTCTGATACCATGCCACCGTACCTGGTGGAATGCGTTGGACGGATTATTGGCGTGGCTAGTGCGGGATTTAAAAGGTTAATCCCTCAGAAGAGGACCCCTCCACCTCATCCCCATCCCTCCTGCTCTCCTCCCTCCACATCAATGTAGTCATTGGAGCCAGCAAACCACCAGTTCAATATCACCATCAAATACACTTTTAAAATTGCTGTATGCGGCAGGATGAATTGTTGACACAAATCAAGTAACCATAGAAACTGACTGACTGCGACATAACAAATGTTAACAGGAGTACTAGGAATGGTGTTTCAGTGGGTGTGCTGTCTGGGACTGGACAAAACAATTAAAGAGGGCAAGGAAAATGATTGAGAAGGTCGTATGGATCAGAAGATGGGGAAAAGAGACGATTCCACGTTCTGGATAGGTGCAGTTCTTTTTTTCAGGGATCAGGGATCTGTTGATCTTGTCTTACACTGGGTCTGGCAATGGTACTAATGAAGGACAAGACAAACAGTACATACCCATCCATGAAAGAGCATCATGGAGAGAGCACAGAGGCATGGCAGTCCTTGGCTGAGCTGGAAATAAGCCAAGTATACATGCCAACCAGACTGGGTGTTAAAAAGTGCACCACCAGGCGAGGGCAAATGGTTTTTTTTCATTCTGTGTTCATATAATTCCATGTCATCAAAACAAAAAATGAACAATGAACCAAATTAGTCACGACTAAAAGACTTTGCTCTCCCCCAAAAGTCTTGCCTCTCCTCCACATCTCTCTCCCTGGATGTTTGAACATGGGGCGGGGGTGGTGGGGTACGATGGGGTGAAACTGTGCCAAATCTTTCACCATGAAGCACTACAAGATACTTTTTTGTATTGGTGTTTGACAATAATAGTGAAACACTACAAGTAATCACTGAATCCATGGATGGCTAGCTCTCTATTCTTGTACAATACTGCCAGATGCCACAGTTGGCTCTGCTGCTAATGGAGAGCAGTGGCATCTGTCGTCGAATGACTTTGAAGCCTATTTTAGGCCGGGGTTGATTATTTGATAGCACTTAATGCTCTGGCACAGCCAAATGACTTCACTGTTATTCTCGCTCAGAAGGGCCATTCACTCATTTTGTTTTATCACGTTGTCACTATAATTTAGGTTGGGCAATAGATAGTTTCCACTGCATTGTGGCCTCACACTCTGTGTTTGACCAATAAAGGAGTATCCCTACACTGAGCACTGTAATGAAGATGATAATAGTCGACAGTGAAAGCTGAAAACTAACTAATGCCTGTGTGTGTCTCACTGCTGACATAACTATACCAATACACAACCACTGTTACACAACTCTGTGCCTCTTCATTGAAAATGCGAGGCAGAGGGAAGGTTTGGACAGGCAGTGCTGATGATTTAGTGTCGAGACCAAACACAGATGTTTCCCCGGCGCAGTGTTTATCTCCCCCTCTCAGGCTTTATGGGAAATAATTATCAGCCAATCGAGCTCCAGCTGAGGCACTAGAGTGTTAGTGAATGGTGCTACAGTGTAGAGGAATATTACACATATTGAAATAAACAAATGTATAGTGGAAGGCATTTTAGTGACGACAATATGATACGGCAGTATACTGTATGCACCACTAAAATGTATACTATAAATGTAAATTTTTGGATACGTGCAAAGAGTTTATCTGGGTTGTGAATGTTTGTGTTGAGCTTAGTGGGATATCCCAAATTCTTTAGGGGGGCGAGAGCCAGGGTTCAAATCCTACTGACTATTCCTCAAACCTGAGGCCAACACTGTGCATATAGTGTCAGTGATGTGTTTGGAATCGGCGCTGCCCTGTAACTACACTGATTTATGAGATGCTAGTTTGGCTGTGCCAGATCTGCAATGTTTTCTCACACTTTCTGAGGTCTTGATTCTTCTGATTTAAGATTTACTAGTTTGAGCTAACACTTACGTATACCCACCTTGTGTAAATGTGTGCATTGAAAGTGTCCTCTCTATGTTTGTATTTTTGAAAGTGAGTTATATAAGTAATTTTTTTACCATCACCCATAAGGTATTAATAGTAGTTCTGGCTGACTACTGTTTGGCCATGTGTGTAAGTGCAATGACAGTAGTGGAGAGAGACGCTGAGAGGTTTGTAATGGATCTCTATGGGAAAATAAGGCCAATCTTCTGGACAGGGAAAACCGCCGGCGCTATCACAGGCAGCAAGCATCACAAGGGGCTTTCAGCTTTTAGAATGCTAATTCATCCACTATGGCGCTCTCTTCTACTTGTGGGGAAATCATGTTGCCTGACATCTCACCCTGCACATGGGCTGAGAAACATTCAACGACAGGCAAGAGGTTGTAATCCTGCAGCGGGGTCGAAGCTAAGGTATTAGCATTCCAGAAATGTTACCAGACCAATGCATCAATGTTACAAAAGCTAGCGGGAGAAGGGGGTGTGAGCGCACTGTAACTGGCAGAGGAGACTAGAACTGAATCCCGTTCTTTCTTTCTCCTCCGAGGTGACTATAGAAATGTATGTAGCAAACACTGTTCTGCAGCCGGAACAGTGGAAAACCTAAAAGCAGCTATACAAGGAGTGAACACAAACAGAGACTAAAACAGTCTGGAAAGGAAAAAATGACCGTGGAAAAGCGTTAACATGAGCCATAGTTTCAAGTGAAAAGCTCTCATTTTTTTTTTTTTTTTTTTTTTTTTACTTCGACTGCTGTTTTCGGGAAGTTGTTTAGGTATTTAAAGGAGTGCAATAATGCCCTCTCAACACCGATTGCTCACCCAGTAAATCAGCCTTATAGTAACGGTCATATTTATTTGGTGCATCTACATCCACTGTTTTGCTCTACTTGTTTCTGCTTTTTGGGGTCTCATTATGGCAATACACAGTTGTTTGAGAGGCTTTGTTCAGCACATCCTATCCCTTGTCAACTTTAAAACTGATATATTTACAGTGTGGGTTTTATTTCTATTCTAGTCATTTTCTATTCTATGATTATTGATTCATGAGGACATTTCCCACCATTATGATATCGAAGTAAACTCTGTGTGCCTACGGTCTAAATGGTCTATCTGTACTGGATAAACACTACACATCGCAGAGTACTTCACTTTTACTTAAACAGCTAGATCTAGTTTTGTTCAACGCACCAAGAAACAGATCCCGTTGTTTAAACAAAAGAAACACAAGCAGCTGACAAACAACATTCACCATTACATTCTCTACTGTTGTAAGAGAAGCAAACTGTACTTTTGTAATACTCCTTGATTTTACACTGGTTCCTATGTGTATATCTTACAATGCCATGATAACTTGAGGGGATGACAGTGGTTAAGTAAGCACAGTTTACATTGTATTGAAATGATGGTATAACAAATCAATGGGAGGGGATTCTCTTTTAACCAAACATTCAAATAAAGGGTTGTTTTCAACAGGTTTACCATTGTCCATCAGCAGAAAAAAATGTGAATAATATTTTTATAGGTAGTAGAAGAGGTGGCCAGGTGCATTTGTAAATAGAAGAACAACGATGCTTCTTTTTCCAGCTGAAGATTGATTTGTTTTTATTTTTTATTTCTCCTCCCTTGAATATCATTGATTTTTTTTTTTGTTGAATTGTGTTTTCTCAGTTTTTTGCGGGATTATAATTTCTGTATGTATATAAATATATATATATTCTGTAAATGTAATTTGAAGAGTGATTTTAAAAATGCTTGCAGGGTTTCGTGTCGCCGTCACCGCCCCCCCCTCCCCCAACCCACCTCCATCGTTTCCTGGTGATTGTGTTTCCAGCACAACTTGGTGGACTTTGTGTTTGAACCTCTGCTCTTGCTCACTTTTTAGAAGTGCTTTTTTCTTAATTGGGTGTATTATACCCCCAAACACACACGCTTCTCTCAGTATTATCCACTCCTCCAGACATTTGTTGTTGTTTTTTTGTTTTTTAGATTTTGTACAGACTTGAGACGCTGTTGCAATACTAATGACTATTCTTTCATCCTATTTTTCTCTCACTCTTTCTCGCTGTCTCTCTCTCCATACCTAACCTATGTTATTAATCTGTGAGTGTTTCTTTACTCCCTGAGGTTTGTGGACCTATAGTATTTTGGCCCTTGGGTATTTATATTTCCATTTGCACGGAGCTCAATCATTGTTTCCTCTCAGCTGACAGTGACAACCATTTGTCACTTGTGTCAGATATCATGTCAGAGCCCCTGGATTGACGCCCTGTTGACGCTATGAGGAACAAACTGGAAGACCTTTTGGCTTGGGTTGGATTGATTAATCCTTTGCAGCATTGATATTTGCTTGTATACATTGGCTAGGTATACATTGGCTTGATCAGGACTTTAAAGAATATTGAAGTTTTGAATAAAAGAATATCATCTCCTATCTTGCAGTTTTCACGAGAGTTTCTCTGTACCTGCTGATCAGAGAGATTGAGACCTGACCGTACCTTAATACACATTACCAGTTTCAAACGCTTCTTCCAGTTAACCGACCCATTCCCAAGGCTATACATTTAAATACTTTTTCCCCTCTGTTTTATTACATGAATCTGTCAAAACTATATTTTTAATTTAATATGAATAAAGATCAGTACAATATTTAAAGTTGGATTCTGCTCATTTTTGTGGGTTCCTGGCCTGAATGTGAGTATCTGTGTCTGCAGTTAGCATTTGTTTTGGTATAAATTGGTAAAAAAAGAAATAATAGTAAGCTATTATGACCCAATTTAATTTCAGTGATACCAAAAAAATGGCACATCAATCTGAAGGAATTTCATGTGCATACCAGAAGCTTTACCATTTTGCAGGAATAGCACATGCATGTGAGAATTTATATCTGCACATCATTCTAGGTTCCTTTTGAATGTTGGTTGACTTCAACTCGGCCTTCTCTTTGTCCCCTCCAGATGTGATTCAGCACTATTTTCACTTCAACCCCTGCTGCTGTTGTGAGGGACTTTTAAACCTCCACATTTAAAATGTCAGTAGTTCAGCCAGGCCCTGGTGAGGACTCTCTATACTAGGCTGGACCGGAGACATCCATCCCCATCCATCACATTATGCCTTCGGGTCAAAAACGAGCCAAGTGTCACGGCCATGCCCCTGACTCCCCTTATGTTTCCTGTTTTTCCCAGTCCTCCTGTGTGTGTTCCATGTCCCTGGTTTTGTCTCTCTCTGTGTTTGTATGTGTGTGTGGGTGTGTGTGGGTGTTCCAGTCCTGCCGCCCTCCTGGGTCCTACACTCCTCCAAGCTATCGGCTCATCAGCTCCTCAGCCAACACACCTGTCTCCCATCAGCTCATCAACTCTCCTGCTTATCAACCCCGACTTCCTTCCCGCTCATCGCCAGATTGTTGCTTCTGCCTTCGTGGTAGAGACACTCGAGCTCATTTCGCTCCTGACATTCTCTATGCTCGTTGCCTCGTGTTTTGCGACCTTTAATGCCTGTAATTTCTCCCGTGCTCCAGGATCCCAGCCACTCTGCTTGCCTGCCTGCCCGCCTGTCTGCTACCTGCCTGCTACCCACTCATCCTCGCTACCTCTGTCAACCTCGCCGCCTAGCCATCTCCATTCCTCCTGCCGTCTCCAGTCATCCCTATTACATCCCACCTCCGGTGAAACCCCCTTGCAATAAACGTGTTAACCTTCATCTGCCTCTGCCTCTGTGTTCTGCACTTGGGTCCGCTAGTAAGCGCCCTCTGACACCAAGAGTTCACCAGACTGCATCCTGACCGGTCCTGACTGAGTAGCCAGGCCCCCACTACCACCTCCTCAACCCCAACAGTTTTTCCACGTTAACACCCTCACACACAAACAGACACAAACACACACACACGTGCAGGAATATCACACAGGAGCAAGTGTCATTACTTCTGACACTTGCTCGTGCATGATAGATTCATCTCTTTACCCACCAATGACATTTTATGGCTTTATCACGGTAAATCCAATAACGAGATCTGCATCCTGGAGCCTTTGCCCCATGCAAAGTCAAATCACTTGCCTTAAGATGGTAATAGAGTGTGATCGAAACGATCCGTCACTGCCTTGCCTCTCAGTCTCACTCGCCAACCCCCCTTGACAAAGTGTATGGATTTCCAGCTGATATGAGGGATGATCGGCACAGTTGAATGTAAATGATCTTAAATGGCTTTAGGTGAACTGATCGACTGACGCTTCTCGGCAAATAAAAGTGAAAGCTCGATTTGACAGTGCATCAGTCTTCACCACAACACCTCGACAGCACAGTACAAATCTCACCCGTTCCACTGTGGACAGGTTTTCATGTACAGCTATTTTAATATTGCTGATGTAAACAATTCTACAGACATAAGTTTAAGACAGTTTTGCTTGCTCCAGCAATAAGTCATCTAGACACACTGTTCTCTGCTGCTAAAGTTTTAGCTGTCTTATCACAGGTTCGTGAAGCAGTAGTCACTATGATTTGAGGCAAACAATCAATCAGTGAAATAGTAAGTTGTTTCACCACACAGCAGGTGGTTACTTCCATCTCAACATGACATAAAAAGGCAGAGCACAAAGCTCTAAAATTTGTTTTGTCTTATTCACACTCTCTTGGCATGGCCAGCTCTTTTTCTCATTTCTCGGAGGGCCAGTGGTGGAGGCTGCCTTTAAATCCCAGCATGTTGGCAGCCTCTGATTGATAGGGCTGTACAAAGCCCACTAAGCAGTGTTGAGATCCCACCAGAGAGCTTTCATTATGGGACAGCATATTGGATTCTCCTCCCAGGCTGTCTGTCTATGGAGGCTAGCGCTCTCTCCCCAAGCGAGGTAGACAACCCAATGGTAAATCCTGTCTGATTCTCGGTGAATCTGGTTTCTTTTTCTTTTTTTTTTAAGAATATTTTATGTGCATTGTTGCCTTTATTGGACAGTTAACAGTAGAGAGAGACAGGAAAGACTGGGAGAGAGAGGAGCCATGTCAGCATGTCGCTGTTACACACCTTAAACCACTGAGCCACCCGGATACCCCAGTCTAGTTAATACATTAATAAATACAGCCAGATATTGTTATTACTGTTTTGTTGTTGTTGCTGATGCCATACCAGACCTTTCAGTGGCTCACTGACTCGTGCCTGTGTCCATGTATCAACCAAGAAATGTGTTAAAGGAAAATACCACTCTCAGATACTCTTACGCTGTTATACTGTATATCATCAGTCTGTGATGTTCAATGCATTCCAGGAGTTATTTTATGATGAAGTTTTGTAATTTACCTTTTTATTGTATGCACTTTCCCTAACCTGCCTTGTCTACTTCAGTTAGTTTCCTACATTTCCCAGAATGCCTTTTGACAACCCCCAGAGAATGGGCATGAACTTACTCCTGCTGCATTCATGTCATGTTGGATGAAGTGGAAAGATTTCCCATTGCTCTGACCTGGAAGTGTTTACACCTTCAACCCCTAGGGTATTGTTAGCTAGCTCCATAGCGACTTGTTAACATGATCTAGGTGTAGGTGGAGAGAGAAATAGTGGTAGCACCAGCTGTTGGTGTCGCCCTGATACAGGAGCCTTTGGGAGTCTTTCATCGTGTGGGTTTTTTACTTCTTGCAAAGGGTCCTGTCCTGCTCAATTGACTGTTTCCCCTACAAAAGTTGGCAATCCCTATACCGAAAAAAGTATGTTGAATTTCACTTTCAGAAACAGATCACCCCGGTGGCATGCGCTACATCTCCTATGCACAAATAATCTTTTAGCCAGTGTCCCCTCAGAATATATCAATCTTATTTAGCAAGGAGCAGGCAACCACACTAACCCCACACCGTCCCTACGACTGTGCCATAGACCTCCTCTCTGGTTCCCGTCCTCCTCGGGGGAAGACTTTACTGCCTTTCAGGTCCCGAGACTGCTGTCATGGATGAAGGGCGCCCTTGCAGCTGGTTTCATATGTCCATCCACCTCTCCGGCTGGTGCAGGCTTCTTCTTCGTAGGCAGAGGGATGGCGGACTCAGACCATGCATTGACTACCGTGGGCTAAACCAGGTGACCTTCAGTCATCCCCTTCCCTTGATATCCTCTGCGTTTGAGCTGCTTTAGGGAGCTGCCATATTTTCTAACCTTGACCTTCGCAAAGCCTACAACCTGGTCCTCGTCATGGAGGGGGATGACTGGAAGACAGCCTCCTAAGGGCCACTATGAATACCTGGTCATGCCCTTTGGTCTTACCAACGCCCCTGCTGTCTTCCATGCTCTGGTCAACGATGTGCTCAGGGACATGTTGGCCTTGGAGGAGTGGAGGCACTGGTTGGAGGGAGCAGAGCACCTGACCATACGTACTGGCGTACATCCAGGACACCAAGCACCTTAACTCCAGGTGGGCACTGTTCTTGACACAGCTTAATTTTGTCTTGTCTACTCAAGCCAATGACCTGCCCTCTGTTCCCAGCTCCCAAGGTAGCCCCCCCCCCCCCGCCTCACATGGGTTAGACAGAGCCTTCAGTATCTGGTGGACTGGGAGGGCTACGTCCAGGTAGAGCACTCTTGGGTTCAGGCCAACAGCTAACGTATCCAACCCTCACTGGAGGGATTAAGCTCTTAAAACATTATCCATCCATGATCCAGTTTTGTGCTCCTAAAATGTCATGTCTTATTTCCCATTTCAACCTCTGCAGTCATAAGATATAAGATAAGATAAGATAAGATAAGATTAACTGTGTGGAAAATTGTGTTGTTACAGCAGCAGTGAGATAAGAAGAATTACAATATAAATGCAGGTAAGAACTATACAAATGGTATGTACAAAAAAATGCTGTGTGCAAAAGAAAGCTATCTGCAAGTGCACTGACAGTGTACTGTGGTCTGGGTAAAAGGGTTTATTAACAGAGGTATACAACTCCATGATACTTAATATGAAATCCATGTAAAGTCCAAATAAGATCCATGTAGTACAAACAGCTTTGTTGAAATATAGCAGAGGTCCACAGTAGGGGCAGGGAAAAGGAGCCCAGCATAGCAGTCTAGATGCCAGCAGTAGACCTCAGCACCCTCCCAGCAAACTGAGACTGGGGCTCCTCTTTAGAATGAGGCCGTTTAAATTTGAAAACAGCGTTTTAGGGTCTAGCATTTTCGAAAAGCTTGCCGTCCACACTAGACCACCAAAAACAGATACTTCCTTCCATGGGCATGCACAGACCACTCGGCTGCTCGTCTGGAACGTCAGTGAAACGTCATCGTTTTGGAAAGTCTCTGTTTCCGCCGTCCACACTACAACCCTCCGGGGCGGCGTTTTCAAATGTATCCACTTGGGAGGGATAAGTATGCATTAAGTGAATTTCATGCTTCGCTATCTAACTACAGAGAAAAAAGAAAATCATGTCTTCATGATTGTTAAGGAAAAGTGCACTACAAATAAAATGTATTATTATTATTATTGTTATTATTTTACAAACAATAACCTTGATTTTATGTAACTATAAACATAGGCTTTTATAAACATTGCCATAAACATACATTTTAAACTGAAAACAGCCAAAATATATTTCTTAATCCTTATTATCTGAATTAATGTAATGTAAGCTTTGAACTGCATAACACTTTGTCCATTAACTGAGGGACAGTTAAATAGAAAAACCTTTCTAAATCAAAGTATAGTTTCTTATCTTTATTCTGAACTACTCTACACAGTGAAGTGCTCTGAAACACTAGCAGTAGGGTGCAATTTGTTTGGCGGGGGAGCAGCACTACAACCAGGCTGAATAGAGCCCTGATTAACTTGATTGTCTTTATCTTCTGCATCCATCTGGCATGACTCAGAGCAGCAGACTCGACCAGGGGAAACAGCCAATGTAACTCCAGAGTTTTTCTCACCAATGCAAGTTATCAATATAATTACACTATTTGTGTAGCAAAACCAGTTATACTGTAAGCCCGAACAAATGACTACAGTACTAACAACCCCTTCCCAGTTCTGTCTCTCAAACCACGCCCCACTGTCATTTCAGTTGGTTTCAGTCTCTTCTCTATGAAATATTGCAGAAATAGTTTTTTCTGCCCCACGTCTCTTAATTTTGGTGGTCTGAATACTATTTATATAAAAGTGAACAGTAGCTCCTGCTTTGCTCATGCCCTGAAATGATGTCACACAAATGATGAGCCTTTATACGGTTCTGAATGATTTTTCTAAAATATTGGCCTTCATGATTAATAATACGTTTTTGGACTTGAAGGTATCTTCTTAACAGTTTTAGAGGAGTGCCTTTTTCAATGGATGTGTATGGGGAAACTTTTTGGGTACTTTGAGTATTTGAGGCTGCAATACCACCATCAGCCACCATGGCAAATTGGCCTCAAGGCTTAGATCTGACATCCGGGGGCTGGTTGTTGACAATGGAGAAAAAGGCAGAATCACGCCCCTTAAGCAAAACACAACATTTCTTGTCGCTGCATTGTGGACGTGTGAGACTGCTTTCAGCGGAGAAATTGGTGTCTCTTCTTCACCTACAATGGATTTCTCCCTGTATGATTATTGAATGTCGGTACAAAATGGTGAGTCTAGAAAGTAGCTCTTGTTCATGACTGACACCAAAAACTGATGTTTATTGTTGATGTTTTAGATTGTTGAAAATTGTTCTCTATTGTACCTGCGTTGGAAATATCTCGACGTGACGTCACAGTGTCTACACGCCAATAATCACGGGAATATGAAAAATACACCAACCACAAAATGGACCCAGAAATACAAGGTACACCATGTACTCCTTTAACATAGGTGCAGGTGCTCAGTTATGTGCATACACACACACATACATACACACACACACATCTGTACTTTTATTTGTTTGGGAAGGCTTTGTTCTAACCAGGTATTTCAGCAGGACACGCTGGCCTCAGGTAGGTTTTTAATTACTTACCCAGGTCAGGGGCGCATTACTTCACTAGAATCAAGCCAAATTGAAACTGCAGCACCAGTATTGTGCAATTACATACGCACACTGTGAATAACTAAACAGTTTTATATCGTAACTCAAACTACCCCAAATCCATTTAAGTTGAATGATTTATTGGGCACATTAGAATTTAATTAGTGGTTATGAAATATGTGGTCGGCTTGCACAAGCCACTTTATTTTGGCTAAATTCAAAGATGCTCTTTTCAAGCCTGGAAAGATCTAACACTGTCCAGCGTTTGACTCAGTGTTAGTTGACAACACACACATTAAGATTAATAAGGCAATCTCATTGGTCATTTGCATACTGCTTGTGAAATACGGGTCATCTGATTACTGATGAATATGAGCTGCTCAGCATTAGTGTTTATCACTCGCTTTGTTAGGCAAGGCAATATCCACTATCCACATGGAGAGGCTCCTGCTGAGACTGCTCTGGCATGTTAAATGAGAAAGCGGCCATTACAGCTCATTTATACTTCCCTTCACACCCAATAACAAAAGATGCATTGTGATGACTGAATACAGCTTCAGGGAAAGTGTGTGTGTGTGTGTGTGTGTGTGTGGTGTGTGTGTGTGTGCACGCAGTTGCTTTGGGGGGTTCTGAGGGCAAAATTATCCAGAAAGATTCACTATAGGCAATTTCGCCCATTGGCAGCCCCAAATGGCAGCAGGAGGTAACTGAGTTCTGAGGACGTGACGTCAGTAAACTCAATTTCTTCTTCTTAGTGTCTAGTGGGAGTGGAGGTGGTGAAAAGCTTCAGCCATCATTGGTGAGTCCAGCTTTCTCTGGCTGCTGGAGCTCTCGCTCACTCCTGTTAAAAGAAAAGTCCACCGTAATATTATTATAAACAGTTATTGGCAATGCCTTGTATTTCTGGATCCATTTTGTTGTTTGGCAGTGTATTTTTCATATTCCCGTTATTAATTGGCTTCTTTCTAGACTCGCCATTTTGCACTGAAGTTCAACAATCATACAGGGAGAAATGCATCGTAAGAGAAAGAGACACCAACCACCAACAGTATCCTCAATAGTCCACAATGCACCACGGTGACCAAGCGACTCTCCTAATATATATAAGAAAGTAATCATTAGCACAATCAGCTCCAGGTGTCAGAAGCATGCAGTTTGTCTATTTATTTATGGTACAGTACATATTTATAACCAAATGGGGCAGTGAGAATTAGAACAGGATGTGTTTGTACTTTCTCTATAGTGGATATTTTATGTTTTTTTGGCAGGACTAATATTTGATGGATCTGCAGAAAACTATTCTCAAACCGTTGTGATTCCAAGCATCCCTAGTGTTTTCCAAATAAGGAAAAAAGTGTCCATATTGTTATGGCGAGAGTTGTTAATTTACTTGTGTGAATGAGCATCCACTTACTCACATTAAGATTAATCAAGGACACAGCAGACAAACAAGCATTTCCCCTTGTGCCTGCAAAGTTAATGGCTGTGAAGTAAGACTTTCGTATGACTTCATTTTACACATAAATAGACTAATAACATACGAGCAGATTGATAAATGGGACCCATTGTGGGCAACATTGCATTTTAATTAAGTGGCGGTCTTAAGCGAGGAGGCGTCATTGTTAAAGTCAACTCGTCGCAATTATGCCGCTCTATTCATGCGTAAGACAATGGCCTGATGACAGCTCTTTGTGGGCTTACAGTGGAAGCATAATTGCGCCCTTCCATACCTAAAAATGACACATCTCAATTTGCTGCTTTGACTCCAAGCAACAGGGAGCGCTCATTCAGTGACAAGGTACGAGACTACATGACTGTAATTTTACACTGCCAGAGCATCGCCATTGGACTTATTGGGTTATGTCACTTGTCAAACTCCGGTGAAAAGAAAGTGGGTGTTGAAGACGGAAATAGCACAAGACATCTCTGACACTAAATTGGCCTGTTCTCTGATTGAGGCCCTCGAGATCCTAAAGGTATGGTGAATGTGTTAAGCTTCCACTGATTCAAAAGCCTCCTCTCAGAATTGACTTGTGACAAAGCACCATTTCACCATTCACTGTCTGTTAAGTTTTGGCTGTTTTGATTGTTTTTTGGGCATTTTGACGTTATCGGATAGTGAAGAGAGACAGGAAAGATTGGGGGAGAGAGAGGGGGATGACATGCGGCAAAGGTCCTGGCCCAGATTGGAAACACAGATATTACGTGGTATTCATTTTAGCCAAGTGAGACACCAGGATGCCCCTCAGCTGGTACTTTTTAAGTAAACCTTGACAATTATGGTACAGAAGTGGGTCTGTCCTTGTCCGCCTTTCTCCCCACTTATCGCTCTTGTTAAGCACATTTGGTCTGCAGCACCACGGAGCCTTAGTTCCTCTCTGCACCCAGCGGGAGAGCCAAACAAAGAACGCCAACTCATTCTATCCCACAAAGACTCATTTGTCTCAATAGGGAGTGAGGTCTGACTGTCTCTTTCTATTTGTATGAGGAACAGACAGAGATAATGGGAAGAGGCTTTGTGCATGTGTGTTTTCTTCCTTTTTTCCTCAAAATGAAGCCTTCATATTGCCTCATCCCATCTTTAAAGACACACAATGATAGAAGGATAAGAAAAAGCAAGAGATGAGATTTGTTTCCAAAGAGGCGCAAGACGTGATCAAAGCTAGGTTGATTACAGCCATTATGTATCCACCATCTTTGAGACCCTTCATCCCCTGACCCAGATCTTCAGATCTGCTTTTAAATGACAATATGGCAATCAGTGGATCACCATTTGCAGAAATTGGAGTTTCTACCATGAGTTTGGTTTCACTGTGTTGGCTGTGATTGGGCCCACATAGTGATAGACATCATTAAATTGGACAGTCTGTGTTGATTGGAGATGTAGGCTTTCTACACGTTTCATCACCACATCAAAAGAAGCGCTGATGTTTGCTCCCACACTCTTTCCTAAGAAACAGTAACTAAAGGAAAAAAGTCTTGCTAACACGCAATGAAGTGTCTTTACCCTTATCACCATCTTCCCTCATGATGCAGTTCTAATATTTCTTTTGGTTTCTACACAAAACAAACTGCATTTTCTTTTACAGTCAACAGATCAGAGCGGTTTCTGCAACATGTAGCAGCCAAGCAGAGCCCCCTCCTGAGGTCCTTGGACCGTTTTCTGCTTGACATTAATTAGGTAGCATTGGAAAAGAGAGCCCCTCCCAGGAGACATCCCACTCTCATTTAGCCTTGTACATACTCAGACCGGAGACACAAGACCTCTCGTCTGTGGTGCCAGCGAGGATCAAAACATTGGTGATGCCCCAACTCATAACCTTTGATGTTCATTTTTTTTGCTGAATGGAGGCAGGTGGGCAGCACGGATCTCCAAGGGATGAGGTTGGGGTGGGTTGTGGGGGTCAGGGGGGTCAAAGCCCGATGGGGTAACCAGGGAGAGGGAGGAGTGACCTGGGCTGGTTGGGCCAGGGTCTCCTACTGCTTTCCCTCCACCTCCTCACTCTCTCATCCAAACTGCTGGGGCTCTGACTGAGATGTAAGCCACAGGTTCTCAGCAGGGATCGTGTTCATTCGGTTATTGGAATTGGAACTGGTTGTTGTGATCTTTTTGAAATTACAGTATTCCCTTTGATATTCTGGGTTTCTGAATTTACTTTATTACGTTTAAAGATAGATAGGTAGACTTTACCACCCAGCACTGGGCATCACTGGGATGATTTGAGGGGGGGCACATAGCTAGTTAGCGTGAAGAAGATAAGTGTTGGTGAGCGGTATCTGTATCATATTATGATCATGAAGTGTTTCTCCTATAACGCCCTTAGGAGCAATGAGGAGACAACAGAGAGAATCAATTATTGCGACTTTATGAGATACATTTGACGATGCTAACGTGTATGTATATAATGGTAATGGTAATATAATGGTAATCAGCTCCTACTATGTGGCTGCTGCCTCCAAGGCTTCAATAGGAAAATGCAGCAGGATGTGAAAACAGTGCATGTTTGAGAAGGAGTCATAAAACATCATGTTGAGTTTTCTTTGAAATCTTTCTCTAATCTCTTCGTCTCATGCATGGAGACACATTCAGGACACTTATTTCATCATTTTGAGATAAACATGAACTTATATGTGGTTGTTTCTCTTGGTTTGAATTTGAGAAAGAGGGGGAAATGACTGTCTCAAAATAGTCTCATTTTACTACTTAGATGAGTAAGGGCGAAGTTTTGAACAGAGGAACATCCTGTTTGCTCAGTCCAAATCCAGTCTGGAACCTGTGTCATCTCTCTCTCCCATCTTTTGCCTTGCATTGCATACACTGAAGTATCAAATAGGACCCTAACAAAGTAGTTTCTAGTTTCCATTTTCTTTTTCCAGCAATTTAGCAATTTAGCAAGTTAACAAAGCACTCAGTCAGTATTAATATGTCTGGATTATGCCTCTTTTATTTAATGGAAATTACAAAATAAACAAGAGCAAATGGTAAAAATGCACATACACAATTTAACAACATGTCCTTTTTGAAAGCCTGAAATGAGCTGTCTGTTTTGTAACCTAAATTAGAGGTGACCAATAGACTATAATGGTAATTATTATGATTATAATTCTATAAGTAAACAAATCAAATGTATTTTTAGATCACGCTTTATGGAACAGCCTTCTAGTTAGCTAACCATCACCGTCTTGTTGTAAACACATCTGATTTGCACACATGATTACGTTCCTCCACCACAAATTGGATGACGTGACAATAGCACAAATTGGACATGGATCATTTTCACCTATTCATCATGGCTGAGTCTAGGCAGGTAAGGTTATGTTAGAGATTAGGATTAGGGTTAGGTTTAGGTGTAGGCAATTAAAGCAGAGAAGCAGACAGAATGCTCGACAGAGAAATAGTCAAGGAGAGGGAGAGACAGAGATATTTTAATTTGATTCTTTATTTAACCAGGTAGTCTCAATGAGATCGAGATCTTGTTTTTAAAAGGTTCAGTTCCCCTAAAGTCAATAACATACAGGCGCATACATGATTAAAAAAACAATCACAAACATCATAGAAAATGTGAGATATCATTGCTCTAAAATGAAAACTAGCCAGTCCCGTGATCAGGGCCTATAGTTATCCCATTATCAAGCATCTCAGGAATCTAGGAATCCTGCCAACAGTTTGGTTTAAATGGTTTGAGATGGACATCTTTGAGCACCTTCCATGTATTTTTAAATCTTTTCAAAATGTCTTACAGTTCACATTGGTATTGGACAGGAGTTACCTTTTAAAGTAGATGTGAACAGTCACCCACAACTCAGAATTGAGCATTCCTGCAATATGAACACCAGCCTTAAATACACTCTGAGATATTGAATTTTTTTTATGTCATTGGAATAATAATATGCTTTTATTCCTACGCGTAAAAGCAGGACCATCTTTGTATCACAATTTTAGGGCAGTTAGGACCAATTTCCTACTCTGAAACTGCCGCCAGCGGTCATGACAACCCTACTAATAACAACCAGCCATCCTTCTCATCTTATTCCCCTTATTCTCTCTACTCTTCCACTCTTCCATTCGACAGATTGTACTGTATGTCCTTTACCTGGGTGATTGGCTGACAGTTAATACTTTGAAGATCATAAGCAAGCACATTAATAAACATAAATGCTCATGACACACACACACAAACACACACACACACATACACAAGGTGCCCCATCGGCACAAATTAATTATAAAATCTGCACACACACAAACACACATGCACACAGTCCTCAGGCGGCCGAAGACAGACAAATTACCTCCCCGTCAGATAAAATCAGACTCGACATCATTTAATTAATTTTCAGTGCATATTAGCATTTCTTATTGTGATTTTTTTCTCTTTCCTTTTTGCTGTTTCCCTCCTGCCTTGTCCCCAGGAAAAGAACAGTTTGAAAAATGATCAGCTTTCTCTTTTTGTCTGTCCTTCCAGGCACTCGCTCTTTCTCGACAGTGTGCGGAGTGGCATATGAGATGTGGTCGGCCCATTGATTCCAAAACCATTTGGGACGTAAAATAATGGAGTCCCACTAATCTGTGCTCTAATCTCTCTTCCACTTGGCATGCTGATGCATAATGAGCAATGTGAACCCACTGGCACAATATGCTACTATTACGCTGCGGCACCAAAAGACCTGGGCTGTGTGTGTGTGTGTGTTGTTGTTCAGTCATTCTATGCACGCTGTCCGTGTCCATGTATGCATCTTGCTTGTGTCAAGAGCGTGTTGTATAGGTTAAAGTCAACTCATTCCTCCCAAGTATGTTTGCAAGTATGCACGTTTGTGTAACTGTGTGTGTGTGTGTGTGTGTGTGTGTGTGTGTGTGAATGAATGTGACCTTTTATTTTTTGCATCATGCTGCTTCCACAGCAAGAGGCAAATGTACTAGATTTGTGTATAGTGGTTTCACAAATTATAAACAAGCAAACAAGCACATACAGACATTCACACTCACACACTCACACACACACACACACACACACACACACACACACACACACACACACACCACATAACACACAGACATTCTGTACAAAAATAATTCAGTTAAAATTGTTATTTTGACCAGAATGTTTATTATGAAGAAATGTGAATTGCCACCCTTCAACATATATCAATATACACATGGGGCCAATATTGGCCTTTTATTAAATATCAAATATTTGCCACACATGATGGATATGATGCAGTTTGATTATTATTATTATTATTATTATTATTAGACTTTTCCTCCCTGACAGGAAAATAATTCTGGGGGAAAAACTGAATACTGAATCAAGTTCTTTGTTGTTGTTTGGCATTAAAATGGTCAAATGAATACATATATTAATATGAATATACTGTATTTATATATTAATAGAGATATTATTATCAGCAGTTTCAATCCAATAATGTTGGTATCAGTATCAGTCTTCAAAAATCCATATTGGTCTCACCCTACTTTGAGAGTGAAGGCATGACATAACTACGCCACCATCCAGTGCATTGCCCAATTTACCACTCAGCATGAAATTAGCTGGGCCACGCACACACACACGCTCACACACACACACACACACGCAAACATTCATGCCATTTCATTAAACACAGACGTAGGTCTTGCACCGCGAACCTCACACAAGCATGTAAACTCTATCAGTAGCAAAGTGGTGACGGGTAGACAGCCCTGTGGAAAACAACAAGGGCCGATTCTTGATCCGATTTTGTTTGTGACAGGCTAATTAAAGTGTCACAACTCATTATGACAGCCGGGTCCTCACCTTCTCTTAGGATAAATCGGCATATCAATCTCTTCTATCCTCCCTTCCATGCCCCCCCCGCCCCAATCTGTCTGTCTTGTCAGATCATCATGCAAACTTTCATTCCAGTACCGTTTACCTCTGATGCCACAGCTTCCTTGACCGACTGCCCAGAGCACCTTGTTGATTTATGTCTTGGGTTTTGTCCTTTTTTGCTGGGCCCATGAACATGTTTATGTCTGAAAGTATGAGAGGTAGTCATCATCTTACCTCTCTTTATTTCTTTCTCTCTTTCTTTCTCTACCTTTCACCTCCCCTCTGTTTCGTTCCGCGATAATCCCTTCCTGTGCACACAAAGTCACGGCCAGGCACTCTCCCAGGCACTCAACACCGCCCAAGGAGGACACTCACTGATATCTCCATAGCAGAGGCCTTAGATTGCAGCAGCACAAAGAAGTACCTGATCAAAGCCCTGTGTCACGGATTATCTCCCTCCAAAACAATGTACTGTAGACTCCACAAAGGTAAAGCTGTGGAAATGTCAAGGAAGCTTTATTGCTTTTCAGTACAAAAGTGGAAGAAGAGTTTGTCTGGCATTTGAAGCATCAGAGAAGCTACAACACCAAGGCTATAAAAGGGTGTTAAGACATTTGAAACGGTGTCTGGTGTTACTAGCAGGTCCATAGATCCAAACACGCTTAACCAATTTGAAAGAATCAAACAAGGCCAAGTTTGGGAACCTCTGTCTTGTCACATATCTACCCTTCAGCTGACTTGTTTCTGCTCTCTCTTGATGCATATGGAGGTTGGTGGTTGTGGCTGTATTGTTCAGCAGAAAAGTGAGCTAGACTCATTAGTTGGCCTACATGATAATATAAATGTAGTTTTTCTAATGGTGATAATTTATTGTAGTAGCATTATGATTACAGATGGGGACCCTGGAAATTCCACATTGATATCAGTTGCACTTTACCAATGAAGATCAGTTTTGTCAAGGAACTGCAGGTCAGTGAAATCCCTTTGGTCTTTGCACTATTGTCATGTAGTGGTTTTCTGTTAGCTAGCTTAGATGCTCTCAGGTCTCTTTTTCAAATTTGTTACAAAGGCTAAACTGATATAGTCTTTTGACACGCACTTCTACATACTGATATTGGTTGTGTCATATCCTCTTGTATTGTTGCACACTACTGATTCTAATAGACTGTAATAACAGTGGATTTGGTAGATAGATCTTATTGTTTTGTTACATTGTATAAAGGGATCTCATATTGCCGTACTCATAAAACTGTTGCCTTCATTTCTTCAGGTATCTGATTCCATCCTGACACTAAGGTGTGATTCTCATTAACCAAACACTTCACTAGTGCCACTCTGCTACCGGGAGCACAGACAGTTCCCCGGTGCAGCATGGACACCATGGAGACAAGAATAAGCAACAATGTTAAACGAGAATAAGCTGAAAACTGAACTCTCTCATTTAGAGCAATGATGAGTTCAAGAACTGCAAAGGTACAGTGGCACTGCACCAGTTCTTCATGGAAAACTTTTTGATTGCACCTTTTGCACGCTAAATCTTTGAGAATTTGACCTGGAAAAGGAACTTAAACTGTGCCTAATTTTGACACATTTTGCGTCAAATAAAGTGCTTGCACAGAAGTGAATGAATTTTTAAAATTTGTTTTATTACTTTGTATATTGAAGTGACTGTATTTAAACCCTTGGGTGATTATAATTGGCACTGGGGAGACTAGCACAGCCACCGCTGTAGTGTATTTGCTCTGTGGCGGTTCAGATTCCTATTAATATGCTACCAACCTCTTTCCCATAATATATTTCCTGTCTCTCCAATCCCCCTGCAAACCAAAAACTATTGCAAGAGGGTGGACTGCCCTTTCTCCTTCAAATTAAAAGTAGACAATGTGTTTTGCTGGGTCCAGCTAGAGGAAAATACATTAGTAAGGGAGGAAACTGCTCCCTTTTTCTCTGTGGAAGGGGGTGTTTCAGGGCCTAATTGATGAATAGCACCCATAACGCAGAGCTGCGTCCTTCAACTGAACTTTAATTCATATGTGCATCAATCATTTTCTCCCTCTTGTAACATAATGGATACTCACAGCTCAGATCACTGTGCATTTTGTCCTTGTGATGTTCCTGTGCATGTGTATGTGTGTTTGTGTGAGAGAGACCCAGAGAAAGAACAACTAGTCTTTTGCATTGGAAAGGGTAAAAAGGAAGAGGAAATCTCAGGCACCATGAAAGGGAGTTTCCAAGGAAGGTTGTTCTCTCTCTCTTACTCTCTCTCCCTCTCTCTCCATTATGCAGTAAAAAGGTCCTCGGCTATGGCCCTTGCACACCCCGCCACTCAAATATTAAATGTTTTGCCCTTCAGACAGATGCAGCAAGCGAGAGACCAAAGCAATGGGAAGTGAATGGGACACAAAAATCTACTGCAGGAGCACAGAGAAAGGAGAGAGAGAGAGAGAGACTAAAATTGTGTGTGTACTTCAGTGTGTGTGTGTGTGTGTGTGTGTGTGCACAGAAAAAATACAATGAGTGCATTAAGTAACAGCATTCTTTATGTTGGCCAAGCCTCATCCCCATCTGTTCAGTACATGCAACACCATCCCAAGCAGCACAGTGTGTGACAATAATGTGATCATTTCAGGCATTTAAGCAGCCATTCTCATCCTTACAATGACTTACAATGCATGCCATCGTAGAATAAGCTTCAAGTCCTGAGCTTCAAGTCCTTTAATGGACAGAAAAAGCAACGGAAGCAAGGTAAAAAAACAATTAATAAAAGATTATTACACAAAAGCAAGTGTAAGTGTAAGAAGCAATTTAAAAGATGACACTGATTTAGCCTCAAACAGGCTATTCATAAGTTGTAGTGATAGTAATAGATGTCAGGATCAGGTGTACGAAGGCAAGTATCATTCCCATGTCTTTGCAATATCTTCAAAGGTGAGCAGTAAAATGACTTCTGAATTTGACCTGCCGAGATGCACCTTCCTTCCTCGTGCAGTGACAGCCTCATCAGTGTTGAAGCCAGGGAAGGCACATGCACTTCAAATGAGATCGCCCATCACCCCGCTGTCGGCTAATGAGCTGTCTAATTCACGATTGTGCCGTACAAGGGTTTGAATAATGAGACTGACCCTTCCCTGAATACACAAGCAGCATCCGATGGTGGCTCTCTGCTCTTGGGATTGAGCAACCATTATCTTCAGTGTTTCACCACTGTGCTGCATCCATCAGTTCACACTACATTACGCTGGGTAGAAGTCTGCACTTAATTGGGCAGTATCTAAATAATAAAAGGATATAAAAGTTGTATTTACATCTATGTGCCCCTTTGTTTATCATACCATATATAAGATTTGTCTTTACCACATTCTTCACAGCAGACCTTCATAGATTAACTATATACGTGTGCATAAGTCTTAGGCACATGTAAAAAAACAATCCATAAAGCGAAGATGCTTTCAAAAATAATGAAATGAAAAGTTCCTAAATATAAAGAGCAGTAATGTAAAACACTAATGCAGAAAACAAAAAAAAATAAACATGTAAGACCAGATTTATATTAAAAAAATCGAGGGTGCCTTAGACTTTTGCACCGATTCTGATTCAGAAAACGAGGATATTTGGCACTATGTTCCTGTCAAGTCTCCCTGATTACCTTCCTGGTGATATGTCCCCGCTAGAAGGTCACGAACAACACACAGAGGAAGAAGGGAACATGGAGACAGCTGTGGCACCTATGGGCTCTAACAAGGGGGGTAAACAGGCAGAGATTAGGAGACCCAACACTAGACAACAAGAATGACATTAAAGAATGAAACAGTGGCTCCACTCAGACGCTGCCCCAGTATAGATCAGCCTGTAGGGAGTTAGCCTTTATGGTTAAGGAGTGGCCCTGCTGCAGAAATAAACTTCCACAGTGGAGGGAACTGTTGATGACAATACGAGTATATGATCCAAACTTTGTCCTGAGTGCTGTAACCCCACCAGATCTATTATTTTGAGCAAAGGCCTTGTGTAACTGACCAAAGGGCCCCAAAATTGAAGGGCTGCTAGATGAGTTGGTAGGACAGTTTTTAAACAAACTACAGGAGTTGGAATAAAGGAGAAGGTCATGCTGGATGTAGGGTGGCAAGAGAAAACCCTCACAGAATTAAATCGGGTGGCATGTCATCATGCTCAAGCAATTGAAAGTGTTTAAGAGGCGGAGCAGGGCGTGGAGGAGGTGGAGGAGGTGGTCTAAGGGAGAGGCCAGTTCTCCAGAGGCAGGGGCCAGCAGTAAATGATAGTGATTCCTAGGTTTCCACTGGTTCCACTGTGATTGATTTGTGCAGTGCATGTTTCTCTGTTCCACTGCACCCTGACAGCAGATTATTGTTTGCCTTTTCCTATGAGGGACAACAATATACACGGACCAGACTTCCACAGGGCTAAATAAATAAATCATTAAATAAATCATTAAATATGGAAATAATTAAATAAATGTGGAAATGAACAATAAAATATATTATATTCCCCATTTTAATTAATTAATTGTTCATATATTTCCCCTTTTATTTAATGATTTATTTAATGATTTATTTATTTAATATTGTCACATTTAACCCTCCATACAGGGCTACACTGAGTCCCCTATTCTATATTCCCAAGCCAAAGACTTGGAGTCCTGACTAAACCTTTGTTGGAAATTTCAAAACCGTCAACATGCACTAACCCTCTCACACGGATGGTCGAGGCTGACAACTCTTTTGTGTCACTGAGACTCTGCTCACAGCTCTGGTGCTAGGGCTTCCTGATTACACACAGCCTTTCCATCTGTTTGTACATGCTCATTTAGGCTTTCCCAAGCTGTCCTCACTCAGAAACACAAATCGTCCAGTTGCATATTTCAGCTCTCAGCTTGATCGTGTTGAATTAGGTTTCTCCCCGTGTCTGCGAGGTGTTGCTGCTCACAAAAGTGCTGATATAGTGTTAGGCAGTAAATTACATGTCCATGTTTCTCACAATGTGCACATGCTTATCACCAGAGAGGCACACAAACACATCACCACAGAGCGCCAGACTCGCGACACCAACACACTGACTGTTTTCCTCCATCGCTTGTATTGTACTCAACCCTGCTTCTCTTCTCCCTACTGAAGACAATGGTGAGCATCACGGTTGTACTGAGGTGACCCTTCAATGCAGTAAGCCCCGCCCAGTTTTTTCCTCGTTCGTTTTGAGTTAGTTTTCTATATTGATGGGTCTGCATACAGAAAGGATGGTGTGTCATATGCCGGTTATGCAATCTGTCCTGACTTTGAAGTAGGTGAAAGTGCCGCCCTCCCCTCCTCCTGCTCTGCAGTCGCTGGGTTGTTTGCCCTGACGTGTGCCTACTGCCCGGCTGCTGGTAAGACTGTGACCACCTACACTGACTCCAGATATGCTTTTGGTTGTGTTCATGATTTTGGCACATTGTGAAAACAGCGTGCTTACATCCACAGGCTCTCCCATTAAAAATGACCTTTTGGTGTCTAATCTTTTGAACGCGTGCCTTCTCCCCTCAGCTGTTTCTGTGGTTAAATGCAAAGCCCATACCTCCAACTCTGATCCTGTGTCTAAAGGGATTGCCATGACATTCTGAGCCAGGTAAAGCTTTATGTTTCTAAACCTGACCCTACTCTTGCTTCACCTGATGATGTGACTGAGCACAGATTATGTTCTCTTTGTGGTTGTACATGTAAATGGTTTGTGGAGGAGCCCCAACTGTGTCACATTTTGTTACACGATTGGTTTGCTCCAGGTATTACCTCGTTTGCAGCAGATTATTGGAACAAATGTCATATCTGTCAGCAGTATAGCCCAGGAAAAACTCGTCCCACTGAAATGTCTGCACACCCGCCCCCACATGGAAATGTTCAAGCAAATAAACGTCATACAAATGGCTAAATGTGAAGGTTGTGAATAGTCTCTTGTACGTATTGAAGTGTTTTCAGTGGGTAGAAGCAGACGCAAGACAGTAGCTAAATGTCTGCTGAAGGATGTGATATATTTTTTGTCATGCCCTAACCGCTGTTGTCAGTTCTATACACTCTCAGGTGAAAGCTGTTGAACCTACGCCAAGTGACAGTCCCTGTCACAACCTTGCTCCCGGTGACTGGGTCTACATCAAACCGTTCAAACAGAAGACAGCACTAGAACCTTGTTGGAACGGCCCCTTGCAGGTTCTCCTCACCACACATGCAGCTGCAAAGGTGCGAAGGGGAATAGCAACATGGGTCCGTGCCTCCCGCTGCAAGAAGACCACCGCTGCAGGAGAAAATGGGCCTGCGTCAGATGGTTCCTCTTCCTCTCCTGCTCCGCAGTAGTAGCCTTGCTATTGCTCGATGGCGATGACACCAGTCCCAAGCCAACAGGTAGTAACCTCTCCTCTTCCACATACATATACAGTGGTGGAATGAACTCCCCACTGATGTCAGGACAGCAGGGTCGCTGCCCATCTTTCGCCGCAGGCTGAAAACCCACCTCTTCAGGAAACACTACCCTGACCCTTCCTCTTAGCCTTGCCTATTTGTCGTCAATTATTTGTATGAGCTCTTGTTTATTGGATCTTGTTTATTTGATACACTTATTTGTCTTAGCTCTTGCTCATTTGATTTTCTTATTTGTCTCATTTGTTTAAGAAAGTAGGTAGCTAACTTATTGCACTTTTACCTTAGCGCTGGTTCTGCTCTTAGTTGCTTGTTTAGGAAGGAAATGCACTTACGATTTCTGGTGATTAGTAGTTTTCTTGCCTACCTATGTTGAATGCACTTATTGTAACTCGCTTTGGATAAAAGCGTCTGCTAAATGACTGTAATGTAATGTAATGTAATATCCACACACCATTACCTCATCACCATTACCTGGCTATGGTGTGGCCTCCTCATCAGATTCCTTGACAGTATGTATGTAATATGTATGTAAGTTAAAAGCTTATGTTTGCTTATGATACTGTACTCCATGGAAGAGATGAAGGCCGCTGATCAGAGCTGAGATCACATTCAAATAAACCTGATTAGGTCACTGATTAGGTCCATATGTTATCATGGGACTGGACTTGATTGTTCTCTTTTCTGCCAGTGAGATCTAGTGAAGATGTGAGTACCCTGTATTATATGGCAGACTTCTCAGAGCAGTAGTCCTAACTAATGTTGGCCAGTCAGCTCCACCCGTCCATGTACAACACTCAATTTGGACAACAAGGACATCCATCAGTCGTCTTGGTGTCTGTATGCCCTCTCCCTGCTATTGTCACGTCTTCACACTCACACTTATCTGAAGACTTGGAAGTCTGAGAACATGACAATCATCAAGGTACAAACCCCTCTCTCCTACACGACATCAATCCTGCTTAACCAAATCACCACCCTTTCACTGCATAGAAAGACCGCTGAAAAGAGAGGAACAAACAACCCCCACCCCCACCCTTTTCACATTTCTCTCAGTGAGGGAAAATATTGAAAGAGAACCCTTTATTCATTGAAAGGGCCCTTCTTTTTAGCCAGTCTAACCTGTTGTATAGGTGACAAGGGAAAAGGGAACACATTCATCGGCAGCTTCATGTGCCCTTTTCTATCTTCCCACAGCCCCTCTATCTCTCTCTGCATGCACAGAGGACTTAAAAAAAAAGTCCATTAAGGCCTATCTTAACGAAGAGGAACGGGACACAATGGCGCCCTTGGAAAGGTGAGCGGTGATCACAGCAGTAGATGGGGGAGTCTGGCTCCACCGCTCATTCCCCAGTGGACAAGACGAGGCTTCGGACTTCAGCCTGTGCCGATATGGAAGTGTGGGGCATTGAATGGCGAGGGAAGTGCCGCTGGATCCATTAACACACCAATCTCTCATCAGCGCTGCTCCCACCTGTGGTTAATTAATACACTGTCTCCTCCCTTCCCATGGCTCCAGCTGAGGTGCCCAGCCAGCGCTGCGCCACAATAGCCATTGTTCATTGCGAGGCAGAGAAGTGTGTGTGTCCATCTCCCTGAAGGGGAAAATAATGAGGAATTGTGGGGTTTCACGGACCTCCACTTGAGCCGAGGGTCTCTCAAGTCATTCTTCAGAAAGTTTCAGTGCAATCAATGACATATTATACACCACAAAACAGTTTTAAGGTAAAGGATTAGGTGAAGGTAAGGGTGAAGGATTTTGTTAGTAGTTAGTTTGCACTCTTACTTTGGGTTAGGGCTGCTTGTTCAAAAAAATGATTGATTTTAGATGTACATGCACCAACTTTTAAGATTTTATCCAAAAATCCAGCCATTTTATTAGCCTAAATCACAAAGTTCAATAAAAAGTTCAATATACAGCAGCTAGCAAGCGCTCCGTCCAGAGAAAGCTGGACTCACCAATGTTAGATGTTTTGTCTCCATTGTCCTGTTGGTTTCTTTTGGTATAAAGCATCACAGACCGGCTGGGTTGGTAAACATGAGCATGCTTGTGTGCAGTTTACTGATGTCACATTGCATGATTTCTGGTGATTGAATTTCAAACAGTTTTCAAATAGTTCTTACTGCCCTTAAAATGCTCAGTGATTGTCACAATGTTCACAGTGTTGCCATTAACAATACCGCTATAGTTACAACAAAGCAGGCTTAAAATGACGATCAATGCTAATCTGTTGGCGCTAGTTCAGTTGAAAGTCTCATCATGAACCTACGTAATTAGCATAACAAGCGTGGAGCATAACAAAGGTCATGAGAAAAATGCCGCACCTGACAACTTTTCTTTAAAAGTAAGCCAAATGATGGAGCAGGTACTGCATGAAAACAGACTGAACAAACTGACTCTGACGTCCATTGACTACTACTTGCTGCGCCAGTTGGATTTGAATGACCTAATCCGAGAGTTTGCCTCAAAGACAAACAGGGGAAAGGCCTTCTAATGTGGTAAGTCATTTTTTTCATGCTTTAGGCTCTCATTGTGGAGGTGTATCAGAAATGAAAGGCCTGGGCTGGTATTGTATAGCTTACTGTATTAACTGTATGCCCTATGCACTGTCTATTGGTCCCAATGGACAGCTGCAACCTGCAGCCTCTGCTCACTGATGGGTTTGACCTGAATTTGCACAGCGCCAACTCCTTGCAACATGCTGTTCAGTGAAATTGCTGTGTCTCTGTCCACAGCCTCTCCACTGTTGTCTTTAGTTTTATGTAGCCTAGCAGGCTACAATGCCACTTGGACTGAATACCAATCTAGTCGCTGATCACTGTTTTTATGTTAAAATGAATAGTGGCTTTGTAACAGTGCATGACTGAGTTGCTAAAGGAATTGTTTTTTGGCTTTGTTGATGTGCTCTGTGCTAACTGGCTATAGGATGCTTGCTTGATAAATGGATTTCCATTGATTACCTTGAATACCTGCATTTTCTTCCTCAGGTGTGCGCATGCCATCAAGTGTGCCTTGAAATTCTGAAAAAAAACAATGCTAGATCATTATATCACATTTTATTAATAGCAAATTCATAAATAAATCAAATAAAACCTTTTGAAAACAGTCTGCAAGCATACATCAAGAGCAGTTTGGTCCTCAGTTAGCAGGTCTTTATATTTTGCCATGTCTTCTTGTATTTAGGCTTCACAATATGTGATAATAATGAGGTGTCTCTTGCAATTTTGTGTTTCTCCAGTTCGCACAGCAGCAATAGAAAGGTTGTTAACTACTGTTTCAGCCCATAATTATCTCACTGCTGAAGTTACTCCTCGGCATTTACACCTGTGGGCTGTGGAAATTCACCTCTCCTTACTACAAAAGCTTTCCGGTAAGATTAAGCAGTTGCTGCAAATAGACTTGGTTGGTGTTGACAGCCTGGTAAGTAATTTCTCTTCAGCGCAGTGGGTTTGAAAAGAAAATAATTTAATCTCTTGTATAAATATTTGTTGGTATCAGCGAGTGACAGGCCACTAAAAGAAGGCTTGAGAGCCTGGAGGTGAATACAGGGATACCAGCCAGTCAGTTAGCCAGTCAGCCAACCATCACGGCACCCACTACATCCGAGTAATATGTGTGTGTGTGTGTGTTAAGATCCACTCAGCATACCTGCATGGTACATCCACACCTGTCATGCTTCCAGGGCAAGCACAATCCCATATCCCATATAACTGTTTTCCCAGACCATATGCCAATACCAGATCACTCCAGCGGCTTCTAATCACTCTGAAAGAACACTTCTATCTGGAACATAATTGATTAATTATGTTTTGAGCACATCTGCATGATTGTTCATTATTACACATTAATTTTTCATCAGGCCTCAGCTCCCCTAACAGCCAGCTCCAGTGCATTGTGGGCCCGTGAATGGCCCTCTGATAAGGGAGGTTGACAGATTGGGTGTCCCGCCCCCCTTGGCGCCGTGCCTGGGAGGAGTCCCGCCCCCCTCCAAAGACCTGTGCCAGGGTTTGTAGGCTTGCTTAGAGAAAGGAGAAGTTATTTAGTGGAGGGGGCTGTTCCCATTAGGGTGATGAATGGCCTAATTACTGGAGGTAAACAGTCCCTGGGAGATAAAAGACAAACCGGGGTCTACCGGGAGGGATGAGCCGCTGTATTACAGGCCCCATCCAGCCTGGATTAGGGAGGGATGCACAGTTAGAAGGGTATTTGTGTGTTCGTGTGTGTGCGCGCACAAACTCCCTGGAGTTTACTAATCCTTCTGTGTTGCTTTCCATGTATCGCCGTGCTGCTATAGGTGACGACAACATCTGCCAAACTGCCCCAGCAAGCATTTGATGGATGGCAAGGTGCAAGGTGGCCAAGTTCAACCCGTTAGGTTTGCATGATGTGCAGGTTCAACGTCAACCCGAACGAGCACGCAATTTTCACAGTATGATATTATGGCATGATAAAGATTCATATTAAAACCGCTTTGGAAACTCTTTTGATATCAGTAAGATATTTAGGTTCCGATTTCACAAAACAGTCAGGTTTTCAATGCTGGTGCACGTTATCGTATCAACATCTACTCAACGTCAAAATGTCTGCTGGGTGTCAAAGCTGCATTATAGGCATTGGTGCTGTCATCAGTCCAATCTGGCTTTCTGGTATCCTGACAATCATCACCCATGCTGTGTCTGCACGCTGCTTCAGTTCAATATCCAGAATCTCCTGTAAATTGTGTATGGTGCAAACATTCACCTGTGATCTCACACATGCCTATCCTTGAGATATCCTTGAGGTTGCTCATGTGACGTCTACTCAGACAAACTGGCCAAGTCTCAGCCCATAGCTGCACTGCACATATATGTGTTGAATATGCTGGTGAGCTTATGGTCCTGGTTTTTTTTTTTCCATGTGGTGGAAACAATGCCTTGTGCATCCTCAAAAGTCTGTTAAGATATATTGAACATCTCATGAAAAGTGAGTTGGGTAGGTGGTTGAGTGCCCAGGGACCCAGGGTATCGAGATTTAAGAGACCAAGATCATTTGAATGTTCAGCATCCTGTTTACACACTGCCATATTTTCTTTGGACGCAAAAATCAAATTATATTCTGCAAAAAAGCCCAACGTACCAAAGTTCATACCAGTGACACACACACACACACACACCCTCGCACAAACCACCGCTCAGTCAGTGTCCCCTGCACGCTGCTGGTCCCCTCTCTCTTGTCCAGACCCGTCCACTCAGCATATTTTATGATCAATTACACAGTTAGTCAAGGGGAACCACTGGGCCTTTGGGGACCTACACACTCGCACTCACACACACTACTATTCTGCAGCACATGTTAAAAAGCCTCTTTTAACCTTGATCATGTACAATGAAGAATATGACACCTAATAAGTGTTTTTCATTGTTCACTGTCCCTGTAAATACATAAATCACCTCCGCTTATACCGTCAAGGGTACAGAGGACAGTGCAGGGTGATATGTGTGTGTTTGTGGTGCATGGGGCAGTGATGTAGCGGTACATGAAGAGGTAGGCAAACTAATAAGCTCCAGTTGGTGATGACTACAACCACCAATGTAAACAAACAAATGAAATATATATATATATATATTATATATATATATCCAAAAGTCTGAGTTCACTACCAAGAACTGTTATATTGACTAAATTTATATGGTTCTCTATGCGTTATTGTCGCTACTGCTAGTGCTTTATCTTTGAAAAAGGACTTTTATATTATTATTAATTAGATGTTTTTTAAATTATGTATTCTTGTTTGAGAAATAGCATTTGACTAAAAATATGTAGTTTTTGATAAATGATGAAACAAAAGAGGCAGTAGTGGTAGTGGACTCAGACTCTTGGACACCACTATATATTGACTCAGGTTCAAGCCCCATGTCAGCAAACATCTGCCCTGCTGCAGTGTCCTGGAAGATATTGAATCCCTTCAGGGACTCACCCTGGCAAGAAGAGATTAGGGAGAGGTTAGGGACTCAGACTTTACTATATACCCCACTGTATATATATATGTATTTATGATTATATTTTCAGCATGTTTTACCATCATGTAGCTTCTATCAGAAAATCTGAAATGTGTGTTTGGTTGAAAAGGTGGGTTTACCCTCTACTACCTCCCTGGGTCGGGGGTTGTAAAAGACTGCATGTATGTTCACATGCATATATGCGTGTCTGTATGTGTGTATGTATGTGTGTATGTATGCTGTATGAAAACAGCAAAAGGTCAAAAGGTGAGGGGAGAGCAGAAGTGTGGAAGTGTGTGATGAAGCTAATCTCTGAGGCTGGCAGCAGCTCAGGCCTCCGATCCATTGTTGCCATTTGGGGGCGGGGGGGGGATTGCCAGCTGCCGCAAGAGGCACTGCCAGGGCAGATGGGAAAGCAGCAGGTGGCATTCTGGGATAGTGTCGGTAAAGTACAGTGTGGCGGGCAAGACTTAGTATCTCCCCCCTCCCTCTTCAACCCAGTTCCCTCACCTTCCTTGTCTCACCCACCTCCTCACAGTATGGGCTGTTTCATCCCGTCTTTCTTTGTCTCTCCCCGCCTATCTCTCTTTTTCTCTCTCTACTTCATCACTCGTCGGAGAGAATGGCATCTCCTTTCCAGTTTTATTGCTGAGAGCATATGATGCATGCTGTATGTTTCCATTATGGTCCTAACAGTTACTAGCACTGTAGAGTAAATCACAATCGGGGGACTAAAACGGCCACGATGCGATAGTTTGTCATCAGTTACAGTAAGCCCTTTTCTCTCTTAGCATATTCCTCGTGGCGGCGTTCCCTTTGGGCAGGAAATCACGTCTACGCTCTGAAACAAAAGCCAGGCGACACAAGCCCGAGGGGACAGTTCATGCAAGAATACACAACACGCCTCTCCGACAGACAGTGCACCCTCCATCTACACTCTCCCCTCATATCCAGCAGACAGGCTGATACTCTATAACTGTCAGCTTGGCTTGGCTGCATCTCCTCTAACGGACTTGATCCTTTTCCATGGTTTCTCCTTGTTCGGTGTGAAGAAAAAAGAGGGTCCCCTTCCTCATCTTCTCCCAGAGAGGAATCTGTTTATTTGAACAACTCCCGCTTCCACCCCCCACCCCGGCCCTGAAGCGTGGATCACAGGAGATGAAAAGGCTTAGGCGAGTAAAGCTCTCTTCCTCCCCTTGCCGCCACATTTGTGGTAGTTATTCATTCATGACAAAACCCATTCACCCTGTGACAGCCTATGTCCCCGCTGATGTATGGTGCCGGCTCCCGCTGATGCACCGCCACCACGATCCCTGCGACGTGCACCGGGACCCCCCGCCCCCCTCCCCGTCCTTCCTCCATATCACTCTAGGCCAGGCAGGATATGACGTTCCCCCGAGTTAGGGGGGGGGGGGGGTTCATACGTACGACAGCCTTTTGATACACGACACAGAAAATGCGCTGATGGGGGCAAGCGGCAAGAAATCTGTTTAAGATCAGTCGTCCGAGAGCGATGGCCCCCGTTGCACGAATATGAATCAAGGAGGGAAATCAACGCCGCTTCTTCTCCCTCCTCCTCTCCTTTCTCTCTCGCTCTCTGTTATTTATTCACATTTCATTCATTGAGCACACAACCCCCGCAGTGTGCTTGTCAGACCTGGTGAACACAGAGTGAGGGCGGCTTCAGATGAAAATGATTGCCCCCCATCTCTCTTTCCTGATGCGCAAGGAAATGGGAGCTGTTTGTAATGCTGTGTGGTACGGTGAGGGTCAGTGTGTAAGCTGTTGTTATACCCTCACAATTCATTAGCATCCCTTCTGAGTATAAGATGCTGCCTGTATTGGAATGATAGTATGTGCATCTTCACACTCCATTACCATCACACAACTGCTGTACATGAACCGAGCTTGCATCATGTAGGGTCATTTTTTTTTATAAGGCTGGCTGTAAAGATAATGTGGAAGTGGATGCGCTTTATGTAAGGATGTCATGTATCTGACCTATAGGAGATCATTTTCACAAAACCACTTTGGCAAAGGAAGAGAGACGGCATGTCAGTCTATTCTGCGCTTCGCATCTCAGATCAAGAGTTGGCTGCTACCACCGCTCGCCCACTCATTGTGAAACTGTTGACTTCTGTGACAATACCCACTGGTTTGGTTAAATTAGATTACAGACAATTCGATTTTTATTTCAGTAGATTAAATCGAGTAGCGTAGAATAGGATAGTCTCAAGAGGGGCATTTTGTTTCAGCAGTCACCCATCACATGAAAACCATAACACCTTACAAGCATGAAAACATAAATACAGTGCTCATCAATAATCACAAAATCATTGTAATCTGACTACATCAGTGACAGCACATTGTCTGATGTGTCAATTATACTGATGAAGAGTGGAGAAAAAGAGAGTGAAGAGTTCTTGCTAGCACCCAGATGGGAGCAATTACCATTTACATGATCGCCTTCCGATTGCTTTCTTTGTGTTTCTTTTTAATTTGCATCTGTTATTGTATCCATTATAAATCCTTAACAATTTCATTACTGATGAAATTTCATATTTTACTCTGAGGCTTAATGGTAACAGTCTCTGTACTTCAACAAAAAAGGTAGACAGACAGTATTTTGGATTGTTGAGGATTCTTCAGCCATGCTATCCCTCAATTTGACAACTATGGGCTTAAACTTGATTCATTTGATTTATGTTGGTATGAGGTTTGTCTCTCATCTTGGGTCATTTTGAAAAGACCACACCGCTGTAAATATTGGCCATACGGGGAAAATTCAGGTCAGTTATTAACTTTGGTCGTTGCTTCAGACGACTCTGTCATAAAATTACATTTTTGTAATTTCTTAAGTAAAATATAGATAATATAAGTATTATCAAGTTAGCCACCATCTCAAACGCAAAACAGGTGCTCTTAAAAGACAGAGGACTGTAACAACCACTATCAATGTAAAAATGTGGGTTTTTTTTATGTTGGCAGAATATTGCAGAAATTGCAATTTTACAATCGTAGAATTTAAGAATGTTTTATTCTTTACCGTAGAATCCTGGGGGCCAGATTAGTGCCAGCAACGCAATCACTCACTGAACCCTCACAAAATAGTTTGGCTAAGAGGATTTGAAAAATACCTCGTTAGCTTAAAGCCAACAGCTCATTCTGCCCCCTTTTACATTTGGACAGTGTGCCTCTGGATTAATACTCTCTAAATATCAAATGCCACCAAGCCAATTTATTAGGCTTTGTTCATTTTGATTCAATTTCCTTTCGCGCCTCAAAACTTTCCAAGATTGTTTTTCATTAGGGCTGTGAAAACATATGAGGCTCAGGATAAGCCGTGAGGTTGACAGCAGCTTTGAGAGACAATCAGGAGGTAAAGTGGACCAGACAGGGAAGCCGGTATCGTAGCGTCATCACAGTACCGACTACTACAGTAATGTGTTGTGTGCCATGCTGAGACACAAGCTAACAAATGCTGTCATATTGTTTGTCAGGCTCTCCCATCTTAAGAAGAGTAGAGCATGCTTGGGTATGGTCCAAAATGTTGCTTCAAATCATCACAATATGCCATAATAAAAAAGGGGGCGGAAACACACCTACTCAGTAGTTGTGACACTGTGTGTGTGTCAAGCCTTTTCAAGTTTGTCTGCTCAGGGCGTTTCTTCCTGTCTTCTGATTTGTGTGGGGAGTTACTGTCTGCTTCACTTCTCTCTGCTGACTTTGTAGCCTCTCAACTCACGCTGTAGTCCTAATTCCCCAAATTCATCCAATTTAACCATTATACATTTGCAGTGTTGAAGTGGAACAGTGAGGGCCAAAAACGTTATATCTTAGCTATCTTTTTCTATATAGCCTCTTATTACCTGTGCCTGTCTCCCACTTGTGTCCAGGGTGGTTAGAGGATGCTGATTCAAAATTCTGCCCAAAAAACAGCAATCATTTGGTACCTGCAGATTTAGTGCACCAGAGATTAATACTATCTTCTCTGTCTGTAGATATTACACATTTTTTACTCTTGTCAATTAAAATTTGAAAAAGTCCATCTGTACAGTCTCATGCTGTATTTGTGGTAATATAGATCTAATTAATGATTAGTTTATTACATGCACACATAACATGTTACATACAAACACAGAAGCTAAAGAGAAGCAGAGAACAGACTTGATTTATGCAAAATGATTTTTTACCCCACTGTGTCTCACATTGGCTGACTGAACTGAACATGATTCTTGAAGGTCACGGCGCCACGGCAAAAAGAATGAATAAGGGTATTATTATATATTTTTATCAGAATAAAAAAACACAAAAAAGTTTAAAGAAAAAACAGTGCGCACCAACACACCTTGGCGTCCATACCTGTCGGTGCCTTTTATTATTATTATTTGCTATTGATTGTTGATTTCTGCCCACAGAAGTCCCACTTTCTGCCACAGTGCCGTGGTCATCATGAGCCACATCAGATTCAGTCAGTAAAGGTTCTGCGTGGTTCAAGGTGTGCTCTGACCTCTCTGTTGAGTGGGGAGCAAATGAAAGAGAGAAAACACACACATACACACACACAATGTAGTTTACGAAAGTCACTCTATATTATAGGTTTCTTTATCTGAGTGTGTTCGTGTACATTTGTGTTACTGAACAGCTTCTGAGAACAGCAATGCCTTATATGGCACTGTGAATAACTTTGTAAAAGAAACCTCCAACATGATTCTCTCTCTGTGTCACAGTCCCAGACATTCAAAGTAGGCCAGCACAACATTTCAGAGGCATACAGTACCTTCACCCTTGGGGAGCTGCAAGAGCTCACACCAGCACATTGTCATCCCCCTTAGCCTTTTGCTAGTCGGAGACATTTGCTACGCCGCCTCTTTTTCCCTCTCGCTACTTTTTCTCATGTCTGACACATCCTTGTTGTTCATTTCTTATACATGCCATCTTCCCCGGCTGCAGTTCTTTCCAGCTAGTCGGGCCCATTAAATTTGTGTTTACTGGCAGCAGGAATTGTCCTGGTCTCAAGCGGGGCCACCCAAACACTCCATCTACATGAATAAAATATGTCGGTGACATTACCCACGCTGCACTCCCGGGGCCCCGAAGCCAATGAGGTTCAAGTGGGAGGTGGGGTTGATGGGTGGTGACAGGGTGGTAATCGGGTGGTGAAGGGGTGGTGATGAGGGTGGGTGGGGGCAAGAAGTCATGTGAGGAGGACTGTCATGCTCAGTGAAGTACCTTCACAACAGCGCTGAGTCAGCCTGTCTGAGTCATACGCTGGTAATAGTCACGGAGGTAGACCTTATATCAAATCAGAGCCGCTGGGTCTGTCTGAGAGACACTTCCAATAAAGTCTTTATTTTTTGTACCGTTGTTTCTGTTTCCACCATAGGAGGCTTGTTTGTGTGAAACGTCAGACATCTTTGTGAGTTTTGGTCCAATCTGGAACTATTACAAATCTGACAGGCATTCTGAGGTACAGTAACACAGAAACCTAATGTAGAAACACCAAGAACGCCTTCAGAAGCTCCACAGTACCACTTGAGGCAACAGGTGACAAGCTTAGACAAACTTTACTTTTAAACTGTGAGCATTTGTTTTCAGAGTCGATGGTACATTGCTAAACAATTTATTGAATTCAAACTCAATGTTATTTGAAAGAATACATTTTTTTTTATCACAAAGGGCAACATGGGCATTTTTAATCCATTTTAATAATTCACAGTGAATGACTGAAATAGCCAGAATTTCCTCAAGCCCTAGATAACAGGAGATTGGTTATCACCGGAATGTCCCATGAAAAACCTCCCCGCCATCTACTATCCATCAACATGAGACACATAGAAAGTTGAGACTGGCTAGCACTCTGACGCAGTAAACAGGTTGACGCACACATGCACAAATACACAATTAGGTCATCAAATAAAGCCTGGGTGGTTGTGCTCCATTTACAGTGTTGTATGACAGTTTCTGAACGGTGTGCTGATTCCAGCTTCGCCAAGAGTCCACCCCTCTGGAGAACCACCCAGACTTCTGCTTTACTTCACCGATTATTCAACCACCTGTCGATTGGCCAACGTGAAGTGGCACCTCTCAACAGCGGCCAGCCTTTTTCATTCTACATCAAGCACGTACATCCTCCTCATAGGACCGTCTTTCTTTGTGTGCTCGTTCGCTTCCAACTAATTAGCAACCCTGTCAGCGTGCTTGGCTATTAACACGTCAAGGTACCGTATTTACATGTGGGGCTACATGAAAACATTGCATTACGTCTGTATACGTCTGCCAGCAGCCCAGTACAACAGTCCCCAGTGGAGTTGGGGTGAGCTCAACAAGCTAATGGGCCTTCTTTGTTTACCCTCTTTACTTGGCAGGCCTTTCCTGGGTAATTGTCCCTGCTAATCGTTTGTTGGCTGCTCAGCAAAAGGGGTCTTTTAAAGCCCATGAATTCAGAGTGCCGTTACCCTATGTTGAACAATGTGAGGGAGAGCTGAAAGACTTAATCTGAAAGACCCATACTCTCTCTTTTGGTGCATCAAATACAACATCCGCTGTGCACTTTGAACACTTTGTTAAGGTACAGGAAACTTGTGAGAGTATTTTTTTCTTTTTGTTTAGAGTCGTGCATCAATGAGCAGTGGGGACGGGCACTAATTAGGAAATAAAGAGTGACAAAGTGTTTTCTTCCCTCTCTCACTTTTAATCCCGCCTGTGTCACAATCAAAAGGGTCTGCTTAAATAAAGTCAAAGTCACGCACAATTTTCCATTAGAGAAATCTCTTCTGAAGGTTCTCTCACTGGCTGATATGGATGGCACACACTTTCATTTATATCATAAAAGCAAATGTGTTTTTCAAGATGGCATGCTCATCTCCTCTTTTATGCCCCCCACCTGAAATGATGACACATCCAATTTACAGACATACCTTCCTCCCACACACTAGCTCTTCCCCAAAAATGCATGTATCTTAGCTATCCATAGCCAAGTGTCAACTACAATAATGAGTTTTGCACATTTCACAATGAAAGATTGTCAAAAGTCTGAGAGATTCTCTCACGTTGGAGCGAGAGGTGCTTTACTGTGCCTCCAAATGAGCTCACAAATCTCCCAGGCCTCAGCACCGCTTCACAAAGACGGTTGCTATACTCTTACATGTGTCTTTTTGTGAGTTTGTATGTGTTGTATGTGTGCACATGTGCATGCAGTATGTCTTGCAAGGGGTTTTGGAGATATATAACATGACCAACAATCTTTGTGATGTCTTATGATGTCTTTAAGGCTTTTGTCTGTTCACATCCAACAACCTGCAGCATCATTGGACCATATTTCAAAACTGATATCGTTTGATTTGACTTTTTTCATGACAGCAGTACTCGGAGGCACTGTGCCTCTGTGGATACATTTGGAACTCACTTTAAGCTCCTGTCATGGTGAAGGGCAGCATGGGAAATGAAGTAATGGGCTTGGCAGTATGAGAAGTGAGGAGGTAGTGACAGGGACACTAGCCAGAGTACCTTTCTCTACTTTCCATCCAGTCGCCTTGTTCTTGTCTCTCCATGGTACAGCCAGTCCTTTTCAAGCACTCCAAATCTACGCTCCGCCGCCTCTCCTCAGGGTTGGCAAAACGCTGCCGAGCTCTTTCTGTATGAAAGAGGGCTCCATTCTGAGGATAAAGACCTGTTTTTTCACTCTCCTTTTTAATTCCCTTTTCTTTTTTTTTACCACCGCAACCCCCGATGACGGCCCCTCTTTCCCACTAGAAAATGACTGGAAAAAGGCCACTCATTTCTTCAAAGCCCCATGCATATCCAACATGATGAAATATTAATAAGGGTTCATTTTAAATAGAGGATGAGGTCGTTTTTTTGCTTTCCCCAACATTTCTCACAAGCGCCTCTCTCAATCCCTGTCCTATTTGAGCTCACGCGTGGAACAGCAAAAGGGATCTCTTCGAAGAGATTGAATCAGGGGGTAATTGGAGACTCTGCTAATAATCTCCTCTGCTTGGTTAGCGTGAGAGAGGTGTGGGCAGGCAGGCCAAGATGGAGGAGACAGCTGAGGTGACTCCTGGATTCCTCTCTTAAAAGACATAGAAAGAAACACAGCTGTCCTCATTCTCATTCCTTCCTATTATCCCCCTCCTCATCTTCCTCTTCGTGACAGGTGGTTGAGAGAAAAACAAGCGATGCTAACAGAGCATTCATGAGAATAACCAGTACAGCAGAAAATGGGCAATTAACATAAAAATACCCACTTCAGCTGAACCTGGGAGACACAACAGCAGAGCTTTGCTGGCTAACACCTGAACTGGAGTGTGTGTGTATTTGTGTGTGTGTGTGTGTTCAAATGTTCATTATCTCTCTTGTTCCAGTGATGAGGACATTGGTGCTGTAGCTTATAACTTCTTGTCCCTCATCTCCCTCCTTACTCTCCATTTAACTTAGTTTTTACACTCCTTGAAAAAAAGTACATCCACTTTGGTCATGGACATTGGGCTGTATGGCTTGGAACATTCATGGAAAAGCGGTGTGTGTAGTATCTCAGTTTTCTGTTGGTTTTCCATCCTGTACTCTTTGGTCAACTAAATCCCTGCTCAAAAATAATTGGTTGTTCATTGTTTGTTAATCCCTACAAGCTGCTTGATTCCCAGTCATCTATTGAATGGTGTTTGATAATGATTTCTTGCTGCGTAGAAGATGGCTGCTTCCATTAGCCTTGTTCCTGTGTCAAAGGAACTGTTCTATGCCACAGGCGTGAACGTGACTTCCGCAAGGCTTTCATCTAAGCCTGTTAGTCTACCACTCACCGCCCGGGGTCTTTTCAACATAAGTCCTTTCACGGTCTGGTTTCACAGTTTCCCCCTAAGGAACAGATGAGCAGATAAATACAAAAAACAAAAAATTAAAAAAAAAAAAACACCAGAGCTTCAAATTCATTTCCAGCTCATCCAGAGGTAAATATTTATCAAGATCGGGTGTTTTTTTAATGTGATGCCTCTGGCGATGGAATACGTTGGGTTTTCTTTTTGCTTTCCCTGAGAACCTGTCAGAAAACTCAACCAGGTCTGATCAGAAAACATGATGAGCTATATAAGGGGTGTCCATTCACTAAGCCCTAACATATAGCAATGTTCCTGCATCTAGTGTCATTTGCTACCAACACTTCCAAACCTGCGTATGTATGAAGTTATTTTCTGGTGGGGGGAGGGGCGCTACAAATTATTTTCTGCTCACCTTTGAACGTCAAGAACAAGCAAATGCAGTAAGAAGATAATAAATTAAATAAATACCATTTTTTAAAAATTCAATTTATTATCTTTTATTAAAAAAGATAATAAATTGTCTTATCCTACAATGGACCGTCAACACATAACACACAATGGACTGGCAACCCATCCAGGGTGTCTCTCTGCCTTTCCACCCAATGCATGCTGGGATATGCTCCAACCCCCCATGACCCTGGATAGAAATAAGTGGGCAAAGACAATGAACACACATAAATGTATTCATGCCCACACACACACACACACACACACACACACATATACACAAGCATATAGTACATACACACATACAAGACAGTTTTTGGCTTTTGTCAGTTGTCTGTGTTGACAGCTCTGTAGTCGAGAACAGGCAGACTATGGAGGCTGATTGACAGTCCCAGACAGCATCTTCAATCCAGCGCTTTTTTAAACCATCAAGTGGGGAGTCGTTTATTAATGACTGGCTTTAAAGTGCCTTTCTCTTTTCTTTTGTTTGCTTAAAATCCATGTCTTTTCCCACAGCATGAGACCATAACTTATTAAACAAAGCCTGAAGCTGTTTTTTGTTGTATTGCGCTCCAAATATAATTGCCAAAATGATTAAATAAAAAGCTGTTCCATGTTAGGTCTTATGGGAGTGAGGGTAACCAAAATTCAAACCAAACCATGAACCTGTCAGGCATCAGGGAATGCCTTCGGGCCAAGGTAACATAATTAAAGGGGAGATTGTCCCATTGGTCAATAATGAAACTTATCCATTAAGTCATGAGAACATAGTCCTCCATGTGTCTCCAGTAGATCATTCACTCTGGTGCTAACTAACTATTACTATGCTAACACTAATTATGCGTTATTTAAGTGCTAGTAGGCCTGAAGATTCAACAATTATTAAAAAATAAAATACTAACTCAATGCAGCTGATTTAAAATGATCCCACTGTATTTACATTTTCATGCTCTTACATTGGGGAATCTGACAATTTGAAAACGTTAATGAAAAAGCAATTTGACATTCTTCCTATTCTTCTCCTCGAACGCATCATATGGATACATTGTAACGTTTGAATGATCCAAAATCAATGGATTTCGCTCCCTAATGTATGGAATATCTTTTGCTGCAAAGTCGACAAATGTCAATAACTTTGGACGGAGTTGGAGTTGTGGTTCCCAAAAGTTTTTCTGCCACCTCGTTTGCTCTTGAAACATTTGAAACTTATTTTTATTCACCACTTACACTCAAACTTAAATAGCAACTCGCTAATTTGTTTACAGTGGTAATTTTCCAGGGAGGAGGAGGGAGGTTCTCCACTTCTGATTGGTCAAATCCATTCAACAACCAAATGGAGGCGGGATATCCGGTAAATGTTTACACAGTGATTTTGAATGGTCGTGGTAATAACATGTTCATATTAAAATCATCCTCACGAAGCACAGCGTTGAGCTTGGCCTCACATTCAGGCTTCTTTGCTTCAGTACATGGAAAATTACTTTTCAAACACAAATCACCGTTAATGCCTTTGCTGTAGTCATTGGATTAACTCCATTCACTCGCATTTCAAAACATGATGGGCTACTGATTAAAAGCATGTGTGCAAATCAAAAACTGCATTGGGAAACAAGTGACGGATTCTTATTTTCTCAGTTATACCAAAGAAGGCAATGATGAAGTGGATATGCTGTGATAATAGAATCTTATTAGATGGCAATCAGCTGATTTAATGTAGGGAATGGCAATACAAGTGTAAGGATCAGGGCCGTGACAATCTGAGATCAGAGGACTACTGAAGCAATTTGCCTCCAATTAAGCATTCATCACATATTTACCAAAGATGACTGTGGGCAGTAGCAGTGTCTCCTGTTCATCACTGTCACAGCAGGTAGATGGTTGATGAGCAGCGCTCATAATTGCGAATTAATTCAATCGTCAACGGCTGACACCCCGAGCTGACTTGTGGAACGAGGCGTAACAGAGACTGATGTTTCCAGTCTATTCATGATCATTCTACTCCAATAGTTTGGCTGTGTTTTGTTTTAAAAGACGGTGGCTTGGTTGACCAATTATTTACAAATATCAAATGTCTGCAAATATTTACCATTGAGAGTTTCTAATGGTGTCATCGAAATGACGTGAATTGTATCATGGGGGTTGGATTACCTTTGTGGTAACCAAATGTGACTGGAACTAATGTGTGTGTGTGCATGTGTGTGTGTGTGCATGCATTTTCATGTGCACATAGTATGTCTCCTTATCCTTCCTCATTTTTCCCTTTCAGTGTGATCTTTCAAATCCCTCGGCTCTCCTGAACTCATCAAAGGTATTCACCTGCATGTGTGTGCTCTTAATCATGAACACTCCTGGCTAATGAGCCCACAGGAAAGACTGATCAGTTTAGATCATTAAGTAATGATATCGATGATAATTGTCGGGTAACATTTTGGATCAAAGTCTACAAGGCAAGTATTTCGAAGACAGCCTTTAAATGCTGTTAGCAAGCTGAGTTAAATTTGGACTTGGGCTGATTTTTAATGTGGATGTGTTCCAATTCAAGGAGCAATTTGGCTGATGAATGGATGTCAAAATTGAATCTAAGATGTGAGGCTTCATTCCTGACTTCCTCTCTCAATCAGTTGAAAGTGACGTCACTGCTGCCCACTGTATCTGCATTTACAGGCCTCTGAGCCTTACATGAGTAGCGGCCCTGTGTGCATGAAGAAGAAAGGCAAAAAGGATTTAAAAACTCCCACCAACCCAATTATATATCCTTGATGCTGAGTCACAGGACATTTGATGAGCAATCGGATATTTCCAATGACATATGTGAGTGATGACTCACATATGTCATGCATTGTCTTCAACCTGACATATTTTTTTTATTTTTTACACAGCTGGGTCAGGAGGGTCTTGGTTATACAACTCACTGTATAGGCCAGTGGTCTCTCTTTGGGTCAAGATGAGCAGCAACAGCTCCCTCTGCTGGCCTGAGGGCACATCGAGCACTATTCCTCTCTGCTGTCAGGGTAAAGTAAAAGGTGGACCTCCACGCAGTGATCAGTCTAAAACAAACCACCAATATAAAGACAAATCAATTATACTTTCAGATAAAAACTTAAACTTAGATAAAAGCTTTTTTCCTTAAAATACACTATCCTCATCAACTTCCTACTCCTTCCTACCCCTATCAACTTCCACCAGTTTGACACAACACTGTGACTTTACCTCATAAAGATATATGTCTAAAAAGGATTTAAACTCTATTCTCCAAATAAAAAGGTGAGTAAACTGAGGTTAGGTGGGTCTATCCTCCACTACATCCCTGCTACTCCTACTAGTCCAAGCTAATTTGTTTTCTTTCATGTTTCCCCTAATGCTTCTTTCTTTTACTCACAGAGCCCATTCAAACATACCAATTCTACAATTGTGTTAATGTTAGAGGTTGAATGAAAGCATGATTTCAGCATGATTACCTTTTGTAGATGGAACTTCACTGTACTGCTTTTCACATCAAAGTAGCCTATGGACCCAATCCGCTCCACCAGAGTTCACGTGAAATCCTGTTAGCTGAAAACAAAGCCGCAGCCCGTTCAAGTGGTTCTGAAGAGATGGGCATCTGTCCTCTCAGTTGGCTCTGGAGACTGAAATGGCCTGGTTGACTGCTACCAATGGATGCCCCCGTCTCTGTTGAGATGGGATTAGGTGGCATACAGGGAGCTTCATGATCACACTCACCAGTGATCAGCTCCATTGAGCATTCCATTGAGCATCTGGCGCTCCGTCGTTACGGCCCGCATCTGAAGTGTTACTATTTCACACACACCGCCGTGACTCCCACGCGAGGACGGCGGAGGAATTTTTTACGATTACAGATCCACAGCTATGCATCGTTTGGTTGGGTTCCCAGTACTACAGTAAACAATCTGTCTGCTGCTGTGTGTGTGCATGTGAATAGGTGTGTGTGTGTTTATTTGCATGCCTCTTTGTGTGTGTGTGTGTGTGTGTGTGTGTGTGTGTGTGTGTGCGCGCGCGCGCACGCTCCCGCATCTGTCCATTTGCGTTTTAGCGCTGACTACACCTGCTTGTGTCTGTGCTTGTGTTTGTGTGCGTGAATGTGTGTGTATGAGCTTGCAGGTGCGTGAGTATGTGTGTTTGTGAGCTTGAAGGTGTGTGTGTGTGTGTGTGTGTGTGTGTGTGTGTGTGTGTGCGTGTGTGTGTGTGTGTGCATGCGTGTCGATTCATTTGTGTGTGTGTCTGCATGTGTTTATGGGAATGGGTGGGTGGAGGCGTAGTTAGACGGAGCGGCGCTCTGCTGCGTTCACACTCGCTATGTGCGGCGGGGGTGCGGAAATGCCATCCTTGGCAACATGCGTGTAACATGTGTGCCTGGTAGGTGGTTGCGACACACCAGTATTACTGCCAGTTATAACCACCAGGCACCAAAGCAGAGCCATGCCAATCTCCTGCTAACGCCATGGGGCTTATTCAGGGCAGGGAAACCGGTGAGTAGAAGGTAATGTCCTTCACTAATCCCAGCGATGCTTTCTGGGATATATTAAACCAAATGGAGCAACAGCAGAAATGCAGTTATATTCTCATATTTCTGCATTATAACTAAATATGCTTTTCTCTTGAGCACCGTGAATCTGGTATGTGTGTATGTGTGTGCTGCACTTGTATGTGCCAGTTTGCACTTTGTACTTCTTGTACTGTGTTTAAGGAGGTACACCTGTACTGAATGTATGCCTGTGTGTGTCTCTTTGTATCTGTGTCTGTGTACATTTCTATGTGTGTGTCCATATGTGTGCGTGTCTGCTGTGTGTGTCCCGGCCTCCAGTAGAGCAGTGCATTGGGAAGCAGCACAGCGTCTGGTTCTGGGCACGTTGAAGTGTTCTCATTACCGCTAACAGCCTTGAGCCGGGCCTCTCATTAGAGAGAATTATTCTCAATCCAATCGCCTATTGGTTACGCCACGCTACAAACGCCTGCAATCTGTCCTCATCCAATGGCTGAATTTTCTTTGTGATGCCTCTTGAATCGAAAAGGACGTATGGAGAGAGAGAAGGAGAGGGCTGGAAAGAGGTGCGGAGAGGGGAAGAAAGACAGAGATTGAGGCAAAGGGAGAGAGGAGTAATTCTGCTGTGTTCCAGAACGCACCGGGAATCAACGCACGTAGTCTTGCACTCAAAACATATAAAAACATTTTTTACTCTATGTATTAAATATTATAGAAAGAAAGAGTTAATTGATTTTATGATTTAATAACACGGACACAGACATTTTCTGCTTTTCACTCAGATTGAAATTCTAAATTATACTTTTTGCAAAACACTACAGACAATTCTGTAATTCTGTTAGACCGATCTATTTCAGATATTAGCCTCTTGTTAACATACATACTTACATATTGGTCATATTGGTCACTGTCATTGTCATCATCCTCCTCCTTTTTTTCTTGTTCTTGTTATTATTATTACTGTTATACTGAATTCTAAAAAGTAAAAATGTTCAAAACTTTTTCCAAAACTGTCTCTGCACGAGTTCTGCTACAGCTCTCTTACTTCCTGGCTAAAAGTAATGTCCTGTTTCTCCAGTTAGTAAAGCTATTGTACTGCATGATCCGTAGTACCCTGAATCAAGGGAAAAGATAGGATTTTGGTGGGATGGGTCTCCCTCAAGGCCCATACTGGCCACTTCCAGTATTACAGTTTTTTCAGTTGTTTATACACCAAGACTTGAACTTGAGACGCAATGACAAAAACCTTTATACTCATGTACCAAACCCTTGAATGCAAGAACATGTTCTGCTTTTCACTCAGATTGCAATTCTAAATCATACACATAATTATGTACATTTGGCACAATATTCATCACTAGAATCTCTTGTGTTCACATGGAAAGCACTGCCATTCAAAATGAAATTACCATTTGGCCACATTGACAACTGACAGGTTTAAACACTAGTTGCAGTTGAGTAGAGGGCCAAAGGAGACATTGATGGCAGCATTGCAAAAAGAGATGACAAGGAAGAGGAAGGTATGGATTAATCATGCCAGGCCATACTTACTCTGCTGCTTAGCCAGGGAGAAACGTTGCATGCAATGTGGACTAGATCCTGTGGCCAGACAGGATGCAGCCTAATCTATTCATGTGATGGTGTGTGTGTCATATTTGAATGCAAAATTCATATTTTTCAGACATGCACTTAGTGAGTGATACTTTTGAGTACATGTTTTACAGCAAACCAAACATTGCAATGTCAACCACAAAATAAAAAAATCCAGCAAGTGGTTATTGGCCAAATAACACACATAGGCTAGGCTGTGTGTGTGTGTGTGTGTGTGTGTGTGTGTGTGTGTGTGTGTGTGTGTGTCTGGCACCAGCCTCCACTGCTAGTTTCTCTTAGGTCCTCACTCTTTACAGCCTATTTGTAACCATTGATTGTGCATGAATACACCTTGCCCTGGGCATAACATCGCTAGATTTGAAAAAGGAAAGGCTTGTCTGCGATGCATTCTAATGATACTCGTGTTGTGCTTGACTAGACACAATCTGCATTTCTACCTAAAAGGTACAAAAACATGACATGAAGGACGGCGTGAAACCTGGAAATAACTTCTTGCAGTCTACTCTTCAAGGTTAGCAAACAATTTGAGTAATTTACCTCAACATTTGTTTGCTAATAAGAACTATATGCTGTCTGCTAAAATAAAATAATTTGTCCAACATCGTCACTACCACACATCCTGCTCAAATTCTGCATTTCCTCCCACCTCTCTTCTCTTCTCCCTTTGTATCTCTTAGTGTACCTTCCTTTTTTCCCTTACTGCTTCGTATTCTTCTTCTATTCCTCCAGCAACCCTCCCGCCCTTTGCTTGTCTGTCTCCTTGTGTTGGTGGTAGTGTGGTGGGCTGTGCACGTAGGGAATATGAATTACCAGGCAGGCAGGCAGAGTTATGCTTGGACGACTGCTGTCAGCATGGCGAGGATGGATGAGGAGAGACAGGAGAGAGATGAGACTGACAGCACCAGCCACCCTTCATCCATCCATCCCTCCCTCCCTCCCCTACAATCCTTGGCCCTCTTCCTGTGTGCATGTAAAAAGAGATCTTTGTCTCCTCTTTTCTGGCTATGAATAGAATGAAAAACGGCGCCACCAATGCCACTGACTCAAAAGCTACAGATGTGATGTGGGAAACATATCAAATGCTGTCTACCAAAAAGTTGTTTGACCTCTACCAACGGTGGCTGATGTGCAAGATCATAGGCATTTTGTATCCTAGAGTGTTGTTCTCAGGATAAAGTGTATGCATTCGAGAAGGGGTTTTACTGTAGCAGGAAGAAAGTATAAACATGTATGTTAGACATCTTCATTACACATAATGAATCATCAATAATATAAGATACAATAATGTATATGCTGCAAACAGTTTTGGAAAATGTGTTAGAAGCAGAATTTTAGGTGCCACTAGTACTAAAACGTCCCTTCACAGACATTTCAAACCACTTACACTGATGACGGCTGTACTTTGTACCCTTTGGTGTCCGCCCTGCAGCCAAGCCATTCAAACTTGCGTCACCCGTCTGGAATGCTTTTAAGAGGAGAGCTGTCCAACAATTGTTGAGAAAGTCAAGGTTGTATTTGCAGAAATTTGAATTTGTCATGCTCATATTGAATCGTTGAATTCAAAACTTGAATTTGTAAGCCATAGTTTGAAATTGAATACCATTATTAATTTAACTTTAAATTAGAATTTATTTATTTTTTTCACAATTTAAATGCAGTTTTTTGTTTCTTTAAGATTCAGCTTCCTGTGATAGACCTCCGGGCACAAGGGGCTTTTATTCCCTGAGTGCCGACTAGAAGGCAGCTCCCTCCTTCATGGTTGTCAACAGTGGGCCCGCCTCACTTTTTACTTAGCCAACCATAAGCCATGAGGCACTGTGTTTTCATCTCCTCAACCAATGATCAAACCTTATTCCAGTCTGCTGTCACTAATCTATTTCCATAGTTTAGCATCTCACTTCTCTGCTTTGATCCTAACAACTGCAAAGGAGAAAGACACTTAAGGTCCACTGACGATTTCTCAAGCACATTCGAGCATCTTCAAAAGGCCAAATAAAAGGGTGTGATCATGTGATTGGGTGCCAGCATCAAAGAGGTTTTACTGAAGTTGGGAGCCAGCCCTGGGAATAGCACCGCCCCCTCAGCATCTCCCAGCCTGGCCTCTGTTTTCTGGTACTTGAAAACTCATTAATTGAACTTTCTGCAATAAATGCCAAAGCATTTGAAAAAGGGGTGGTAAATTGCAGGTAAATTTCCAGAATCTTCCCAGAAACTTTCCAGAAATTTAAGTTTAGCTAAACTTGGGAATCTTGGGAATTTTCAACAATTTGTATAGCAAAAGTTAGCCTATAATGGGGAACTGAAATTTTGTCAATGTGGCCAAATTGTAATTTCAGTTTAACATTTTGAATGGCTGTTTTTCCATGTGAACACAAGAGTTATGAAGATTGTGCCAAATATACAGAATTGTGCGTAGTGTTTTGCAAAAAGTATGATTTAGAATTGCAATCTGAGAAAATGTTCTTGTATTTTTGTAGAATCAGTTTAAGGGTTTGAGTACATGAGTGTAAAGGTTGTTATCATTGCGTCTCAAGTTCAAGTAAGAGAGCTCTAGCAGAACTCGTGCAGAGACAGTTTTGAAAAAAAACCTTTGTGTTTTGCAAAAAGTATGATTTAGAATTGCAATCTGAGTGAAAAATAGACAATGTTCTTTTTCCAGAATTTGGTGGTTTGGTACATGAGTGTCAGGTTTTTGTCATTGTGTCTCAAGTTCAATTGTTAGTATGTAAACGATTCAGAATCACAGTAATAATAAGAAAAAGATGAAGGAGGAGGATGACACTGACTGACCAATATGTCATTTTTAACAAAAGGCCAATATCCATGTACTGATGTAAATTGGTCTCACCCCTTGTTCATAATAGTTAAGTCTTGTCCTGCCGAAGGGGCTGCTGTCTATACAATGGTGAGGTCCTTCCAATTATTGCTGAATGAAGCATGGCTTTGTAGAGAGAGACGCTGGTCCATCCGACAACACCAGTAACTTTCTTTTCTCTCTTTATCTGAGATGGCTTTCATTGTCACACTGCACTGAGCTCCCCCGGCTTCGTTAGTCATCTGATTGTGCCTCAGACTGGAGACAGAGAGGGGATGGGGAGTCTTTGAGTGAGGATTCAGCCCTTTACATTTCTAATATCTTTTTCTTCCTGTCAGATGTTCTGCTTTTTTTCCACTTGAGTTTTAATGTGTGTAAAGTGTGCTAGAGCAAGCAAATTTACAGTTAGGTGAAAACACTACACATCATAGTCTCAGTGTAGTTTACATCTAAAGGGGAGAAGTGTGTTGTGGTGAAATTCTCCACCATTGCTTTTAACAATGGAAACACCAATTTGTGCTATAGTATATAATCACGTTAATGTATGTGATACGTATATATTGCAATAAAACATTCACTAAAACCATGGATATGTTCAAGAGTTAAGCGTGGAGTTTTATTCTTTAGTTGTGTTTATCCTTGAAGCTGTCTTTGAATAACTCTCACCTGTCTTCTTTCCTTTGTTTCCTTTTTTTCCAGTTTTTAGCGTCATTTCTTCTTTTTGTCTTTGTTCCTTTCTCCTCTTCCCTATTTCTGTCGTTGGTGTGACTCCAGTGCCTATATGCCGAGGCAGAGGTATCAGCCGGAGCACCCATGCAGGGATCCATTAGGCAAAAACCAATTTCACACAGAACCAATTTCATAAATATGGAGTATGAGCCCACCTTTAGCCGTGCTTGGCTAGCTTTAAGAAGGATATACAAAACCATAAACAACAAGCCGCTGCCTGAGCACTCCTTTTAAATGATACCTAGAGTGTGTGGGCCTAAACAGTGTAGGCAGTGATTTTAAAACTTTAACAAGAGACAGAATGACAATTAATAATCCCCTCATCCAAGATCCAACCTACTCTCGATGCAACGACATCAGAGTTAGGATTATTAGGGTTACTGTGGGAAATTCAGAGCAGCCAAACTTTTCATCCAGAAATGCAGAAATGTGCAGAAGTACTGTCTCAGGAGTCTTTGGCCCGACACTTTAACCTTTATAACAGTAGAGTTGATAGCCCAGCCTCATCATCCACTGCCAGCCCCCCATCTATCTCGCCTCCTGTCCGCCAGCGACCCCTAACTGCCCTTTCCCTCTGCAGACCCCTTCGCATGGACTCCCTCTCATGTCCTCTCTCATAAAGAAATCTGTTTGATCTTCTTTGACATCCACTGGCTAATTAATTAACACCAAACAAATCTGAAATTGTATTTAAAGTCCCTCTCCAGTGACAATGTGAAGATAGTCAATCAAGCTGTGCAGGCAAGGGCAAACCGGGGGACAGCGACTGATTCCTGCCATCTGTAACAGGCAGAGGTGTGCTTGCTCTTCCCAGATTCCCATGACCCCGTTCTCCTTCTGCAAGGGCAAAACTTTCTTTTGGGATTGTGGCTCATTGTGATAATCATCGCTTTTTGAGATGACCACCCTCTTTCAGACATTTGAATGGGGTGATGAGGTCTCTCTATCGCTCTTCAGGCAGAAAGGACCTTTAACATAGAAGAGGAGAGTGTGTGTGGGTTTGGGGGATTAATACAGAGTTTGGATGGCCGAGTATAAAAGAGGTGAAGAGACCTGTCCTTCAACCAGACAAACCGGCTTCAATCCCCACGTGGGCAAACTTCCTCCTTGCAGAACTGTCCTTGAGCGAGGTACTGAATACCTACCAGCTCCAGGGGTGCTGTTCTGCAGCTGAGCCTGAACTCTGACCTCCCTGTGGAGGGGAGTGATCAATAAAGTATTACACATACTAGTGGTAGCAGCCCACAGTCTCAATTGCTGCTGAGAGTGTGGCAGCAACTAGCAACCATAGTTGACTTCATCAAAGCATATACACGCAGGTTTCCAGTCATTCAGAAATGACATTACAGTCATTTGGCAGACACTTTTATCCCAAGTGACTTACAAAGGTGATAGGTGACAGTATGTGGGGATCGAACCCACGACCCCGAGACTCTCATGCTCCATCGACTGAGAAAGATACTGTTGTACACTTTGTAACTTTTGTTTGGAAAAGTGCTGTATGAATAAAGTTATTCTATACTGGATTTATTGTTCATTCAGGCTCATTCAAAATGTCACAGATTATTAGTTTAATATCAAAACTAGAAAAAGGGTTAAAAGGGTTTGGCATGAAAAGCAGAACTCACGTAGTAGTACTAATAGCTTTAAATTATAGAGCACTTCAAAAAAAGAGTTACAAAGTGTTTTACAAGGAAAATAAAAAAACATATAATATAACAAACAATCCAAGAAGCCTTTCTGGCACAAGATCCACCCACAAAACATCTCAGCTCAGCCCCACATGCGCTGGTACACCAGGTAAGTGCTCTTCAGCTTATTTTCACGATCCAAAAACCTTTTTTCTCTCTCTCTGCTGAGGTCTCGGAGAAGCAGCTATTCAAGGGGATCATAGCGCTCAGAGATGCAGAGATACGGGATAAGAAATGCTGCATGGTAGAGAAGTTGAGAGATCAATGTGAGTTGAAACCATCCAGGAGTTCATAGAAAAAACTCTGCGTCTGAAGGTAACCTCTCCTCTGCTGGCTGATTTGAATTCACTCCTCTAAAACTAGACCAAGGGTTTATCACTTCACCTGACCCTGACGCCACTCTTCTTCTCTGCCTTTACAAAGGCTTCTAAGAGGCTCTCCTTTGACATCATTATAGCAGATCTCTTACATACTGTGTTTATAACGATTCTTCGCTCCTGGAGTGGGTGGATGTTTTCCTGAACAAACTCAGTCCTCCAATGAAATATGCTGCTCTCTCGCTCTCAGAGCTTTTGAGAATGCCTTGGTCTCTCATATGTTCGGATGGTTTGTGAAATTGTATTGGGGAAGGGGGTGGCGGAGGGTGTTATATTACCCTCGTCCATCACGCTCTTAGTTACTTAAAAGACGAGGCGAAGAGAGCTTCCACGTTGCAGCATTGTCATAATTTTGTTCTTCCCGATCCCGAGAGGAAAAATCTGCCACGCTACCTCACAGCAATTAAGACGGAGGTCAAATGGGACTTTGTGGCCAAGGGATGAATCTTCACAATAGGCGATTGTAGGCGCAGCAGTAAGGGGTGAGGAGTGTGTCATTTAATTGACCGTAGAGCACATAATCAATACCTTGTGCAACTACACTATCAAGACCAGTGTTTCCTCACAGCAGGTTGTTTGCTTTTCTTTAAGCACACTATAACATCATTTGTTACCTTTCAGCGCACCACACTAGGCTCTCATGTCACTCTATGTTTCTGACTGACGTATTTCAGTCACTTCACCACATTTTACATCACATCTGTTACAGCGTACACATGTTGGAGGCCGTCCATCACATCAGAAGCTGCGTTATCTGGGTTTTACTGGGTGATCGAGGGAAAGAATGAGGGAGCTGATGAGAGCGGGAAAGTGAATGAGTAAGGAAATGTATGTAAGAATGTCTGTCAGTAACTTTTACTCTAAGTACATTTTAAGCAAGTTACTGTTTACTCTTACTCAAATCGATTTTGACCACAGCGGTTGTAACAACAGTCTACTCAAGTAACAGCACTCCTACTTGACTAGGATATTTGTGATACTCTTTCCACCCCTGCCTGCCCCCCTGCCATTATCCACTTCCCCTTGCTGTCCTCCCTTGAACAGATACTCTGCCTGCTCCCAAATGAATGAGTGCGGACACCTCTTCAGTAATGGCAGTGTGTCTGCACTCACACCAGGGGAGAGCCTGGTGGTGGGGGATATAAGTCATAATGGGATGTGGAGAGCCCCCTGCCTCTACTGCCGCTGACTCCCCATATAGAAGCTTTGCAGTTGCATCGCAAATCACAACCACATGTGGCTCCACAAAGAGGTCCATTACAGAATGTGTTGTACCCAGATAATGTCTAAATATAACAACCAGATTAGATACCTGAAAAAGATCGTCATGGTGTGTGTAGGTCCAACTGAATGGTCTGATAAGGCAGATTTTTTTTAGGTTACTGTGACGCAAACTGTCCTAGTCTCTCCAAAACACTGAGTTGTAGTTTGATTGGCTCAGTTAAGCTGAACAAACTGTTGGTTTTTGGCTTTGTTAGCTAGCTAGCTATATGTGTAGCCTGAATAACAGAAGCAGAGAAAATGGGGAGGGAGTGCCGCTGCCACCTTCATTGAGTATGACTAGTAGGGATCATCTGTATTTTAACGAGGGTAATCGATGAGTGCTCACACACACTGCCAGACCAAATAAATGTTTGTTCCTCTTCACCAGGGAGTGTCAAATTGCAAATGGCTGAGACAAGCTGCCCGGGGTTGCATCAGAGAACAGACTACCTCTCTCAGTGTTCAGCCCTTCAGTTTATATAATCCAGCGGAGGACGTTCTGAACAACAAAGAGAAGATGGCATCAGTGTCAGGACAATGGGAGCTAAGAGGGAAGCAAATCGACTCAAGCACCAAGGTAAAACACCTCCAATAGAAGATGCCGAAACATGGCGCAGTTTGAAAAAGATGCAACCCCGTCCAGGGTTTGCACCTACGACCTTCTGAGCGGCGTGAGCTTCACCAACAAGAGTTTGAGCGATGGTTTCGACGTGGCTCAGAGGCAGAGGAGAAGGGAATCGAGGGATCAGACAGAACAGTAGCCGATGGTGAAATATTTACTTGGCCTAGATTCATATCTAATGAGCTTAAAGAAACCCGTTATGTAACCGAGTCAGTGTTTAAATGTTTAATGCTATCTTGCGTTGTTCTGAACACACTGGAGAGACCCGCTCTCGTCTTTAAACGAGCTTGTGTCCTCTCCTCCTCCCTCATACGAAAGCGTTTGCCGAGTTCAGTCTGAGCGCTGTAAGCTTTCCAGCGGTACTACCAAACCCTACCGGTGGCCTTCTGAACGTCATATTGTGGCTATCCTCACTAGGTTTGATGTTTGTGCTGGGCATCACACCGATTCAATCAATCGATTTCAGAGTCACATTGCAGGATAACTCTGAAATAGCCTTCAACGAGCCATCTGCTGTACAGCTTCAAATCGTTTAGTGTTACTATTAATTATGCCACGCGAGTCTGACTTCTACAGCTGGCCAATAAGTTAGAAGTCCCCCCCCCCATATGTCTACTAGGCCCGTCTCATTGGGAGCCGTGTGGTGACTTGAGCAGCGCTGGGCCATTGTTCCTCCATGTCTCTAATTAGCTGTGAGTACGACCAGGCTCTACTCTTGTAGCTTGTCTTTAAGCCCCGGACTTCCAAGGCAACCTCTCAGCGCTCAGATCTGTGCTTTGTACCCCAGGGCCTGAGAAAGAGAGCGGGGATAAAAAAAATTTTTTAAAAACACGGAGATCTCAGCTCAGAGGCAGAGCTTTTGATGAGCCTAATAATCCAACAAAATCTGTCGTTTTCATGAAAGGCTTTTTGATTCAGATTTTGAGGCTTTTTCTCGCTGGGGCTGCATGTCGGTGTCACTGAAGGCAAAGTGGCCAGAGATGAGTTGCCTAGAGACTAATAAAGCCCTCTGATTCCTGAGGAAATGTGGCCTGACTGTTCATGCTTTTGCAAGATGCCACTTTTGTAATGTCAGACTTTACTCATATTTGACCACCCCCCCAAAAAAATCAAAAAGGAAGATGATACAGCCAAAAGCTGCAGGAGGTGCTGAATTCTAAAGAAGTGTACATGAGAGCAGTTCTTCCTCTTTTGATAAGAACCTCTTAACTGCTTTTGATGTGATTTGAGCTAAAGTTATTAACCGGTCTGTTGCAGACAGATCTTACCAAAAGTGTACTTTTGATCTTTTGATCTTCTGAACGATCACAATGGTTTCCTGCTGAGAAGCAGTTTGTGCAACATCTGCACTAGTACCTCGATACCTGAACTTACGGCTTTCCAAAGTGTTTATTGGAATTTGGTAAATACTTTGGTTTGTTATAGGCCTAAGTCCAGCTCTGTGTATTGCTCAAGACTTACTTTAATAGTGGAAACTCATGCTGGAGCACAGAGGGGTTAAGAGCTTCAATAGCCCTCATAGTCCAAAGATACTGCAAGTAGAGCTTTCCCTGGTGCGTGTTTTAGAGCTTTGCTGTGGCTTAGTACAGTTTTAGCAGGCTAGACAGGTTTTACCCAGCAGCACTAGTGTGTGTGTGTGTGTGCGTGTGTGTGTGTGTGTGTGTGCATGCGCGCGCTCTCACAGCAGCAGCACAGCACACCTTATCTTTGGCATTCTAGACAAAGCTTGAGCTAAAACCTTCACGGACCGTACAGGGAAATCTCTCCTACACTGCCGGAATACTAACGCCGATCCTCCACAATGTTTAATTGTACCCCTTCAAGCTAAACAAGGGATGTGATAGAGCTTAGTGCAAGTTTTGTTATGCTGATTGTAAAATAGACTCTTTAGAGCCCTCGATCTCGGAGCCCTCCCTTGAAACCCGAGGGGGAAAACACCACAAAAAGGAAATTTGCCATCACTCTCATTTCTCTTGCAAAGGATTCCTAATTTCTACCTTAACACGAGAGACTGCAATTTAAAACATGTCATTTAAGTGGGCTCGTCAAGCAAGCTAAAGTAGATGAGCATTCAATGTGATTCAGAGGTGATTTGTGTGTGTGTGTGTGTGTGTGTGTGAGACACACAGCTGGCTTACCATTTAGACCAGCCAACCTCTCCATAATCACAGAGGAGTCAAGAGAGACTCATAGCGAGCAGACAGTGAACTCCTCAGTCCTTTGACTGCGAGGCACTTTGGCACAAAACGCAATTGGCTGCAGTGGCTACCTCTCTCCCCATCTAGCGCTAATCTTCTCCATCATCCATCCATCCATCCTTATTCTCCACTGCTTGACGTTTAACTACTGATGTTTGGATGGGATATTTCCTGTGCACTTTAGCCGTAATGATTTAGTATGATCATTAGTTACGATCTCTGCTTGACCAATACACAGGACTCGGTGTAGCGGACCTCAAGAAACCATTTAGGATGAGGATGTAGAATATTGGATGCTGGAGGAAAGGGGAGTGGGTGGGAGCAGTTCTGTCCCCCCCGCTAGCTCTTACAGCCTTCAGCTCCAAAACCAGGGCAGCTTCTGGCCCACAGGACAGCTTTCCAGCGGCTCCTCAGATCTGAAAGACAAACACAGGTTCAAAAGGGTTCACGGCTGTAATTGGCCAATCAGCCATAATTGGCCAGGAAGAAACAGCCCAGCAGCTGGAGTCTCTCCTGCACCCAGCCCACACCTCAATCACACCCCTCCCCCCCAGTCGGCCACACTCCCATCACAGATGTTTGGTTGAATTGGGCCCACGACACCTCCAGAAGAATCAACAGGAAGTCTTGGCATCGCAGAAACATACCCTCTACACCTGTAGGTGACTATTCTCACCTACACGACTGACATTGTGACATATGTAGGCTTACACCCGGTCCACGACATCTCACCTCATATTTTCCAACCTCATAATTGATTTCAACAGCAAAAGGCTAATCAGACAGCTGACCGTCTAAAAGTCTAATGCTAAAATGATATGGACTGCGGTTCCTGTAAGCATCGTGGTGCTAGTCATATGTGTTCAATTGCAAGGCATTGGTGCAGCGATGCTTGCAGGGCATTTGAGCTTTGTTTTCCATACTAGGTGTACTATACTATATGCATGCAGTCAAGCCTACATGTTATTACTTGTATAGCGCCAAATAACTCTCTATAAGTGGGCACATGACCAATGAGGTGAATTAAAGCTGTCAAACAATAGGTGACCATGTTGTAGCAGCATGGAAACACATTACGGCAATCGTCTCTTTGCATCGATGGCAACTGGAAGCCCCTGATGGCCCGGGAAACAATTAAGCTGTACAATCACCATTGGAATGAGACACCATTACAGCTAATGGGGAGGTGCCTTGCTGCCACAGAATGGTATTTACCACACACCAAGGAGTAAGAACTGAAGCTGCTTGGAGCACTAAAACACGTATCGTAGTGATCCTGCTCTGTTTATTAAGGCTTGCAAGTGTGTGTTAATTTATGTGTGTTGGCAGGAGATGACAGATGACACATACACACACTATAGTATGTGTATCTACTGATCCCTAACTGCATTTTATTGCATATTCCCTCTGTACCACTCCTGCACACACACATACCTGTTCTTTCTCTCCCTGTCACACACACACACACACACAAATAACATATGTGGCACATACAGTGTCACGCATCAGTGTCACACACACAAAGGTTCAAACACGATCTCCGCTTAATTCCCTGAGGATGTTCACTTCTCTGTGGGTGGGCTTCGCACTGCAGCAGGGAGGTGAGGGTGGGGCATCAGGGGGGATAGGCAGCCAATGACAGCTCGGCACTGCCACGGCGATCGGCCTCCGACCGCTAGCTTCATCTAGCTACCGGTCAGATCTGCATCCACGGGGATGCAACATCTTCACCTCCCTGCAGCCCCAGCCCCCCAGCCCACCACTTATCTCCATAGATAATTCATTTGGCCCAGCATGAATAACCCATGTCAATTAGCCAGGTTGATTTTTTTTCCCCCTCGATGAAAAACAGCGGGCCCCTCTTCATGCCAGAGAAGCGTGGTGAATCAGTGCATTATTTAGCATTCCTGGACATGGCTGCTCAGGCTACACGGCCTCATTCTGTTTTTAAAAATAGTCTGATGCCGCAGATGATTCTGTCTGATTGGAGCAGGCTTGCCTTTGTAATTTCTTTTCATTTTTTTAATGTTCAATGCATCAAACCATGGCTATTGAATCAGCTTTGTGAGGAACTACACAGCTGAGTCTCCTCTATCTCCCATCCCCTGTAGTTACAGAGAGACAAAATGGCCAGTACCCCAGAACCAGGGTCAGGTTTGGTTCACTTTCATTTCAATTGATTCAAAATGCAAAGACTTGAAAGCCCCTTTGCTAAAAAGCTCTCGTATCTAATTTAGATCTAAATAACTCAGAAAGAGGACCATATCTTTTAAACTGATATGGTCCCTGTAAGTACACTTGCACATAGCTTGCTTTTGCACATACCATTTTTTTGTACATACTATTTGTATAGTTCTTACCTTATTGTATTTATACCCTATTGTATTTCTTATCTCACTGCTGCTGTACCAACACAATTTCCCCTCTGGGAAATTAATACATTTATTTACCTTATCTTGTCTTAATCCCATTTTGAGGTTCCCCTGCTGTTTGAAAAGGCAACCACACTGAACTTTGTTACGTTACTCCTGGTGCATGACATTGGCACAACAGAGATAGAGCTCTGGTTTATTCAAATCAAGACATCATCATTTCAGTTCATTTAATCTCTGCTAAGATCCTGCTGTGGCCGGTGTGCGGTTGCCCAAAATATAGAAATCTGTTTAAAATAAAACAACATGTCTCCCAGTTCTAATTTCATCTGTGTGCTATTCCACAGCATAAAGAAAAACAGCCCCCAAGACCTCCTATCAGGCATCTTAGGAGGGACCATTACAGCTATTTTCTCATATTGTGTTCATGTGAAGATTCATGCCCTGTGGCATCATCGCTTTGATGCTCCAGCTGTCTCCTCTTTGCCTTGGGCTACACTCAAATTTATATTGATATAAATTTAAGATATCTCTCTTCATCTGGTTGACAAGAATTCCACATTCATGCCATGTAATACCAGCATTAAGTGGATCCCTCAAGAAGGAACCCGTCTATATATCCAAGGCACCTTCACCACCATCTTAACATCCCATGTGAACCAGACCTCAGGCAATTATTTTTGCTGTATCATCACAAAAATACAAATTCTGTTATTGCATTGAAATGAATCTGCTTTATTGGTAATCAAGTTGCAGTTATGGCTTTCATTTTTACTTGCCCAAGGGAGGGCGTGCTTTCATGTTGGAACTAAGGCCAATGGGGCCTTTGGGCCAGCAGACCCAAAACAACATTAATGTGAAAAGCAATTTTTCAGGATAACAGAGTATGGTTAAACTTAACAATCCTGCACTTTAATCAAAGTGGGATTTGCAGACACACTGTTGAACACAATGTGGGGGCCTACCTGGGAGTTATTGTCTGCTATGAACACCACATCCGACCCCGTTGCTTGGTTACTGTGACTGCAGTATATCGTGACTCTGGTGGCCTGTGGTAAATACAGAAGTGGGCTGTTGAGGCAGATATAGCTCACCTGAACAGGAACCAGGGATGCAAATTAATCAGGGATCAAAAAGGTGACAAATACCCAACAACGTATTATAGCTGGGGGCTCCTGTGGCATGATGCGCCGGAGAGAAACAACGTGTTTATAATCCCATTTCTTTGCTCAAAAGACATTTTGTGCATTTCCTTGATAGTTTGGCATGTGTACCAGTTGCTCGCTACTCCCGGGGTCGTGACAGACAGAGACAGTAACGGTGAGGAGAGTTTAAGTGGCTGGCACGCCATTTTATTTCTACACACAACATAAAATGGAAACCAGTCTGCAGTTTTTCAGCTCAGACTCCTCTGTTGACGAGCCTCCTGCCAGTCCTTGAGTGTCCTGCTGATGGTATTTCAGTAGTTGTTGTAGTAGAGCCTTATTAACAGATCATTGGCCTCATGCAGTTATGTTACACTAGATTAAAATCACATTGAAAGAATTCACTTTTTTACACATGGATGTAAATTACTTGTGTAGGCTAGTGCAGCCACTATTGGACTAAAATATGAAATCAATCAGGCATCAATATATTGGCCAAACTACATTGAATACATAGGCTGTCAACACAGCAACGTCTTATCTGCCTACCAAAACACACACACCAATGTGCACCAGTTTGGAGATATTCTGGATATTTTTGGGATGTCTTGCATGAAGGCTTGCTTCAGGTCATGCCACAACATTTCAATAGGATTAAGATCAGGACTCTGGCGTGGCCATACCAAAATGATACTTTTCCTCTGTTTAAACCATCCTGTTGTAGCTTAAACAGAAACACACACACACACACTTTTTGGGAGCAGAACCACAAATACCGCTGAAAGGTGACAAGTTTGCATTCCTCATTTCCTGGAACTGAGACTGTCCTAGACGTGTACAGAATTTGATTTGTTTCGTTTCTCAGAGCCAAGTGAAGGAAGAAGATCTTGGGGTTTTCAAGGTGGAAAAATAACTCCTCACATCTCACTGACAAAACAAAGCATCATGAGATATTACTTAGATCTCCTTCTCTCTCTCTCTCACACACACACACACATACACACACACTCTCACACACACACATCCATCCTTGGCAAAAATGACCACAAAATGTGTCTTTGGTTAAGTCTTCTTGTTCACTATAGAGAATATTTTTTGTACTACTGTGGAACTACACATACAATACCCACTACCAGGACGCTGGGCAGATTAGGAAGGTTTTTAAATGCACAATGCTGGAGTTAGTATACCTTGCTGATAGAAATGGTTCCCCAACTGTTGCAACAGAATCAGTTAACTGCAGCAAAAATAATCCCATAGTGCTCTATTTCAGTGTCAGTACTTGGTATTGTTGTTTGTGTTGCTGCATAACAACACACCATCTCACGTTCCGGTGCAGATCTGTGCCTGAATAGGCTGTTTAAAGCAGAGGCTGTTGATGTAGGAGGAAAAACACCTGCTTTTTAATGCATTTCTAAAACAAACGCAAAACTTGACACACATGCACGCACCAAGCGATCCCTGAGAGAAGACTTCTTATTGAAATGAATTCAGAGATAATCAATTGTGGGACACAAAAAGAACAGAAATGCAAGAGATCTCCAAATACATTTATATCTGATTTGTATGCAGGAAGAGTACAATGTTTTCAAATGCAGAGCTGGTTTAAATGCAGACTCAGTTTTCAACATATATACACATAGAAATCTAAAAATAGGAACAGGTTTTAAGGCTGGAGCTCTTTGGAAAACAACAGATCCTAAAAAATGAAAAAGTCATGAAAAATGATTAAGACTTGTTATAGCTGACTTACCTACAGTTGCTAACACACACAGTATAAAACACACACATACAGTACATACTGCATACATGTGATTTCAGTGTTTATTCCAAACCCAAACTGCATGAAGGTTTGGACTACGGTTTGGAGCTTGTTAAAACAAGCTTGGGGAGAGCTGAGAGGCTGGAGGATTTGATCCTTACGGAGGCCCAGACATTTCAAAGTTGTCTGAAAGAAGGGCACTGTGCATCAATAAAAGAGAAAATACAACAGCGCTAGCACTGTAACAATGTAATGCACCGTCTAGTGCAAACAAGAAAAAAATAAATGTTGCCCTTAAGGATCTACTTTCATGAAAAAGCAGCGCAAGCACCATTCCATTTCCCCTTTTGTGTCAACATTTAATCTGTGTTGGCCATGGCAACTATGGGCCACTATTGCCACTAAAATAGCATCCAGGATAAGAACAAGAGGCAACAAGTTGTGAAACACCTTGAGAACCACTTGCCCCTATATACTTGCCTCTGATACTACTACTTCACTTACTGCTGAAATCACACTAGAGGGAAAAAACAAAACAATCAGATTCCTAGCCTCACACAACTTCTCCACCAGACCTGCTAAGGAACCATGGAGAGTCATCTGGATAATTCAGCCTCTGAGAAATTGAAGCACGGTTCTTTGACAGCTTACAAGCCAAATGTCCCTGCAGTCTGTTGAGTTGTGTAGCCCCCTGGTGTTGCAGTGTGACGTTGGAGAGGGAAGGGAAGGGAAGGGCGCTCTATCTCTGCTGGTCAGCCTCTCTCGCTCTCTGTCGGCTTTCTTTGTCCCGGTAGTGGAAGAGACTGGTGGTGTCCAGCTCCCCAGCGTAGCAGATGGCCTCAGCAAACAGCTTGACCACCTGAGACACACAGACGAGCCATTCCCATGTAAAATAAAATGATAAAATAAAACTGTTTATGATCCAATGATGATATTAAGTGTCTTTCCAAATTTGTTTCATTTATAACTTCGTCATTTGGTAAACTATACATATGAATGTAGTTATACCTGTTTGAGCTAGGGGTACGCTTGATTTCTCTTGCCTGACAGCCTTTCAAGGAGCCATACAATGCTTCTGTCTCTCTGTCTCTTTCTTTCTCTAGCACCTGTGACCACTTTCTTTCACACAATGTGTAAGTGTACTAAGGCACTTTGCACTCCGTAATTATGTCTGCTGCTATGTATTTTTCACAGTGTAGGTAGTGTGACGGTTCCTGACCTGGTAGTTAGTGATGAGCGGGACACCATGGTCTACAGCCATTCTGCGGATGAGGAAATTGTCCTTCAGGTGGCGTGTGTTGTTATTGGGCAGGTTGACCACCAAGTCGATGTGGCCCTCGTTGATCAGTCTGCAAGAAAACACACACACACACACACACACACACACACACACACACACACACACACACACACACACACACACACACACACACACACACAGTCAGTTCAGGAGTAATCCAAATACTTTGATAGTGAACATGGGGTTAATTCAAGCAAGGTCTGGAGTTAGCATGGGGATTGATCGGGCAGTTCCTAATGATCAACAAGTTGATCACAGCCTTGACCTCTGTGGAGGAAAAAAAAGGGCACATGGATAAACAAGACAGAAAAATAGCTATGACTGGAGTGGAAAAACAGACTTTAATGTGGATTAGCTGCTAATAATCATTGATGGGTCTTTTGTTATATCCTCATTATGGAATCACACACACACACACACAAACAGAAAATCCCTGGTGCCCTTTCCATCAGAGGGCCTTTGACAGACAGCGTGGCATTGGGGCTGAATGCTAATACAAACATGGAGGACTGACAAGAGTGACGACAAAGGTGATGCTAAATCCTCTGTCAACACAGCAGAATTGAAGGCCCTGTGTGTGTGTGTGTGTGTGTGTGTGTGTGTTTTGTCTCGGTATAGGCTTCTTTCATTCTATTTGCATTCTCTCCTTCACCAGCTCATTTTCAAACATATGGTCCAGATGGTTTCATTTTAGCATGTTCATGACGGGTTTGTGGAATCATCACCTGAAATTTGCAGTCACATTCAGTAGGCCTGTTGCCATTATTCTGCGTTGCTGCAACTTTTGAAGGAGGCTGTAGTTGTGATAATTGAACAAGCTGCTGAATACAGCAAAAGTGCCTGCTGGAATAAAGCCAATGTCAAGTTTAGCGCAGGACTGGAGTGGATTCAAACACTTTCAGTTGAACTGGCTAAAATGCCAGTTGAAACGAGCCTTGATTTCCTACTGATAGAGCCTATTCATTCTCTACTCATCCTTTATCACTGGCCACGGCCTGATGAAGGCCAAGATGACTGAAATACTCCAGCGGCTTTTTTGATTTCCCCATGCTTGACTTGACTTTGACATAACACTGACACTTTCCTCATCCTGCCCATACAAGAGTGCCTTGATTTTTGGAAAAGCACAACCTCACCATATCATGCTGTTTTTCACATTCAGTCGATTTTAAAATTTCAAATTGAAGCTTCAAAATGAAAACCTATTACCCCACCTAATGATACTGGGCAAACTGGTGTCTCCTCCCCTCTGTGAGGGCCAGGCTACTGGGGTGGCGGACACATCATTGGCGCACAGCCAGGCTGAGGTGGCCTCGGTAGCATAGAGCTGGAGAAAAAGAACAAACAGAAGAAAGGCATCATATATGTTATAGACAATACTTGTTTTAGATACAATCAAGTTTGTCTTTTTATGTTGATTATCAATATGAATCCAAGGTTGTGGTGTTCCAAACAGGCGAGCTTTTAATATTGACCTTGAATCCCTCCTCTTTGAGCTGGTGGGCTGTGGCTAGGAAGTTGGGCCGGAAAGATTGCTGTAGGAGAGGAAACAAAGAAAGAGAATGACATGACAGAGAGTGATTGGGAGAGGAAGTATTAGTATAAGTAGTCTTGCGGCTTTTTCTGTTCATCCAAAATGGTCCAGAGCGCCATTAGGAGATACAGTCCATCACCCTGTCCATCAATCAACTTTCTTCCCCGAAATCCTCCTCACCTCTATGTCCCTCTGCCAAATCAATAGTCATGCTGTGCATTCACAGCAACTTCAGCGTGGCCATTGGTAATCGCAGCTGTGAATGTGTGGCCATTTCCCAACTGTGTTAGGTCAGCTATTAGAGCGTGGTGAGGCTGACTGCAGCCTCAGTGACTAATGGAGATTTCACACTGCCGTGCCCTACCTGCAGCTCCGATTAGAAAACAACAACACAGTAATAACACAGAAAATGACCCCAGCGGAATATTGCGGATCCACTCCCACAGATGGAGAAGCAGTGGAAGTGATGAATTTAAAACAGTCAGCACACATAACCCCATGAATACAACACACACACACAAAAATGTCTTTAGGGATTGAAATTCAAAGTTCCTCTTGGAGATTTCCTCTTTGTTTGACAATAGACAGTATAGCTGTAGGAACAACATGTCGGATAGGCTCAATGTTGGCTTACTTTCCTGCAAACCGTTATTGTTTTGGATTTGTGATGGGCTTTAAGTCCTGAGCAATTTATTATAATAGGTGCCAAAATATGAACTTCCCCAAAACAACACAGTTAATAATAGTAATAGGGAAGATTGAGCACAAAAGTACAGTACACTCCTTTTAATTAGAGTGTCTCATTTAGTTAGGATCCTATTCAAGCTGCAGGATTTCTAAATACATTTCTCACATCATACATCAGCTTCAAAATGACCTCCTTAATGGATTCCATATAGCATATTGAAAGTGCTGAACACTCCTTTGTGAGTGTTTGCTGCCGATTTGCAACCGATTACACTGAAAACTGTGTGCCCTTCAGCTCAGTAAACAATTCACTTGCTGAAATTACTGCTGTCCCACCAAAACCCATTCTCTCTGAATATGAGTAATGATTAGGTACTCAGTCAGGAGAGAGTAAAGGGAGACAGCAATTTGTGCAGGAAGAGAATTGGAATGTGACCAGAATTTACTGGAAGAAGTCAAACTGATAAAAACCTTTAATTAAGTCATGTCATTGTTATCACCATTTTCTCATGCTGGTAATATCAAAACCCTTCTTTATACAGTATATGGTATGTAGTCCTCCCTGGCCAATACCTTCATAATGGTATGTAGCCCTCCCTGTCCAGGCAGAGGATTACTCCCTTGCCAACCTCATACACTATCACACTGAACCTCATATACCACCACTCTTCTCTAGGGGTAGCGGTGTGCAGGCGACTCTGAACACAAGCAAAACGCTGGTCAGGCTGAATTGAAGGCAATGCTGGTAATGGGAGTAATCCCACAGTTAGCCACACAGTGAGGTCCCATTGTGCACAATATACCTATTGCAAGGTGAAAGTGGAGTCCAAGTTCGATGCCTAGCCAATGCCCAGGGTCGAGAAACCCCTGGATAAGAGAGGCAATGGTCGATTTTAACAGGCTGCTAAGATTCCCAGGGAGAAAACAGACTTTTTGGCTGCACCGATTTGAAACACAATCTCCCTACTGACTACAATGCCCTGCTGCTCTTTAAAAGGGCCCTTCAAGTTGGATCCTGCTCTACCAACTACTGAAGGGACAAAGCTATCGAAAGGACCTCGCTTACTTAAGGCTATCCATCATTATTGATGAGGATGTAACAGTGTAACAGTGAAGGCCAATACGTGACCCACAGGGGTTTTTTCCCATTCAAAAGGTCAGATGTACAAATCACAAGCGAGGGCAGCTAGTGCAGGGTGCTGATGCCTCCTCTCTGTGGTCGCCAGAGCATATGAGTGGAGTTGAGCGACTTGAACTTCGGCTCATTGCTCACAGCGCTCAGCTCAGGTGCTCCTTCCCCTCTCCTTTGCTCCACCGCCCTCTCCCTTATCTCCTGATTTACAAACAACTGCGATCAATTTGCTCTGTCCTCTCCCAAAAGTAGCCCACCATCACCCACCATCATAAATCAATGAAAAGCATTATCTCACCCCCATGACTGCATAACTGCAAAACCCTCCGTTCTGTGTGGACACTGTATTGTATGTGTGCCTATGCTATGTTGCATGCAACAGGCAACAGTTCACCCCAATATGAAAACTCTGGTCATTATCTACTTATCCCCATGTCAGCTGAAACTCCATTCAAGTTTACACACACACAGCGAGTTAGCTACTGCAGTTCTGTCTCAGCTTTCTCCCAAACAACTGAAGTGAAAGTGGTCTGGTTGTTTGTTCCAACAAGGAAAGAAAATGACAACGACATTTCTGTAAACAACTCATGTAGCACAATCCAAGTGTTTTGTAGCCGAATGATTGCACAGGGAGTCAAAAGAGCCTATATTTACCCCATTATCTCACCAACACTTACTTTTTACTGAAAGCGTCAGCGGTGATGCATTGGAGAATCAACTTTTTTACTACTGGTAGGATTGGAGGTGTTTTTGCAGGAAGTTCAGCCAATCTTTATGAGTTTAGCTTTCTATGGACGGAACACTTACTCGCTGCTGTTTAGGATAGTTAGGAAGTTTTCGCTCTAAAGTTTCAATTCGTCATTACCTGGAGAATATTTCCCACCGGTGTTCATACACAACACCAGAATTGTATTTAACCTGATCACTTAGGTGGGATGGGTTGATCTTCTCTGTTGCGGTCGCAATTTGTGATTTAGGCTGGTGTATTTTTACATTTTGAACCGCTTCTAAACATTTCATCCCCTCCCTGAAAACTGTTTCGACTCTGTGGAGTTGATATTTGAAAGCAGTGTACCTTTTGGTTTTAGACACAATGGACAAATAAAAAAGACAGCTGTCATTTTCTTTTGTTAAAACACACACAAGAGCCCAGTGGCCTGCCAGCTGGCCGTGATCTTACCTGTATTCCAATCAAAATGCCCTTCTGTGGCAGCTTAAAGCCTGTGGAGAGCATGGCCTTCAGGAAGGCTGAATAGATGTTCGGTCCAAAACAGGCTACCTGGAAGAAAACAAACACACGCACACACACGACTGTTTAGTTTGAAAAAAGAAAATGAGTGAGCTAGCAAAAGAAATAAAACAAGGACTGGCTTGTGTGTTTCCATTAGTGCTTACTTCTCCAGTGGAGGCCATCTCACAGCGAAGCACAGGGTCTGCGTCTCTCAACCGAGGCCAGGAGAACATGGGGGCCTGGCGGAGAGGAGAGGGAAGGGAAGGGTTTGTTTCTACATGCTAGTAACAGGACATCGCCAAGTGTCGCTGATCCGTTGCTCAAATTCCTTTTCACCTCCCTTGCAAAATGTCACTTTTCCCCACACAATTTTCCCATGTCTTTCACTGGTTTAAAGACTGCACAAATCGAATAATACTCATCAAGCATTGTGGTGGCTCAATTTATGGGATTCTCATCATGATTTTCTACCAAAAAAGGCAGTTTCCTATGAAAGTCATCATTGGCTATGGCAGTTGTTTGATTACAAACACCTGTTGACTGACCACGAAGGCTTGTTGTTTGCGTGCTGCGGTGGCAGTGTGGTGATCTAATGGAATAGATCACGACACGAGTAGACAAATAGATCACAAGCAATAGAGGAAATGACTCATTTCCCATGTGGATGCTATGGGTCATACCCTAAGTCATTTCCACCTCGAGGGATTTAGTGACAACGCTGCCACCTAGGGGTGAAACAAAGCATGCATTCCCTTAAAAATTGACAGGTTTACCACGTCTGTGGCAGTTACAAATGCTTGTTGGAATATGAAAAAATAAATGGCAAATGTGTTTAATGATGGATAATGGGTCATACAAACCTAGATTTAGAGTGTTTTTCCCCAGATGTTATTTATTAATTCAGTCTTACTTCAGTCTAGCAACCAGAAAAGGCGAAAGAGATAAGTAGAAGAAATGAAGAAAATGAAAGGAGAGAAGCACAGGAGAGGCAAAGAAGGCAGGGGGGAGAATGACATGAAAGGAGAGAATTGGAGAGGAGAAGAAATGAAAGGAGAGGGCAGGGGAAAGAATGAAATTAAAGGAGAGGAGAATGAATGAAAGGAAAGAAGAAGAGGGGAAGCAGGAGAGGACAGGAGCTTCTCTTTATTTTATTAGAGACATTAGAGAGTGGTGGGGCCCGATGCCCCAGTGTGGGAAGTCATTCTTATTTCTCCAATTAGAAGCAGACAACCCCCCATTACCTTGTGGAGGGAGGGAGGTGGCGGTTAGGAGTTGTGTGCCACAGTGTGGTTGGTGCCTGCACACACACACACACACACACACACACACACACACACGCACACGCACACACGCACACGCACACACACGCAAAGGCGAGGGCCACTGAGGGGGATTCATCCTTGAAGCGGGGCTATCTAATCAGCTCTGAATGTAATGCTAGCATGCTAATGTAAGGGCGGACAAGGAGAAGGGAAGGCAGAGAGGAAACTAGCACCGCCGCTCATGGCTTTGTTTAAAGAGACAGAACTGTACAGAGAGATAACATGGCAGCGCGTTAACCGAGGAAGGAAGAGAGAGAGGAACACGTAGAGAAAGGGGAAAACAGTGGAGGGAATAAAACGGATAAACGTGCAATAGAAGAGAAGAGAAGACAAATGTGAATCTAATGAATGTTGGAGGAGAGAAGTTGCGAAATACAGAGGATGAGCAACACAAACACTTTCCCCCCCGAGGCTCTCGGCGTGGACACAGATCAGTGAATTTGTACATGATCCCAAGGTAGCCAGTCCCAGGTTTCCCCCACACCAATTTTAGCACAACGTTAGCACTGCCGTCTTCTCTCAATCATTAAGACAGTGAGGGGGGGAGGGGGGGGGGAAGTGGAAGGAGAATGATGAACGAAGGGAGTCGGTTTGAAAAACGGCATCAATAACACCACTGGCGATATAATGCCGTGGAACAGAGTAGCAATATGTGTACAGCTGAAGCCTTCATGAACTGTACCCTGAAAACATCTTTCTCAATGGTCTCAGCTGTAATGTTTTTGTCCAGTCAGCCTCTTGGATGGACCATGCGGTTGTCACGGTAACCAGACTCTGTAACCAGAACCCCCTCGCCCCGATACACGCATCACTTCCCCGTCCCGCCCCATCCACTCCCAAGAGACGGTGGAGTTATGAAGCTCCACAACGTGTGCACTGTTATCTTGGGTCACCAGCTGAGCTCCACCGAGAAACCAAGTAAAGAAAGTAAGACATCTCAACATAGTTCCCCCCTGCAGGGCCTTGTCAGGCGGAAGACACACCTGTATACGCGTCTCTATATACCCAACTCTGGTGAAAAGAGATGTAACTGCTGTAGCTGCTTCAACCAATACCAATATTTCTGGATTGAAGTTGCCAATAACGGATATTTTGATATTCTAAAAACTAAAAGGCTTCAGCATGTTTTCTTTGGCAGGGCCGAAAAGCCTCTATAACAGCTTATAGAGCTTATAAGACTTAGCAGCTCTTTAATGGTGCAATAAGTAAGAATAAGGACAATATATCTGCAGGTGTTTGATCGGGTATTGATCAATACCAATGGCACTAGCCAAGCCACACTGACAGACTACCCCCCCCCACTCATCCTCCTCACTGTAGACTATGTGCCCATCCTCCTCCTCCTCCTCCTCCTCTTCTGGATGATAAATACAGCTGTGCTATTGTTGCCGCGAGTTTGTATGCAGAGACAGAAATTACACAATAGGGACTTGTTAGTGGGAAGAAAACACTGTGGCCTCAAGTGAGAGACTGTCGGAGGAGAGAGGAACGAGGGAGAGACAGAAAGAGTGATAGAGAGAGAGGGACATGAAGAATGAGACAGATAAATGAAGCCCTTCTCTCTGGATGGCACTGAGTTGTGTGTTAGCAGTGAGGATGCTGGCTGACAGAGAGGCGGCACAAGTCGATTGGCACACACTACCGGCTACCGAGGCCGCCTAATGGATTCGTGCATCTCAATGTGTTTACAGCCGGGGCCTGCCGTTGTGGTGGCGACATATGTTCAACACGCACCTCGTTTAACTGCCTGCTTATTAGACAAGTGGCGATGAGAGAGCAAATGAGATTGAGAGGGAGGAGAGAGAGCGAAACCCATTGGCAGATAATGCATACAAACAAGGAATCGGCTCTCTTGGCATCCGGTGATTTTGGATCATCCTAAACAATTCTTGTCCAAACTAAGAAACCAAAAGGACAAAGGCTCTTATCAGTCATGTAGTAAAAGGTGTGTAAATTATGACCTGCAATTGGTGATCATCATAAGGCAACCACCACCATAAACAAAATAAATAAACTATATTTTTGCTTTTTCTTTAAATACCTGTATCACAGTAAAGTATCTGTTCATTCATATCATAACAGATTTATATCTGCCTATATCTGAGGTGGGTAAACTGAGTCTGCATGGTTTTAGTCTCCACTACATCTCTAGCGCTAATCTGTGATGTCTTCAAGAGATAAAACCTGGTGCTGCACCACTGAAAATTAATTGAAGTCTGAATTTATACACTTGTTCGCCATTTGTTAGTTCTTATTTCCAAGTTGTTGTTTTTTTCATTTTGTACTGAGTATGAGAAAGCATGTCCTTATTTGTGTGAAATCACCCTGGGTACCAATACTTAATCTACAAAGACTATTCACTGACCCGAAGTTTTTAGATCTGAAACAGACTTTGAAATTCACAAACAAATCGTCGGGATAACGTGGATAGTTTTTAAGGTTTTCCTTTGAAAGGAATGTCTTGAATGTCTTCAATGACAGAACAGAACAGGCAGATTTGCCAGCTACATGACTAAAATGACAACAAAAAAAAACACCCATGGTTTCAAACGAACAGACAGCTAGTGCCTGGCTTCAAACTAGCAACCACGGCATGGAAAGAAAAGCAATCCGTAGCAGGAGAATCATCATGAATTGTAGTGGGGTTTGCAGCATGGCCCCTATTAGTCTGGGGGAGTCAACTCTGTATCATTGACTTCGAGTAAACTCAGGAAGTCTTTTCAGCCCGGTGCCTGGAGTATTCACCACTCTGATTAATATTCCTCACCACCATGCAGACTAGAAATTGAAAACTTCGGGCACCGGGGAAGAGTGGGGGATTATACCTGCACGATTGGCTCCCAACCACAGCCATTGTTACGGCAGCTCTGTTGTAATTAGAGGGAGAAATGACTTTGGAAGAAAACAGCTTTGGAACAGCTGGCGACATGTATATTCTCTCATACCCAATCTAAGAGGTAAGTCTTCCAACCGGTATGTGAACACACCAAGTATTCCTCCCCCATCACACTTAGCTGGAGGGATGTAATTGCTTCCTTTGTTACGTGATCCAATGGAGCCTTCACTTGCGGTACCCATTAAGATATCATACATGTAGCGCAATTTTCCTGCCATACAGAATAGCTGCAAGAAGTTCAATGGATACAGTTATTAGGTGGCTATGACCTTTCAAACACTGCCTCAACCCCTTTTTAGTCCCACTAGGCAGACCAGGCTTGAACCTATATAGGTAGTCCTTGTACCTTTCTTTAGACTGTTGTCAGGCAAAAGAGACTTCCCATACTTTGTGTTATGCATAACTTCACCACCACTTACAAATCTGTCTTCTAACTTCTGGGTTTGAGAAGACATGAGAAATTTGATCCAAGGCAGCAGTTTGTCAAGACAGTCATAATTAATATCTCTTTGGGTTTGACATTTTCTGATATTTTCTGTCAAAACTGACATAAAAAGTAACCATTAAACTAAAAAGCTATAAAGTAAGCTAAGGGGTAGAGTAAGTATAAGTAACTAATCCAGTCACACAGTTTCCAGTCTGGTTTCCTCCCTCACCTTGATGCCCACGTAGTCGACAGGAATGATGGGGTTCTCCAGCGAGGGCAGGCTGGCCTCGTTCAGAGGCTCTCCCACCATCACCTTGGTGGCCACGTTGATGAAGTCCACCCCAATGGTCTTGGACACGAAGGGGAAGGAGCGTGACGCCCGCAGATTACACTCTATCACCTAAGAGGGTGAAAAACACAAACACTATCATCCAACTACAAAATGCATGTGCACATCTGAAATCATTTCACTGATTAGATAATGTACACACTGGTTATGGTTTATCACAAGGTTATTTACAGGACAAATGTAACACAGACAGGCAATATTGATCATGAAATCCATCCAGCAACACAACTCACTCTGAACACACTGTCATTTTCAATTCAAGAGTGAATTGGATTTACTGCAACCGGCTGTGAAAATGTTGATCAGTCATTTAGTCATCCAATGAAATATTACTTACCATGACATCGTTGCCTTTAACCAGAAATTGAGTGTTAAAGGGCCCTGAAATCTCAAATGCATGTGCAATTCTCCGAGTGGCAGTCTTCACCTGAAAATAATGAAACGAAAACACACAGAATATGAGGCCAATCTGTACAGATGATGGAGAGTAATTGATTGACTGATTGAATTGATTGCATCATGGGTGAAATACGCTTGTGCCCAACATTTCTTGCAGTCCAATTGATATAGCGTGAGTCACTATGAAGTTTGAGAGTGATTGAATGGTATGGTTTGTGTGTAGTGCTGAAGAGACCTTCTCTAGCGCCCCCTGGCTGATGGTCTGGGTTGGCAGCATTAGGGTGGCATCTCCGGAGTGCACCCCAGCATCCTCCACGTGCTCTGTTATGGCATGGACCAGGACCTGGGACAGCCAAGCAGTCGTTATAGCACACTTAAAGAGTGAAAGTCATAGGCTGCACAACTTTAATAGTTGAGGAAGAATTGTATGACCCTGCTAAGCATTAGACATGATCATCCTTAAGGTAAAGATAGTGGCTTCCAGATTTGATGTCTTCTTTTTCCACACCTGGCTGTCCCATGTTGGGTCAGCGATGCACTATGCATTTGACCGAAAGGACCAAATTCAATCAGGCCAGGATGCCACCATCTTTCTGCACTGGGTAAACATTGACCGAAAAGCTGTTCAGGATAGGCAGCCTATACCTCTCTGTCAACAGATGAACTGAACTCGCCACCATTCACCCATAGAAAAGGAGTTTTCTTTCACCAAGAGACTGTGTGTGTGTGTGTGTGTGTGTGTGTGTGTGTGTGTGTGTGTCTTTAAATGAGCTGCTGTGTCATTAGCTCATTTAAACTGCTGCTAACAGCAGCATTCATTACTTCTGATAGAGCCTGTAATCCAGGCTGTAATCCAGGCTCTTGTCATCTCCCGCCTGGACTACTGCAACTCCCTCCTTGCTGGTGCCCCGGCGTTTGCCATCAGACCTCTGGAGCTTGTTCAGAAAGCTGCAGCTCGTCTGGTGTTCAACCGCCCCAAGTTCTCCCATACAACTACCCTTCTCCGTTCTCTACACTGGCTCCCTGTAGCGGCTCGCATCCAGTTCAAGACCCTGGTGCTAGCCTATAGGGCAGTGAAAGGAACAGCTCCTTCTTACCTCCAGGCTATGGTCAAGCCTTACACCCCCGCCCGACCACTTCGCTCTGCTGCCTCGAGGCGACTGGTTGTCCCGTCGCTCAGAGGGCCCTGCGGCCGATCTACACGGTCACGGCTCTTCTCTGTCCTGGCCCCGCAGTGGTGGAATGAACTCCCCACTGATGTCAGGACAGCAGAGTCGCTGCCCATCTTTCGCCGCAGGCTGAAAACCCACCTCTTCAGGAAACACTACCCTGACTCTTCCTCTTAGCCTTGCCTATTTGTCGTCAATTATGTGTCTGAGCTCTTGTTTATTGGCTCTTGTTCATTTGATACACTTATTTGTCTTAGCTCTTGCTTATTTGGTTCACTTATTTGTCTTAGCTCTTGTTATTTGATTCTCTTATTTGTCTCATTTGTCTCATTTGTTTAAGATATAGTAGGTTGCTAACTTATTGCACTCTTACCTTAACACTAGTTATGCTCTTAGTTGCTTGTTTAGGAAGGAAATGCACTTACGATTTCTGGTGACTAGTAGTTTTCTTGCCTACCTATGTTGAATGCACTTATTGTAAGTCGCTTTGGATAAAAGCGTCTGCTAAATGACTGTAATGTAATGTAATGTAATGTAATTAATACGCATTATCGCTCACTCTTTCACTTTCACTTTCTCACAGTCTCTCTCTTTCTCACACACACACGCACACGCACACACACACACACACACACACACACACACACACACACACACACACACACACACAGTGCCTGGCCAGGAATAATGAGAACTGTTTGGCATTCAATGAACGGATAGTTGGTTAATGTGATATTGAAGAGAAAAGAGGGGCAATATTCAGAGTAAAAGGAGAGAAAGTGTACCCTGCAACCAGACCGTCCAAGTTCATAAACACCCTTTAAAACTCCCACCAAAACCATGCTGACGCTAAGGAACAGCAGAAAGGGGGATCAAGTACCTAAGCCGGCTCCTGTGGCTCCTTCAGCTGGAGCAACTGTGTCAAAGGTTATAGTCCTACCAGCTAAAGTGTTAACTGCACATACTGAGGTCTTGGTACCAAATGTACTAAGCCTACACTATTCTACAGATTAGGGTTAGACCAATATATCAGTTTGCTTCATCCATCGCCAATATGATGCAGTTTGTTTGATTACATGTTTATTGGACAACTGATCCATACTCCACTGGTTGTCAGCCCTTAACCTGAACTGATTCTAATGCCAAACTTTGATCGCATAAATACGTTTTGTTATTATTATTATATCATTATTGGTTTTAATGGAGAGTTTTAGGGTCCCGTGGTCTAAATGCTGTTTCAGAGGCTTTTCTACCCTGCAAACAATACAATTCTGTGGGAAGCACCAAATCGTTGTAATTTTTTGGCATGAAAATAGTCAAATTAAAGATATTATCAGCTTCAATTTAAACAATATCGGTATTGGTCTTCAAAAGCCGACACAAATGTTAGAGCTTCAAGAACAAGGGACACACAGACAACACATGCTATTTTCTGGGTGAGCCAAGAATTTGGCATGGTGAACGTTTAATCAACACCAACTCCCCCCTGTGAAGTCGGCCTGGCCACACTGACAGTAGCTGAGCTCCTCCGGTGATGGACTGTGTTGTCAGCTGACGCGAGGCCTCAGACTGTTAAGCATGTGAGAGGATCGACTTTCTCCGACACTGCAGTTACCCAATATGAAGGGCCACTACTAGCCATGTCTCCTGACAGCCCTCCTAGAGATCACACACACACACACACACGCACACGCACACGCACACGCACACCTAAGCACCGCCAGCTGTGACAGCATGACAGGAATGATGACCATTTTTAAGGTTACCCATTTTTAGGTTTCTTTAGCAGCTTCTAATTTACTTTTTTGGTGTACCTATTTTGCCTCAAACTGCCTTTTCTACTTCTACTTCAGTTAGAGATTTCCAGCGTTTCCCAGAAAGCCTTTCGACAACCTCCAAAGAAGGGGATGTGAACTTGTTGCTTTCAACAACTTACGCCTACTTTTCACGGCTATTCACGCCTCACGACTTTTCATACATACTATAAAGCAATATAAATATACATATAAATAAAGCCAGCTATCCAACTAGTTTGTGAACACTGGGGCGTGTCAATGATTGTGGCCATGCCCTCTCAAAACACAACATGTCTTCTGGCTGCCTTGCATTTCGGACTATTGAGACTACTGACAGTGAAGAAATTGCATATTTTGAGGTAGCGGAGAGAATCGAGCTGGTGGGCTTGTTCTCCCTGCATCCGGTACCAGCTGCAGCCAATAAAGGCTGATTGGCAAATTGCAGCCGGGAACCCTTTCAACCTGTGTCTGTGTTTCAGTCGGGGAGAAGGAGAGAAAGGAGCAGAGAGATGAGACTGGACTGGCAGCAGGCACACCGACTTGAGGGGCAGCTGGAAAGCTGCTAGCTGTGGAGCTCGGAAGAGTTTAGGGTTTGGAGCAGAAGAGCTGACCTGGAGCTCCTTTGTTTGTCTTATTGTCTTTTTCTCATTTTATCTAGGTCTTCTCTTTTCTATTGTTAAGTGCCTTGGGTGCCATGAAAGGCGCTCTTAAATTAAAGTTATTATTATTACAATTATTTCTCCCTGTATGATTGTTGAAAATTGCAAGTGGGTATAGAAAGAAGCTCTTTGATTCTGAAGGACTGACATGAAGTCCTGATATTTACTGCTGATGTGTTAGATAGCTAAAAAAACATTCTGCTATCAGTCTCTATTGTAACTGCACTGGAAATGTCTACGATTGGCCAGTTATCTGTGGGAATTAGAAAAAATACACCACCAAACAATAAAATGGGCCCAGAAATGCAAGTTACATCACCAACAGCAGTTTTTTGACAGTGTTAACATTTAGGATGGATTTCTACTTTCATTGAAACACTGTGGGGAAACTAGCGTGATTAATCAATATGATAAGGCAGTATAGGTGAACATTCATAAGAGAGCAAACAAAAAAGCAATACAAGGACAAGAAAAATACTTTTGTGTGCTGCTTGCCAATCAGATATGAAAACAGGTCATTGAACAAGAATCAATGTGTCCTCGATTGATCTAATCTAACAAGAAAAACCCATTTCCCCTCAGCATGGTTTTAATGTATTCCATTTTCCCAATCAG